>JAKOOJ010000007.1:79507163-80107163 GCA_022577455.1 Arizona elegans | reverse complement strand
ACTTTATTCTGAGGAACAGTTTGGAGCCCTCAGACACTCTTGGAAAAAAAAATGCCAATTGCCTGAAGTTCATAGAAATATAAACAAGAAAATCCAAATCCAAAAAAGAAACGCAAAACTAAGTTAGCAGCTAAATCAATCTAAAAATGTATAAAGACAATATAGAAGCAACATCTAATAGAGCAGGTGTGTCAAACTCAAGGCCCATGGGCCGCATCCGGTCTGTAGGGTGCTTAGATCTGGCCCGCAGGACTACCCTAGAAACAGTGAAGGACCAGCCTGCGGTGTCTCTGCCAGAGAAAATGGAGCTTGGGAGGACCGTGTGTGACCCTCCCGAGTTCTGTTTTCGCTGGCAGTGGGTTGCAGGAGGCTGTCCCAGCCGATAATGGAGTCCGGGAGCCTGTTTTCGGTGGCAGATCACTCGGGCCACCATAGGCCCCCCGACATGAGTGACATCAAGCTGGTCATGCCCACCCTGGCCACACCCACTCTGCCCCCCTGAGGTCAAACACAACCCTGATGCAGGTCTCAATGAAATTGAGTTTGACACCCCTGTAATAAGAGACTGGGGATAATAATACACACTCGTATCACAAAATGGCCCAACACATGGGAGAAAAATCAGCTCCTTGAAGCTGTACAGATGCACAGTTGGGCCGGGGCCATTCAAATCTCGGGAGTGAAGCAAAGCTCATTCCCGAGGAAAAGAGCAACCAACAGAGAAGGCATCCCTCCTGAATCCCAGGAGATACCCTTGCCTCACGTAATACCATGCTTCCCCGAAAATAAGACTATGTCTTATTTTATTTTTTTTTTTAACCCTGAAATAAGTGCTTGGCCTTATTGCCATGCGCTCAAAAGCCCAATTGGGCTTATTATCAAGGGATGTCTTATTTTGGGGGAAACAGGGTAGCAGCCACTCTGTGCAACCTTGTCAGAAAGCCAAACCCAACTAAGAAAAGGTAGCCTCAGAAGTAACCCAGTGCTGGGCCATCTAGGGTTTCTAGGCAATAACCAGCACCTTGAATGGAGACCAGGAAACCCACTGAGAGCCACTGTAGCTTGCAAAGAAATAATATTACATGGGCATCCATCCTGAGGCATACCCATTACTAGCTGTGCCATTGCATTTTGAACAACCAAACCAATTTCTGGATGGCTTTCAAAGACCTCCTCTTGCAGAAATCCAACCAGGAGGTGACTTTCTCTGAGCGACTATGAGCAAGATCCAGAAATAGAAGCATTTGGTGCACAAGATAAAAGTGTTTCAAAGGCTCTCTTGGCATGACAGCCACATGTTCTTCAAGCAGGACCTACAGTCTAGGAGGACCTGCGAATTGTGCACTGCCGCTCAGTGAGAAAATACAATCCCATCTGGAATCAAGAGTTTCCCATATATGCTCTGGGTATGTGCTTGTGTGTTCTGCCCTCTTGCACAAATCCCGCCTCCTTTGAATCCTGATGAAGTAGTCTAGTCAGGTAATAAAACGTCTGTAAGAAGACAACCAAGTTCGGAGAGCACCAAGGGTGCCGCAGTTCAACCCTGAATTACAAATATTCACTTCTGTTGTGTTGTATGTCTCTGTGTTTGTAAGAGTGCACTAGGATGCACAAAACAGGTTGCGTCTGCTCTACTCTGGGTCATGTGCTTAGAAAGGAGGAGCCCTTGGCAGGATCCCAAGCTGCCGCCAGCAAATTTTAAACAGATGAATAGATACAGAAACTGAACTGAAGACAAGGTCCATTTACAAAATTTCCTCCCAGCATTCCACTAGCCTAAGATCAATAAATACAGTTGAGGGGCTCTGATTCCCATTAGTCCTGAGCCTTGAGTCTATTGTTGTGACCTAGGCTTACTGAATCATTACAGGACACAATTAGTCCCAAACAAACCTATTTTATTGTAACAGCTGAGAATTACGTTCATTCCCAGCTGAGTCCCAATTAGTTGCAAAACAAGTCCTTCGAAAGAAGTCCTTCGGGATGATCACCAACCTTTATCTTCTTTGACACCCTGCCAAAGGCCTTACTTGGCAAAGCCCCACAAAATTCAGAAACAAACAAGAGATGCCGACTGGAAACAGAGTTAGCAAAGTTGCTTTCCTGCAAAAAGGCCCAAGTGCCTTTGTTTCTCTTTTAAGCCTTATGGGAGGGGCCAATCATTTCCTAGCCTTACTCCTGAGTCGTCCCTTTTGCTTTAGCTGCTCTTGCCTTCTGGCAACTCTGCGCATGCGTGCACTACAAACAGGCTCATCCTGTTCCTCTGCCTCTCTGCTGTCTGATTCTGGGGGCTCTGGAGTCCGCGCGTCACTCCCAGATGGCCCTGACCCCATCTCTGCCTCCGACACAGAGCCCTCATCCGGGCCTTCCCCTGATTCCAGGACTGGCCCATGTTCCTCCCCAGCCTCCTCACTGTCCGACTCTGCTGCCAACTCTGTAGGCTGCTGGTGGACCACAACATCTATGACAGTGTGAGCATCCCTACCTCCCCCCCCCAATCCCCATAGCTCTGGGGGGGAAATGTTATGGAAGGGGTGCCTCCAGGGCAATCCCTCCGGAGCCCATTTGGAAGTCTGCCGTTAAAGCAGATAATCTCTCAGGCTGGAAATAGTTGCCAATTGTGATGAATTAGCCATACGGCTTAATCAGACGAAATACCTGCCTTGCCTCTAACTCCTAATGAATGAAAACAGTAGGATTTCTTCAATGAAAAATGCATGGGAGTGTGCCATTCATAAAAACATTCAATTACCCATATGGAGCCTATCCTGCTGTGACCCACATTCGCTAGGCTTTAAGAAAGAGAATGACCCAGTCTTCAGAAGCCTAAGACAGCCTCTGTCCAGTGGGAGGATCTTCTTCAGTGTGCAAGGTGACATTTCTGCCTAGGTAAAGGTAAAGGTTCCCCTTGCACATATGTGCTAGTCGTTCCTGACTCTAGGGGGCAGTGCTCATCTCCGTTTCAAAACCGAAGAGCCAGCTCTGTCCGAAGACGTCTCTGTGGTCATGTGGCCAGCATGACTCAATGCCAAAGGTGCACAGAACACTGTTCCCTTCCCACCAAAGGTGGTCCCTATTTTTCTACTTGCATTTCTTACGTGCTTTCAAACTGCTAGGTTGGCAGAAGCTGGGACAAGTAATGGGAGCCACCCTGTTACGCGGCACTAGGGATTCGAACCGCTGAACTGCCGACCTTTCAATCGACAAACTCAGCATCTTAGCCACTGAGACACTGCATCTCTTTCTACCTATAGATAGAGAAAAATCTCCCTTGTGCTGGCAGCAAATGGATAGTACTGTATTCAGAATTCTATATTCAGTATATAGAATATATCTATATTCAAAGATATTCCTCTCTGAAGGAGGAATATCTGATGATCTGAAGAAGCAGGCAGGAAGAATTTGGGCAATTCCAAATGACCACTTGATGGCCCCAAGTGCAGAGGTGGGATTCAGATGGTTCAGAATGGTTTGGGTGAACCAGATGCTAATTTTACATCTGGTTTGCCGAACTGGTAGTTGCAAGGACTGGCTGGCCCCGCCACTCACCCCTCCCAGGAGTCTCCATGCAGCCCATTTTAGATGCCAGGTAAGTGCAGGGGCCGCATGGAGGCTCTGGGAGGGCAAAAAAGAAGCCTACTGGAAGTATCAGAAGTCTGGAAACAGACCCACTTCTGGCCTCCGGAGGGCCTCTGGAGCCCGGAGAGGCCATTTTCACCCTCCCAGATGCTCAAGGAAAGCCTCCGGAGCCCGGGGAGGGTAAAAATGCGCCCCCCCTCTGAGGTGCAGGAAGCCCAGTAGGCCACTCCCACCATGGCCATGCCCACCCAGCAACTGGGCAGAGAATCGGTTGCTAAAATTATTGAATCCCACCCCTGCCCAAGCGGCATGAGATTCTGCAACTCATTCATTGGACCATCAAGTGATTCTCCAGAGAAGCTCAAGTCAAGTGGCCCTAAAGCAAGACACCCCTTAATTTTGACTTGCTTTTTTAATTATGAGATTCTGCAACTTGCTGGGCCATCAAGTGATTCTCTGGAGCTTTGTATCTCAAGTCAAGTGGCCCTAAGCAGGACATCCCTTAGTTTTGGCTTGCCGAAGCGCCAGAAGGCAAGACAAGAAGCAAGGGTTGGAAACTAACCAAGGAGAGAAGCAACGGGAGAACTAAGGAGAAATTTCCTGACAGTAGAGCAATTAATCAATGTAACGGCTTGCCTTCAGAAGTTGTGAATGCTCCATCCCTGGAGGCTTTTAAGAAGAGACTGGACAGCCACTTGTATGAAATGGAATAGGGCCTCCTGCTCAAGCAGGGGGCTGGACTAGAAGACCTCCAAGGTCCCACCCAGCTCTGTTATTTTGTATTCTGCTTATTTTAATTAGGATTGAGAAGGCCTTTCTCGGATGTTTTGGCTATGGAGCTTAGTATTGTCTACAAGGAGAGGAAAACTGATAGCTTTCCAATTATCACTAAATCACGGCTGCTAATGTCCCTCACTGTTGGCAAGGACTTCTGAGAGCTGGAGGTTATCCATACTTTTGAGGCCGCAGGATCTTAACCCCTGGTGTCAGATTCATTCGGAGAGCTAGCTCTTTGGCAATGGCTTCAGACCAGAATCCATTTGGAAAAAGGAGCATCTACCATTAAGCAATATCTCTTCAAGTCCTCTTCGCTGGAAGATCTTTTGGAGAGGTTAACCAACCACTGAACTAGGCAGAAAAACCGTAAACTCGTAAATAAGAAAGAAGTCATAATAGCCAAACAAAAAAAATCTAATTCTGGATGTCGTTACTGGTGATTTACAATCCTTCCTGAATATTAATAGGAACCAGCTCATTGCTTTTTATTTACTTACAGCCTCCTCATCCTGAAATAGTTATTAAAGTGCCACAACATAGGTGGGTTTCAGCAGGTTCTGACCAGTTCTGGAGAACCGGTAGCGGAAATTTTGAGGAGTTTGGAGAACCAGTAGTAAAAATTCTGACTGGCCCCACCCCCATCTATTCTCTGCCTCCCAAGTCCCAGCTGATTGGGCGGAAATGGGGATTTTGCAGTAACCTTCCCCTGGATTGGGGAGCAAATGGAGATTTTACAGTATCCTTCCCCTGCCACACCCACCAAGCCAAGCCCACCAAGCCAAGCCACGCCCACCAAGCCACACCCACAGAACCAGTAGTAAAACAATTTGAAACCTACCACTGAGCCACAACTGTTCATGCCCTTGTATTCTAATACCCAAAACATAGTGGTAGGTACAGATGTATTTACTTTAATAACAACATGTTGACTACGATGTCACCTGCAACACAAGAGAAACACATTCTTGGTGATTCTCCAGTGAGATAAATGCCATTGTCCTTGAAGACCTCCAAGATCCCTTCCAACTCCGTTATTCTGTAGAGCCACATTTGGAATATTGCATCCAGTTTTGGGTGCCACGATTAAAAAAGACGTGCAGAGTGCAGAGAAGAGCAACAAAGATGATTAGGGGACTGGAGGCTAAAACCTATGAAGAATGCTGATTGCTTATTGTACCGTATGACTGTCACTGGGTGTTGTGCCTTGTGATTCTTGACGAGTGTATCTTGTCTTTTTATGTACAATGAGAGCATACGCACCAAAGACAAATTCCTTGTGTGTCCAATCACACTTGGCCAATAAAGAATTCTAAGAACAGTCGCAGGAACTGGGTATGTCTAGTCTGATGAAAAGAAGGACTAGGGGTGACAGGCAGAGTTCCAATATCTCAGGGGCTGCCACAAAGAAGAGGGAGTCAAGCTATTCTCCAAAGCACCTGAGGGCAGGACAAGAAGCAATGGGTGGAAACTAATCGAGGAGAGAAGCAACTTAGAACTAAGGAGAAATTTCCTGAGAGTTAGAACAATTAATCAGTGGAACAACTTGCCTCCAGAAGTTGTGAATGCTCCAACACTGCTCCAACACTTTTTAAGAAGATGTTGGATAACCATTTGTCTGAAGTGGTGTAGGGTTTCCTGCCTAGGTAGGGGGTTGGACTAGAAGACCTCCAAAGTCCCTTCCAACTCTGTTATTCTGTTTCTGTTACTCATCAGGCAAATAAGCCAGTATTGATGCAACAGAAGACATGAATCCCGATGACAACACATCTATTAGAAAACTTAGAGAAAATCAAATTTAGGAGGTATCTGTTTGTTTCATAGTGTGCGTTCTTCTATAGAGGAGAAGTGTGTAAATTTACAATCTTAACACGAACCTATATCTCATGGTCACTTAGAATCTCAGTGTGTCCTCACTTACCCTCTTCTTTGTAATAGCTACTTTTGCTCCATCGTTTTTTAAAAACCGGGGGGGAGGAGCAAATAGCTGTATTATGCAGTGATTGGGTTCCAATGTTTTCTGTACTAAATAATCTGATTAATGACTTGCTTCATTTTGATGACATGTGATTGTGGCACCTTTGATTAAAAGTTTCTTCTTTGAAGGAAGGTTCTTCCTCAGTTATTAAGGTGCATTCAGGCCACTGGTGAAATTCAAAATTTTTTACTACCGGTTCTGTGGGCGTAGCTTGGTGGGCATCATGTGGCACGGTGGGCGTGGTGTGGTGGGTGTAGCAGGGGAAGGATACTGCAAAATCCCCATTCCCATCCCACTCTGGGACCAGCCAGAGGTGATATTTGCTGGTTCTCCAAACTACTCAAAATTTCTGCTACAAGTTCTCCAGAACCTGTCAGAACCTGCTGGATTTCACCCCTGATTCAGGTGTTCTTTTCATTATTATTTATTTTATTCCACAAGAGGAGAGGGTTTTTTTCCTTTGTAAAAAGAATTAAATGAAACAACAAACAGACAAATTCACTACATAAATACAAGGTAGGAGCTATTCACCACTCGTCCACGCAGAACAGGAAGCAATAAACAGCACAGAAGATGCAAGAAGGAAGTTACTAATTAATCCTGCAGGATATCTGTGCTAAATAGACATCTGTGAACTTATAATTACAGATGGACTTTGTCTACATACAAGGCCAATGCTAAAGAAAAACCGCAGGATCATTTTTATTCTGGTTCTAGTGTCTCAAGATCATCAAGACTCCTGATGTGAAAGCAATGGGAGCTTAAAACAAGCATGACATTTTGCATTTTACCTTGTTATTCAGCATTCTAAGGTCATCTATTAAGTCATCCTTGATATTAAAACGCCTCTCTTCACCTCCCGAACATGCCCTCCATCTCCTAAGCCCAGATCTAAGCCCCTTTACTGTAGATTAGTCTGCTACTCGTCATTAAAATGCATCAGTACAGTAGCTGCAAAGGAAACCAGAGGGATTGAGAATTTTGCTGCTAACTATAGAAAAGACCAAGGTGCTGAACAGCAAAAGGTACATGCATAATCAGTGCAGTCATTCATGTGAAGATGAATAAGGCAGATTACTCGCTTCCAGACATCATTAAACATTTATCCTTGGCTGTTACCTAGATAAGGACACTGGCAATTTATCCATTCCGTGGAAGAGAGCAGTACTGTAGTCCAATGCAACAGTTTTAGTCTGTCCCAATTTATAGTAACTTATATATATATAAAACTTTGAAGATGAAACTCAAATACTTTGGCCACCTAATGAGCAGGAAGGACTCACTGGAGAAGTGCCTAATCTGGGAACGATTGAGGGCAAAAGAAGAAGGGGACGACAGAGGATGAGGTGGCTGGATGGAGTCATTGAAGCCATCAGCGAGAGCTTAAATAGACTCCAGAGGATGGTAGAGGACAGGAAGGCCTGGAGGAACATTGTCCATGGGGTTGCAATGGGTTGGACATGACTTTGCAACTAACAACAACAATTTATAGTGGCATTAAATTTATTTGTTAGGGGATTTCACTATAAATTACTGATTTTATTTCTTCAGTCCAAAGGAACTCTGAAGATCTTCTGACAGTAGCAACACGAATGATGCCAAATTGGTGATATGCACCCAATGATGTAACCAGGATGACATATATTTGTATCAGATCATATGATGCAAGTAGCTAAAATCGTAGCATCATTTATGAGATGATTATTCCATTATGCATGTATGGTAATTTGCCCATCCTTCTCTTCCCCTGTGGATGTCCATGCAAAAAGTTTTGTTCCTTGACTAGATGAGATCTCCTAAAATCTGAGATCAGCTATCAAGTCCCCTCTCTACTTTCTATTCTGCAAGATGGCGATTCGTATGGCAATGTGCAACCGTAGAGGATACTTACTTGTCTTCAAAGACGTAGGTTCAGCTCAGTGGTGGGTTTCAAATTTTTTTTACTACCAGTTCTGTGAGCGTGGCATGGCTTGGTGGGCGTGGCATGGTGGGCGTGGCAGGAGAAGCATACTGGAAAATCTCCATTCTCTCTCCACTCCAGGGGAAGGTTACTGCAAAATCCCCATTTCCTCCCGATCAGCTGGGACTCGGGAGGCAGAGAATAGATGGGGGTGGGGCAAGTCAAAGGCGGTATTTACCGGTTCTCTGAACTACTCAAAATTTCCGCTACTGGTTCTCCAGAACTGGTCAGAACCTACTAAAACCCACCTCTGGTTCAGCTTATGGTGAATGAATGATGGAGTTTATGCACCCAGGAACTGAGAGTGAATTTCAAAATATGCTTCCAGGAATCTTCACATTTTCACTGGAGAAAGACAGGGTTTTCTTTGTGGAGACAGCCAAGTTGAAGAATTTACTTTTCAGGGAGTCTTGATAGGATAGAATAGAATAGAATAGAATAGAATAGAATAGAATAGAATAGAATAGAATAGAATAGAATAGAATAGAATAGAATAGAATAGAATTTTTATTGGCCAAGTGTGACTGGACACACAAGGAATTTGTCTTGGTGCATATGCTCTCAGTGTACATAAAAGATACATTCATCAAGAATCATAAGGTACAACACTTAATGATAGTCATAGGGTACAAATAAGCAATCAAATCATACTAGGAAACAATCACTGTGAATAGTTTGACAGTGTTGAGGGAATTATTTGTTTAGCAGAGTGATGGTGTTCAGGAAGAAAACTGTTTTTGTGTCTAGTTGTTCTGGTGTGCCCTATAGACTCGTTCTGAGGGTAGGAGTTGAAACAGTTTGTGTCTCAGGATGCGAGGGGTCTGTAAATATTTTCACAGCCCTCTTTTTGACTCGTGCAGTATTCAGGTCCTCAATGGAAGGCAGGTTGGTAGCCATTGTTTTTTCTGCAAGTTCTAATGATCCTCTGAAGTCTGTGTCTGTCTTGTTGGGTTGCAGAGCCAAACCAGTCACTTATGGAGGTGCAGATGACAGATTCAATAATTCCTCTGTAGAACTGGAGGAGGAGGAGGAGGAGGAGGAGGAGGAGGAGGAGGAGGAAGGAAGGAAGGAAAAAGGAGGAAAGAGGAAGGAGGAGGAGTCCTTACGAGCCATTACTGTATGTACTGGACTGTCTCTTCAATTTTTCGGGTTTGGCCTGCGTTCTTTGATTTGGGTTGGTGGTTCATTTTTTAAAGTTATGAGACACTTTGTGGCATCCAGCTGCACACCTCTGTCCAAAATCTACTTTCAGAATAATTCTGGAGTCTGTGCAAATGAGCTGCTCTTCCTTCTCCACCCCCCTCCCCCCACTCCACATGCACTCATCCTTACATGTTAGTGGTTTCCATGGCAAATTTCCATCTGTTTCTGACTGTTTTAACAGGCTTTTTAAATTAAGGCTTAACTATGTCAGTGTTCCAAGATTAGCTTTGTCTTTGAATAAACCATATGTCTCTTTGACAAATCCTGCTATGCCAATAACATGGAGTGGAAATGTTTAGAATCAGTTTTCACACATCTTTTTTGATTAAAAGCAAAGCAATTAGGAGTCGCATAGGATAGGAATATTTGCACAAAAAAATTGTTATCTAATACAATTTTTGATTTTTGCACATAATTGGTCATTGTATCAATTGGTAAATGGAGGGAAGAAGAGAATTCCCCCCCCCACACCCTACCACCCCTTTCCTAAGTTTTCAATTATTTCTTGATTAAAACCAAAACTGGGCTAACTATTATTATCCAGTCCAAAATGGATAAAATGCCTTCTTTTATTTCAAGCAAGCTTTTATAAAGACAGAACTCTTCACTTGGCAGAAAGGTACAAGATCTGTTTATTTGAAACTGCAAATCCTTTGAAAATAATATGGCATTTCAAATGCTTCAAAAGTTTGACCTTCGCTTCAGGAAATGTATCCTCAACCCAACAGCCTAGATACGCGATGCACCGAAATATGCTCACACGCACACAAAGAGTGGGTTTGCTCATTGTTGTAAGACCACCCCAACGATGCCCTTGATGTGATGTCTCGCTGCCTGGAGGCCGTGCGGGTCTGGATGGGGAGGAACAGGCTCAGACTCAACCCCTCCAAGACCGAGTGGCTGTGGCTCCCGGCGCCCCGATATAGTCAGCAGGTGCCATCGCTGACTATCGGGGGTGAATCTTTACCCCCCACGGAGAGGGCTCGCAATCTGGGTGTCCTCCTGGATGCGCGGCTGTCTTTGGAAGAGCACATGACGGCCGTGGCCAGGGGGGCCTTTTATCAGGTTCGCCTGATTCGCCAGTTGCAGCCCTTTCTGGATCGGGATGCCCTGCGCACGGTCACTCATGCCCTTGTTACTTCCCAGTTGGACTATTGTAATGCTCTCTACATGGGGCTCCCCTTGAAGAGCACTCGGAGGCTCCAACTGGTCCAGAATGCGGCCGCGCGGGTGGTTTTGGGCGCAACCCGTGGTGCCCATGTGACACCCCTCCTGCGCGAGCTGCACTGGCTCCCAGTGGTCTTCCGGGTGCGATTCAAGGTGTTGGTTACCACCTTTAAAGCGCTCCATGTCATAGGACCCGGGTACCTCCGAGACCGTCTTCTGCCACCAATAGCCTCCCACCGACCAGTCCGTTCCCACAGAGAGGGTCTCCTCAGGGTGCCATCAGCCAAGTTATGTCGGCTGGCGACACCCAGGGGGAGGGCCTTCTCTGTGGGAGCCCCAGCCCTATGGAATGAACTGCCCCCGGAAATTCGTAAGATCTCCGACCTCCGGGTGTTTCGCTGCGCATTGAAGACCCTGTTGTTCCGCCAGGCCGGACTATCAACACAATAGTTTTAAATTGGGTATTTAAATTTATTGGGGTTTTAAATTTGAGCCACCTATTTAATTATTTTAAATTTTATACTGTTGTTTTGTCTGTGTTTTTAAATAGGCTGTACACCGCCCTGAGTCCTTCGGGAGAAGGGCGGTATAGAAATAAAATTATTATTATTATTATTATTATTATTATTATTATTATTATTATTATTATTATTTTCATTAAATTATTGGATTAGTCCACACCATTGAATAGGTTCACACAACACACTGAAACCATAACCTGCGATGTCTAATATGACACACTATGCCAAAACCAATCTTATATAATAGCTTTGAATCAACAATTCATGAAATAGTTCACACGAGAATAAATCATAGTAGGGATTCATTTACCTTCCCTACCAGTTCACAAATGTGTACCTTCAGCACATGCTCATGTGCTTCTGCCCATGCGCATGGCCTCCAAAATGTGGCTAAATAGGACGGCATTACTTCCAGGTGAGTGGGCAGTGCCTACCGCAGTCAGCGTTACCTGTTTGCCCCAAACCGGACAGAACAGGCTGAATCCCACCACTGTAGCAAATCCAGAACAAGACTAGCCTCTACTGGAAAATCTCCAGAAAGGGAGATTTCATCATCCTTGGCCATTATCTCAATATTAAATTGTTCTTATTGTCAAGAGGTTCCCCTAAGATTCATTTGAAATATACATTTCTGAAACTTCCGTTCTTTCAATCTTTTCACATCAGCAATTTTGAAATATTGAAAACTCTAGCAAGGTTGAGTTGGAAGTTGAAGCTTCTTATCTGTTGCATGTTAAGTGTTTCTGAGAGGGGGGAAATTGAATGGAAGCCAAGATTGTTCTAAACAGATTTCATAAGAGAAAGGAAATTTATTTACAAGAAATATATTATGGGGAAAGGCAAACCTGGAAACTTGCTAACTAGATCTTACTAGAAGAAGAGTCCGAGATAACATGTCCCGTGTCTGCCTCTCGGATACACGCAGGTCGAGGATGGACAAAGAAGGGACACGGAGAAAACCTTTAATTCTTCCCTCCTACCAGTCACCTGAACACATGAATGCGTAACTAAAGCCCAAAAGCTCCGATATAAACTCTTACAAGAGATCAAGAATACAATCTTTCCAAATTTGGTCAGAGATTGCAAACCGGGTCTTGACCCAAAGTTCAAACCATCGCTGATGAGGTTGAAACTTCATTGACTTGCTCATTTCCTTCATATATATTATTTATAATAAGCAAGCCAAAGACAACAAGGACTGCATTTTTTCTGAGAGGTCTGCCTAAGGACAGTATCTAAAAATCATGCGTAGAGGGCAAAATAGCAGAAGGTTGAGGGAAACATCAAACAGCTAAGACAAACCCACAGGCACGACTTTCCAAGGGGCTTCTCGCTAATGTTTAATTGCCCAGTTTTATCCCTTCTAGCTGGTAACGCCATACAAACAGATATTTCATTTCACATTATTTTTTTTTCACTGTATCCTTTTCCACTCAAGATTTGAGAGTCTGCACTTGATTCTTTGCCTCAAAGGCCAACGAGACTTTGGAAGAATCTGTTTTCGCGAAGCCAATGGAATCCAGATGCCAGTCAAGAGTCTCCATTGTGGCTATTTACATTTTTAAAAGGCTTGTTAATAACATTCGCACATTTAATGTTGCATGTTGACGGCCCATTTCCTCTGAGAATTTACCCATCGTTATAACCTGCTTATGTTTTATTCTGAAAATCGAACACAAAATACCGAGCTTTGCTTAGCCTAGCTTTGTGGACTGTAACCATTTCAGATCAGTGAATTGCAGAAGAGGTTAAATATGAATGAGTCATGTTAAGTAGGCTTCTTGTTTTTGTTGTGTGGCGGCAAGAATATCAGCCTTTGTGTAAACCATTTGGAGAAGTAGGACAAGGTGGACTATTCTTGCTTAATTTTGATGTACACGTTTGAATTCTCAATCTATCTCATTGCACCAAGCTACCTACTGTAAATCTTGAATTTATCATCTGTTTATTTTAGAATTTAGCATCTTTAGCATACATGCCTTTGAGTCATTGTTGACTCCTAGTGGGCTGGCTGCCTGAATGCATTCTTGTGGTTTGCTTGGCAAGATTGCAGAAGTGGTTTGCCACTGCCTTCATCCTAAGGTTGAGAGAGAGTGGCTGGCCCAAGATCATCCAGAAGATTAGAAAGAATGGTTACAGGAATTGGTCTGTCTAATTTAATAAAAAGAAGGTCGTAGTAGTAGCAGTTCTAATATCTAAGGGGCTACCATAAAGACAAGCAGGTCAACTTATTCTTAAAAGCACTTGAAGGCACAACAATAAGCAATGGATGGAAATTAAGTAAGGAGAGAAGCAACCTAGAACAAGGGAGAAATTTCCTGACTGTGAGAACAATTAATCAGTGGAACAATATTGCCTCCAGAAGTTGTGAACGCTCCATTACTACAGGTTTTTAAAGAAGAAATTGAACAACTGTTCATCTGAAATAGCAATAGCACTTAAATTTATATACCATTCCACAGTGCTTTATAGCACCGAGCGGTTTACAATGTCAGCATATTGTCCCCAATAATCTAGTCAGGGGTGTCAAACTAGCAGCCCACAGGCCAGATGAGTCATGTACAGGCCACGCCCACCCCAGCTACACGAACGGGAAAAACATCACGAAATGTCACATGACAGCAACGTGACGCAGTGAGTTTGACACCCATGATCTAGGAGGTCCTCATTTTACTGACCTTGGAAGGATGGAAGGCTGAGTCGACCTTGACCTGGTCAGGATTGAATTCCTGGCTGTGGGCAGAGTTTGCCTGCAATACTGCATTTGAACCCCTGTGCCATCACGGCTCTGATATAGTATTTCGTGCTTCAGCAAAGGGTTGGACTAGAAGACCTCTAAGGTCTCTTCCAGCTCTGTTATTCTAATTCTTTTGTGTGTCAATCGTTTTTGTGCCTTAGGCAAGAATAGAACTCATGGTTTCCTAGTTACCTAGCCTGATGCCTTAACCACTACACCAAACTGGCTCTCATGATAATATACAAATTTAATAACTTTAGAAGTAAGAAGCTAATTACAACGTGAAGGAGATAATGTCTGCACATTATACAAATCGAGCCACTGGGGTTTTTTTTTTTTACTGATGAGTTTAAGTATGTTGGGTAAATGAAAATTCTGACATACACAACAGCTATTACCTGTTCTTTCACCGGAATAAAATATTAGGGAAGGATGTTACAGCGCTTGTCCATGAAAAGATGTATAAAATGGATTATACACCTCGAAGAGCCTTGATGGCGCAGCAGACTAAAGCACTGTTAAGTAACACCAGCTGCCTGCAATTACTGCAAGTTCAAATCTCCCCAGGCTCAAGGTTGACTCAGCCTTCCATCCTTTCAAGGTAGGTAAAATGAGGACCCGGTTTGTGGGGGCAATAAGCTGACTTTGTATAAAAAAAGAACACCGCTTGGGGGTGTGTGTGTGAAAGCCCTACTAAGCAGGTATATACAAAAGTATGAAGGCTATTGCTTTACGCATTGTAAGCCGCCCTGAGTCTCCGGAAAAGGGCGGCATATAAATCGAACCAATAAATAAATAAATAAAAGGGGTGCTAAACTGGAAAATTAGTTATAAAAAGGAACTAATTTCTGGATACAATCTTCTGCAGACCTAATAAAATCTGTTTTCACTACTCTTCCAGAAAAAAATAATGTCAGGGTTCCAAGTAATATACCCATAGCAAACAGAATTCTTGAGGCAGTTAGATTCCTCAAAGAATGATTTTATTGGATATATCATATTGGCACAATCTGGTGAAAACCGACTATGAATATGCCCGTGGTTTTCACCTAATTAAAAGTTTTTCCCCTTTCTCAGTCAGTCAGTCACATGGTCCAATCAAGGTGCCGTCCGGTTGCCTGGTAACCTCACTCCTCCTCTCTCCGGCCACCTGTGGGAACGTCCTTGGTTCCCAAGAGAAAGTATTTTGTTTTGGCTACAGAACCCCAGCTATTTCTATTGCCCTCTCCCTATCCCTCAGTTCCAGTGTGGCAGCACTGAAGCTTCACAATGGCTTCAGTCAGGTCAGATTCAGGGTTGACAAAAGTCAAGAGAAAACTGCTTCTGAAGATAGATCCTTGCTGAGTATTGCTTCTTGAGGATTTTGTTGTTCTGGATGAGACGCTATTGGACACCAACAACAGTACCAAGAACAGTCATTGGATCAACCTGAATGGAGGTGGTTGAGAGAAAGTAGCAACAGGCCTCTGTGCCTAAGGAAAAATCCAGAAAACCAACTGTTGGATGGCACCCACATTTTATATTTCTCTTTGCTACCATTTCCCGATTTCCCAGATATTTGCAGCCCTAAGAAAGTTAAGAAGCTAAATTTTGTTGCAAATTGAAAAAGGAGCCGGAACCTAACTGCAAGGACCATCTGCTCTGCATACTTAACAAATTAATAATTGTAATAGCAAATATTTCGGTTTGTTTTGAAAAGGAGTCTTTTTTTAATGAAAAGCACAAGGGTTGAGAGCTGCCATACATGTATCTGTCATCTGTTTATGGTGTTATTTAATCTTCTGGGCCGTGTAGGTTTGGTGCTGCCCGTTTTGTGGTTGTTGAGAACCAACCTAGAACTAAGGAGAAATTTCCTGACGGTGAGAACAATTAAATCAGTGGAACAACTTGCCTCAAATAATTGTGGGTGCTTCATCGCTGGAGGTTTTCAAGAAGACACTGGATAGCCATTTGTCCAGAATGGTATAGGGCCGTGATGGCGAACGTATGGGACGCGTGCCACAGGTGGCACACGGAGCCATATTGGTGGGCACGTGAGCGTTGCCCTAGCTCAGCTCCGGCACGCATGCACGCTCTGGCCAGCTGATTTTTGGGCCTTCTGGGCCCACCGGAAGTCAGCAAAGGGGCTGTTTCTGGCCTCCGGGGGTGGTGGGAAAGGCTGTTTTCGCCCTCCCCAGGCTCCTAGAAAGTCTCTGGAGCCTGGGGAGGGCAAAAAAACAGGCCTACCAGGTCCACCATGCCATCACATGCCAAAAGTGGGGGGAACATGGGGGGGGGGGTCACGCACATGCGCAGGGGAGCAGGGTGTATAAAATTATCGGTGTGGGCACGCACGCACGTGACTGTCCCACAATCCCCCGCTTTTGGCACGCAATGGCAAAAAGGTTAGCCATCACTGGTATAGGGTCTCCTGCCATGGGCAGTGGTTGGACTAAAACAAGGGCCTTACAATCCTATTATCCTATGTTCTAGGACAGGGGTGTCAAACTCAAGGCCCGTGGGCCGTATCTGGCCTACTGGGTGCTTAGATCTGGCTTACGGGGCTGCCTTGGAAACAACGAAGGACCGGACTGTGGTGCCTCGGCCAGTGAAAAAAAGAGCTCAGGAGGACCGCATGGGCTGCAGGAGGCCACCAGAGCCGAAAATGGAGCTGAGGGCCGTGTGTGGCCCTCCCAAGCTGTTTTTGCTGGCAGAAGGCTGCAGAAGGATCCCCCTTAGCCCCATCCGGGCCACCACAGGTGCCCAACACGAGTGATGTCGAGCTAGCCACACACACCCTGGCCACAACCCCCCCCCCCACAACCCTGATGTGGCCCTCAGAGTTTGACACCCCTGTTCTAAGAAGAGTCGAAGACAGAAAGACAGTCCAGAAAACAATTGGGAAAGTTAGCCAGAGTTAAGTACTTGTGCTTTCATATTGAAGTGTACAGGCTTTTTAATTCAGTGATGACAGTCTGTTTCCTTTCATTCTCACTGGTCAAGGGTCATCAATCTTGCCAAAGAAGAGAGCCTGAATCGCAGAGAAGCACAAACAATTCATCACAGTGGAGGCAATTGTCAGATTAAATAGTATTAACCCAGCCAAGATTCGGCATGCAATTGGAAGACGGTAGCAGAATGAAGCTCAATTGTATGTCTATTTTCCCCAAACAGAACTGTCCAAGATCATTCCCTTGTTGGACGATTTTGTCTCTGAAAACAGGAGAGTTTGGGTTTCCAGGAGAGAAGTCTGGGTATAACTTGAGTTCAGAGACTCTGCTTATTTATTCAAGTCTTTTAAGACAGAATAGCTCTCTGTTGAGTGGAAACAGAGAAATTAGAGATTCTCAAATTCGTGGGCAAAACAGTTTTGCCTCACAAGTCTCTCCTTCATATATTAGTAAATGGAGAAGACATTTTAGCCAAAGGCACACTCTACATCAGATTAAATTAACAGGGCACTTAAAATGCATTCCTGAACACCAAACACCCCAACTTGGAAGTCTCTTTGGAGACTCTCTAAATTCCCTGTATGTCTTATCTAATACTATTTTGTTTTCAAAGTCATTCAAAACTAAACACGGAAAACATGTAAATGTCTGCAGCTAACCAACAACTTCATTACCGAGCATTTATTTGAGGTATATCCCAGCTTTGGCTGTGAAAGTTGGACTATTAAGAAAGGCTGAGCGCCAAAGAATGGAGGCCTTTGAACAATAGTGCTGGAGAAGACTCCTGCGAGTCCCTTGGACTGCAAGGGGATCAAACCAGTCAGTCTTAGAGGAGATCAACCCTGACTACTCTTTAGAAGCCCAGATCCTGAAGAGGAAACTCAAATACTTTGGCCACCTAATGAGAAGGAAGGACTCACTGGAGAAGAGCCTAATGCTGGGAACGACTGAGGGCAAAAGAAGAAGGGGACGACAGAGAACGAGGTGGCTGGATGGAATCACTGAAGCAGTCGGCGTGAGCTTAAATGGACTCCAGAAGATGGTGGAGGACAGGAAGGCCTGGAGGAACGTTGTCCATGGGGTTGCGATGGGTTGGACACGACTTCGCAACTAACAACAAACCCAGCTTTATTTTCAAGGCAACGTACAGGTTTTCCTACACCAAGTTTCTGTTTTTGTGAGTTGGCCTGAGTGTGTCAGCTTTCATGCCTAAGGGAGGAAGACTAAAACTTCAATCTCCTAGTTAGTCCAATACTTTAAGCAATGAACCAAACTGGCTGTCATGATCGTCTGCTCTATGTATAATGAAGAGGCATTTCGGGGGGAGGGGGGGAATGGTGTTGGCTACAGCCCAGTCAAACGTTGCCTAAGAAGAAAGTAGTTGGAAAGGTGCATAGGGTGATAGACAGCAATCTCATCAGTTTGCCTTCTGATAACTGGGTGTTTTTGTCCTTCACAAACATCCTTCGAAGGGCCAGATTAGTTCACTTCGGAAGAAAAGATTTATAGCAGGTGGCAGAACTAAGCGACCTTGGCTGATGTTGAAAACCTAAGCAACTGAAACCCAGGAATGAAGGCTGGGCTACAGCATAGACTGGAAAGTTGAAAAAAAAAATTCTTGGAAGGCCGAATTTTCAGATGATTTGTTATTGTTAAAACACAACTCTACACGTGCCCATAAAATCACCGGGATTTGAGGCTGACTTGAGACTTTATGATGGCAGAAGGCATCACCTAGCCAGACTTAACTTTATCTTTATAAAAAAAAAAAAACTAATTAAGCAAGGTGAATATTGAAACATGGTTTCTATTTGAATAGACCTTTTTTTTAAAAAAAAACAACAACAGCCTGCTCATTTGGTGTACAGGAATGCATTTTTTAAAGTGCCCTAGTAATTTAATTTTCCATTGCTAAGCAGAGCGGTAGTTAAGCGACTTGTGCCCATTTTATGACCTTTTTTGCCACAGCTGTTAAAACAAATCACTGCTTCCCCCCACTGACTCTGCTCGTCAGAAGCCGGCTGGTAAGGTTACAAATGGTGATCACATGACCCAGGTGTGAGTTCTACTTACCTTTACTACCGGTTCATAACGGGGCCGCGCGCACATGCGCAGAAGCATTCTGATGGCGTCAGGGTCAATGGGTGGAGCCTCCTGCCGGTTTTACTACCGGTTCTTGCAAGCCGGTCCGAACCGGGGGCAACCCCCCACTGACATGACCCCAAGACAGTGTAACTGTCACACATAGATGCCAGTTGCCCAGCACCAGAATGCTGTTCATGTGACCATGGGGAATGCTGCAATGGTAATGTTCGTAAGTCACTTCTTTCAGTGCCGCTGTAAATTTGATTGGTCACTAAAGAAATGATTATAAGTCGAGGACTACCCGTAGTTGCTTTTCAATGAAGTACGTTAATACTGGCCTTTATTCTGGATTTTTTTTTTAAATCTCATTTTTATTTTGAAGTCTTGCCTTGGGATCCTTTTTTAATGGAAAGTGGTAACTGCAATATTTTAATATATAAAATTCTAGTTTTATTTGAACAGAAAAATACATGATTTACATCGTGCGCTCCAACTTTGCCAACAGTCCGTTGCAGTAAATGACATTCAGAACCGTAAACCGTAGTTGCATTTGCTTTCTTTTATTAGAAAAAATACTCCAGCAAAGTCTACAATCATCTGTCAATTATGAATGGCATACAAGAGATTCATGAAACAATAAGATTTAAAAAAAATACAAATACAAACTATATCGGAAAACACCTATTTGGCAATGTTATGCTTCTTAAAGAAAAGGAACTCAAGCAGTTACAGATGACCATTTAATGAAGATAAAGCAGTAACGGAAGTGCTTAAGCAAAATTAAAGAGAAAAGACGAAACAAACGGCATCTGTTTTAAATAGTTAACATTGCCACAGATCTTTATGAAATACCATTGTCAAACAACTACAGTATTCCAGAACCATTCCATGTCAGCAGTGCTTCTAAATCTGCACAATAATAAAATTTAAATGTTTGTGAAAACATTCTAAATCCACCAGGAACCAAACAAGCATTTTACCTTCATTAAGGCAGCTCTCCTTATACAATTCGAAAAAAATAAAATAAAATAAAAAAACCTCCAACTTCTATCTCCCAAAACTTTAGACTTTAATTTATTTGCTGTTTAATTAAAAACAAAAAAGTGTAAAAAAAAAGTCGCTGTAGTAATGCAAAAAACAATAATAAAATAAAATAAAAAATAAAGAAAAAATCCTCCTAAACAGGAAGGGTTAATCATGCAGTTTGACTGCATATAGCCACCTTATTAAGTCATTTATTTTACATTTGTTCCTTCCAACAAGCAAGGAAAAAGATTGATTTCATATCCATGTTCAGCAGTGAGGTGCTATAAACCTTCTATGGATATTATGCATCCTTCAAAGATTTCTGAAAGGATACCCTAATGTGTTTTGTTCTTATTAACAGTAGTATAGAGTCTCTTAGAAATCCAAGAGACGTATTATTGTTAAGAAAGGTGCTTGCTTTAAACAAATTCTGGCAGCGCTAATGACATACAATATCCTTCAATATTATTTCTACCATAATATATACATTTTAACTTCCATGCCTCTAGGAAAAAACATCTACATTTTGTGATATAAAAATATATTACAAATCTGCAAAACTATTTACAAGCAACGTCCCATTCTCTATATGCAACTTTTTTTTTTTGTCTCAATACAAGACAAACAAGGTACACAAGTTTTCTATTCCTGTAGGGTTAAAAAAAATTCCATAATTCCTTGCTTAATAAAGTGAGGAAGCAATTTAAATCTTTTCATAGCCAACTTTGGTGCATAAACGATTGTATTTTTAAATGCTTCTTTTTAAAAAATACTTTTTTTTTTTTTTGGACATAACAGAAACATTTAGGCCAAAAGAAGGGAAAGGGAGGCAATATAATCTTTAAAAGCTGGAGTTTTAAAAGCCAAATAGAATATAAAACCAATGTTGTTTCTTCTTCTTTTGTATAGATATTATTAAAGTCTGATTAATATACAGTAATATCTTATGAAGAGGATCGGATATACAGCAACACCTAACATTGATCAACCTCCCCTGAATATATATATATATATATATATATATATATATATATATATATATATATATATATATATATATATATATATATATATATATATATATATATATATTCTGCTAAAAATCAAAGTATGCCATCACCATTTTGCTTAAACATGATACCACCACTTAAGGTTATGTGATTGGACACCACAAATTCACTAAAGTGACAACGGAGACGGTCCACCAAGAATTCTCTCTAGCTGTTGCTTATCAATGATGAGATTTCAAGAGTTTGCTTACCAAAAATAATGATAGTAATAAAAAAATTAAAAATATGAGTAACAATGGCCAGGATGGTTTTCACCTGGCAAATCAGCGATTGCCAGTTCATCCAAGTTTCAAGAGAGTCTTGAAAACAAGTTGGAACAACTTGTTTTGAAACAAGTTTCAAAAACAAAAACATTGGTGAGCGTGCTGGAGAAGCTTCACCATTGTACCGTCCCATTAAAGGTTATGTTAGACATTTATATATAATATATTCCATAGATGCTTCAACTTCATTCACAGAATGGTTAGACCAATCATAGGCTGGCAGCAGTTGGGCACAGAAGGGGTGGGTGTGCCGTGGGTGTGTGGGTGGGTGTCAGTGGATGAAGGTAAAGGACTCAAGGAATGTGCAATTCTAATTCCATGGTCAGTGACTAAGATGGTAGGTTAGGTGCCCCCACCAAGTCGATTTTTACCTCTTCAACCTCTTCTGTGGCATTGTTCTGGAAGGAAAAGGAAACACAGCATTGGTGGCTTCTCAAAGGAAGTTTAACTTGCCCTGGTTAACAGGTCCTTCCTGTTGGGAATTAAGACGGCATTACGGAAAAATACTTCTACTGTCAGGAAAGAGACCGGTGTGCTTTCTGAGGAGACAACCAGGTTGAAGTCAGTGGGAAAAAATTAAGTATTCGAAACATCTGGAAGCAGAAGGAATGAACATATTTCGGTTTATTCTTCAGATATTGATATGAGTTGTAGCTATGTGGATATTATCTTTCAGAAAAAGGAGTAAAGGACCCCACAGAAAATATTAATACTAATAAAAAACGGACTCACATCTCTCTCTTTGCCAAAAAAAAAAAAAGATTAATTAATAAGCTTTTCATCTTTATCATACTTAGTAAGATGAGGCCAGTATGGTGTTTCAAAGCTGTATTTATCACAATATCTTCCATTATTTCTGATGGAAACATCTGCCTTGCTCCCACTGTACCTCTGGACAAAGATTGCAATTGCCAAGAAGTCTTTTGTGTATATCCTCAAAGCTTCATATACTTAAGAAACAGACTAAAAATGAGAGGATTTCAGAAACTAGTGCCAGGTCTGAACTATCACTTTACATTATTGCACTGTACGTAATTGAAACACCAAGAAAATGTTAAGGGCCATACAGCGGCTTTATAATTAATTTTGCAAATTTAGCCATTATGATTCCTTCTGTTAAATAACATGTTTAACGGCATATATTTTCCCAAGACAAAATTTAAATGGATTAATCTCGAGTATGAGAAATAACAGGTAAGCTAAAGGTTTCTAGGACTCAGATGAGCCTATACTAGTATGTAATTATTTCTATAAACATATTGCTGTGTATAGAAGTTGTCAGGATGAGGATGACTGGCCTCCATCAACCTAACAACCATTCCACAGTGTCTTTCCTATCTCTGCAACCTGAGATTGGCTATAGAGGAGGTCCTTGATTTACAACCAGAACTGGGACTAGAATTTCTGCTGCTAAGCAAGAGAGCTTTTATAACTGATTACAACTGATTTTATAAGCTGTTTTGCCATGGTTGCTAAGCAAATCACTGCAAGTTATTAATGAATCAAGAGGTTATTAAACTAATCAGACTTCCCCCATTGACTTTGCATGTTGGAAGCTGGATAATAAGGTCACAAAGGGTGATTGTGTGACCCCAGGATGCTGCAACTGTAATAAATACACGCCAAGTGCCTGACTTTTGGTCACATGACTGTGGGAATGTTGCGATGGTTGTAAATGCAAGGACTTGTCACTTTTTTTCAGCGCTGTTCTAAGGTCAAATAGTCGCTAAATGAATGAGTGTAAGTCAAGGACTACTGGTAATAACACTTGCTAGGCATTAGAACCTCTGGAGCTTCTAACATTTAAAAGACCCAATGGCAGCAAAATATTAGCTGTATCCTTGATGATAAATCATAAATCAGTTCTTTTCAGATTACCTTTGGAGGAAAAAAGCACAGGAGATAAAGTTATGGACACTTATGGTGTCTATCGAGATTTTCAATCATCCAAGTCATGGTTGTCCCAAAGGGGCTTTTCCACAAAGCAACTGGACTTCCTTGGATTTTCTCCCTTGAAAATGTTTCACTTCTCATCCAAGAAGCTTCTTCAGTTCTCTGATGCTTCTTGGGTGAGACGTGAAATGCTTTCAAGGAAAAATCCCCAAGAAAATCCAGTTGCCTTTTGGAAATCAACTTTGGGATGACATTTACAATGTTTTCACAAAATCATACCCGTGTTTCCCCGAAAATAAGACCAGGTCTTATTTTCTTTTGGGCTCCAAAATAAGCACTAGGGCTTATTTTGGGGGGATATCTTTTTTCCCATGTACAGGCCCACTTCTTCTGCTGGTTCATTGTTGGGCAGGAGGCCGTGCGGTGGGGCAGTGCCACCACCATGAGATGGGGGTGGGGTGAGATGTCCCACATGCCCCACACTGGCCTATCTCAGGCCCCCAAAGTCAGGCCATCCATGCCCCGACACCTGCCTTGCCTCGCAGCTGCGGCACCAACACCAACACACCGCTTGGCCTCCTGCTCTGTTGTGGCTGCGAGCAAGCAGAAGTGGGCTGGCAGCCACATGGGCTCCTGCTATACATGGCTGTGAGGCAAGTGTCGGGGCATGGATGACCTGCCTGCGGAGGCCCTGAGGTAAACTGGTGCGGGATGCATGGGGCAGGTCCACCCCCACATCACCTTGTGGCCGCGGCACCGTGAGCAACCAGATGCAACAGGTGGGCGGCCAGCTGTGCTAGTTCTTACGTAGGGCTTATTTTGGGGGTAGGGCTTATATTAGCCGCACACGTAAAAACATGCTAGGTCTTATTTTCGGGATGGGTCTTATTTTCAGGGAAACAGAGTACTTATGAAAAACTATAAAATCTAATTGTATAGTAAAGTTCAATAGTAAATTATGATAGTTCTGTCCCCATCCTAACCCCAAAATGAAAAGAAAAAAGGCATTTAATTTGTTTAAATTGCACTAAGCACGGAGCACTAAGATCTTAAAGTAATACTATATGTATTACAGGCTGAACAGAAAGTGATTTTTTTTATTTTAAAAAAAGATAAATTTGGACTTTAAAAAATTGGTATACCAACCAGCATGTGATCTTAAGAGAAGTGATCTTTCAGGATTCCATTGAATGTACCTCCTTTACTAGACTTTCTGTACACCAAGCACAAAAAAGTAAAATACACTCGGTAAATACACATATTTACCAGCCAGAGTTTAAGTTCAAAAGCTATCATGTGACCTCATGCCTTGAAAATTAACTTCTGGATGCTGTCAAAATAGTGAAGTGTTTCTTTCTCTAACATCTGCCCAAAACATTAGTGAAGGTGAATGATCAAGGAGGAATAGTACTGCCTACTTTGGCTACCTGAATGATAGTTGTTCTGGTACAGCTTCAAAAAGTTACGCAAGGCATCAAGTCACATTGAACAAAGAGAACATCCAGAAATGCAGAGATTTACCTGTATATGTTTGGGTCCAGAAGCAAAGCAGTATCTTTTGGTAGTTTTGATAAATGAACTACTTTAGTTTTTAATTGATGCCTTTCACTTTCATTTACCCACACATCAGGAAGACTATGAATAAAATAAAATATTCAAAAAAAGGTCAGTGATTCGCTCTCCATTATCACTACTGGTAAAAGAGCTGCTGTCAATTCTTATGGGAAATAAAAAAATCCACACCAATGTTGCACTGCCAAAAAGATTTGGCTGGAAATCTGCTTCTCTGTGAGCATCACAGTCATCTTAACTGTTATTGGAGTGTAATTCCAAACCTTTTGTTACAGAACAAGGCTGTCTCCCTCTATGTTCAAAGGGCTCCACCTCTTTCAGGAAGCAACATTCTATTTCTATCATTTTAGCTATGATGATTGGGATATATGAGATTTGCCCAAATTAATCATCTGTAGGCACAAAATTCCATGCCACCTTCTAGCAGCTCTATATCACGGATGTCAAACCTGCTATATCACGTTGCCATCACGTGACGTTTCACAAGGTTTC
Organism: Arizona elegans; assembly: GCA_022577455.1. Classification (NCBI taxonomy): domain Eukaryota; kingdom Metazoa; phylum Chordata; class Lepidosauria; order Squamata; family Colubridae; genus Arizona; species Arizona elegans. The sequence continues at coordinate 80,081,913 of JAKOOJ010000007.1, read as the reverse complement.
TCCCCTTCGCAGAGCTGGGTTGGGTTGGGCGTGGCCTGCGCATGACGCATCCGGCATGCGGGCGCCTGTTTGACACCCCTGCTCTATATGAATTGACAATAGCTCAAACTCTCTATGTGAAGTGATAACAAGGGTATTAGTTTGGCTCTGAGGATAGCATTCCCTACAATGTAAAGGAGCCCCTGAGGATTTTATTCTGCTAGTTGTAACTGACTTTAGGGGTGTTATGTGTGCACATCTCTGTTTCAAGGCCATTGAGCCAGTGCTATCCGAAGTCATTTCTGTGGTTGTGTAACTAGCATGACTTCATGGAGTGGTGTTTCCTTCCCATCAAAATAGTGCCTATTTATGTACTCACATTTGCACTTTCGAACTGCTAAGTTGGAAGGAACTGAGGGGTGGATAGGAGCTCACCCAGTTACGTGGTGCTCGGGTCTTGAACCTTGTCAGCTCTCCAGCTAACAAGTTCAGGGTCTTAACCGTTGAGCATAATGTCTATCTACTGGGAGCTTTTCAAAGTCACACATAAATAGCATTAATGACAATGATTAATATTACTATTCAAAATAATAGCACCCCCAGGCAGTGACTTTATTTAAATCTCCATGCATTATTTCTTCAAAGCTAACTAAAAGGTAAGTTTCAAATACACTTTGCTTAATGAAAAAAATTATCTATCTATCTATCTATCTATCTATCTATCTATCTATCTATCTATCTATCTATCTATCTATCTTATATGCTGCCCTCTCTCTGAAAAGGACTCAGGGCGGCTCACAGCAATAAAATAGACAAATCAATATTAGATGTTAAAAACCATTAAAACTCCCCTTAAAAACCCCTTCAGTCCAAACTGGCCCGGTGAAATAACCATGTCTTAAGGTCATGGCGGAAAGAGCGCAGGTCAGGGGCCACCCGGAGCTCCAGGGGGAGTTGATTCCATAAGATAGGTACGCCCACAGAGAAGGCTCGTTCCCTAGGAGTCGCCAGATGACACTGCCTGGCCGACGGCACTCCAAGGAGGCCCTCTCTGTGGGAACGCACTGGGCAATGGGGAGCTGTCGCTGACCGCAGATGGTCCATCAGGTACCATGGGCCTAAGCCAGGGTTTCAATTTAGGAAACTGAACTACAATTACTTTTGAAAAGCAATGGCAAATATCTGAAAGTCATTTTCCACAAATTTATTTTAGCCAGTTTTAAGGAGCTTTCTAAAAGTTAATTGAGAAATGGACATTTCATCCTGTCCACTGTGAACTGAATTAAATTGAATTAAAATTAAAAGAGAATTGTGCCTCTGTTGAAAAGGATAGGAAAAAGGGATATATATTTCTATATGTGAACATATTGTTTAGAAATTGCTAATTTCTGATATCCTGTACTTTTTGTTTATTGAAAAAGCTAATTATAGTTCAAATGAGCTTTGTCGATTTTAATATTGGTAATGAAGGTATCTTTCCATAATGATTTCAAACCCTTTTAGGAACTGCTTCTGTGGTGTTAACAAGGTAACAAATGCTTGCAGTCTTTAGAAAAGTTGACACATCGTATGCATCTTTAATGAAAAAAATAAAGAAAATTCAACAATATATACTGTATTTACTGATTATACAAGTAAGGATATTTCTGCTATTGGCTACCTTTTCTGTTTAGTTTGGAAAAGTGCTAATTAACATAGGGCTAAGGCGTCTTTCCAATAGGTTCAAAAACCTCAAATAAAATTTAACTCGGGCTATGGATATCTTCTTCAGCACTGTAATAAGAGTAAAAGTCACTTTCCATTTTGTCTTCCTAATGAATATTACTTTTTCTTAATGTAGACTCAAATGCATGAATTAACTTGGTAATTTTAATTCTCCATCAGAGCTTTATAACAGTGCTATAAGTCTGAGTCACTGTTCAGTATATTGTAAATTCTGTGTAGGCTTGTGTAAAATATAAGAAATACTCTAATTTTTGCAGGTGCCCAAATTATGTACTACTGACTATAAGTACTTACATATCTTCTGGAGTCCAGTGAAGCAGCAACTTAACTTTTCCAGAGTCCTCTTTCCTTTTAGCCATTACCTAAAAGCAAACACGAGAAAAGCGACTTGAAATATTTATGCTCTTTCTTGAATTCCCTGCTCTTAAAAATATCTGGTCCAAATGTTTTATGTCAATAAGTGTTTTGGGTTACAGGGTTGTTGTTTTTTTCATGGATTCTGATAGCCATTGAAACAGCTTTCTTCTTCTCTAAAAGCAGTTTACTTTTGAGATGATGTTCAAATTTATGTGAGATGATGCTAATACATGCATACGTTCCCTTTTTAATGTCTGCCCTCATTTCCTGTAACAAATATTTCGTGGTGACTAGGGATTTCTGGGAGTTGAAGTCCGCTCATTTTTGATTGGCCAAGATTGAGAACATGCTACCACCCCAAAACAGCTGGAGTATATCCAATTGGGGGAAAGCTTTCGCACGTTATATATTTTTTGCGTCCTGTGGAAGAAAACAGTAGGTTTCTTAGCTTGACTCATGTAATGCATATCAAATTGGTTGTTTGCCTTCAACTTCATGAATGGACTGCATAAAGAGGTAGCTCAAGCCCAAAAGTGGAAACATCTTGATGTTCTGCAGAAATATTAACCACAGGATAAAAGCAACACAGACAAATAAGCTTGTAACTGCAAGTTTCAGACATGTTTCTAGAATTCTGTATCTGGTGTACAGGGACTGGAGCTGTTTTCAAAGTTAATGGGTCCCTGGGAAATTTAGAACCATGAGAGATAAAGCGTTGTGGATAAGGCTGCTTGAAGAAATGTAGAAACAGGACTTAAATGCCATGGCATAAAAGGGAATCGTTTAGGTTGATTCCCAACTTCTGATTGCTCAAACATTTTCCAGTCTGGCTTTTTTCCTTCAAGTATTAAGGCCGTATTGTTAGTGGAGCCCGATATAGGCAAATCTTGGGATTGAGAATGATATACGAGGTGCCTCAGCTTTTCTATTTTCTATGTTTATTTTTAAATGTATTTTTGTGTTATATTGTTAGTTGCCCAGAGTTGTTTGGTTAAGGTGGGCAACCATATATATTTTCTAAATAAATAGAAAATGCAAGCCTGCCTCAAGCATGGGAGTCCTGGTAAGAAAATCAGGAAAGGAATTGATTAGAGAAAACAGCAAAAACCGTAAACCCTCGTTGGGTAAAAACCAATGGAGATGTTGCATATTTACTCCTGCTTTGGGAAGGTGCCTTATGCATTAAGCTCAAAAGCTATACATAAAGATTCTCAAAGAGAATCAGAGCTCTTAATCAGTTCAAGTGATTAGGGCACAGGGGGTTTTCATAGGAGCTTCCACCTTCTAAGTTATTTTTGAACACTGGCATCTAATTTGAAAAGTAGCAATGATGGCACATTACTATTTTCTCACTCTGCATCCTACATTGTTAAATTTGCTCAAAAAAGTTTTTTAATGCAGCATTATTAGCAAAGATTCTATACACGGATCTATAAAAGTGTATTTTTAAAAGCAATCTTTCAAGTATAAGTAATGTTAAATGCTAGCCAGGTACTCTAGCAATCATCTGAAACAAACATATATAAAACAGAACTAAAAGGCTGATCGTAAAACAACTTCTAGAAACTTGGAAATTACAACTGATATAAAACATGCCTGAAATAGTTTTACCTGTTTCCATGTTATTTTCTTAAAATTAAGAGAGATGTAAGATGTCTGGATGTACCGTAACTCTATTTTCAGGCCTATGGAAAGCACTTCACAAATACAAAAGCCAAAAGAGAAGGAGGGGGACCAACTGGCCAGATAATATATTTTATGTATCAATCAAGATATCAAAAGACAATGGTAGAAGAATTTAATTCATAGCTATATTGTAGGTAAATCACTTGGTGTCATTTAAACATTCTAGACTATCATTACAATAACTATGGTCAGTAAATGGTCAATGGGAGGTATTTAAGAAAACTCTAGTTCAAAACATCTGGAGGGCACTAATTTCAATATCCTTTTTGGTGGATTCAGAAGATCCCTCAGAAGGTGGTTCACCAAGTAGCGACAATGAACTTTATGGAGGGCAATGGGGGAAAGGAACAGCTGAAGTTCCTCACGAAGAGAAATTCCATGGAGGCTCTTTTCTAAGCTCCTGTTGTCATTTTGGTGAGAGGAAACTTCATATGAGAAAACTTTTGCTCAGACTTTCAAAGCAGAAGCAAATAGCCACAAATCAGCAATCAAGATTATTGCTCGATTTGTCTTCAAAGGGTTGCAGGAACATTCATAGGACTGTGACAATTCTGACAAAGAAATTATACCTTCCGTACCAAACAAACATTCCCATTTCTATTGCAGACTTTTTGAAAAGTCAATTTTTACCAGGAGGATTACATATATGCAAATAGAGTTCTGCTGACCTCTCCTGGAGAACCACAGAAATAACTCAAAGATGTTAGTTACTCTTCCAAATTACACTATTTAGTTTCAGCCACTAAATATTTTGCAATGTGCAGCACACTCATACAAGCATCTGCCTGCCACTGCTTAAAGCAGCTGTGCCTTCTCCCAAAATTTTATTGCAGAGTGTTGCTAGAATTCTCATTCTCAAATCTGCAAAATCTTCACTTTTATATCCATCATCAGATATTGCATTTAGATCTCCAGAACCACAGACTTAAGATTTGAGAAGGCTGATGATTCATGTGCTTCCTACTCCTTTCTTCTCAAACTACATAAATTATCAAATTTATATACCGTATTTTTCAGAGTATAAGACACACTTTTTTTCCCTCCTTAAAAGAGGCTGAAAATTTGGGTGGGTCTTATACTCCAAATGTAACCCCGCACGGTGCACAAAATGGCCATCAGGAACAGCTGCTGCCTTCGCTTACCTCTTCCGCGCTTTGCCTGCTTTAGTCACTGGAGCTCCCTCCGAGGATCAGCTGTGCTTTTAAAGCTGTTTTTCAGCCCCAACGCGAGCAAAGCGATCTTCCAAGCTTTGCCTGCTTTTCTAATTGCTGCTCCCTCCAACCATCAGCTGTGCTTTAGAAGCACAGCCCCAACCAGCCCCAACCTCAAAACCAGCAAGCGAACTAAGGTGCTGGGACTAGCCAGATGAATACCTGGTAGGCAGAATCCCCCCTCCCTCATTTTCCTCCCCAAAAACTAAGGTGCATCTTATACTCTGAAAAATACGGTAGCTGCCAAATCTCACCATAAGTGACTCTGATGGATTTGTTGGAGCCTAAATTAGACACAGGTTAATAACAGGCGAATAACTTTTCACAGGTGAAAAACTTCCAAGCTTTGATTTGGATCCATGTTCTGAAGTAGAGTAGCAAGGAATTTCAAGCTAACTATAATCAGTCGGATGTCAAAATCCTAAGCAGCAATACCCTAAACAGCAATTTCTGAACTGGGGGCTTCTGCCCAAGTGTAGCCAGCTGGATCATAACCTAGACAACCAACCCACAGTCATTCTTAAGTTTCACAATAGGAGACTGGAGTAGGGTTGTGAAGTACTTTGGAGCCAACTGCAAAAAAGGTGGGTAATAACTTGTGGATGAGGAAAATTTACATAAGTAGTAACCCCCAAAAAGGGGGATGGGACAATGGGCCATCCCATAGGCAGCCAAATGATTGGAATCGTTCTCTCTTTCTATGACAATCTTGCAAATGGGAATAAGTGAAGGTGACTAAAATTAAGAGTAGGTGGAAGCAACATCCTTTCAACATCCAACAGTCCTTCAGATATCCTGAGGATATCACTAATAGCCTGGCTAGTTAGGGCAAAGACTAGGGACATCAATTAAAATATTGGGAGAAATTATAGTAACGATGGAGGAACATTTGCATATAGCAAGATAAAATATACTCGGACTTAAGCAAGGAAGAATAAATCAAATGACTGAAAGTCACAGCACAATTTCTGTCATTTTTTTCAACACTTACAAAAATAAAGCTCCTTTCTCCGATTACGGCTTTCAGGCAAGGTACGGAATTCTTTCCAATCTCTTAGCTGTGGCCATAGGAAATGTATTTTCTTCTCTGCAATTACACCACTTTGCTACCTTAATTGTGGTGATGGAAGGGGATTCCCGAGAGCGATGGGCGAAGGACACCAGGAAGACATACCCAAAATATGTATGCCAAGCAGGGTCACCTAAACCATGAAGGTCATATACATGACTAGCTAAAGCAAGCAGGAACTTACATCAGGCAGCAGAGATAGAGGATGATAACATAGAGGTAGATGGTCACTTTAATGACGACAGCAACGGTTATACTACATGATAAGCCGTAAACTCCTGTGCTTTACCAAGAAACCACATGGATAGATAAGATAATACACTGTCAGATAATGAATACTTAACATGCCTCTAAGGAACATTTGAGGTATCTTTTGGAGCACTAATGATACTTAGGATACTAAACCCTTCAGGAGGTTCAATCACTGAGGTTTCTGTAAAAGGAAAAAGAAAATCCAAAGCGACAAAGACAGAATTATAATGGGAACGCAAAATGTAAAACCACAAATATGGGATGCTCGAGGCAGAAAAGGCGAGAAACGTATGATAGTTTAGTTTAGTTTAGTTTAGTTTAGTTTAGTTTAGTTTAGTTTAGTTTATTTGATAGATTGACATGGTAAGCATTAGAGAATTGAAACTGATTGGAACTGGACTGATTTTGAGTCAGAAAATCGTACCGTTTACTCAGGACTTAAAAGTGAAGAAGAAACACCACCACTTTCAGTGAGGAAGGATACAGGAGGACAGGACTTGTGTACAATGGAACTGAGGACCAAATATTATCTATATTAGAATTTGCAGTCAACGTCCTTTAAAAGGATGCTCATCTAAAAATATACAAAATAGAAACAGAAGGGAAAAATATAGATAAATTTCCAAAAGTTCACAAAATCAGAAGATTCCAATCTCAAATCAATATGCTAAAAGAGTCAATGAACAGATAGTAATTCAGAAAAGATCGAGTAGAAAGCAAAAGAATAATAATGGTTCTAATCACACCAGCAAATCTGGAATGACCCAATGGTTAGTTGACAGATTGGAAGAGGTCAGTCTTAATGCCAATATCAAGGAAAGGAGGCTTAACAGATTGTACAAATGAATGCACTATATCCTTAATTTCACATGTTAGCAAAATTGATGTTCAGTGTCATCTAATGCAGATTATAGGCCTAAATGGAAAAAGAGATGCCAGATGTTCAAGCTGGCTTTAGAAAAAGCTAAAGAACAAAAGGCTTTGCTGATACACACTGGATAACTGTCACAGAATACTAAAAAGAAGTGAAAGTATTTGATTGACTACAGAAAGCCCATGTTAACCATAGTAATCTGTGGATTGTCTTTAGGGAATGACAATCCAGATCATCATTGTCCTCACTGAAAACCAGAGTCTGGAAAGATAAAAGATAAAATTGAATCCAGGTTGAAAAGGGAGTGAAACAAAACTATACTGCCTTATTTGTTTATTTGTTTGTTGATTTATTAATTATGCTGGATATATTTTTTGAGGGAAGATGGACTGGGAGAAAATGATTGTGATTTTAAAATTGGACAAAGAAACATCAATAACCTGCTCTCTACTGATGACACTCCTCTGACAGATGAAAATGCAAATGTTCTGCAAATTCCAACAATAAATATCACGGTACAGCTGAAAAAAAATGAGACCACAGCTCCATTAATTAAAATCAAGGAGCATGTGAAAAAAAAAAGAGATTAGGATTAAAGATAAAGAGATCCAATCTAAGGCCAACAAACACTGTCTTAGACCTGAAAGTGAAGACATTCAGGTGGTATATAACTTATGTGCCACACAGTGACAGGATAGCAAGGAAGGTCTTGGAAAAGATATTCAGATGCCATCACTTGGCTCTATCTACGAGTAGAATCACATTAACAATAGTTTCCTCTGTAACACTTGACAGGAGTTAAAAGACAGACTCTGGAGAAGGTGGAGTACGGGTAGTCCCCAACTTACAACAGTTCATTTAGTGACCTTTCTAAGTTACAAAAAATGCACTGAAAAAAGTGACTTATGATCATTTTTCACACTTATGACCATTGCAGCATCCCCATGGTCACTGATTTACATTCAGATGCTTGACAAATGGTTCATATTTATGACAGTTGGAGCGTCTCCGATTCATGTGATACTCTTTTGTGAGTTTCTCTGACAAGCAAAGTCAATGGGGAAGCCAGATTCACTGAACAACAACGGTGTTACTAATTTTAACAACTGCGGTGATTCACTTAACGAATGTGGCAAGAAAAGTCACAAAATGGAGCAAAACTCACTTAACACATTTCTCTCTTAGCAACATAAAACCTGGGCTCAATTATGGTCATAAGTCAAGGACTACGTGCATTCCTCTTTTAGCGACCCCATAATCCTTTGTGGGGTGGAGTCTGGGCAACTGAATGGAGCTGTTTACTGGCCGGATGCTCTTCCTGTTGCCAATGCAGTGTTTTTTCAGCAGATATGTTTTCAGTGTCCCCAGAGAGAGAAATACCTGCCTCTACCTAGGATTGAACTCACAGCCTCCTGATTGTGAGTCGTGAGCTCCACCTCTAGGCCATCACACCACTCTCAAGGACTATGTAAATTAACACTTTTAAATGTTGTATTGGAAAAGATTACTGAGAATATCATGGCTAGCTATAAAACCAATAAATCAGTCCAGAGTTCTCACTTGCAACACGAATGACCAGGCTCAAAATATCATATTTCGGACACATTACACAAAGGCCTCACTGTTTTGAGAAGTTTATAATGCTAAGAAAAGTGGAAGGAAAGCGGGGGGGAGATGACCACCAGTTAGGTGGATAGATTCAGTGGCCAATTACAACGAATCCTGCATTAAGAGACCTAAAAGGACAGATCACTTGGAGAATATCTACACACAGTCAATAAGAGTCAACATTGATTTGATGGCACTTAGACTGGGTATGAAGTAACAAGTGTGTCTGCATTCCTTTATGCTGTAAGTGTTTGCTTGCCTGTATGAACAGGGAAACACGGGGGTGGAGTCCCTGGTTAATGTGATTGAAAGAAGGCAGGCTTAGAACAGAGGAGCCAGCAGCTTTCTGAACTACTGTTCTAATACCTACCTCTCTCACAGGGGTCGGCAGTCCCTGGACAGATCATGACAATTTCGGACCTCCATCTTTCTTTTGTCAATTTCTCTGCCCCACCAGATTTGTCACCTTGTGTTCTATTATGACAGTGGTGTCAAACTTGCGTCGTCACATGATGCATTGTGACTTTTTTCCCTTTCTCTAAACCGGGGGTGGGCGTGGCCAACACATGACTCACCCGGCCCGCGGGCCGCGAGTTTGACACCCCTGTTATGAGGAGTCATCATACTTATGGACAGTGTTCTGAGCTCCTTTACATAATTTCTTTCCAACTTTCCACAAAGTTGGAAAGAATAAATATATTTAGCCCGGAGAGCTATTTGAAGTGCTAGGATAGTATTTCTGAGAGCAGAATTCAAATGGTCATTTATCCATGGCTGTGACTAAGGTGCTGGATGAGCCTCTGGGAGACCAAGGTTCTCATCCTTTCACAGCCATGGATTACTCTCAGGTCGCTCTCAGAACAATCTGCCTTAGAATTATAATAGAGAGAACCTGAATGCAAGGAGGCTATGTAGACCAGAAGGTCCTGGATGAAGGGTAGGAAATAAATTTAACCAATTAAAATATGAAAATTGCTGAGTAAACCTGGAGAAATCGCAACCTTCAGCAACTTTATAGGGCTGCTGTTATTCTTCCATGTTCTATAACAGGGATGTCAAACTCAATATAATTGAGGGCTGCATCTGGGTTGTGTTTGACTTCAGGGGGCCAGGGTGGCTGTGGCCAGCTCGACGTCACTCATGTCGGGGGCGCCTGTGGTGGCCCAAGCACTCTGCCAGCGAAAACAGGCTCCTGAGCTCCGTTTTTGGATATGTTGGCCTCCTGCAACCCTCTGCCAATGAAAACGGAGCTCAGTTTTCGCTAGCAGAGGCACTGCAGGCCGGTCCTTTGCTGTTTCCAGGATGGCCCTGAGGGCCAGATCTAAGCACCCCAGAGGCCGGATCCGGCCCATGAGTTTGACACCCCTGTTCTATAGGATAAAAAGAGAGGAATGTGAACTGCATATATTTTTGGAAGAAGAGCACAGAAATCTTTGCAGAAGACTTTTCAAGCAACATTATCTAAATTAAATCCGTGTTAACTATGCAAAATGATGTAAATTTCAGTGTAGAAGGCTGTTTGAAGATTGAAGATAATATTGAAGATATTATAAATATACCAAGTACGGTAGATAATGATACTTACAGTACTGTGAAATACAACACTGTGGCCTTTTCCCAAACTTTCTATGTGAGCAGAAAGGTTAAAGCAAATAGCTCGATGCCGTATGGCGTCCAAGGTCTGTGCATCAAAGAAGTCATGAGGTCTTGCTAAGGAAGAAAAAAAAAAAGCAAGCCTTCAACTACAATGCAAGAGTGCATGAAACATATTTAACTGTTCAGCTTTTCTGATCTTACTTTAAGGAAGGAAGATTACGCCTTCTGCTTTCATAGCACAGGCTGTAAAGTATATATATATATATATATATATATATATATATATATATATATATATATATATATATATATATATATATATATATATATATATATATATATATATACCTACAATGATCCTATTTTTAAAATTATTAAACTGTTCTTACTATGAGTAAGTCTTCCACTAATGTTTCATTGAAGTTTGCCTTTTGTAATTTAAATGCAATATTCCAAAGTCTGCATTCAGGTGAGAAAAGGAAAGGTTTAGGAGGTCTTTTTCTTCTGAAAAATCCTTTTAAGCATTTGAAAACTGGAATTATATTTTCCACTTTCAAAATTAACCCTTCCCAGTGCATTCAGTGTTAATTTTCCAGTCTCCAAATCAATGTCCTTGATCTTCCCCAGACCAATTTTTCTGATTTCAATTTTTCTTTTCAGAACTAGACATAACATTCAAGGAAGGATCTGATAAACAGAAAATAAAGTGAAACCTTCATGTGATTTGAAAAAAACACAACACTCTGTAATAACATTAACAAAACTATGGTTGTTTTATTTTGCAACCACATCACACTGCCATCTTACTTTCATTTGCAAGCAACTAGTATTACAAGATCATTATTGCAAAAATAGCAAAACTTCCATTTAACAGGTTTTGAAGCAATAGGTTTTGGACTTAATAAATATCAGTCCCAACTTCTCTCAGAATACACAAATCCATTGTTTAGGAAATATGTTGCCTATATGTGCATTAACATACCTTCTTGGGCAACCGTTTCACTGTTATTTATTTTGTTCATGTATTGTTTCCCAGAAACATATTAGTTGGTGATTTCTGGCTTCCAGCTTCTTAGCATTTATTTTATTTTATTTTATTTTACTTCAAATTTATATACCGCCCTTCTCCCTAGGGACTCAGGGCGGTGTACAGCCAAATAAAAACACATAATAAATACATTAAGAACAGATTAAAAGGAAATATCTCAATTTGGCCCAAAATTTAAAAAGACAAACAAATTTAAAATCATTTAAAAGATTTGTTAGGCCAGCCCGGCTTGTTGGAAAAGGTAAGTTTTAAGGGCACGGCGGAAGGCACGGAGGTCTTGGATTCTCCTTATCTCTGGGGGCAGCTGATTCCATAGGGTAGGTGCCCCCACAGAGAAGGCCCTCCCCCTGGAGGTCACCAGCCTGCATTGCTTGGCTGATGGCACCCTGAGGAGGCCCTCTCTGTGGGAGCGCACGGGTCGATGGGAGGTCGTCGGTGGCAGCAGGCGGTCTCGAAGATAACTAGGTCCTATGCCATGGAGCGCTTTAAAGGTGATAACCAACATCTTGAAGCGCACCCGGAAGACCACTGGGAGTCAGTGCAGCTCGCGCAGGAGCGGTGTTATGCGGGAGCGCCATGCAGCTTCCATAATTACCCGTGCGGCCGCATTCTGGACCAGTTGGAGCCTCCGGGTGCTCCAACTCCAATTTAAGGTCTTATGACACTTATGATAACCTGGTTCAGCTTTTGGCTCTGCCTTTTTTAATTTTTTTTTTTTTTTTTTGCTGCTCACCGATTCCTTGGTTTATTTGTTTTTTTGTTTTTTGTTTTTTTGTTTAGTGTTGGCTCCTTGATAAACCCAGACCAAGAAGCTGAATTATAGAATTCCCTATTTCTAATGGTCCTTTAAATTGAGGCTGCACTGCACTGTTTCTAACCTAGATATCTCCAATGTTATATTTGTGTGCTTAACTAACCTGAGTTAACTTGGCATTGCTCCGTTATTCAGTAAATATACATATATTTTTATCGCTATGGAGGGATCTTATAGGTCATCTAGTCCACACACACCCCACTCAAGCAGGAGACCCTACACCATTTCTGACAAATGGCAGTCCAATCTTTTCTTGAAAGTCTCAAGTGATGAAGCTCCCACAACTTCTGAAGGCCACTAATGTTCCATGGGTTGATTGTTCTCACTGTCAGAAAGTTCCTCCTCATTTCTAAGTTGAATCTCTCTTTGGTCAGTTTCCATCCATTATTTCTTGTCTGGCCTTCGGGTGCTTTGGAAAACAGCTTGACCCCCTCCTCTCTGTGGCAGCCCCTCAAATATTGAAAGACTGCTATCATGTCTCCCCTTTTCCATCTCTTCACTAGACTAGCCATGCCCAGTTCCTGCAACCGTTCTTCATATGTTTTAGCCTCCAGTCCCCTAATCATCCTGGTTGCTCTCCTCTGCACTTTTTCTAGAGTCTCAACATCTTTTTTATAGTGTGGGGATCAAAACTGGATGCAGTACTCTAGGTGTGGACTTACTAGGGCTTTATAGAGTCGTATTAGTACCTCACTTGATCTTGATTGCAATTATCTGAATCCAATTCAAAGGCAATGAGATAAATACAAAATATAAGAAAGTTAAATTTTCATTTATCACACTGAGCATATAAATACTACTGATTTGAGCTCAACTGAACTACAATAATGTGAATAGAAGATATGAATTTATACTTTGCCACTTTAATAACATTTTTTAAATGTTCTTGAAGAAGTATTTGATCTAACATTGTTTTCACTGTGTGGACTGCAAATCAAATGGAATGCCATGGGGAAAATGGGTGCTCACAGACACTTTTAAATTTGAGCTGGGTTTTGTTTTTAAAATACATTTTTTTTGCTAATATTTTTTTTTGGGAAGACATCCAAATCCAAGTTGGTGAGCTGAATAAATTGCCCAGGTTTATGGATCTTAGTTTTCTTCAGCTGTTCAGCAAAGACACTATTTTAACTACCAAATGAGCATATATTAAATATATATTGAGGTAGATTTCCTTCATCACTTGTCCACTATAATTAGATATATCTCATACAGAAAAATAACAACAGAACAAGGATAACACTTCAGCTGATTATGCACCAAAATCATCTGGCATCAGTGAATTAAATCCAGCAATGTTAAGCTTTGGTTTTTTGAAGAATACCTTTATGCAAGATCAAGTCACTGAAGATACGGATCACTTCATAATTCTCAACAAACAATATTATATTTAAACAGGCAGTGGGAATAAGAAAAACCTATTTGTGATATCGATCAGTGATATTTATCAAAGTATTCATATATGACATTTGCCTCTAGCACTAAATGATGAAGTCAGTCATTACCAAGTCAGAAGGCTGTAGGAAACTGGAATACTCACCGAAATATGGCAAACAACAGAAGAATAAAAAATGTTCTAACTAAGTTTATAGGAGGAAATCTGGAAAGTGGAACACTGGCAACACATTGGAAGAGGTACATATAATACAGTACTTATTAATACAAAAGAAAAGACACTTTAACAGAATGAACGAACTATTGTACAAATAACCTTGATTTTGTAAGCTAGTAAAATGATGCTTAAGCTCACCCAGGGCAGATTAGACACCTACACAGAAAAAGAGATGCCAGATGTTCAAGCTGGCTTTAGAAAAGGCCAAGGAACATGAGACCTAATTGCTGATGAATGCTAGATAATCGAGAAAGCTAAACAATATCAAAAAGAAGCCACTATGTGTTTAATTTATTTAGAAAGTCCTTTGATTGCGTCCATCACGAATGTGCTTAGAAAAATGGGGATCCCAGAATATCCCATTCTCATGAGATACCTATATACAAGTGAGGAAGCCACAATGTGGACAGAACATGGTGAAATGGAGAGTTCCAGATTGACACAGGAATGCAACCAGGCTGCATATTCTCCCCTTATCTACATGCCGAATATATATTAAGGGAAAGCTGATATTAAGGGAAAGCTGAACTGGAAGAAGATCAATGTAGTTTTAAAACTGGAGGAAGAAAAATCAATACCCTGTGAGTTATTCTGATGACACTACTCTGATAGCAAAAATACAAATGATCTGCAAGCTCTAGTAATAAAAGTTAAGGAGAAAAGTGAAAAAAATAGGGACTAAACTTATATATTGTCTAAAGTGATATTAGGAAGAACGATCACTCTTAGAATTGACAATGAAGATACTGAAGTAATGGATAATTTCTGCTTTTTAGGATCAACCAACAATAGTAAAGGAAGAAACAGTAAAGAAATACAATGCGGATTGTCACTTGGTAGAGACCCATGAAAGCCTTGGAAAATATATTCAAATACTGAGATCTGTCCATTACCTACAAAGATCAGAAAAGTGCAAACTATGATAATCACTGTGAAAGCTGGAATTTGAAGAAGCAGGAAGACTACTGATATTTTTTTGAACTTTGGGGTTGGAGAAAACACGTGAGAATATTGTAGATAGCCGAGAAAACAACCAAACAGATATCTAAACAAATGGCCAGGCTCAAATTATCCTACTTTGGATTCATTTTGGGAAGATTTGTCTCTCTGAGAAGGCTCTAATGAAGTTGGAAGAAAAGAAGACAATCAGCAGCCAGATGGATGAATTCATTTATGGCAATGGATGTGCCATTAAAAGATCTGAAATACCAGGGTTTTTTGTCATGAAAAAAAAAATCTATTGATGGACTGTCTGTTAAAATAAAGCCAGGTCATGGTACACACTTGAAAGTAAATCAAGAAGCCTGTAATTGTGGGATCTCTCTGGCAAGAACAAAGAATGCTTATCTACAGGAAATATGCATGTGTAAATCTTGCAACAATTCTGGGTAATTAGAAAGCTGATAAAAGTAACAAGGGTTAGACAACTTGCAGGCCTCAGCTAAAAATTAGGAATAGAGATGGCCTGCAGCCAATAAAATGTGTATTAGACAACTCCTGAGGCATTCACTAGCCAAGACTAAGGAATAGGGACAGCTAGAGACCAATAGAACAAATTGTAGAATTATTACTAAAATGTTTATTATCTCGCCTTGTCCCGCCTTCTCTTTTAAATGTATAAAGCTTATTTAATCCTTTATTCTTGGTTCTTGGCATTTTGGCCAGGAGCCCTTTTCCTTGGAGTACTCCAATAAAAAGCAATCAGAAAATCTGCACCTCGTGTCTGGCGTCCATCATTGGCTTTGGCACCAGGCTCAGATCCGAATTGGGGACAACACTATGTAGATGATAAGAGTTGACGGCAACTTGATGGCACGTAATTGAACAATATATTCAATACTTAAAACTATAGTCACAGAGAAATGAAAATGCATTCATAAAACAGCATGCAACGACTTGGGTTTATGTATCAGATTCAGCTATGTTTTTGACTTTAACTTAATGTGTTGCATGAATATGGTCCCTATGGCTTGGAAATCATTTTTCATATATACTACTACAAATCCAGACAATAGTGTTTGTAAGACAAAACGTAACTTTCAACCAAACTAGTGGAATCAAGTCAAGCTACCAGAATATCATAGCTTAAATCAGGAAATGTAACTAGGAGCATAATTCAGCTCTACATTCTATGGCTTCAATTCCAAAGCTTATTTATGCTTTATTATTTTGATTTAAAACCATGCAATATCTGCCATGCATGGCAGTTTAGAAACACAGAAGCACATGAACCTCTAATGTTCATAATTTAGATTCAGCAGGAATATGATTATTTTCAATGACACATTCCATGATTGAAACATGTTATTTTTTATTACTGTCCTGGAGAATTTTCATAATGAAAATTCTGATTAATTATCGGACATGCAGGCAGGATGAATACCACTGAGATACCAAGAACTGCAAATCCAATTCTATACTCAGGAATTAGGAATGTGCATTTGTATTCTATTATTTTCTTCTTTAATTCCAGATGTTTGCTATGTTTTTACTTCTTTTGCTTTCATACTTTTTTTACAATTTTAAGCCACCCACAATCAATTTACAAGTTGGGTGGTCATACCAAATAAACTCTTAAAACCAACCAGGATCCTTCGCCCATCCGAAAGTTTTTAACTGAAACAAATTATCTGGATTCAGGCTTGGCCTGGGAAATGCCATTGGCTGCTGTGGTGGCTGACTTTTCTGGGACCTAAATATGGGAGTTGTGGCATTTGTTACCATTGAACCTGCATCTTTCTACCCCACCTGCATGGATTAAGAATTAGACATTAGAATGTATTTGATGGTGGTTCTACTCCTACAAGAGTGGAGATACCAATCACAAATGAAGGAGGAGAAGCATTCAAGCCCTTGGTTATTATGTGTGGTTACTCAGGACTCTCCTTTATACTATTTAATATCTATGTAAAATCACTGTGGGAGGCTACCTGTCTCTCCATAATGCAGTATCTCTGCTATGCAAATAACACCCAATTGTATACTGCCACCCCAGGCCAAGGGGAAGATGCTGTGCTTACATCCTGGGAGGAACTGAATGGGATAGAGTAAGTTCAGATTGAATCCCTCTGAGACAGAGCTGCTATTTTTCAATAGACCATGGGTTATCCAAATAACATAGTTCTCAGTAGTCATACTGAATGGAGTTTGTTCCCAATGAAGGAACTGATCTTTGAACAGCAGGAAGTACTGTTGTCAGGATGGGGCAGGGAAGTGGGCCATTGCCCAGCTTCAGGTTATGGCCAGTTATGGCCCTACGTGGACCCAGATGCCCTAGCAAGTAATCCACATCTTTCTAACCACTCAACTGGATTATTGCAACATGCTATGTATGGGGCTGCCATTGGAAACTACTTAGAATGGTCGTCTCCAACCTTTGCGGCTTGGCAGTCCCACTGGGGGGAGGAGGAAGTAGGCTGCATGAGTGGTAGATTGGTGCATGAGCACACAGCCCTTGCATGAGTGGTGGGCTGGGGCACATGTGCGCAAGTGCCCACCAGCCCACTGCTTGTGCAAGTTGAGCTGCACGCAAGCCTTCTTCTGGCCAGCCAGTCACACGGCCCAATTCCAAATAGGCCACAGCCCGGTAGTGGGCCATGGCCCGGGGGTGGGTGGGTTTGCGGACCTATGACATAGAAGCTATAAATGGTACAAAATAGAGCAGCTAAAGTGCTAGCAATCTACTCCTACTAGTGCATAATAATACATATTTAAAATCTGTTTTGATTAGGGTTCCGAGTCTATTAAAAAAACCTGAAAGTTACCTTTCAAAGCTTGACACAGCACAGTATCCACAGGCAATTCTTTTCTAGGATAGAATCTGCTTACCTGATTTAATCATTATAAGAGGATTTCAGAGTTCCTCCACTTTTTGAGATAGATGGGTGTGGACAAGGCAGCATATCGCTTCAATGGTAACCCTCACTTTATGGAATTCTTTTCCCAAGAGGAAATCTCTTGGCTTTTCAAAACCAAATTATAACACTTTCATTTCATCAAATAGAACGGGGGCATCATAGCATTTTTGTTTTTTACTAGAAATGTTAGTTGTTTGGCCTATTGTTGTTTTAATGCTTGCAACATTAGAAATGTTGTGAAATGACTTCATATATAATATGTGTGCGTGTGTGTATTTGTATATGTATATGTATGTATGTGTATATATTGCCATCATCTTTCTAAAAAGTATCTTTGAACCCAACATAGGCTCCAAAGGCAATTATTTAAAAATAAAATTAATAGGCAATTTGAACAAGACTTTGTTTTGAAGTCTGTATAAGAAAAAACAAACAAACAAACATAATCTCAAATATTAAAAAATATCCTGGAGGCTGGAAAAAGATGCCCATAAAATCCTCCAATATGTATATCCTTTCTTTTGTAATAAATAAATGCACAAGAAAAAGCAACACATGTGAATCATCAACAAGAGCCAACATGACGTTGTGGAAACTCCTATGATTATTTTATTGCAATGTGGGAAGTAGGAGGGTTGACTTTTTTCCCCCTCTGAAACTGTTGGGATTTATAAGCCATGGTTTGTTCTAATCCTGGCTTGCCTGGGAAAGACAAGGTAAATAGTTTGCATGTGACAATAAGCAAACCTCAGAAAGAGCATTCCTTGGTTTGCTTAGCTAGTCCTGCTAACAGAAGCTAAGTGGGAGCTATTGAGCAGCGCTTGCTCTTTCACAGCGAGTCAGAATTCTGGCTTACCATGACGTGTGACCACTCCTATTCTCTTGTCAGTGGTTAAGAGTTCCCCAGCACAGTCTGGCACCAGCCCTATAGAGGACAGCAGAGTCAAGGCCTTTATATATCCAGTATCCTAAAACCTTAAACGTTTTGTGAAATGAGTGGCTGATTCAATACAGTGCAGCTATCACTTATGCAACTGCAAACGTCATTTCTGAACTCAAGACCATAGCAGCATTAATGTCCATCTTGAAAAAAATGGATTTTGCCAATATAGATTCCCCCTCCATTTTTTTCATGGGTCTTATCTTATGAGAGCTTCCCTCTTTGAAGCATCCCAGCTGACGATGGATGACTTGTCAAGTTGTCGAAAGTGAAGAAAGCAGGAGGGCAGAAAGTGCTCTGGGTTCAAAGGGGAAAAGATTCTTTAGAGTCTGAGCACAAAGAATCTGTTAGGAGGGCAGCCATGAGAAAAGGTAGGTAATTCTAACAACAAAAAATACTATTCAAATCTTTGCTAGCTGGGACAGTCTCATTTCCAAACAAACAGCCTCCAACTGTACTTATTAATACATCCCTCACTTCCATCTGTAATGTAAGACTGAACTCAAAGATAGCAACCAGTTCAGTCGTTTGTGAATTCTACGGCTGAATGAGAACTGAAATAGGTTTTTCCAGTCCAGATCTATCATATGGACTCTATGCTAAGTAATCAGTTCAAGCAAGAATTTTTGCTAACACAGATCCTTTCAGAGAAAGGTTTCCCAACCGTGGCAACTTGAAGATGTGCGGACGTCAACTCCCAGAATTCCCCAGCCAGCATGCTGGGAATTGAAATACACACATCTTTAAGTTGCCAAGCTTGGAAAATACTATTTTAAAGCTATCATTTCAACTAAACTGAAACATTAACATCAGTCTGAATATGAAATTTCAGTTCGATTTCTGAGATTTTTTTTTAAACTTCTGATAGGGTTATATTAAGCTTGTTTCAAAAACTATTTTTCATTATTGTCTACAAAAATGTAACTACAAAACCACAATCTCCTCCCTCCCCCAATGTGATTCCTGAGGAGTCTAGTACAAGCCTTCAAAATTATCACCCAAAATGATGCTGGGGAACGCAGAGTTCCTTGTAGACCCCTTATGCTACTCTTCAAGTAACCATTCACATCTTTGGACTTTGACTGTCAGGTGCAATACTAACAGCATGAGATTTTTCTTGGCCTAATAAAGGATTCCAGAGAGGATGACAAAAATGACAGTAATCATTGTCCTCTGAATGCCAACGAACTAAGTATTCTGTTCAGTAAAGAAATCCTATCGGGCATAGCCTCTGCCTGCTATAATTCTGAAGCCTTCAACTTCAGAGCTGAGGATAAGTTAAGAAGGTACATTCATGCTAGGTATAATGCTCTCTCTGACTTTTCCATGGAGCCAGATCTTAAATTCAAAGCTACTAATGAGAGGATCTGCAAGAGGGTGGTAAAGAGGCAAAAAGCTATTGACAGCAAGCAAGCCATAAAGGTCAACCGCAGGGTTATAAAGCTTATCACAGAACTAAAACATGCACAAGGCTTACGTAAGGAGCGCCTCCGTTTGTTCTTTAACTTCTTTCTTTTGTTCATTCCAGCTTTAGAAGGAGACTCTTCTTTTGCCTTTGGCTGGTTGGTAACTTTTGAAGAATTCTGCTGACTGAAGTGTGTTGGTACATGCCGAGCCAGTCCACTCTGGGAAGCAAAACTAGCATTGCATCCTCCCACAACGCACTAAAAAAAAAAAAAGTTAGAGGTACCCAGGGAGGCCATCACTGAACCCAGAAGGAATAGGCTGATGTGGTCTTGCTTCACTATAATCCTTTTATGAAAAGAAGAACTGAGCAATCCCAGTCAACACATTGAGAAGGGCTCACTTCAAACAGGACGTCAATTATTAAAGATTACCTTCCCTTCATTGTTCTTAGTGCAACACAGCAGGCAATCAAGAAATGACAGTAGACAAAAGTGATTTCTGAACACTAGAGCAGTAACACAGTTCCGGTGATGTGAGAACATAACCAACAATGTGAAATCATACCAATTGCAAAAGGTTTTTTGCATAGTTAATAGCAGATATTAATGAGTTTTTGTTTGTGTGAATGAATACTTACTCTTTTATACAGAAACAAATCTAACAATAAGATTAAGTCAATAAGATTAGCAAAAGTCAGTTGAAATATTGCATTTCCTTAAATATGATGATTAAAATAGATGTAATATTCTATGACAACAATTCCTGCTGTCAGGAAGCGATTATCTGTTTGTTTGTCTGTCTGTCTACCAACCAACCAACCTTTCCTCTCTAACATCAGAAACATTAACCAAGAGGACATGTACAAAAACACACATGTCCTCTTCGTTAATGTACTAAATGGTCTTCCACTTAAGGTTTTTCTTTCAACTGTCATTTAATAATTTGAAACTGCTACTAATCAAATCTACAGGATTTTTTAATTAGGTGGGACGTGAGTTCTCCCCAGCACAGAAAGCCTTTCATAGGGCAGAGGCATAAACAAAATTAGCAAAATGTTCCAAAATCAACACCAGAACCATAATTTTGGTTCTGGTGAACTGCCAAGAATAAAGTAGGTGTATAAAGAAATAAAGTATAATTTCTCTCTCTTATCCACCTGTGTTTGGTTCACCACCTACGAAGGCTGCTTGGTTAATGATTTGGTCACAAGGATCTATACTGTGAAATTCCCAAGTGTGAAGTTTTCTCTGTAAATAGGGAAACTTCCACTGATGAGACTGGCTATGGGCACATTGACAGACATGGCTCTGTGAGAACATCAAATGCCAATGACATGGGGCCTGCCCATTCGTATCTGACTCTAGGGGGCAGTGCTTATCTCCATTTCATAGCCAAGGGAGCCAGCGTTGTCTGAAGATGTTTCCATGGTCATGTGGCCAGCATGACTATATGCTGAGGCTCACAGAACACTGCTATCTTCCCACCAAAGTGGTCCTACCTATCTACTCACATTTGCATGATTCTGAACTGCTAGGTGGGCAGGACCTGGGGCAAGTAACAGGAGCTCAGCCATCATGCAGCACTCGGGTCTTGAACTCAGGATGTTGGCTTTCCAGCTGACAATGTTTAGTTTAGTTTAGTTTAGTTTAGTTTATTTGATTTGTATACCGCCCTACTCCCGAAGGACTCAGGGCGGTGAACAGCCAAACAATAAAATAACATAGATACAAAAATTTAAAAAACCAGATAAAATCAAATTAAATCATTTTGGCCCAGACAGAATTAAAACACCCCAATAATTTAAAAACAGATTAAAATTTACATATTTAAAAAAGGGGAGATTAGGCCAGGCCCGCCTGATGGAATAAAAAGGTCTTCACAGCGCGGCGGAAGGTGCACAGATCCGGGATCCTCCGTATCTCCGGGGGGAGCTCATTCCAGACGGTAGGTGCCCCCACAGAGAAGGCTCTCCCCCTAGGGGTCGCCAGCCTACACTGTTTGGCTGACGGCACCCGGCGGAGTCCCTCTCTATGAGAGCGTACTGGCCGGTGGGAGGCTATTGGTGGTAGTAGGCGGTCCCGTAGATAACCAGGTCCTAAGCCATGGAGCGCTTTAAAGGTGGTAACCAAAACCTTGAAGCGCACCCGAAAGACCACCGGGAGCCAGTGCAGCTCGCGCAGGAGAGGTGTTACATGGGAGCGCCATGTCGCTCCCATTACCACCCGCGCGGCCGCACTCTGCGCCAGTTGGAGCCTCCGGGTGCTCCTCAAGGGGAGCCCCATGCAGAGAGCATTGCAATAGTCCAGGCGGGAGGTGACGAGGGCATGAGTGACCGTGCGTAACATTTAGCATCTTTAGCCCGAGTCATAGCATCCCCTACATGGGAACTATGAGGTAAAGGTTCCCCTTACACATGTGCTAGTCGTTTCCGACTCTAGGGGGTGGTGCTCATCTCCGTTTCAAAGCCGAAGAGCCAGCACTGTCTGAAGTCATCTCCGTGGTCATGTGGCCGGCATGACTAAATGCCAAAGGTGCACGGAACGCTGTTACCTTCCCACCAAAGATGGTTCCTA
Organism: Arizona elegans; assembly: GCA_022577455.1. Taxonomy (NCBI): domain Eukaryota; kingdom Metazoa; phylum Chordata; class Lepidosauria; order Squamata; family Colubridae; genus Arizona; species Arizona elegans. Next base: position 80,059,305 of record JAKOOJ010000007.1, on the reverse strand, counting down.
TTTTTCTTTTTAAAGTGCTTTTGAACTGCTAGGTTGGCAGAAACTGGGACAAGTAACGGAAACTCACCCCGTTATGCAGCACTAGGGATTCGAACCGCTGAGATGCTGACCTTTTGATCGACAAGCTCAGCGTCTTAGCTACTGCATCCCTTATGAGAACTATACCCACTGTCTATTTGTTTCTAGCCCCAATTCAAAGTGCTAGGCCTCCTTTGGTTTAATGTTCCAAATGCATGAACCTGCCTTTATAGATATGTGATAGAGAGGGCTTCTCAAAATTTCTTCTATTCATTATGAGCCAAGCCAAAAAACAAACAAACCTTTTACTGTGGAATAGCTTTTCCAGAGTGATTAAGCAGGCACCAACCTTAAAGTATTATTTGTTTCCCAATTTTTTTCAAGTTAATCAGTTTGTCCTATTGTATTTTTATTCCTTTTTGAATCTGTTAATTTAGACAGACTATTGTCATATTTTAAAGGCAAGTTATTTCAGGGAGAAAGGACAATGCCTTCCTTTCAGATAAATGCATAAATATTTTAATAAATATTGACTACAAAGATAAAAGAAAACAAGGTAGGCTAAAAAGCCTTGGAAAATAACCTACTTTAAAAGGTTTGTCCCCACTATGGGTCAACATATGCCGCTGTAACCAACTCTGACTTGTTGATGGTGTGTTATACACTTTGCAGCCTTTCCATAAGCAAACAAATACCTAGTAAGAGAAAACATAAATTAGGCGGAAGCTCGGTTTACACATAATTTTAACATTCAAGATATTATTTTAACTCAATTAATTACCCGAAAATACATGAAAAGGTGCTTCTAAATTCAGAGAAGAAACAGTAATTGCCAAGAATCATCACACAATGAATATACAGCTGAAATAGCTAACTTAGTTCTGTGAAGTTATCAATCTAAGAGGACCACTTGAAATGTTAAATAAATTCAGCAATTTATGACTATTTAAGAACCTAACCAAAATATCTCTCTCTTTCCCTAGAAAATTGTGCCAACGTCCCCCGTTTGCCACCTGTGGGCAAAGTTACTTGGGCACTGTCCAAATGGTGATCTCACTTGGCATTTCATGTATCCTAGACACTTTGAAGAATTTAGGGACTTTTTGAGTGTTTTCTCTAGTATCCTCGTTAACCTATCACAGAAACCACAGGAAGCTATTATCTTAATAGCTGTGGAGCTGTAGGTGGCTCCCATCAGTTGGTCATCAGAAGTGTCTCTTTTGTCACTTTTCCAACTCCACATATTCCAGAATGTAGGAAATAGATTAGACATGAGTTAACAATCACTGAAAAAACTTTTGTAGTAGTTCAGCATGAGCAAAATATTTTTGTTTTGATGAAACCGATGAATTCTGCATTCCAGTTCGACTTACATGTTAGAATCCAATCCCATGTTATAATGGTGTAAGAATGCAGTTACAGGTAATCCTTGACCTACACCCTCAAAGGAGCCCAAAATTTCTGTTGCTAAACAAGACAGTTGTTGAGTCCCATTTTATGACCCTTTTTCCACAGTTGTTAAGTGAATCTGGCTTCCTCTATTTACTTTGCTTGTCTGAAGCTGGCTGGGAATGTTACAAAAGGCAATCACATGACCCCAAGACACTGCAATTGTCATAAAAACATGCCAGTTGCTAAGCGCCTGAATTTTGATCACCTGACTATGGGGATGCTGCAACAGTGGGGAAAGTGGTCATAAATCACCTTTTTCAGTGTCATTGTAACTTCAAACAGTCACTAAATGAAAACCAGAACTTTTCCTTTTGGGCCTAATGGAAAAAGAACTGGAGAAAAAACTTTGTTACCGTATATATTGGCATCAGCAAAACTATTGTATGCACAAAAATAGGACACTTCAATTGCTATTATGGACAAATGGCTGCAAAAGTTGGAGCTGGCTGAAATGGCAAAATTGAACACTTTGATTAAAGAAAAGAACGTAAGTACTTTGGTTTCCACATGGAGACCGTTTCTGAACTTCGTTCTTGAAGTGGAAAAGAATGAAACTTTGATTTTGGGTTTTACCAAGTAGATTGGTAGATCTTTACAGAAATGGCTTGTTCACGTGATTATGAAAAAGCAAAAGGTTGTGACTTGATTTTAATGCCTTATTTTACTGCAACAGAGAGTCGCAAGTCAATGTTTCTTTTTCTTTTCTTATCCTTCCTCGTTTCTCTCCTCCCTTTTCCTCCCCACTGCTTTTCTATTTACTTTTGTATTTTACAACATTTTATAATTCAATAAAATGTTAAAACAGTAAACAGTCACTAAGTGAATGGTTGCAAGTCAAGGACTACCTCTATAGGCAGCTAATGAAACTGTAATAGTTCCATTAATTAGATGAACTTTTATCATTCAGGTAGAGCCGTCATTAGTCTAGAAGATCCAGATGCCATTCAGAAGTAGCTCAGACAGACACCTCCTAAATTCAATGAACTATAAGAAGGAAGAAGGACTATAGCATAATCAGACTTGCAAGGTTCTCCTGTTATAGCTAATTTCAATAAAAGTATAGTATAGCCTTTATTGTCATTGTACATCATGTATACAATGAAATTGGTTTTAGCTTCACTGGTGCTAAGTAATAAAGTAATTTTATCTTTCCTTCCTAAGTAGTTAAATTTCTTGGTCTGATCTTCCAAGTGTGGAGCCTGCTTCCTAAATCCCATACTGCAATACTGCTTAACTGATGGGATCCAGAACATGCAATCTGGTCACCGCCAACACATTCTGGATCAATTCTACAGTAGTTGATCTGAGTTTTAAACTATTATTTCATTTAATTCAACCGTATGAGCTTGTTTCAATTTCAAATCCAACCAGGGCCAACAGAGTCTATTTTGGAGACAGCATGCGACAGTTAACCCGGGGCAAGAATTCCATTTGAAACACCCCCAAAGGCAGCATCTTTACGCCTTTAAAAACAATGATCATGAGATTATTTGCTAAATCAAACAAGGACGAAGAGGGAATGGCAGGAAAGGCACATTCCCACCGCTTGCTCCTAGGACAGTACTTGGCATGGCCGTATGGTTTTGGCTGTAATACGCCAAAACTGTAAAGAATTTTAATTTGCTTTGGAATGAACATTATCGCTTAGTAGCTGTTGCTCCAACAAACCAAAGCAGCTCCTCATAAATTACAGGCAAGTGTGACTTGTTCCCCCTCTTAACAAGTTGAAGGCCATTGTTAGATCCTAGTCATAATTCTGGCTGTGTTGAAAGAATCAAGACACTCAAATTGATATATAATGTGCATTTCCCATGAAAAAATTTATCGCTATTATAAATTAGAGGGGAAAAAATACCAGGATGTCAATTCTATCCTAACTTACGGAAAACACACAGTAATAATAATATTAGCAATTTAAATCTGAAATGTATCAAATGAAGCCCCTGACTGATAGACATCTATTACATCTTTTTAGAATTTCACTTGATTTGAGTAACCAAGTAATTCAAAAGTAAGTGCAAAATTTGGACCTAGACGAAGTTTGATGTAACACTATATTGGGTAAGACCTCAAAAATATGATACACAGTGTTTTTTCACTGACTTAAGGATAGGATCTAGAAAATCATCAGAAGATTAGACCATCTTCTTCATAACTCATTCCTTCTTCCCCAATTTTCCAACTCCTTCAAAACCAATTTACTTCAAAACTTCAACTTACTCCGTCAAACCAATTACTTCAAAAACAAAAAGTACAGGTAATTGAGCCCAAAATTTCTGTTGGTTAGCGTGATTGTTAAGTGAGTTTTGCCCCATTTTACAATATTTCTCACCACAGTTAAGTGAATCACTTACTAACATCCACTCTCATAGGCAGATGAATTCATACCTCTAATCTTTATTCATCCTATTTTACCACTAAATCTATCTGACAGCTCCTGCTCTTCTATTTGGAAACGTGCACTAAATGTTTGTTTTGGCTTTGCTTTTTATTTGGCATTAGCTCAAAGCCTATTTTTTCTATCAAATCTTTAGGACTACCATGTATTTCCCAATATTCTACTAAATTAAGAACCGTATCTGTCTCCATATTTTCACCTGTTTCCACCTATTGTTCACCTATTCTTCCTCTTCAGCTCACGTTAGCCTATGATAGTAAATCATACATACAGTACAATACATTCTTTCATACATGGGGTATCATTGTCCCATCATTCAGTATTCCTTATAATTCGCATTTCAAATCTACTTTAGTTCCCACTCTTGAAATAACTTCGTTGTAACAGTTTTAAGCTTTTTTGATTGGTTTTAAACGTATACATTACAACACTGTATCTTTTCCCATTAAACTTGTTTAGTTTTTGGTTTAACTCAGATGTTAGAAAAGATAATTTAAAAAAAAAACACCAACCCCTCCTCGCTGACCATCTACGTGTATGGACCGAATGTGATCTGCTAGATCCGGACTAGAGTTGAAGCAAGAGTGGCACTGGTCCCAGCAGCAATTATAAGCAATACTTTTTGCAGATGAAGTCGTCACTCCCTGTCCATTCATCATGACTGGAGTTGATCGTCCACTGGAAATTGTACTGTCTACATCCATTATGGTACTGCTTATGCTGCAAGAAGAGGGGAAAAATAATTAATATACTTTCAACAGAGGGACAATTTCATCAAATACGTGGTTAAATACATTTATATCTTGTCCAACCAGAGTGTTCAAAGCCACCAGGCTAAAAAAACCAGACAACCATAAATTCTAGTCCTGCTTTAGGCATGATGTCACAGTTGGATGACTTGAGCCACTTGCTCTCTCTGAGCCCTAGGAAGAAGGAAGGGGCAAAAAAAAGTTGCCAAGAAAATTACATGGCTCTCCAATGCACTCCTCCAAACAGAGGCACAGAATTTTAATATTACTGATAAACTTTACAATATAAATATTTATGAATCAATTATACTGATGTTATGTTTAAAGGAAACCTTTAACTGGTCTAGAAGATTATTTAAATTCTTAGGTGCCAATGAAACTGAACAATTCCTAAAGTAAGTAGACAAGATAGTATTAATATGCTTTATTCCTATTCAATCTATGTTAGTGTTTACTCTATACAAGTAGGGTTTAATTTACCTTTAAAATCTACACTTTTACCTCATAATGACCAATTTTTCTCAGTAGCCTTTTACAATCCATCAAGATTACAGAAGTGCGTGTGGGAAAACCTTACCAAGCTTCTATATGAACATTTTATAGCTGGCCTGGTCCAGCAAGTTAATCACATGCTCCAAAGACCTAAAGACAAAATAAAGTAACAAACGACCTTACAGATCTCTGTAGCTAAAAGCCTTATAGTAGCAAAAAGCCAATGAAGCTACTCAAAACTCTCCAGGAACATGTAAACTTGAGGAATAATAGAAGTGCTTCTGAATTAAAATGCTTCCAGCATTGGGAACACATAGGGGAGTGATAGACACCCAGCAATGTTGAGAGAGTGAGGTTTTCTCTATCTTGACTTAAATTATTAAAAGATATGCTAAGGTTCAAAGTTGAAGTATCATTCAACTAAAACAAGGATTCTAAAATAAGAGATGTAGATGTCCCAATGGACTTCCATTCTTTGATGGAATAAACTGTCTTCTTCAACAGAAGTGGAGATATACACTGATACTATTTATTTTATACTGGATAGCAACAGCAATAATACTTATTATATACTGCTTCATAGTGCTCTACAGCCCTCTCTAAGCAGTTTACAGTGTCAGTATATTGCCCCAATAATCTAGGTCCTCATTATACCTACTAGAATCAAACTGCTGACAGTCGGCAGAATTAGCCTGTAATACTGCATTCTAACCACAGCACCACCATGGCTCTGGGTTGCACTCTTGGTCTTCTACTGGATTTAATGATGTTAAAGACAGTACTATTTCATTTGCAATGCCCAATTTTAAATACTTTTTTTAAAAAAATATCCTTATGATCTTGCTATTCTAATTCTGGAAAAGAAATCATTAATTCTTGAAATATATGCATTACCTTTTTAGTAAAACTAAGTGAAATAGAAAGTTGTGTATTAATCATAATTACTAGCTGTCTGTTTTATCAGTATGAGATGTATTGTATCTTTTGTAAAAATCAATTTTTCCTTTAACATCTCTTAAGCCCTTCTTTTAACTGAACCTTTATGATCTTCAAATGTTTCTTTACGAAACTTCAAAGACCACAGAAATCACATTCAATTTTAACAATGTCAAGGTTTCTTTTGAGTTGAGCTTGATTGCTTATGGCTTCATGGAAATATCTGGGTAGTGTTCTTGGAAACAATTTAGAGTATTTTGCCACTGCCTCTTCATGCATCTCATAAACATATATGCACGCGTGTCTATTGGGGTATGTGGGGTTGGGATTTCCAGTCTAGGCTACGGCCCTGGTGTATTTTCTGGAGGTCTCACATCAAAGTATTAACCAGGGCCCAATCCTGTTATTACTTGATGGGGCTTTCCAATTTACAATCTTAGAAATTATTCCTGGAATTTGTGCAGCACATCTGAAGAATACTAGCCTCAGCCAATGTTTTGGTAATTACTCAGTAAGGTAAGACAGGAAGCTAAATTCTCATCACTCAGCAAAAAGTGCTAGGTGACCTTGGAGTGACTGTCAAGATTTTCTAATTCTTAACAAAGTTAAGATCTGAGAAGATCTTATACAGTGATATGATGGCTACTGAAATGGAGGACTAATGAAAAGTTACTGCAACCTCCTTTCATTTTTGGTGTTCTGAAAGAACTACCAGACTGTAAATTCTCAAAAGCACATAATTTTCCTTTACATCTAGCTCTGAATCTTATACTCTGGAAGTAGAAGTTTACATTCTCTATCAAAACTTATAATAAGAAACATTCAGCCATAAAATATTTTACTATAACTTAAACCGATATGGAAGCAATAATGAAGGAAATAGCATTTGTCAGATCAGAGGCTCAGAACGTAGACAGGTTTAAAAGATTTCCAAATGCACTTTTCTTTGATTAGGACATCAGTTCAAAATACCATGCTGAACACATCTGAGACACATGTGTGCGGTGCAGTAATAAATCAGCTACAAAGAAAAACATCAATGTCTTTGCAGAATGAACACGGTAGTTTTGAGCCAAAATTGCCACTTCACTTCTAGTCCCCAAAAGATTCTCAGATTTATGTCAGGTTAGCCTTCTTGTTGCATATTCCTATTATATTCCATGCCAATGCAAACTTTCCCATCATTTCAGAAGCAAGATGTGGGGTTAAGATGGCTGCAGTGGAAGCAAAATGCAAATTGAGCTTCTCTCAACTAGTTTTGGGGGGTGGGGGGAAACCTTGGTCAGGATTGTCTGCCTAACTACTAATCCATCTGCTAATGAACATTCTTGCTTGCCAAATTAATCTTTGTGAATGCACCTCCCCCAAAAGCTCTGGGATGTACAAGCATGTCAAGCTGAAAACGAATTTCTGCATTCCAACTTCAGAACAAAAGTTGGCTGTCTGAGTGGCAGCATCTCAAGTTTTCCAGTCAAAGAAAGCAAACCTGAAATATGCCATTTTGCTCCTGGAACAGGCCTTTTCAAGTATTCTCTGCTTGAAAAAAAATGTGCATGTTCCAAGAGATTTGTTTTGAAGCTGGAAACTCTCCGAGGTACTTCAGGCTTTGTTCCAACAGAACATAGCCATCTTGATTATCGCACGTATTGTCATTTTGTTGTGAATTCAGAATTAGTTCCCCCTTCATGTATTCACTTTTTTTTTAGCAAAGGGCAAAAGCAAAAATACATTTAATCGATTCATATCAAGAAAGCGGTCTTTGAACTTCATCCAATATTCAGTTTACAACAAATGGCTAAAAAGGATGAAAAATTCTACAAGCACTGCATAATTATTAATGGTATCTTTCTCACCTTATAAAGTATCTTATAAACTAGTATGCACCTATTTCCATTTAAACATGCATGTGCTCATATCTCCACTGTCTACTGTCTTCCTTGATCCCCATTTTCCATTTTCCTAATGCGTGTTTATCTAAACCTGGAAACTTTCAGGGGGAGTTCCCAACAGTTTTAGGTTTGCATTTTTGTATTGTGCCATGTTTTCTTTAAATGCTTGAAATAAGACTATTGCAATTCTTTTATGTTAAAAAACAACACAATAAATATACTCTGCTCCAGATATGCTTTTCTGTCCTCCTAGGCTAGGGAGTCACTTTCATCATTACTGCTCAAAATTTCTTTTAGCAAATTTAATGAATAGTCCAGAAATCCACTTCAATAAAAATGTCACAGCAAATTAAGCAGAATATACAGAAAATAATTTTGGCAGCCAATGGCTAAGATTGGTTACACAACATAGAGATGATTTAAACAATGTATAAATGTGCCCTAAAGAGTTAGATGAAGGCTACTGTCCTTCAGGAACAATTTAGTCCCCAAGGATTAGCAATTACATCAATGGTTATGGAATTCAGTATATCATACATACATACAACACAATCAATAGAAACATATTTCAGAGATACAAACCTTACACTAATTTACACAACACAGCATGCAAACCTGAGTCATGAATTCCATAATTCATGACTCAGCTCATATGCTGCTAATTCTAGAGCAGGGATCTCCAAACTTCAAAACTTGTGGACTTCAACTCCCAACTACAGCGATCTGCTTAACATCTGTGACAAAAGGTTGTAAAATGGGGCAAAACTCACTTGACAACTGCCTTGGAATGGAATGGAAATCTTGGTCTCAGTTGTGGTCGTAAATCGAGGACTATCTATAATCCAACTGGTGGTCATGAGAAAACCAATTTTCATTGTGAGATCCTTGAGCATCTGAAGTTTCTGAAATTGTTTTAAAGGCAGTCTTCTGTGGAGTCCACTAAATAATTTTACTTTCAGCATAGCCGGAAGAAATACCAGAGTTGCAATTAAACCATGTAACTGGAAGTAGAACTCATAAATCATGAATACTTTTGTTGGGGGTGATAATCCTTTCCCCCAAAAAGCAGCTAAAATCTGTATTAAAAGAAGCAAACCTTCACCCAACCAAATGCAACTGCACCCCGACTGGAGCAAACTTCAATTTATTATCCTCTTATTACCCCTGAACCAAGAATCCAGCAACTTCCCACAGAAACAAATACATTATTTATACACTTTTTTCACAACGTTAGCAAAACTTCAGAAGATTCCCCACTAGTTTACATACAAGACAATAACTTGTAGAATAGTGCAGGCTACAAACCAAGGCATCTAACAGAAGCCTCTTGATGTCACTATCTTAAACTAAACTTCTCAGAAGGAAACGAGCAATTGTAAGATAATGCCCTCAAAGAAGCATCTCTTCAAAGACTGATTCCCAAGGCTCTAAGGCATTTGAAATGACATTCAGAGCATACTACAGTGAACTCTTAAAATTTGCATGGTTCCCCTGGTTTGTAATCATGTTACTCCAGAATTCTTTAACTGAAATTAAGCATAGGTAGAACTTTATACTATTTTCTTCAGCTCAATAGACCAGGAAAGTCTGTTATTCGTTTTATAGCTGGGGAGTAGGGTGTTTATAAAGAACATATGGAAAACGCTACTTGAAAATCCAGGCCTTGAATGAAAAACAGATGACGTTTCAAGGAGGCAATAAAATGTGCACTGAGGTACACATTTTCACAAAGAGCAAAAGAAATGGAGTAAGACTATTTTAGCTGAGCCCTAGAGCCCCATAAAAACTACAGTACTATTCAGCTGCATTAGGTCTACCCTTCAATGATCCTGCCAAAAAGTTCACTGAATTTTCAATCATGCACTTTAAACAACAATTACGCAATTTAGTTATCTACAACACTGTAGACAAAATAACTTTCAGGAAAGCCAGCATTAACCTTATTAACCACAAACTACTCAAGCACATACAGTCAAGCTTAATAAAACTGTAAGAATCTATCAAAGGAGTTTCAAGTTAGCTGGAATGAAATCTCAGAATTGATGTCATGTGATTGGTTAAAATGGCCAGGTATTGGGGAGGGAGGGGGAAATACTGGTCACATTTGTCCAAAACACTGAGCTACAACTAGCTAATCCACTGTGTGAATCCCACCAATGGATTTTTATTCATTTGGCAGTTAGGATAACTGAATGAATCACATAAAGTGCGAACCTAACATTCAACCACAGTATTAGTAAAGGGTACCCCAAAATCAGTGGTGGGTTGCTCCTGGTTCGGACTGGTTTGCAAGAACCGGTTGTCAGCCCCTCTGGGACCGCCTGTGCTTCGCCGGGCAAAGTACTACACGCACACAAACAAGAGCGCCAAACCAGGTTTAATCGAGCTTATGCGGCGGCTAACAGTAGGTGCCGAAGTCCTATGTGGAATAAAGTCGGAGACAGGCGTATGCAACTCTCGAGGGGCTTTATAGGGTGTATAATTGCATGTAATAACGCTCTCCACCCATCCATTATCCCTCACAGCTGTTTGCAGTTTAGAGTTGCCGCTTGCCTTATTCCCTGCATTCGCGCAGACTGATGATGTCATCCTCAGGCACTCTCCCTGGCTGCGAGGTCGTAACGCCATCCTCCCGTCAGCTAACAATTAACCATCAAGCCCACCCTTCCGTGTACCGTCCGCCACCAAATATCACCATGTAGCCTAGGTGCAACAACCCCCCCCCCCACCGTGCCATGTCGTGGGTCATTTGGGTCAGTTGTTGCCAGTCCCCTCGCTGTGAATGTTCCACTGGCGCGATGGCGCTGTGTGTTGAGGGGTACTTGACGCTCGACACAGTAGTAAAACCGGTGGGAGGCCCTGCCCACCGCCCCGGATGTCGTCATTGGTGATCTGCGTGCACGTGAACGAAGCAAGCACGACCCCGTTGCAAACAGGTAGTAAAGGTAAGTAGAACCCACCCCTGCCCAAAATATAACACTACCACAGATGAAAAAGTAAAATTTATCATTACCTAAATGAATATTGGAACGAGATCTTACTGCCTTCAATATTCTACTCTCTTAATTAAAAAGCTGCTATTTAATTAAAGCAGCGTGAAGAAACCTTCAAAGCCAGCTCACAACTGAAGCATCATGTTGTATCCAACATAGGACTGACTTGTATGTGAAGCACTATTGCCTACAGTAGAGCAATAAGAAATAAGTGATAAGTTTATTAAGATGCAGAGTTGCTGAAATACAATAAGGTCATTCTTAAGAGTCCTTGCATGTGCTGCCTGTTTGAGAACTTCCGATCAATAATCCAATTTAAAACTAAAGACTGCAAGCGAAGGCGGGTAAACATTCCAAAACCAACATTAGGAATCACACAGGTAGCTAAAGAAAATGCTGCTGTCATTTTTGCCAAAAGAACATATACATAGAAAAGAGTGATCAAACTTTTCACTTCAGAATGAAAGGTTAGGCATTATGTTCGGAGGAATGAAGCTGAAATGTTTTAGAGAATGCAAAACATTATAATCCTTTTTACATTTTTTAAAAATATGCAAGTAATCAGACTACTAAAATGCACAGTATTCATGGGCGCAGTGCTTCCTACAGTTAGCACATCAAGGACTTCAGTGATACAACAGGTGTCATCCACCTGATCTTGGAGAATTTATAAGACTTCCAAGCCAACTTGGTAGTTTCTAGGCCAAAGCTCCAGTGCGGACGGCTCCATAATCCCTCCTATACAATCTCCTTGTGTGTCTTTGTTGAGTATGATACATAACTAAACTATTTAAATCTCGAGCAATTAAATCTCGATTTTGTTAGAACATTCAGTGCTTCAGAAGCGTCACCCTATGTAACTCTTAGAACTCAAAAACTCAAAAGCAATCATTCTATTCTTCCCCTATTCAGGAATTGCAAACCAATGCAAATACAAATATCAAAACAGTCCTCTATATATTAAAGTAGCTGCGGGGTTTTTTTAAATACAACTAGGGGAATCTTTTTTATCCTATATTGTTAAATATTTTTTTAATTTTTTTTACTTTTTAGGGAGCGTGTAGGCATACTTCCTGAAGGTAACGTAACATCAAGAGAGCTTCTCCCCCCCCCCCATCTGTTCCTATATGGCAAATATTCATCACTCTCAAACTTTTCTCTTACTGCAGATCAATGATTCATTAACATTTAAAAGAAAGTCATATAATGCTATGATTATTGCAAGTTTGCAAACAAGAACAGTCCAACCCCCTGTTCCAAATAGGAAATTCTACCCACAATCTTCTTCCATGCTCATTCTCTGGCACCTGGTATTTGGCAGCATGCTGGCTGACCCTGGAGGTAATCACAATTGACAGCTATTATAACCAATGGCGTCCATCTGCCAACTTCTCCAAAATCTCTGCTGATAGCCTGGAGAATTCTCTTGAGCAGAGGTTTTTTGTTTGTTTTTTAAGGGGGGGGGGAATGGGAGAGATTCTCTTGCATGATCAGAAATCCTTTTTGTAGAAAACTGATTCCAGCCCTCTAAATCTTCCATGAATTAGTTTAATCGTTTGCTAAAGTCATTATACCTCAAAGAAGTATATTCTATATTTTCACTATAAGCAGAGAAAATAAAATGTCCGATCTGTCAAATTCAAGTGCCGTGTCTGATTAAACTGATCTACAACTGTGAAATGCTTCTGTAAGTGTATAATAACCTTCAATCTTTTAACTAACTTGTTTATAAAGGACTGATTAGCAGAGACACTGGAATACATTTGCTTCACATAAATAATCATGACCTTACACAGCATTAGGATATATTGAAGATGTGATTTTTCTTGCTAAAAACAATCTTGATCATGTTTAAAAAAACCTCTGAACAAACCATTATTGTGTGCATCCATGTCCATCATTACAGAAAGCTGTGGCACTAATTCTCAACAGAGGCTCTAGTATCTCAGAAATCACTTTAAATGAATTGTACTGGCATATTTGAAATAATTCCTGTCACAATCTCAACTCCTGACCTTTTGAATTTTATTTTACTTGAAAAAGTGCTGAAATTTCACTGAAAGGATCTGTTCAGGTCATTAACACAGAAGATAATTAGGATCAGGAGAATGACACTCCTGTTTACATATAGTTAATGCCTTTTATAACTACCTAAGAGTTAGGATGGACATAAAAAGCTGTCTCCTATTCTGGCTGCATCTTGTGAAACCTGAATTTAAGGTTTGAAAGCTAAATTGAAGCTAAATTTTGCATAAAGAAAATTAAGAGGAAAAGCTCCTATCGCAGTTTTGCCATTCTGATTTCCAAGTATTAATATTTAGATTAAAGTTTCTATCCCATCTTGGTCACAAACCAAAGAAATTGGGGTGTTTTTTTTAAAATAAATGAGACTGGCAAGTCATAGTCATTTCGGACTCAGTTCTGCATTTTTTTAAACTGTTTGTATCTTGTAAGAAAATATATAAGTCAAACCAAAAATTCAAGGCGGTTCCTGAGACAAAGGGACATGGTAAGAACAATCATTTCAGAGAAAATGTCCTATTCAAATGATCCAAACTACTCTTTACTCTATTGCCATGTTGATTTCTCCAACATTAAGATATAGAGAATCATGCAAATTACTTTGGTATGAAATACTACCTCAGAGCTCTAGACCCTAACTTAGTTATGCAATCAAGTCAAATCCTGGAAGGAAATATCAGACCAAACAGCAACAAGAGCAGTTCAGATCAAACTGCATCTTCTAAGTCTATACAAAGAAAGCTTCATTTCCACTATCTACAATTTTCTTCTATCCTGCCTAAAAGCAGTTAACGTTAAGGATTGACAAAGAATTAAGCTTTAGTTCTTAGCTTGTATATATGCAGTCTCATCAGTATCAAAACAGAAGCGTGTCCATGATGCTCTGTCTACATGCAATATGAAAAATAAAATTGTTAGATAAAAGCAAGGCAAAAAATAGGTCATAATGGTGTTTTCTTCAGTTATAAATGTTAAGCTTTATCTAACTATCTGTTGTATCTAAAACACCTTTTACGTAGGACATTACATGGAGTGAAGCAGGTCAGGTTATCTTGGGACAATTTCCATACATTATATACCCAGTGGTTTTTATCCCAGGCTTCCCTATACCCGCATGACCAGATGCAGGGGTCCTGTAATTTTCAGAATTCATAGGAAAGGAGATAGAACTGCTAAGTGCAACACTGTGAAGGTTAGTTTGCTTTCTCTAGCACTTATCAAAGCATTTAATCAAAAGCACATTAACTAAACCATTTTTCTCAGACCCATTGCCCATTCAGTACTTGCTCTGCATTAACAAATATTTACCTTAATTTTAATAGGTGAATCTATATAAATCCAGCATAACTAACTCCCTATCTTCCAAAAAGAATGTAACATCATAATAGTAAATCGCTTTCAATATTAAGGTAAACTGAAATGAAAAAGTAATAAAGATATTTAACTTGGCTGTTTTTTCTCATCTAAAAGCAATAATTAATAATGGTAACAAAATGTAACAGACCTTCAAATCACTAGTTGCATCACTCGTAGAATAATAATAGTGTCACTGACACCTGGTGCTTTAATTATCCTCTACAGAAAACTTTTCTTATGCCAGAATGAACATGTTCAAAACTAATCAGGAAGATTAATCAAAGTCACTTGCTGAGATGGGCACTATAGAAATCAAATACACAACCCTTTATTTCAAAATAAAATGCAGTTAATTATTAACGCCATGATATCATATATCTGATGAAACATTCCCAACACGGTTCCTTTAATCAAACTACCTTCTGAAATGGAAAGTGAAAGTTTTCAGGTTTTCCAGGGGCTTTTATCTTGTCCACTAATAAACACAGAGACAGAAAAGTCTCTGAAGTTGAAGCCATGCAGGAAGAGGTGGGAAAAGGCTGTCAATTTACAGCCTTTTCCAAAGTATTTGAAGCTGCAAAAAATTACATTCCTGTATTTATATGAGAAAGTAATTTATAAGTAACTTGGGGGGGGGGGGGGGGAGAATCTATCCTAAATAAATTTAAATATTAAGAAATTTGGTTTACTACTTTCTCAAAACTAAGATTGTCCCTGAACTTTCCCAGAAGCTACACATTCACCATGATTTTCTATAAGATTATATGGCAAGACACAAAACCAGAAATAGCCTAGCAATTTTTATACAATGAATTACATCTATCTTTTAAGTTGTAGGTTTGATCCTAACCTGTATGTTACACATGCAGCAGGGCGATTAAGCAGTAATTTTATATTTTGCATTGGCAGATTTCATGTTGCCCTCCTGTCGAACCACTTTTTAGGAACCACAAGCAGCATCAAAAACTTTTGCCATTTCTGTCGAATTCCCACTGGATAACGCGCTATTGTTTTATTAACTAAACTGAGAACAGGTTTAAGTTAAAACAGTAGTATGAATCATCCAGATGACTTTTTCATCTCATATTTACATCAGTTCTACCTCAATACAAATACCATTAAAAACCAAGAGCATATATACTAAAAAAAGACTCCGAGATACTTAAAAAAAAGAAGCAGCAGCAGCTATTCCTATAAAAGCCCACAAAACCAAAAAAAAAAAAAGGCTTAACCTAAAAACATAACCGGGTACCTACCCTTTTGTTCAGAAACAAAAACTGACCTTCATATCCATGGCACAAACTCACTTCTAATAGTAAACCCAGCACTGATGCAACACCGCATTTAAATGTTTTAATGGGATCTCGCTGGGAAAGGATGAATTACCTCATTCAACTATGATTTTTTGGGGGGAGGGAGGGAGGGAAGAGATTTTGACTTTAATCAAAAAACCTTTCAAACCTAACCCATCCAAGTTTGAAACGGGGTACAAAAGGAGGATCAAAGAAAAGCTCAATTTTTGGGGGTGGGGGCTGTATATTTGTAAAAAAAGGGGGGAAGAGAAGGGGGGTCATTTTAAAAAGGGGGTTGCCTGTTGAGGGGTGCCCAATACCCCACATGGGGTTTGTATACAACCCCCCCACACACAAAAAAAGCGGGGTGAGGGAACCACAACCCCGCTGCTGGAAGGATACCGACCTGTCCTCGGAGTCCATGCGGCTGAGCGGCTCCCCGTCGGAGGAGATTTCCAGGCTGCCCCTGCGGCCGCCCGACGTGGCACTGCAGGAGCTGCTGCCGCCCCCGCCGCCGCTCCCGGTGCCGTAGCCTTCGTCAGCCCCGGCCGACGCTCCTCCGCTGCTGCCGCCTGTCCCCGCGTCCCCTTCGGACGATGCCGCCGATGCTTGTGGGGCCGCCGCCGCCGCTTCACTGGAGTCCCCGCCGCTGCTGCTGCTGCTGCTGCTGCCGCCGCCGCCGCCGCCGCCGCCACCGGAGCCGTCAGGCCCTCCGCCCGCGCCCACGCCGGCCCCGCCCGAGCCGCCCTTGACGTCGGCCTCGCTGCCGCCGGGGCTGAGCGAGCGGGCGTCGTCGGTGCAGCAGCCGCTGGAAGAGCCGGCCTCGGCTTCCTCCTCCTCCTCCTCCTCGTCGTCTTCGTCCTCGGCGTCGTCCTCCTCCTCCTCCTCCTCCTCCTCGTCGTCTTCCTCCTCGTCGTCGCCGTCCTCCTCCTCTTCGTCGTCGCCGTCTCCGGCCTGGCTGGCGCTCTCCGGGCTGGGCTCCGACATGCTTTCCGCCCCTTCGCCGTTCAGCGCCGCTGGGGGCGGCTCGGCCTCAACTCCCGCCGCGGAGGTGGAGGAGGAGGAGGAAGAAGAGGAGGAGGAAGAGGCGGAGGCGGCTTCGCTCTCGGCCGCCTCTTCGCCTGAGGGCGACGCGGAAGAGGAGGAAGGCGGCGGCGGCGGGACCGCGGGCGGCTCCGCCATGTCGCTCAGCTCGGCCGCCATGACGTCTGGGAGTCGCCGCGCCGCTCCTGCCCTGGGAGACTCAGCCCAGCGCGCGCACGTGTACGTGCAGGCGGGCGGACGGGCGGGGAGGAGCCTGAGCCGACGAGGGTGGGCGGTGAAGGGTAGAGGGGGGGGCGTGGCTTTCTCTGCGGTTGCCGTTGCAAGCGCTTGTGTGCGGTATGGCGTCCGCCTGCAGACAAAAGGGTTTAAAGAAAGGGACTCGCGAACCAAAAGGGAAGGCAAGGCGCGTGCGCGTCCGTATCCCGGTCGCTTTAAACCGGGGCTGCTCTCCAATCTCGGAAACTCGATATATATAGATGGACTTCAGTTCCCAGAATTCCTTAGGCCAGCCGTTGGTGGGGGGAGTTTGTGGTCTACACCTTTTAAAGCGGTGCAGGTTGATAAAACTTGTGGCCTAAACTAAACCCAGAAGCCTTCAAATTTGATAATTTTAAAGACTTGTGGACTTCAAACTCCCAGAATTCCCCAGCCCATCTAGGTAGGCCTCGAGGACTACCTGAATATTGACTGAGGAATTCTGGGAAATTGAGGGTCACGTGTCTTAGAATTGCCAAGGTTGAGAAACATTGGTATAAATCAGAGGTCTTCAAACTTGGCAGCTTTAAGACTTGTGGACTTCAACTCCCAGAATTCCCCAGCCAATCTAGGTAGGCCTCGAGGACTACCTGAATATTGACTGAGGAATTCTGGGAAATTGAGGGTCACACATCTTAGAATTGCCAAGGTTGAGAAACATTGGTATAAATCAGAGGTCTTCAAACTTGGCAGCTTTAAGACTTGTGGACCAAGTCCCACAGCTGGCTGGAGAATTCTTGGAGTTGAAGTCCACAAGTCTTAAAGCTGCCAAGTTTGAAGACCTCTGGTATATAATTATGCCAGAAGATGAAACATATCATAAATATGTCTGACATATTCTTTTGAGTTATCTTGGTAATAAATGCACACACACATTCAGTAACAGAGTTGGAAGGTACCTTGGAAGTCATCTAGAAGCTTCAGCTTCTTGGATGAAAAAACCAGAAAGTCCAGTTAGTTACCTCTTGAAAAAGCACCTTTGGGATGTCTGTCTTTAGGATTTAAGAACCAGTTTGGTCTAGTGGTTAAGGCACCATGCTATAGAAAGCAGGAGACCTTGAGTTCAAGTCCTGCCTTAGCCATGAAAGCCAGCTGGGCGACTGGGGCCAATCCCTCTTTCTCTCTCTCTCAGGCCAACCCACCTCACAGAGTGGTGGTTGTGAGGAAAACAGGTGTGTTGGATATGCTTTTGCCACCTTGAGTGATTTGTAAAAAATAATAAAGACAAGATACAGTATATAAGTCAATACATATATAAATAAATAAGCAGGCGAACGTTAAGAAAGATTGGAGCTTAGGATAACAACTGCTTTTCTTCCTGGGTCAACCGTGCTCTGCAGTTCCCAGGCATAGTCAGCAAATACCCCAAGTCCTCTGCTGGAGTTAATGTGGGATCAGTGACAAAACTCTTTCGTCAGCTCCTGATGCTCCTGGCTAAAGTTAGCGTCCCAACACACACACACACACAGACAATCACACACAGAGACTTTTCTATTGTGCCTTTTCCCAAAGCTTTTTGCAAAACGCCCCTTCTAGGCCCCCATCTGCATTCCTATGCCATCAAGGCATGCCAGCTTTCATTTCTCAAACTCTGGCGGGACAATCGTAAACCGCAGGAGAACAAAAGCTATAGGGGGAAGGGGCAAACTGCTGGAAAGCAGCAGCTGCCTTAGCTTTTTTTTTTTAAAAAAAAAAAAACAACCCAGAGCTTAGGGCCCCTCTGTGCACTCTCTATTCTGCCCGCAAACCCCCCCCCCATTCTTTCAACTTCCAGAGTTTTTCCAGCCTTTGCTTCAAACTCCCTAATCCCACTTGGTGCACAAACTGGAAATGAGCTCAGATTGAATTACTTCTGGATGACAGCAACCAGCAGTAATTTAAAGAAGTCTCTCTGTGGTAGTTGTGGGTGTGGGTGTCCCCCAATATACACACTTTTTCTCTCTCTGGTTTTCCATATAGGCCAAAGCTAGAACTTTCTGGAGAGATGATTTAGAAAGACAGAATTTTTCAGCTCTTTCTTTCCTTCCCAATATTTCTATACGGGGGAAATTCATTTGACTTGGTGAGAAAGGGCAAGGTTTGGGGTTTAGGGCCTTAGTAAGAACAAAGCTTGGAAATAAAACAGCCTGTCTGGGGAGATCATCCCTTGTTTCTCATCTGCCAGAAGGAACCAAATGTTCCTTTTGCCACGGGGCTCTGTTTTAAACGAAAGATTTGTTCCCAACAGATAAAAATGAAATCTTATTCCAGTTCAGAGCCCAATTCTGTACAGAATTCTGACTTCTCTCTCTCTCAATATTTTTGTCAGTCTTCTAAGCTTTGTGGGGAACAAGGTTTCCAGGAGATGCTGAAATTGAATTTAGATACAGGCCTAAAAGTGTAGCAGACTTCTGAATGTTCTTTCTAGTGGTGGGATTCAAGTAATTTAACCACTGGTTCTCTGCCCTAATGATTTCTTCCAAAAACCAGTTTTCCAAACTGCTCAGAAAGTTAACAACCGGTTCTTCCGAAGTGGTGCGAACTGCCTGAATCCCACCATTGGTCCTTTCCCATTCTATGAATCCTTCCCAGGTGAATCAGGCAATGAGCTAGTTTTCACAATTACACAATTGTCGTCCTTAATGTTCTCTTAGTGCACTGATGATATTGTGAACAACCAAGCTCAGAGAGCATCAAGGACCCCACAGTTCAACCCTTAAATATATTCTCTTCTACGCGTAAGCCACAAGTTTTTAAATCTTGGTTTGTTACCTACGGTAAGTCACTGTACTCTTGAATGTATTGCATCAACTCAACAACATTTCAAGCAGTGACATAGCTGCATGTTGAACTTGATATTGACTTCGCGACCAATCTAAATCTAGGTTCCAATCAAAAACTTGGGTTTGGAGAAGGAATATTAATGCAAAACAACTGTTTTACTCCTGCTTTGCTCCTTTGGAATCGTTTATTTATTGCCATCTTCTCTCTTTCACACAGTACTATCTGCCTTGCTAAGGTTCTTTATGTAGCTCTTATAAAGTCCCTTATGAAATCCAGGTGTTTGCAGGGCAGGGGTAAACCGTAACTGTTAATGTCACAGGGCTATGTGGAATAAATTTATTTTCCAGAGAATTTTTGTCTCTCATTTTTCTTATCCAGTACTCAGTCACTGAGTGTTACTGAATTCTATGCAATGTCAAATCAGACATGAGATCATGGCAGGGGTGGGTTCTACTTACCTTTACTACTGGTTTGCAACGGGGCCGCGCACATGTGCTCGCTTTGCTTGTGCACACGCACGTTCTTCTGCACATGCGCAGAAGCGTTCTGATGACGTCGGAGTCGGTGGGCGGAGCCTCCCTCCGGTTTTACTACCGGTTCTATAGAACTGGGGGCAACCCACCACTGGATCACAGTTCAATTTTTAAATAATGCCCTTACAGAGTATTGGAACTTTTTAGGTGTCTTTCTGTGATAATATGCTGTGTTTTCTCTGGTTTTTGTCTGCCCCACGTTAAGAGATTGCTGACATTAAAGAGCAACTGCAGATTAGTAAATAAAATACTGCTTTATTTTAACTTCTGGACTTGGGAAAAGTGGTGCAGGCATCTCATAAGTGAAACAAGGGAAATGAGGCTTTTTAAAAAAATTAAAAATGCAACAATTGAACAGAGCGAAGACATAGGGACATAAAATCATTATCACACTGGATTCATTCAGCAGTGCATCTTTCTGGCTGAGTTAGTCTATATCCAGTGGTGGGTTGCCCCCCGGTTTGGACTGGTTTGCAAGAACTGGTAGTAAAACCGGCGGGAGGCCCCGCCTACTGCCCCGGATGTCGGCATCAGCAATCTGCGCATGTACAGAAGCAAGGCACGTGTCCTAGCGAAGCAAGCGTGCGAGCGCGATCTCGTTGCGAACCGGTAGTAAAGGTAAGTAGAACCCATCCCTGTCTATATCCTAATCTAGGGTAAAGCAGATTTTATTACTTTGTGTGAATTCAGCCATAGGGGAGTACAAGGGAAATCCTTGGCACTATCCTGGACTCCAAATTTTCATGTCAAGCTCGTGGCAAACAATTTCAATCCAAACCAAGATTTTCTCAGAGTTTTCTTTAACAAGTTTTATTGAAAAGAGGTTACAGAAATCCCAGCAGTTTGACCTTGGTTACTGAGGAAGGATTCAAGCCAGAGATGTTTACAGGAGTTGGAAGAGAAGACCGCAGCGATAATGGTAACCCCAACCTTTTTCATGTGTCCCCCTTGAAGATGCCCTCATTTGCAACACTCTCTATATGGGGTTCCCCTTGAGGAGCACCCGGAGGCTCCAACTGGTCCAGAATGCGGCCACGCAGGTAATCACGGGAGCCGCCTGGCGCTCCCACATAACACCGCTCCTGCACGAGCTGCACTGGCTCCCAGTGTTCTTCCGGGTGTGCTTCAAGGTGTTGGTTACCACCTTTAAAGCGCTCCATGGCATAGGACCTAGTTATCTTTGAGACTGCCTGCTGCTACCGATGACCTCCCACCGACCTGTGCGCTCCCACAGAGAGGGCCTCCTCGGGGTGCCATCAGCCAAACAGTGTAGGCTGGTGACCCCCAGGGGGAGGGCCTTCTCTATGGGGGCACCTACCCTCTGGAACCAGCTGCCCCCTGAGATAAGGAGAATCCAAGACCTCGGTGCCTTCCGCCGTGCCCTTAAAACTTTCTTTTTTCAGCAAGCCGGGCTGGCTTAATATATTTTTTAAATATTTTTAATTGGTTTGTTATTTTAAATTGGGGCCAAATTAATGTATATCTTTTTAATTGTTTTTAATGTTTGTATTGTATGTTTTTTATCTGGCTGTACACCGAGGTGCGGTATATAAATTCAAAATAAAATAAAATAAAATAAATTTAAACCAGTCTCCCCAATCTTAGGTGGACTAAATATAATTCTGTTCTCGTAGCTAAACCTTTAAATTAAAGGGGAAAAAATGCTTGGAGTCAGGCAGACAGAACTAAATTATTTGAGAAAACTTTGTTCTCACTTGGCAAGCAGCTTGCTTAGCAACAGAAATTCTAGTCCCGATTGTGGACTAACTTGCACAGCTAATGTGCTCTGCAGCTGCATTCTCCAGATGCTTTTGGATTATTGAAACAATAAAACCCACAGCTACTACTAGTAAGCAGCTGTGTGGGATAAATAGAAGAAGCTGAAAAGTTGAACAAGCAAGCTCTTTTTTAGTTGTGTTGCAGATGTTAATCATCTGATGCTGATCTGCCAAAACTATCAAATGAAAAAGGTCAATTTCTTATAATTCTATCCTCCGTAGATAACTGTCCCATCTTTCCTGCTAAGGAATTGAAGCTATGGAAAGGAGAGAGAGAGAGAGAGAGAGAGAGAGAGAGAGAGAGAGAGAGAGAGAGAGAGAGAGAGAGAGAGAGAGAGAGAGAGAGAGAGAGAGAGAGAGAGAGAGAGAGAGAGAGAGAGAGAGAGAGAGAGAGAGATAGATAATCAACAGGTTACATATTTGAGCAGCTGTGACGATGGCTGGGACTTTATCTATCCTGATACCAAGTTGATCTGGGCATCAGATGGATTGATGAAGTCCATTATCATGCCAAATAGACTTTTGAGCTAATCACAATTTCTACTTTATAATCCTGGTTTTTTTGGGGGGGAATCCCATGAAGAATGACTGCTATGAACACGTACCACCTTCAGTTCCTGAAGATACAAATAGATCCGATAAATAAATTACTAATGGATTCCATTTTGGTTTTCTTTTAAAAAGAACATCAAGATTTGGTGGCAAACACGAAGTTGAGTTCTGTGTTATCAGATGGCCAAATTATGATTAAATCTGAGAATGATTTTCTGCTTATTAATAAGAACACACAATGCAGCTTTGTGTGTCCTGTAAATGAAGCGGCAACATTGTGGACCTGAATAATCCCAGAGTGCATAATGAGCTAAAGTAATTTTTCCCCCATCTCTGAATGGGGCTGGCTTGGGTGAGGGAGATGAAAGGAAGGCGCTTGCCAGTCCTTTCAGAACAATGGCTCCAGATGGAAGGAGATGTAATTGGTTTTGAGCAGCATGAACATCTGTACAGTGTGTGTCCTATCCCAATGGGCTTCTCTTGGTGGGGGGTGACCCCTTTCTCCTTGTGTGTACAGCAGGGGTGGGTTCTAATTTTTTTTACTGCAGGTTCTGTGGGTGTGGCTTATTTTGTGGGCGTGGCTTGATGGTCATGTGACAATTATTTAGGATTTAGCAGAGGTACTGGTCTACCAGGCTTTTAACTGCTTGCAGAGCTGTACGGATCTACCCATTTATTTTTGCAGGCACTAGTCTACTCATGTATTTTTGCAGGCACTGGTCTACCCATTTATTTTTGCAGGCACTGATCTACTCATGTATTTTTGCAGGCACTGGTCTATCCATTTATTTTTGCAGGCACTCGTCTACTCATTTGTTTTCTTTTAACACTGATCAGCTGTAGGGCGGCCCTTTAAAGCCCCGCGGCAAGAGTTTAAACAGTTTTTTTCCCTCTAGCCATCAGTTGGGACTCAGGAGGCAGCAATAGATTGGGGGTGGGGCCAAATAAAAGGTAAGAATAACGCGGGGAGGTGGGGGGCGGGGGGGCAGAACTGGTTCGGTGATGTCATATCGTCACCGCTACCGGCTCAGCGGAACCAGGAGGAACCCACCACTGGTGTACAGCAATCGGCCATGTTAAGTAAGAACAGTCAGACACTTCGGTTTCATCGGTGATCTGTTTTAAGCCCTTGCTCTCCAAAGCCGGAGTTCAACCATCATAAATGCATTCAGGAAAGACACTGGTTTTGACAAGGCAAAAGGTGGAAGATCAAAAGGCCCAGTGAATAAAGACCACTCTGGGGTGAATTAGCTGGATTTCAACAGCCACCAAAAGCATTGTCAAAACTGTGTCTTGCTTTATGAACCTAGTCGAGTTTCTGGTTCAGTATTCCATTCTTTTTTTTTTTTTCAGTTTAGGTTTCCTTCACACGTTGAGAAGCATCATATTTTCATAGCCGCTCTCATGTTAGATCTTCATGCCCTGAACTGGTGTCCCCTGATCTTGCTGAGCCTATGATTTTTAATTTGGATATTAATATGGTTTTCCTATTTGATAATGAATGTTGGAGTATGTGTGTGTGTGGTGGGTTAAGAAGCTGGGAATGTGGATAGGAAGACTGGCAGTTTGAGACCCAAGCAGTGTGACGGGTGAACTCCTGTCACATGCTCCAGCTCCAGCCAACCTAGCAGTTTGAAAGCATGCAAATGCAAGTAGATAAATAGGTGCCACTTTGGGTGGGAAGATAAAAGAGTTCTCTGCAGCTCGATATATAATCATGCCAGGCACATGACCAAGGAAGCATCTTCGGATAGCACGGGATCTGTTGTCTAGGAAACAGATGAACATAACCCCTTAGAGCGGGACATGACTTTACCTTTAAGGAATTGTAACCTGTTTTCTGTTTGGAGAAGGTAGAAGAGTAAAGAGGCTAATGGTGGAAACTTAAAATCTCCAGAAGCCTTTTTTTTGTTTTTTTTCAACTACAATTTTATTCCATGGCCTTGAACAAATCATGTCTTTTAGAGTTACCCAGTGCTGTAATGGAACAGTATTGTTCTACGTTTAAAAAAAAAAAGATTTTATCCCACATTTTTCCATATAGAACTCAAGGCAGCAAACATACCTAATATTCCTTCCTTCTCCTATTTCACCCGCCCCCCAACAACAATCCTGTGAGGTCAGTTGAGCTGAATGAGAGTGAGTGAGTCACCCAGCCATTTTTTTCCAAGGCAGCACTCGAACTCAAAGTCTCCTGGCTTCAGCATCTTAATCATTACCCTGAAAGTTGATTGGCAGGATGGCTTGAAATCATGTATGTGAAGCTTACATAATAGGCACCTAAGCATCTTCCAGTTGTAAAGCGATCATTATGCTGTTGTTACTGTTCCATATTTCATTCAACAGCAAAGCAGTTTGATTATACAGGCCTTGCAACATCATGGATAGGGCAATTGTGACGACAATTTATAACCTAAAGAGAGGCTGATTTAGAAGGAGCTTGTGAGCATTGTGCACCTCTTCATTTAACCCCCACAAAAGCACTCCAAAAATTCTCAACAATTCTCATCAGTAGGACCAGTGGTTGGAATTAAGACCTGATTCCAACTCTGGACAGGATTTCGGTTCCTCTAAAATGTTAGCCATATGTATTTTTTCCTCCTTCTAATTTCCTCCTTCTAAATTCCTCCTCTAAATTCCTTTGAAATTCTTCGCTTTCAAAGGTTCATGTTTACGATGTTTCATGAATGGCTTCTTAGCCTTATGTTGGTTCCTTTGTCAACCAGAACCTTATTATCTACATCAGGGGTCTCCAACCTTGGCAACTTTAAGACTTGTGGACTTCAACTCCCAGAATTCCTCAACACAATTCAATGTTAAATGCAGCAGAGAGAATGCTAACTTTTCTCCCTCCATTCAGAACAGAGCTGCTGCAGCCTGTCCCTTTAAGGTAGTCCCCAGGAGGGAGGGGGACGGGACAGGGGAGCAGCTGGAATGGAACCGTTTTTGTGAAAGGCAGAAAAATGGGGAAGGGCATTTTCCTGCCTGTCATCCATTCCTCAATCTACGCATAGACTGAGGGAAGGATAGTAGGCAGGAATATTCCCCTCCCCATTTTCCTGCCATTCGTGACAAGGAGTGGCTGGGAGGGGAGGGGCTGGTGAGGAGCCCCTCGATGTGAGTGATGTTAAGTTGGCCACGCCCACCCAGTCACATGACCTCCCCCAACAAGCCATGCCCACAGAACCGGTAGGGGAAATTTTGTAATTTCACCCCTGACCTATTCTTGTTCTTACATTTTTTTTATCCTATTTTGATTTTGATTTTGCCACTTGGATTGTGTGTTGTTTTAATTCTGTAGTTTTTTTAAAAATAAAACTGGCCAGGAGTAATGAGATTATATCGCAAGATTAAAAACAAACTGAGTCAAACAATAATCCCCGTTCAGATTCCCATTGCTAGATGCATAACATCCACACCACAGCTTAAGAACATCAACATTTATTTATAACATGATATAAAAGAAATGAGATATGAACATTTTGCCTTTGAACAATAATAAGGGGTTTCTTATACTTACATTAGTTGTGCTCATTGTATAATATATACACAATGAACATAATTACATTTGTACACAGACCTAACTGGAGACTGAATATACCTGCTTCTTGATATATACACCCTATTTTCAACACAGGAAGAAGAGCCCAGTCCATCCAGTTCCATTTCTTTTTGAGAAAAAAAAAAAGGCAAAAAAAAAAAAAGAGGGAGTAAATACTAGCATTTGTGAGTATGCGGATAGCAGAATGGCAGTAACTGACTTTGCAATCTGACTGGGATGGTACTTACAGAACAACAACAACAGAAAAAAAGAGACACATCTTAACTTTGCAATGATTTTTTTTAAAAAAATGGCACATCTTAAATAGAGGGTGGCATTGATTAATCAAAAAGTGAAAATGAGACATGATCAAGCTTTGGAAAAAAAAAACATGTTCCAGTGTTGACAACAAAACAAACCAGTAAAGAAAGGCTCCGAAGGAAGCCATTGTAACTGAATCCTTCCAAATTCAAACCCATTCAGGAGGGGACGATTCTGATTGTAGGCCGCGAGGAAGAGGAGGGGGGGACAAACTCTCAGTTGTGTGGATGGAATGAATACAGAGCAGCGATAGCAGGAAGCTGGCGACAGCGAGAAGAACTCTTGGTTGAAGGTACAGTGGGGATATTTAAAGCTTTCTTGGAATAAATGTTTTCCACAACGTGATAAAATGATGCTCTATGGACAAAAGCATCGGAACTATGAATTTCATAGATTTCATAAAAGTGACTGTACAGCATCCTTTTGTCTTTCCACAGGCGTGTTTGGGAGGTCAGCCGTGGATGGTCTCAGCAGAAGCCAGCAGGGCTGAAAAAAAAGAAAGAAGTTTCTGTTGACACCCAAAAATCCAAGGAAAGAAGAAAAACACATATTTTTTTCTTTTTAAAATAAGGCAGGTCAGAACGAAACTTCTCTAAAATCTCTGATTACCCAGACAGATAAGGGGAAAGGAGAGGGATTTTTCATACTTAGTCAAGGCAAAAAAACAGGCGGAGAGAAGAAGCATCTCTTCTGACAAATACTGTTTTAACTGAATATTGAAACTGATGACAAATTCTCCTGAAGAAGTGCCAAATTATGAGGGGAAATTACTTATCATTTAAAGAGAACTGAACTCACTTGGAAGAAAACTTATTTCCAGAAAAGCCTAGATGGGAGAAACACCTCAACTTATAACCATTTTGTGCGGCAACTGTACAATGGCGCTGAGAAAAGTGTCTTGTGACCAGTCCTCGCACTTATAACCTCACAACCATTCCAGCATCCCTCCCTGCAGTCACGTGATCAAAATTCTGGTTGCTTGGCAACCATCATGTGTTTAAGACGGTTGCCGCATCCCAGGTCATGTGATCTCCATTTGAGACCTTCCCAGCCGGCTTCCAATAAGCAAAGTCATTGGGGGTGGGGGGTGGGGGGGAGAAGCTGGATTCATTTAACCCCCACAAGATTCACTTTTTCACAATTGTGATTTTTTTAAAAAAAGGGTCATAAAATTGGGCATTAACAACTGCCTTGCTTAGGAACCAAAATTCTGGTTCCAATTATGGTCCTAAATTGAGGACTACCCGTACAGCAGAATTTCTGGCCTTGAGCAGGTATGTGGACCAGTTCCCAGAATTTTCAACCCTGAAGTTCACCCACCCGGAAGGTGGCCGGGTTAGCGATGACTTAATTGTCCTTTTCCACTGAAGTGGGATTGTGGGGTTTTTTTAAATAAAAAAATCCTTTATAGACTCAGGAATGCAGCACTGAATCTGGTAATGCAGAGCAGGTTTTCAACTGCTTTGTATCAGATAGCTCAGGAGTGTTTCTCACTGAAGTACTAAAACTTTCCTTGACTGTTCTTTAATCTATGACTATTTACTTCAAAATGACACAATTAAAAACAACAACAACAACACAAGGCTGTGCCAAAAATGTGAGGGAAGTGGTAGGGTCCTTTCACTGTAGCCAATTAGTTCCTGGATAAGTCTCTGGCATCTCCAATGAAAGGAACTGACAGCAGATAAACGACAAAGAACCCCAAAGAGCCTTCTTGTGAGTATATGGGATCTGGGAAACGATTTAGTTGAACCGTTTTAGATTTCTTTGCCATGCCAACAAAGCTTTGGCTAAAATGCCAGGCACCCATCTGACCTCCTCAGGCAGGGATAGAAGCCTGTGAAAAAGACCTGGGTCCCTTTCCCTTCCACTTTTGTTTTGTTTAAAGTTAGCCAGAAGGTTAACTTGGAGTACGTGTAACCCCCTGGACATGTTTTGACAATCTATGGATAGGAAACCCAACCTGCTGCTGCAGAGTTTCCCTTTGAAGACTGTGCTGGCATCTCGAACGGAGAAGAAACCGTATCCTCCTGTGGCTCTTGAATTCTGCTTTTTTCGCTCTCTTCTGAGCTGCTTTCAAGCTTGTGGTTGATTAGCGAGGCCTCCTTGTTGGGGCTGCTGGAGGTGGAAAGGGGGGTGGGGGAGAAAGAACTAGGTTTAGAATTTCCTCTAACCTTTAATTAGGTTAACCGATACTATATACCCTTTCAATAAAGTCTGTAACACAAAATGGTGACTGTGAAGTACGCCGGCTTATGCTTTACAGGACTGAGGAGTGGGGAGAGGCCCAAACAAAGAAATCTGGCCTTTGCTTTGAACTCTGCCTGATTACCGGAGAAAGGTTTCAGGAGTTCAAAGAAATTGGCTAGGCTAGTCTCCCACTCCTGTATCCTGAGTATAATCCAAACATAAGGAAAGGGAAAATAATTTATGTTTAGGAAACATTAGGTACTACAGCTCAGCCTGGGTACTTGTTGGACGGGTTCCCGTGAGGAAATACCTCCTCTACAGGCCAGATTGAGAAGTTCAAAAACGGTCCCCAAAGAAGGTACGTTCCTAAAAACCAGGCCACTCTGATGCCAAGCAAGCCATGAACTCGGTCAAAACATTCCACACATCCCTGTAGGTTCACCAAATTGGCTAATGACCCCAATAGAGAGACAATCAGAACAAAAAAAGGCCAGCGGGACATCATCCAAATCACGACATCAATCACAAGGATCCTTCTGTGGCAAAAAAAGTAAGCAGCCACCAAGAAAAAGGAATGAAAGTTACCAAAATGGTTAAGAAACATTGCTGGACTTTTTTTTTTTTTTTAAGAAGATGTTCGGCAACTTTAATATGATCCATGACAGGGATCTGTGGACAGATTAACCTGATTTTTTACAGGAGGGAATTGGAATGCAGGGCAGATGGTGAGGAGAAGTCGATATGGGTGGAAATCCTCTCCAAGATGTTCTTCTCTCTTGCATGCAGCAACCCTCAGTGTCTATGGTTCAGTTGGGAAAAGTTTTGGGAAGCGATCCAAAGCAATTGTAAAATCCCTAAGAATTTGGGCTTCTTTTCTGCTTAGCCTCAGGGACTACAGCCCTGGACTTGGGAAAAAAATATTCATGTAGATCATGCAGATGGCAAGTGAAACTACAACAGGAAAAGAATTATCTGCTCTTTTTGCAGATAATTTGATAGACGACACCACTACACAGCAAAAACCATTTCAAAACATTTCAGAATAGAAAATCTACATTTTCCACCCTCCTCACTATGGTTCAGTCCAGAATATACTATATTTTTCAGACTATAAGACGCACCGGAGTATAAGACACACCAAGATTTTGAAGAAGTAAACAAGAAAAAAAAAGTTTTTGCAGTTTTTCGCAAAAACGGGGCCTGCAGAGGGTTTGGGAGGCCTGCAGAGTGCTCCTGGGGGCTGAGGAGGGCAAAAACGCCCCCATTTTTGTGAAAAACGGGCCCGTTGTTGGTTTCCCAAAGCCCCCATGCATCACATTTTTGCCCTCCCCAGCCCACAGGAGCCCTCTGCAGGCCTCCCAAACCCTCTGCAGGCCCCATTTTTGTGAAAAATGAACCTGAAGGATACTGCAAAATCCCCATTCCGTCCCCACTCCTGGGGAAGGATGCTGCAAAATCCCCATTCCCTCCCCACTCCTGGGGGAAGGATACTGCAAAATCCCCATTCCCTCCCCACTGCAGGGGAAGGATACTGCAAAATCCCCATTCCCTCCCCATTCCTGGGGGAAGGATACTGCAAAATCCCCATTCCCTCCCCACTGCAGGGGAAGGATATTGCAAAACCCCCATTCTGTCTCCACTCCTGGGGGAAGGATACTGCAAAATCTCCATTCCCATCCCATTCCAGGGGAAGGATACTGCAAAATCTCCTCCCCACTCCTGGGGGAAGGATATTGCAAAATCTCAATTCCCATCCCACTCTGGGACCAGCCAGAGGTGGTATTTGCCGGTTCTCCGAACTACCCAAAATTTCCGCTACCGGTTCTCCAGAACCTGTCAGAACCTGCTGGATGCAAAGACTGAAGCCATGTTAGATTATTTGCAGGATTGTCTACAAATACCTACTATCCCCTTTGCTTTACCTGGCCTCACTATCTCCTGTCTGTTCTTCTGGTTTCTCAGATGCTTGTTCAGGATTTCTCTCCTGTGGCTCCGAAAGATCTGGGAACAGCTGTTCTTCGTTTTTTGGTAACTGGAACAGTGATATAAACATTAAAGAGCAAATGTTAATGGCACTAAATAGAAAAGTTTTGTGATTCAAAACCATAGTGGTGTTACCATAGCCATGTGGCAAAAACTGAATTTGCTAGCCCTTAAATTAATGCAGTTTTTATGAGAACTATAATTATTTAGTCTTGTGAAATTCAGAAGAATTCAGAGTAAGAAAAGGAGAAATGATATGAAGGATATTTAAAATTGGTATGTTCTTGTATTTGAGTGCATTCTTGTTAATTAATTTGTGTCCTGTCTTTATTATTTTTACAAATAATAACTCATATAACAAATAACACAGTGAACATATCCAATACACCTTCTTCCTCCTATTTTCTCCACAACAACAATCCTGTGAGGTCGGTTGGGCTGAGAGAGAGAGAGAGTGACCAATAAAGCAACAATCTATGAAATTGATTATTGGCTTTCATGGCTAAAGTGGGACTTGAACTCACTGTCTTCTGCTTTCTAGCCTGGTGCCTTAATCATTAGACCAAAGTGGCTCTTATTGTTACTATGTGATTTGTTTTCCTAACAGGCATCCAATTTTGAACAGACAAAAATCTGCAGAGTATTTCTAAAACCATTAAAATAGAAAGAACACACTAATAATAGAAATTTATTAAAAAGTACCGAAATTATAACCAAGAGTCTTAACAAGGTACCTCTTTATTCATGTATACGCACTACGTAGATGGAAGGAAACAGTACCTGTGTAATAAAAGTAGGGTTGTGTTCATTGGCGCAATCATTCTCTTTCAACCAAGGTGTGTCTTCTACATCATTTGGATGGCTTTGGCTTATGTCACTCATTCTAATGCTATATTCTACTTCCTTGGGATTGCATACAAAGTCTTCTTTCCTTGGGCTCTGTGGAAAATATATATATATATTGGAATTAATTAAATAAGTGACACTCCTGTTAGAAGATAGAAATGGTAGTTACAGAATAAACAACCAAGGAAAACATGCATGTTATGTGAGGTTCCTTTGGTTCATATCATCACAAATATAAAACCACAACATGGAAATATGCAATAGTATCTTTGCAGGAAACAAGTACAGCTTTTTTCAATATCTGGGTAAAAGAATATTTGGATGCCCCTTAATTTTCCACTCTGACAACAGCACTATAAAATATTCTCATGGCCTTTCAGAAATCAAAGAAGTAGAAAGGTGTAAATCAGGAGGAGGAAGAGTGCTCCAAATTAACCTTCTCTAAAAATGATAGCTTGCAGATGTCTTGAACTTTCAAGACTCATAAACCTCCTTGACTGGGAGTTCCTGATTGGAAAGCCGAAATGTCATGCATGTTACACTTTCTGCTTCTTCTCAACTCTAGAGTTTTCTTTGTCATTAACTGGAAGCAAAACTCCACTAACTGTATCTAACACTGTCAGATAAACAACATTTTCAATAGAAGAGGGTCTCTGTAGCTCAGGGTTGAACTATAGGATTCTTGATACTTTTCTAAATTTGATTGTTTGCTTCCAGATGTTTCATTACCCAACTGGGAAGCCTCATCAGTGTGCTGAGGGTATTATACCTAGTTGGATATCTCTGCAAGCAAACAACCAAACTCAGAGAGCACCAAGAAGCCCACTTCCTCTTACTGTAAGAAATAAAAGGTCAAAACTCCTCTGGGTTGAACATCTTGGTGGCTTCATGGCCATGGCCATATTGTCTTCCCAACCATGATGCAGAATTGGATTGGTGCTGCCCTTTTTCATTGGCTGGTGGCCCCACCTAAGGACCAATAAGGCCTCCAATTGCTTAGCTGCTTGAAATCCACCAAGATCAAAATCAAATTCTATCTCCATGGTAACACTTGGAAAGAACCGAAGTCCCTGAGATTATAATACTGACAGAACTTTGGATTCAGGGCCTACCTGCAATAATTTAAAAGGGTTTTCTCTGATGGGGGCTGGGCTTTGTGAAGGGGACAGATCTGAAATGCCAATAAGATTCAGCCCTTTCTTTTTCTCACGCAAACAGGCCTGTTGGTGCCTCCTTATTCTTTCCATCTGTTCCTCCAACGTCATTCGTGGGCGAGTAGTTTCCGCCAAGCATAACTGCTCCACTGCGCTTCTCGGCCTTTCCTTGAAAGAAAGAAAGAAAGAAAAATGGAGGGTAGTAAAAGTATTTCCTCAAAGGATACTGTTTTGCCACGGATGCTACGTCCTTCTGTGGCAAGGCTACTTCAAATCCTACATAAACCATTGAACCATCAAAAGTTTCAGGTTCCTAATATATTGCTCGGTAAGAAACTCTCTGCACGCACACATCATCTAAGTCAGGGGTCTCCAATCTTGGCAACTTTAAGACTTGTGGACTTCAACTCCCAGAATTCCTCAGCTAGCTTGCTAGATCAGACCCCTGATCTAGAATAGCAGTGGGTGAATTTTCAGCACTGTAATAATAGCAATAGCACTTAGACTTATATACCGCTTTCCAGTGCTTTCCAGCCCTCTCTAAGTGGTTTACAGAGTCAGCCTATTGCCCGCAACAATCTGGGTCCTCATTTTACCCACCTCGGAAGGATGGATGGCTGAGTCAACCTTGAGTCTGGTGAGATTCGAACTGCCAAACTGCTGGCAGCCGGTGATCAGCAGAAGTAGCCTGCAGTACTGCACTCTAACCACCGCGCCACCGTGGCTCATAATGCCTAAATGAGTCTGCCACCAATTGTCAGTTGGCCACAGAAAATGGGCTGTTCTGATAAAGTGATAAGCACTGTAATTTTTCTCTGCCAATTTTCTCACCAGTTTATCAGTGGAGATTCTAATCAAAGGCTGCATTAGATGTCTATGTTGTCAAATCCTGTGTGAAGAAGATAGATCCAGGAAACAGAAACCACACAGAGGCTGCAATTGTTTCTCAAGGTTATTCCTTCTACCCCTTACATCCATATTGCTTCCATGTTACTAGCTGAGATGCCATACTGATGAGAGCATAAGAGGAAGCCAAGAACACAATCTATTTCTTTTAAATACCGTTCTTAGGTCTATCTTCTTTGTTTTCCTTAAAGTCACGTAAGAAGCGATCGTTGAAGATTCTGGGGTTGGTGATTTTGTTCTGGGTGGCACAACTCCAATGGGAAAATGTGATCCTATAAAAAAAACAAGAGAAAGGCATTTAAAGTATGCCACAATGTCAGAACTAGGCTTTGTTCTGGTGAGAAGCTTGTTAATCTGATACATTTCCAGACTTAATATAACAGGATTTAGCAAGGATTTTGCAATACAATCACCTTAGATTCCCTCAAGCCATTGGTGGGATTCAGCCGGTTCGGGCCAGTTCAGGCGAACCGGTAGTTAAATTGCTGGCTGGCCCCTCCCCTCCCCTTCTAGGAGTCTCGACGCGCCCCATTTTGGCTCTCAGGGAGGCCTACTAGGCCCAAAATGGGGTATGCGGAGGCTTGCCCCTCCCCTCCCCTTCCAGGAGTCCTCATGGCCCATTTTCGCTCCCAGGAGGCTGCAGGGAATGCCCACTTAGCTGGCATTAGGGCAGAGAACTGATTGTTAAATTATTTGAATCCCACCACTGCCTCAAGTTGTTTTCTGCCCAATATACATTTATATATAAATTTTGTATGCATTGTTTTTACTTTGGCTGTTCACCGCCCTGAGTCCTATTTTGGAGAAGGGCGGTATAGAAATTTAAAACAAATAAAACAAAAATACAGGAATAGACTTTCAGAACTTCCAACTTGCCTTTAACCAGCATGGTTGGGAGTTCTACTCCAGGGCACCGAGGCAATTTCTGATTGCAAAAGGCTGTGTAAGGTGCGAAGAACTGGGACCAGACATTAAGTTCCAATTAAGATTATTTATTGCTCATACCCTTACACAAAAAAACCTAGTCAATTAATGGGCAGCACTAAATTGGTGCTAGATAAGAGTCAACGGAACTCAAGAGGAGTTGGACTTAGATGTTTGTGGGAATGTAATGACTCCAGGCTGATTGCTCTCTTGATTCTTCCCCCAGATTCTGCCTGCTTTTCACCTACAGGTTGCACTGTACTCAAATATGATATCATTAGACTGAAATCAGAGAAATATAGAATAAAACTGGAGCTAATCAAGATGCAGGGTTCTTGGGCCAATTGACCCCCAGTGTGTTATGACAAATTGTAGGTATTACCATTTTGGGATGCACAGGGTACATTTAGCAACCACATCTGGCTGCTTAAAAAGTAGGTACAACCCTCTTTTCTGAACACCATCTTCTCACCTTCTGCAATTTTTAGGAGAAGCATTTTATTAACGAGAGCCACCTACATCCACATCCAGTTGGATGTAAACCTAAATCACTTAGAAAACTGCATAATTCTTTGGATCCCAGCCACAGTCTTAAAATAAAGCCTACCAATTATTCAATCAAACACCTTGCCTTAACAGAAAAAGGATGCGGTAACCATATAGCAATTTTCACTAGCAATGATTTTGCTTCCCCCCCCCATCTCTAAATTAAAGAAGCAAACCAATCTGAAACACGGCATGAGACTAAACATTCCCTCTTTCGTTTTCTCCCTATATTAACACTTTTGCAAGCAACTCTTTCTGAAAGGAAGTTCTATCATTGCTTATGTAAACTTAGAAACTGTTTTGCCAAGAGACCTGGACTACTGAAATTACGCTGTTCAAAGTGTCTCTAGCTAATTCATTCCACTTATGCAAACAACCAGCATCAACTGGCCTTCGGAGACCATTGGCAAGGCAATAGTAAAGTCCCAGTTTAAGAGGCTTTTAAATACAATGAAATGCTTTCTCCTCACTAGTGCCAACAATTTCTTTTAAAGTTTATAGACCTGCATTTTTGATATTAATTGGCGTGCTTGCTACAAGAGAGTGCCATTGCGTTAAAGTTGGCAGGCAAGGGAAATGCAAAGGAACTCTTATTAAAGGAGAAATGATTGCCTAGCGCAATCATAATGTTTCAAAGAAAAAGAAGAAAAATGCAATTTTTGGCACTACGTCCAGACCGAATCACATTATTACCAGACAGACAGAAACTTTATTTTGCTCATTGACCAACAACAACAACAACAACAACCAAAAAAAACACATAAAAGTAAAACAAATAAAGCAAAGTCAACCATTAACATCAACAATTACTGGAACCATGTGTAGGTGAAGCTTATCTATAATGTAGCAAAATTGGTTATATAACAAATAATGCACGTAACAATTATCCAATAAAAAAATATAATTAGTTAGCGGTGAATGTCCCTATAGACTTGGCAGTATAAAAGAACATGTGGTTTCTATAGTACTCATGTCACAGGACAGTGTCATGTGAGTGCTGAAACGGGAGCGCGTGGGCGGGAGTACTGGAACCGGAAGAGCAGCTCCCCGGCGTGCACATGCGGGAGTGCCAGAAACCGTAAGAGCAGTTCCCCGGTGTTGAGTTTCCAGTTTCCCGCATGTGCATGTGTCCGATCACCTGGTGTTCTGGTTTCTGGCACGCATGAAGACCAGCTGGCCGGTGCGGATGCGTGCCCCGGACACCGGAAGCTTAGCTTCCCAGTGCGCATATAACGTTCTCCATAATATATAAATCCTCACTGCATCACAGCCCCACTGGCTTAACGTTTTCTGCAGGCTTTACGCTCTATAATAATTTTATTTATTTTATTTTATTTTATTTATTTTATTTTGAATTTGTATACCGCCCTTCTCCCTGAGGACTCAGGGTGGTGAACAGCCAAGTAAAAACATCAAGTACAAATATTAAAATCCAGTTAAAAATATACATATATAAATTTGGCCCCGTTAATTAAAAACAATAAACAAAACACTTAAGAACACTTAAAAAATTAGGCCAGCCCGGCTTGCTGGAAAAGGAAAGTTTTAAGGGCATGGCGGAAGGCACTGAGGTCTTGGATTCTCCTTATCTCTGGAGGCAGTTGGTTCCAGAGGGTAGGTGCCCCCACAGAGAAGGCCCTCCCCCTGGGGGTCACCAGCCTACACTGGCACCCCGAGGAGGCCCTCTTTGTGGGAGCGCACAGGTCTTAACTTAATATATAGTGACCACGATCTAAAGTCAGGAAACCTAGTTAAGTCATCTCATATCACTTGGAAGTACTGTGCTAATTTTCACCCCCTCCAAATTAGTGATTTGGAAATGGCTATTTCCTGGAATAAGTAACATAATAGCGCAAAGCCCTCTTCTGGCATCCCAGCAGGAATCGCGAACTAAAGGCCTTCCAAATACCATTAAATTACATGTTATAGCTCAGCTATTTCTAGATGGTTATAAGTTCTCCATCTGTTAACAACGGGACTTAAAGATCTTAATATGCAACCACAAGCTATTTACATAGAAACAACCCACAAAAAGCTCAGATCTTTCCTCCCGCTGTTTATAGAAGTGCAGACAGTTAAGCATTTAAAGACGAATCCTTAAAACAGATTTGATTCCCTTTTTACTCTACATGCCTTCCTGAGTAAGTGTATTAGGTATACAGATTTATTATGTGTATTATTATAACAATGTTTTATGTACAGATAATCCTCGACTTACAACAGTTCATTTAGTAACCGTTCAAAGTTACAACGGCACTGAAAAAAAGTGACTTATGACCATTTTTCATAGTTACGACCTTTGTAGCATCCTCATAATCATGTGATCAAAATTTACATGCTAAGCAACTGCTTCATATTTATGACGGTTGCTGTGTCCCAAGGTCATGTAATCACCTTTTGCAACTATCTGACAAGCACAGTCAATGGGGAAACCAGATTCACTTAACAACCGTGTTACTAACTTAACAACTGCAGTGATTCACTTAACAACAGCGGCAAGAAAGGTCGTAAAATGGGGCAAGGCTCACTTAACAAATGTCTCACTTAACAAACACAAATTTTGGGCTCCACTGTGGTTGTAAGTCAAGGACTACCTGTATAGAAATGAAAATATGAAACTATTACAAGTAGTCCTTGACATATGACCACAATTGAGTTCAAAATTTCCTTTGTTTAGCAAGATAGTTGTTAAGTGAGGCCTGCCCCATTTTATAACATTGTTTTGCCACAGTTGTTAACTGAATCACTGCAATTGTTAAATGAATCATGTAGACATTATGAATCTACCTCCCCCCCCCCGTTTATCAAAAGTGGGCTGGGAAGGTTAAAAACGGCGATTACATGATTTAACAACTGACATGATCCCATGTCAGTTGTTAAATGCCCAAATTTTGATCACATGGCAGTGGGGATTCTGCAACAGTCCGTCAGCCCTCAGATGGAGAGTCAACAGACCCCAGGACTGGAGGTGGCTGATGAGGAAGTGTAAAAACTGGTCATAAATTATTTTTTTCCCATTGCAGTTGTAACTTTGAACAGTCATTAAACAAACGGCTGTAAAACAAGAACTGCCTGTACTAGCCAATAAAAGACAATTTACCAGTCAGGAAGATCTATACATGCCTTGTTTTCTTTCTTTCTTTTTTAACTGCTAAGGCTCAATTCCTTAACTTAAAAAAATTGACAGGATAAAAACAATTTTTCAGGCTATTTTGCTCTTCGCTCGCTCTTTCATATTGATGTTTTCTTCACTATGGGAAAAGACTGCTGTAGTCTGGAAATAAACATTAAACAATTAACGTTGATTATCTTGCCAGTCTCGGGGACAAAGCCCTGATAAAATGCACGGGCATAATCTGTTGATCGATATTGCTACGATGAATGCAGATGCACACACAAATTAACGTTCTTCACCTAAGGACACTTAAATCACTTAAACTAAATGAAGATTTATACAGAGTCTTAAATTTAGCTCACTATTTTCTTTGCTATTAATGGAGGCAAGGACAGTCATCTTACTGGGGTCACTGATGGGTTTATTAGATGGTTGAAAGAAGCTGTTACGTATCTGTCCATATCTAAATAGAGAGCTGTAGTATTGGTGTTTTCAGAATATCACCAAAAATATGAAAAGGATGTTTTTTTTTAACTATGCACATCATCCCTTCTCAAAGTAAAATCATATTCAATGTAATTCCTGCTCTGAGATAGGACATCGTAGCCTTCATGTTCTTCAACTACTTTTTCAACGTTTTTGTTGTGAGCTAGCTCCCCTCTGTAGCTGTACAGACAAACCCTCTGTAGTTAAATCAATGATTCCTTTATTAGGAGCGCCAGAAGCCCCGGCAAAAAAATTCTCTCTCAACGCAGGCTAACAAGTCTGTTCAGTAGGGGAAATAGTTGTCTGCCACATCTATTCATCTCCACCCCGTGCCTTTTATCCCCAGCGTGTTCTGTCCCCAACCCCACGCACACACACCAATAGACGTTCAGGAGTTAAAGACCAAACCAGCCGGCAAAATCCTTTTCCTTATGATAACGGAACTTGGCAACAACCTAGTGGCTGCCTGCCAAAAGTTTATTATTTACAAAGAGGAGAGATAACTTCTCCCCACTTCTAATACATCAAAGGAAAGCAGTTCAATAATTACGGAATTAAATCAAGTCCAGAGATACTTCCAGCAAAGTCTTAAAGCAAAAGTCCGGCAATGCAGAATGGCGTGGAAGCTTTCAGCTTTGTTCGTCACAAGGTTTGACTGGCCACCACGCTCCCTTTTATATCCTGTGGGGTGTGGTCCAGTGACTCAGCCTAATCTTGGGCACGCCCTTTCTTCTGTTGTGCACGCTTATCTCTGCGACACTGGCGTGGATCCAGCCAAGACTCATTACCCTCATCAATGTCCATCTGTGGCTGCGTGGACGTGCTTGGCCCCGGCCCTATCTCTTGCTCTTCGGCGGACACTGAAGGTATTGCCAG
Organism: Arizona elegans; assembly: GCA_022577455.1. Classification (NCBI taxonomy): domain Eukaryota; kingdom Metazoa; phylum Chordata; class Lepidosauria; order Squamata; family Colubridae; genus Arizona; species Arizona elegans. The sequence goes on along the minus strand of JAKOOJ010000007.1, from coordinate 80,019,895 downwards.
AGAGGAGGGCCCTGGAGAGAGAGGCCTTGCCAACTCCTCTCCTTCACTCTCGGAGTCCTCTCCTGCCGATGACACAAGCTCAGGTAACGGAGCCACAACACAGAGCTAGGGTGGGGCTTCACTAGCAGTGGTGGCTCTTCTGTCCCAAGAATCGGCCCACAGATTTCCACTGTTCTCCTCTCTTCTGCGCATCCGCATGTCAGGCACTGGACCCAGCTGTCCTGAACATTGCCAGACGAAGAGGTGCTTCCAAGGGGCGGATCCACCCCTCCGATGCTCCTTTCGGCCTCCAGAGGCCTAGTCTGGCATGTTGCAGGCTGAAATGGAGCTCTGGAGGGCTAGATCTATCCCTCCGGACCGCCATTTCGGCATGCAACGTGTCGGGCGAGGCCTGCGCAGGCCTAAATGGCACTACAGAAGGGCACATGCAGTTGAGAGGGTGGTGGAGACTGCTTATTAGATCTTTGCACAGTAAGTGACCCGGTGTGGCAGGTTGGGTGGTGGGGGAAAGCAATTGTGGGGAGCATGAGATATTTCAATGGGTAGGGGAAGCCTTGGGTGGACTTAGGCAGGTGACCTGTTCCATCTCTAGGGAAGGCTGTATAATTGGGTATGACTCACTTAACAACCGCCTTGCTTAGCAACAGAAATTCTGATCTCAATTGTGATTGTAAGGCGAGGATTACTTGTAGCTGGAGTAAAACAATCAGTGGATTTCCACAGGGAGAACAGCCTAATGAGCCATGGTGGCACAGTGGTTAGAGTGCAGTACTGCAGGCTACTTCTGCTGCCTACCGGCTGCCTGCAATTTGGCAGTTCAAATCTCAACAGGCTCAAGGTTGACTCAGCCTTCCATCCTTCCAAGGACCCAAATTGTTGGGGGTAATATGCTGACTCTGTAAAACGCTTAGAGAGGGCTGTAAAGCACTGTAGAGCTATATATAAGTCTAAATGCTAGTGCTAGTGCTAATAAATGGTACAGTCGTCAAATGCCTTTGCTTCATACAACTTACTAATTATTTGCTAGTTGAATGAACTGCTCCTTATAATATCAAGCGAAGATATGAGTTGCTGACATAAGACTACTAATTGGGCATTTTATGAGAGCGCAAATGAGGCCCTCACTATCTGCAAGCTTACAAAAAGAGAAATAATGAAAAAAAATAAGCAAAAAAAAAAAAAGGGTTTAGCAGCCAACGTTGGGAGAAAGGTTAAAATATACAGCAATAAAAACTCTTGATCAAAATTCGGCTGCTTGGCAACTGGCTCGTATTTATTCATTCATTCCTTCATTTTATTGATTAGCCCCTTGGGTCATATCAAAGTACAGAGTTCCAGTAACAAATTATTACTAAAAATTTGATAAAAGCAATTTAAAATGGAACTGGATAAAATACCATATTTAAAATGAAATTGGAATAAAATACAGTCTAAAATAGGAGTCTCCAACCCTGGCAACTTTAAGACTTGTGGACTTTGCTGGCTGAGGAATTCTGGGAGTTGAAGTCCACAAGTCTTAAAGTTGCCAAGGTTGGAGAACCCTGGCCTAAAATGAAATTGGAATTGTAGTCATGATGGTTGCAGTGTCCCAGGGTCATGTGATCTCCTTTTGCAGCCTTCTGACAAGCTAAGTCAATAGAGAAAGCCAGATTCACTGAATAAACATGCTACTAACTTAACTATGGTAGTGATTCACTTAACAAATGTGGCAAGAAAGGTCGTAAAATGGGAACAAACTCATTTAATAATTGCCTTGCTTAGTAATGGAAAGTTTGGGCTCAACTGTGGCCATACGTTGAGGACTATCGATATTATAAAACTAGGAATTGTTTGAGTTATGCCCAACTTGATGCCTCCCACTCATGTAATTAAATTTATCTTTGCATATTATAAGAAAATGTTACCCTGCTAATAAAGCTATTGCTATTGCTGTCAGGGTTCCGGATGCCCTAATTAAATCATGAGTCTCAAGCCAAACTTCAATCCAGTTATTTATTAGGAGCAACATGTCTGCACGTACCCAAGTGAAGCCAGCTCTGCCCCACGTAATTTACGGCCCAATTATGACCCTGTTTCCCCCATCCTCCCAGGGTGTGTCATAAATCACATTCTCCAATGGAGCACTTTCGCGGGCTGTAGAGATCACACCCCTCCGGCTGTTCCAAGTAACTTGGGATACAGCCTTGAGAAAGGTATGGGTGGAATGCGCTTCTGGTTGTGGCTGCCATGCTGCTCTGTCAGTTTCCCCCCCTCCTGCCTATGGCAACTCGAGAGCAGGCCAGGAATGCTTTGCAAGTTGACAATTGTCCTATTGCCTGCAGATGAAAATGAAGCCATTTTAAAGCACAGGGTCTCATTAATACCTTTAGTCATAGAAGCTTCTGACTCAGAAACAGGGTCTGCTTTTTCTTCTCCATTCGATTCATCAACTTCTGTTACAGTTGTTAGTTCAGGTTCACTTTTATAAAGCCGATAATCAGGACCCTAGAAATGAACCAGAAGGACACAAACACAGATCATTCTCCTTGTTTGGTGTATCAGCACCTTAATTGCAAAGGAATTTCCTGTCATGTATCAGTTTGTATCAAAATCTGAAGCTCCGGTTCAGAAAAAGTTGAATTGTTCTAATTTCATAGGAAATAATTTCTAAACATCTTTCTCTTTTTTCATTTTTGAGCCTCCAAAAACACCCTTCTTTTCCTTGCCTTATCATTTAAAGTCTTTTAAAACTGTGTTCCATCTCCAATTTCATTTTTATTCAAATGCAAATCATACATTCCCTCTGGCAGGGAGTTTTCTGTCATGATTTTATTTCTTTTTTTTGATTTTGGAAAACACGATCTGCATGAATGGTTTTGAATAAATGATAATAAAAAGAACATGCCAATAAAAATGGCATGTTTCAACACTTACTGTATACTCAATAGAACAGAGCAAAAAAAAATCTTGTTCTAACCGTCCTAAACGACAAGTTGTATTTTGTTTGAACCTAACACGGACATGCAACCAATCCAAGTCAAGGGAGACATTTATATTCAAAAATGTTTGGGGGAGGGAGGGGAAAAAACCCCCACCCAAAACAAAAATCACAAATGGCAAACATGAATAATGTCCTTGAAAAAAAAAATTAAACAAAAAGACGAAGCTGAGAAAGGGAAAGCAACATAAAATGAGTGGGATGATCATCAAATAAAACGGCAACCGTGCGGGAGAGGAGATGGGTAGGGTACGTGATGCTCAGTGGGCGGACGACGTGGCAATGGTGGCCACTTACACAGTGAGCTCCATTTCTTTGGTAGCCTTGAACTTGATGAATCTTCCTCTCTTCAGGCAGATGGACGGGGCCCCTGCTATAACAGAGCAAGGAGCTGCTATCACTGGGCAGAGGGGGGATTATGGGAAGTTGCTCTGCAAAGTCATAGGACCGAGGGAGCGGAGGACGAGGTGGGACTACTTCCTCTTCCTAAAGATTGCAGAACAGTCACCTGATTTAGATGTGCTCATCTCTCACAAGACTTACACAACTTCTTCCAAATATTTCACAGCAGTTACAACATAGTTTGGGATTAGAACAGGGATGTCAAACTCAAGGCCCGGGGGCTGGATCTGGCCCGCGGGGTGTTTAGATATTGCCTGTGGGGCCACCCTGGAAACCGTGAATGACTGGCCCTCAGTGCCTCTGCCAGCTAAAACGGAGCTCGGGAGGGCCGCGGGTGGTCCTCACGAGCTCCATTTTCACTGGCAGAGGGTTGCAGGAGGCCGTTGCAGCCGGAAACAGAGCTCGGGAGCCCATTTTCATTCGCAGAGCTCTCGGGCCACCACAGGCACCCCTGATATGAGTGACATTGAGCTGGCCATGCCCACCCTGGCCAGGCCCACCCCAGCCCCCCCGAGGTCAATCACAATCCTGATGTGGCCCTCAATGAAATCAAGTTTGACACCCCTGGATTAGAGGGAAGCTGCTCTCGCAACGAAGGACAGAGGAAAAAATCCCCAATTACGTCAGATACACAAAGGTGGATGCAACTCTCTTTTCTTTCCCTTTGTACATATCTGGGTACCATTTAAAAATAGGCCTTAATTTCTCTCCACCACCACCCTCAAGCAAAGGAAAGAACTTTACTTAGGACACAAATACAGGTAGTCCTCGACTTATAACAGTTTGGTTAGTAACTGTTCAAAGTTACCACAGCACTGAAAAAAGTGATTTATGGCCATTTTTCACTCTCACGACCATTGTAGCTTCCCCATGGTCACGTGAACAAAATTTGGATACTTGGCAACTGACTCATATTTATGACGGTCCCCTTTTGCGACCTTCTGACTAGCAAACTGCATGAGGAAGTCAGATTCACTGAACAACCACGCTCTTAACTTATCAACTGCCATGATTCACTTAGCAAATGTGACAGGTAAGGTTGTAAAATGGAGCAAAGTTCACTCAACAAATATCTCATTTAGCAACATAAATTTGGGGTTCAGTTGTGGTCACAAGTCGAGGACTACCTGTAGCACTTTACATAAAGAATTAATTCTATTTCCTCTGAATTTATTTACAATTTTTGCTTCATTTTATGCACTGATATATCCCTATGCACATCAATGTTCAATATACCTTTATTCACCAAGGGTGAATAAATTCACCAAGGAATCATGAGAAGATTTTATAGCTTTCCCATATTAAAAGTCTGTCCAGTTTTCTTCATATATTGATACTAACTTTTAAAGCAACTCTCTCCTGATATTTCACTCATACCAGACACAGCACTTGCATTCGGCTTCAAACATTTCATTAAACTGTTGTTTCAAGTGCTCAGCTCATAATTATATGAGGCACACAAGCAAAGCAATATTTCTTTTTGTCTGAAATGTGTGTGTGTGACGAGGGACCAAAAAAATAAAATCAATATTCAAATTTATATTCATAATAAGTGTAATCTAAACGCTTAACCTTTAAATGCACCCCACCTATAAATAAATATCTTATTGACACTTATGAAATGTACACGGCAATGGAGATGCAGGAGCTTAAGTCTGGAAATTAAATAGCTTCTATAGAATCTCAAAAAAAAAAAAAAAAAAAGCAGAAAAACATACCTCGTTTTTATATTTTGGTGAAAAGGTCTTTGATGCTATGAGACCTATTTAAAAACAAAGCAGAATGTTTAGCTTATCATAAATAATGGTTAAAAATTATGGTTGCGGTAGCACAGATTTGCTGTGATTTAGAGTTTCCATTATTTCCTTTTTGGGCTTTGGAAGTAAAATTGCATTTCATCAAAGAAGAATAAGTGCAGCATTTATTCATTGTGCAGGCTTCTCTGCTACTCCCATAGATTCTGCAGGAAGGCAATATGCTAATTTACCTGCCTCCGTGGTGCTGTTTCTTTGCTGCTTATGTTTGCTCAAACCTTCCATTACATCCTGAATTCGCCAAAGCTCTTTCTGAATCTGAGCACGCTGTATCCCAGCTGACTCACTCTGCAGAGATAAAAGTTAGCGATGAGACACCGTGCTTTTAATGCATCCAATTATTTTCAACTAGTATCATGCACCCTTTTATGTTCTGTTCTGAATCCACAGATATTTTCCTGGACCTAATTAAAAGGCTATTCTGCTGGCTTCTCTCAAGATAATCAAACTCTCAAGATAGTTATTTGCTGCCTGCAATAGTTGGCACATGTAATTACGGCATAGCAAGTTCTGCCTACTTGGAATTGTGCACAACGTGTGAGATGTGCACAGCAAAGGCAATGGTAAGGGATGCAGCTCGGGTGAAATGGCCCAGAGCTCTGTTGTCTAGTGGGACTCTGGATAAGTATTCAAAGAGCCAGAAAGGAGGAGGGGAAAAAATAGGACCAGCCTTAAAACCTGAGTTGACAAGGGCATTCTCTGGCCCCCAGATCAGTGGTAGGTTTCGATTTTTTTTACTACCAGTTCTGTGGGCGTGGCATGGCTTGGTGGGCGTGGCTTGGTGGGCATGGCAGGAGAAGGATACTGTAAAATCTCCATTCCCACCACACTCCAGGGGAAGGACATTGTAAAACAGGGGTCCCCAAACTTGGCAGCTTTAAGACTTGTGGACTTCAACTCCCAGAATTCTCCAGTCAACATAGCTGTCCACAAGTCTTAAAGCTGCCAAGTTTGAAGACCTCTGCTGTAAAATCTCCATTCCCTCCCCACTCCAGGGGAAGGTTACTGCAAAATCCCCATTTCCTCCCCATCAGCTGGGACTCAGGAGGCAGAGAATAGATGGGGGCAGGGCCAGTCAGAATTTTTACTACCGGTTCTCCAAACTACTCAAAATTTCCGCTATCGGTTCTCCAGAACTGATCAGAGCCTGCTGAAACCCATCTCTGCCCCAGACCCTACGCAACTGGATCTTCTAAAAGCATGTTTTATAGGTGGTAGGTAACTACTTGGACATCTGTCTGTCTGTCTGTCTGTCTGTCTCTTTAATTTCTTTGGCTTACTATTTCTACTGCACTTTGAATAATACTGCTTCTCCTGAAAGAGAATGAATAAATAACCACATGTCCAAAAAGTTACCTACCATCAATAAAACATCTTTTAGAAGATCCAACTGGGTAGTGTCTGGGGCCAGAGAATGCCCTTGTCAACTCCATACATTCTGGAATTCAATCACATAAATAAACCACACACACTATATACATACATACATACATATGTGTGTGTGTGTGTGTGTGTGTAGGTCTTTGGTTATTCGAGTTTTCTCCCGCGTAAAATTGGAAGTGTCTTGGCAATGTTTCGACAAAGTCTCATTCGTCATCTTCAGGCTGGTGTCTTCGGCTTCGTGCTTCTAGGAGCAATGCACGAAGCCGAAGACACCAGCCTGAAGATGACGAATGAGACTTCGTCGAAACATTGCCAAGACACCTCCAATTTTACGCGGGAGAAAACCCGAATAACCAAAGACCTACATACAAACACCCGCGAAAACCTCAGAAAACAAATCAATCTATCTATCTATCTATCTATCTATCTATCTATCTATCTATCTATCTATCTATATTATATTGTATATATAAATATAAATATAAAATATATATTATTTGTGTGATTGGACTTCATAATGTTTGTGGATGGCTCACATTAAAATTCAGGGAACAATAGAAGAAAATCCCAGAAGCCTGGGCAAACTCACTCCTTATAACAGTGCCCAAACTGTGCACGTGTGCATGCCCAAACTAAAAGGCGTGCGCACACATGTGTGGACATGCGTGCGCATCTGTGAACATGCATGCACATGTGCTTGCACAGACATGTACGCATGTGCAGCAGAGACCTGAGGACCAGCTAGTTGGCGGGGCATCCCAACACTGGCAGCGCAGCAAGAGGTAAGATCTTTTTCTTTTGTGAGCATCTGTTTCATCGTTTGCAGGGAAACAGAAGCTCACGAAAGAAAAGCCACGGAGATCTGATCTGGGGCGACGGCGCGCGTGCCAGCAAGAGAGGGCTCTGCGTGCCACCTCTGGCACATGTGCCATCACGGCCCTATAACATAAAATACAACCAACGGGCTCAAGCACTATTCTATGCCAGATTTTTAAAGATTTCCAGATCACCATCAGGGTGGGAGTTAAACAGATCATATATATGCTAATGCCGTTAAATTTCTCTGTAACTTGCCAACCGTGTGAACCAGGGATCTTATTCATTACTTTTCTACCAGTATTCTTAAAATTTCCCCATGGGTAGTAATGTTATATACAGGACTTCCACACCCACCTTGGTGATGGTGGAATTTCTGTTTTTTAATAGTGTAAATTCTTTGTGGTGTTTTCAGTTACATTGAGCATCAGGAAACACCCCCCCCCCTCCGATGAGTGGTTTTGTCCTTATTAAAATTTTTCAGATGGAGATTACTAGATATTTATCCTAAGGCAGGGATGTCAACATCATGGCTTCAAAATCTAAGGGCCCGGTTTGGACAAAACTCAACAGCACTTTTTTGTGCGGCTGTTGATAAAAATAGGATCGCCAACATTTGATGACAGATATGGCACAAGAAGAAGGGGTGTCAAACTTGCATTGTCACCTGGTCATGTGACATATCGCAACTTCCCCCCCCCTTTGCTAAAATGGGAGTGGGCGTGGCCAACGCGTGACGAGTCTGGCCCACGGTCTTGACACCCCTGTCTTAAGGGGTTCAAATACTTTGCCTTTATCCACATTTACTGATTAACTCATAGTTTGGTAAATCATGTAAAATCTCATAAATGGGGCATGATATAATACGCAACACCTGTTATCTCTCTTCTGTGAGAGTTTAAGCAGAAGAGCTTGATAGCAACTGCTAAGATGCTAAAAAGCTACTGGATTCTCCTAAACCTAATGCACTATATGCAGGCATCTAAAATGTGAAGCTCTGGGAGTTAATTTTCAGGTAGATGTTTGAATTCCAAAGGAGAACATCTGGCTACCTACACCTGAAGAATTCCAATCAGGACAAAACATGTCATGCGGTGCCCCCAACTGACCAAAAACTGAATATACACTGTGCAAAAATAGAGAACCTGCCCTTAGTAATTATTGACCAAGCTAAACGAATTCATCAACTTGCTCTAGTTTTTCACCATTTATATATCACTTGCAATCTTTCCACCATTTTACCTCTGAAGCCAATTATTATGGTCTCTGAAAAAGAATACATTTATACATCAATAGTCCTCACTGCACCCTATTGTTCATGCATGCTGCAAATCATTATGTTCTCAGCCAACGAGACAGTTTTAGTCTGTTTACAATTCTCAACCAATATGCTTTACCATCATCACAAACTTTATTCATTTAGCCATTAAGCTAAAGGGACATCCCTGCTCTGTCTTGAAATATTTAAAAAACAACAACTAATTATTCTCATGCCTGTTTTACTTACACCACATGCTGCTGATAAACTCGGCAACCAATCTTTAACCTCATTCTTAGGCAAAACATTCCACAATTCACTTTATCACAGACATTTTCTAAACCGACGAATGTACAATAAGCATTCTTTCTCAACCTGAGATATTTCTCAATAAAAGCAAAGATCAAGTTTACACACTCCCTACCTAGCGTAAAGCAATATTTAGAAACTATCAAATGTTATTCTTTGTCACCACCTGTAGCCTTTCCATCAAGTATTCTGGTCAAACACTTAATAAACTGATTCCTCTGCAAGTTTTTCATTCATTCTTGTTCTTTCCTACTTTGTATAGAGCAGAGGTCTCAAACTCGCATCGTCACGGCATTGTCACATGACGTATTGGGACTTCCCCCCCTTTGCTAAACCGGGTGGGGGCGTGGCCAGCGTGTGATGCATCCGACCTGCGAGTTTGACAGCACTGGTATAGAGGAACAATGACAGCTTCCCTCCAATTGTAATCTTTATAACATGTTGAAACAAGACACACAACTACTCTAGAAGCAAACCATGCACGTATTTTCACATCTTTTCGATTTCATTATCATTTCAGCCATACCATTTTTTCCAACGTTCTCACGCCATCTATGATTTCCTTTTCATGATTTCTTGAATGCTATTATCTGTCGTATTAATTCCAATTCTACTTTTCAACGTATTATCGTTCTGACGCAAATCTCTAGAGCAGCCCTTTCAGAATTCCCTCATGTCATTTTTACCCTATATCATTCAACCTCTTCTATTTTTAATTCCATTCACTCAGGTAGAGCTTTTCTAATTAATCCTTTTGCCATTTTTTCAAAATAACACTCTGCCTGTTTAAACAGCCATTCTATTATCCTTTTCTGGAACATAATCCGTTATGTTGCAAAAAAAAAAAAAAAACACACCTAGCACATATCCGCTAAGTCCAAAACAGTATTTGTGATTTACATAATTAATATTTTCTCATGGTGACTCTGGGTGACTTACAGAAATAAATCCCCAATAAAAAACCCAATAAACGTCCCACCCGCTGCCAACTTCGCAACAATCACTTGATGGGCTCCATATCATCCTGGAGTCTCCAGACCTGCTGGCAAAACCATGTCTTCAGGGCCTTTTTAAAGAAGTGGGGATCAATCTTATTTCCACAGGTATGATGCTACCACAGAGAAGGCCCCATTAGGTGGACCTCTGTAGGAGAAGGGACCTGTAACATCCCTTGCCTCCCTGCTCTGAGGAGATCTGACTGGGAAAAGATGGTGCTTCAAATAACCTGTTCCCAGGCCAGCTATAGATCATTAACCCCCATACCCAGAAAAAGCTATGGAACAAAGTTGATATTCCAGTCACACCTGAACCTCGCCTGTCCGTTCCAGCTGCTCCTGCATGTGGTTCTTTGTGATTGTCACATCATATTCTAATTTGTCGTATTCTCTCCAAGCTCTCTCGAGTTCCTGAAAACAGAAGTATATACATAGATAAAAATATCTATATCCTATTTTGGTGGTTTGCCACAAAGATGCGTATATACTTTACAAATCCAAGGACCATACTCTGTTAAGTAGTAATGCAACATCTTGATTTATCGACATTCAGTTAACACTGACAATTAAGTCACCTTCTATTGCTAGAAATTTCATCCCTAGTGGTCTAAAATAGGAAAGTTAAAAGCCACATTTAAGTGGCATGTGGGTGACACTTTAGGTGGAAGATTAATAGGATCACCTGAAAATAATCATTTCCCCTATTCAGATTTACTAAAAAGCATCCATGCTGGCATTTTCAGCTGTCTGGCTAACTGAGCAACACCTTGGCATTTCCAGGGACAGTCAAAGTCGAGAGGTAGCTTGATTCCATCCAGGCCCTTTCCTTACAAAACCAAATACTGTGACAAAGTGTGGCTGGATGGGTATGTAGAAGAAAAGGAGCAAATGCTGAGCAGACAGGGAAGCAGAAGGGAACATCTGGAGCAGTGGGGAAATCCTCCGTGGATCGCCACTGGTTTGCTACCTGTGCATGTGCAGTGCGTGCAAAAAGCATGCTGCACACATACATGCGCAGCACATGCAAAAAGTACACTGCGCACGCATGTGCAGCACGTGCAAAAAGCACGCTGTGTGTGCATGCACAACACACAAAATGTGCGCTTCGTGCAGAAAAAGAACACTTCATTAGGTAAGTAGAACAGTGAGGGTAGGGGGAACAGCTGTGCTGCGTGATTTAGAATATAAACCGGGCGGCACAACTGATCGTCGGAAATACTGGTTCAGATGAACCGGTAGCTTTTTAAACTACCGGTTCACCCAAATCAGTAGGTTTTTTTTTAAATACCGGTTCACCCGAACCGGTAGTTTTTACTACTACCGGTTCGTGCGACCCGGGGCAAACCGGTAGCATTTCACCTTGATCTGGAAACTGATGGCTATTCTAAGAAGGCAAGAGAGCTATCAATCAACTGCCAGGACCACGAATACAAGCAGCATATCCTGGTGGTATTTCTGGTGGAAGCCTGGCTTTGGAGCTCAGCTGGAGTGTCCAAAACCAGCTCTGCTTAAGAGCAGAGTTTGGAGGTTGACCTTGACCAGCAACCAGAATAGAAGCAACCTCATTGAGGTAGTACCTCATCTTAACTAGTGCCAGAACTTTTGGAAGGAAGCAAAAGTTGCATGTGACTTTAGAGATTTTGTGACTTTTGTTTGGACTGAGTATGGAAGAACTGAATATTGAAGTCATGGCAATATCAACTTTGAAGGCCTAGAAAGGTGAAGTTAACCTGGAGCAATTATCTGCTGATGGGGAAGGTGTGTGTTGCAACAAAGTAGTATATACAGAAGGGTTACACTGTAATGTGTCCAATCCTTGAAAAGCAAAGAACCTTCACAAAACAGATTGATACTTTCAAAATGATAAACAATAATGAGAGCAGGCTGAGTGACTTTGAGCCAGTCACGCTCTCTCAGCCCATCCCACCTCACAGAGTTGTTGTTGTGGGGAAAATAGAAGTAGGAAGGAGTATTGGATATATTCAATGCCTAGAGTTAGTTGTAAAAGTAATAAAGGTGGGATACAAATAAATAAAAAATCATTTAATATACATTTTTATAAGATAAATATGAGAAGGATCTGTCATCTTTTCAGATGGTTGACAACTCAAGTCATTAAGGGGAAATAGGTCTGCACAGTTTCTGTTATTTATTAGGAACTAATATTTTTTTTATATTATTTAGTGTAAACGGTAAAATATAAAACAGAAAAACAAACGAACAAAACTAATATTTTAATTGGAAAAAGAAACTGAAGATCTTGCAATATTACTGATGAAGAGGGAAGTCCTCCGTTGACTTTCTCTATTGTCACTTAGTTTGTTTCTTGGATTTACTGGTTTGTATTTAATATTAGTTTAATGAACTCATGGAAGGAGATCCAATAGAAGAGTTGGTGCACGCTTCTTTTGCTCAATTCTGTCTCTTCACTCCCATTCATTACTTGCCATGAGTAATGAGTCCCTGTTCTTTAGTATGGCATAAGTCTTAAAAAAATTTCAATGTGGATACTTCTTCTAAAAAGTGTCTGTTCACTTGCTGCTTGGATACAGTTCATTTGCTAGTGGATTTATAGCTATATTAGTTAGAACCACTGAGCTGGGGCTGATGTCTAGTGACCATATGGACAAATCCTGACTTGTCCCTACAGATGACAATCTATAGCAATTCCAGGTGCATTACAATAATATTTCTAATCCAATCTATCCACTGTAATCATTATCTTCCCATCTTCTCCCCTCAACTGTGCAATACATTTGGTTGCATTTTCCTAGTGCATCCCCAACAAGTATCATCTGCAGAAATAATAAGCTTCTACTTGTTAATTATTGCCTCAAAGACTTGTCCAAGACTGACTTATTTGGTTCTTCTTGAAGTCCATTATATACCTCCCTCTAAATCAATCATTCGAAGTCAATAATTATTTTTGTTTTTCCTTAATGTCCATCAATCATAGTATCTATTATCACTGAGAAAAGCACTGCTTTAACTATTCTGATCTATATGATGATAGAAGTGTGCATGTCATGAACTTGTCTATATCTGTCACTGCCTTCCTGAGTAAGATTAATCTCTTTATTTTTCCAGAAGTGGTCCCTCTTTTTCCGTTCTTGAGTTTAAGAAAATACAAATAACTACCATTCTCATTTCATGGCAATCATTGTGAATTTACAAGTGGCATTACCTTCATCTTAATATTTTAGATTAACCCACGTTTTTCATTTTCCATTTTATTTTCCTAACGAGCATTTCTGCAACTACTGTAGAAATGGGTGTAAATTAACAGATTAACAGAGTTGGAAGGGACCTTGTAGGTCATCTAGTCCAACCCTCTGCCCAAGCAGGAGACCCTACACCATTTTTGACTGATGGTTGTCCTGTCTCTTCTTGAAAGCTTCCATGTTAAAGCTCCCACAACTTCCGAAGCAACTTCTGTTCCATTGGTTGATTGTTCTCACTGTCAGAAAATTTCTCCTTATTTCCACGTTGAATCTCTCCTTGATCAGTTTCCATCCATTATTTCTTGTCGGGCCTTCAGGTGCCTTGCAAAATAGTTTGACCTCCTCTTCTCTGTGGCAGCCCCTCAAATATTGAAACATTGCTATCATGTCTCCCCTGGTTCTTCTCTTCACTATACTAGCCATGCCCAGTTCCTGCAACCGTTCATCAGGTTTTAGCCTCTAGGCCTTTGATATTCTTAAATAGATTCAGATTAACAGAGTTGGAAGGGATTTTATAGGTCATCTAATCCAACCCCCTGCCCAAGCAGGAAGCCCTACACCATTTCCGACAAATGGCAGTCCAATCTCCCGTCGAAAGCCTCCAGTGATGAAGCTCCCATAACTTCAGAAGGCAACTTCTGTTCCACTGGTTGATTGTTCTCACTGTCAGAAAATTTCTCCCTATGGAACTGAATGTTCTGGAGAATGTTCTGGAGAATGTTCTGGAATCTTCTGTTTCCCTCTCTGAACCTTGTCAAATATCATTCAAATGATGCCATTCTTCAGGCATCTGTATGGATGCAAGTTGCCACTTTCATCGGGTGAATGTAATTTCAGAAATTGGTCCCTTGAAAATTCAGAAATGAACTGGGATGGCAGGGAGAGGAATTGGAGAGAGATGGGAACAAACATCCAATAGTTCTCCAGAACATTTTGCTCCGGAATCACCAAATTTTGTATATATTTTACTTTCAGCGGACAAAAGGTGCCATCTGCATAGCTCTAATTCTTTGTGTTTCATCTTCCAATTTTGTTTCCATCTGCAATCTCTTCCAATATTGCCATTTTTCTAAAACTTTTGCCATGTAAATTAACCATAAATGATGACAAAACACATTATTGTTTCACTCCCTTCCCTACACTGAATCTCTTTGTTTCCTCAAATTCAGTTCTTACAGTAGCTTCTTGTTTATTTTGAACTTTGCTCAGAAGAATAATCAAGTCATTCGGCATGCCTGTTAATCTTAATGTGTTCCACATTTTGGCTGGCTCTACCTGATCAAAGCCTTCCTTTAGACAACAAAGCAGGGGGTAAACCTCCTTAAATTATTTTGCTCTCCTCATTATCCACATCAGCTATCTAACCTTACCCTGCTTTTTCTGAAAACTGTCTTCAATGAAGTTACTGTTTTCTCCTCTCTCCCCAAAACAGAGATGACAGAACAAGGCTACAGCTAATCTTTTGCAGTACGACTCTAACAGATATTGTACTGTTACAAGATATTCTACAACTGTTACAGATATTGTACTGCCAATGCTAAACGGGGGCTAGTGCAAATGTTATTTTTTTATTTAGCATATGGCAAAATGTTAAAAAGCAATAGCAGTAGCACTTAAGATTTATATACTGCTTTACAGACCTCTCAGTTTATTGCCCCCAATAATCTGGATCCTCATTTTACCCACCTTGGAAGGATGAAAGGCCGAGTCAACCTTCAGCTGGGTGAGATTTGAACTGCCAAATTGCAAGCAGCAGGCAGGCAGCAGAAGTAGCCTGCACTGTAACGACTGCACCACTGTGGCTCATCACAAAAAGCATGTCACAATTACATTCTCAATGAGCAAATATGAAAGTATTTATTCTATTTACAAATCCAAAGGTAGACTGTAAATATATAAATATAGTCACAACATGACTATACCCTGTTCCATAATATGTCACTCTGTCTGCTTTGGAGCACTACAATTCCATTGATGGAGGAAACTAGGGCACCTGCCATGTTGGGTCCTAATCTTGTTAAGAATTGACCAGATCTTACTGGATAGATGGAATCATGTAACAGATTGGTAACAGTAACAGAGTTGGAAGGGACCTTGGAGGTCATCTAGTCCAACCCCCTGCTCATGCAGGAGGCCTGTACTAGGGTTTTGAACCGCCGAACTGCCGACCTTTCTGATCGACAAGCTCAGTGTCTTAGCCACTGAACCACCTAGAATCCTTCTGGTTCAGCTGTAAAGCAGGGAAAGTGCAAATGTGCAAAGGATACATTTGTTCCTACATATATCTACCATATACTGAGGGTCCTTGATATTTTAAAGCAGGGTGGATTTGATTTAAATCAAGTCAATTTAAATCACGATTTAAATCATGATTTAAATCACTAGTAAAAAGGCTTGATTTAAATCAACTCGATTTAAATCATAATTTTTAAAGAGCAACCGTCATCTCTGTTCCGCAGCGGCTCCTCCTCTGACCCGCTGTTGACTCACCGAGTCCCAATATTGCAGAATATACAGCCTCATGCTACATAACTGTGTTTCATGCTGAATAAACTAAATTATTAATGTACCTTAAATAGAAAGCTATCTTTAGATAGATTTTTTACTCCAAAAGCATTTTATTAAAATAAATTTGATTAAAAATAAAATCCGATTTAAATTTTTAAAAATTATCTGATGTTTTTGATTTTTTTTAAAAAAAACATCAATTTTTATCTATCCTGTTTTAAAGGTAAACTGCAGTTCTTTCAGAGGTGTTGAAAAGATGAGATGGTAGGTTTTAGCTATTCCAGCTAACTGTCAAGAACACTAATTTGGATTTCTGCACTGAAGAGGGACTAGAACTCAGTGGCTTAAGTAGTCTCTTCTAATTTAATGATTCAGTATCTATAGGTAATTCTATATCTTCTAGTTGAGATGAGTTGAGTTAGTAAATATGGGTAGTTTGAAACATTTTGAGTCTGGATCAAAATAAAACATTCTGTACCTGCTCCCCATCCTTTGTAAGGAAAAAAAAATCAATAATTTTAATTTCTTAATTTATGAATGTTTGACATAGGTGAGCAAGGACACCAACATTTACAATTAGTAAGGATATTACGGTGTCTAGTATATTGCCTGAAAAACCTGAAGACGTGTGGACTTCAAGACCTGGCTGGGGAATTCTGGGAGTTGAAATTCACATATCTTCAAGCTGTCAAGATTGAGAAATGCTGATCTAAATCCTTGCGTAGCACACATTACTCTGGAAAAATAGTATTTGGATTTTTCACAGTGCCCTCCAGGCATTCCACTATGTGGAACAGATTTGTGTGCCACACAGCTGTTTTAAAAATAGCTGGATCCTATAATTACAGGTAGTCCTTGACTTACGACCACACGGAGCCCAAAATTTCTGTTGCTAAGTGAGAAATGTGTTGACCTTTGCCCCATTTTTAAGACCTTTCTTGCTACCATTGATAAGTGAATAACTGCAGTTAGTAACATGGTTGTTAAGTGAATCTAGCTTCTCCATTGACTTTGCTCGTCAGAAGGTTTCAAAAGCTGACCACATGACCCTGGGAATCTGCAACCATCATGAATATGCCAAGCATCTGAATATTGATCACATGACCCTGGGGATCAAAATGGCCTTCTCCAATTTGAAGAGACACTTGTTCGGCAGGCTGAGGCAAAGAGGCAGTCCCGGAACCAGTGAAATCTGGGGGCTGGAGAGGGGACAGAATGTATCTGCCCTCAGTGTGGAAGGGATTGCCACTCTCGGATTGGCCATTTTAGTCACACCAGATGCTGTTTTAGGACCTCTTTCCAGAACACGATACCATAGTCCCGTGATGGCGAACTGGTGGCACGCGTGCCACAGGTGGCACGCGGAGCCATATTAGTGGGCACGCCAGCTCAGCTCTGGGGCGCATGCGGGTGCCCGCCAGCTGATTTTCAGGCCTTCTGGGCCCACCAGAAGTAGGGAAACAGGCTGTTTCCTGCCTCTGGAGGGCCTGGGGGTGGGGGGTGGGGAAGGCCCGTTTTTTTTTCTTACCTGGCTCCAGATCCTCTCTGTGTATGTGGGAAGGGCAAAAACAGCCTTTCCCACTCTCTTGGAGGCCCTACGGAGGCTGAAAGAGCCCATTTCCCCACTCCCGGTGGGACAGGAAGTGACGTTTTTCCTGTCCCCAGCCTCCAGAGACTCCTAGAGAGGCTCCTACAGACTCCTAGAGAGGTTCTGGAGGCTGGGGATAGGAAAAAAACGTCACTTCCTGCCCCATCGGGAGTGGGGAAATGGGCCCTTTCAGCTTCCATAGGGCCTCCAAGGGACTGGGGAAGGCTGTTTCCATCTTTCCCATATACACAGAGAGGATCTGGAACCAGGTAAGAAAGAAAAACGGGCCTACCAGGCCATCATGTGCCAGGAGCGGGGAGGGGGAGGGGGGAGGGGGTTGCGCACGCAAGCGAGTGGGCACGTGCACGCGCGACCCTCCCCTGCCCCCCCTCTCCTGGCACGTGATGGCAAAAAGGTTAGCCATCACTGCCATAGTCTTTTGAGACTGAAGGCTGCCAATGAAGTGAATGAATGACCCTGGGGATATTGCAATGGTTGTTAAGTGTGAGAAATGGTTGTAAGTCACTTTTTTCAGTGCCGTTGTGACTTCAAAGGGTCATTAAATGAACTGTTATACGTCAACTACCTGTAATTGTTCATCAAAACTAAGTAGATTAGTAAGCTGTGTCTAAGTCTAGGCATCTAAAAATAGGAAGTCTAGCAGCAGATAGGAGTTTGATAAAGAGCAGTTTGGGGATAATAATACAGAAAGAGTACAGATGGAAATGGCAAAGGAAAAGGCTAGGGATCTGATTTATTTTGACTACAGAAACAAGAAACTGAAAGATTTGTGGTGATATATTTCCTATGAAATAGCTGTGAAAACGACAGCTTGAATAGATATGTCAGCTTGATGACCTCAGGATATTTTAAGATAATTCGTCTGATGAAGAATTCCAGCTTTTGCTAGAACAGGCAGCACAGATTTTACTATTATTATTTTTTAAAGTTTTTTTTTTTAAAATAAAGGCATTCATTTATTTTTACTGTAGCAAAATAACTTCCATCCAGACTTTCTAAGCCTGCTACAGATTTGGCAAATCAAAGACGAATCGGTATTTGCCAGCATGTAATAAGAAAAACACGTAGACAACGCTACAATAAGAGACATCGCTAAGCACAGCAATGAGTTTTACTAAGGGAAAAGAATTGCATTTTCTTACCGCCGTAGCCCGAGATACTTCTCGACAAGTGCTCAGCAGGCCATTCTGTAAATCATCCCTCTGCAAGATGACATTTTGTATGGCAGCTGGATTTTCTGCATTCATTTGTATCTCTTGGCTGGCCGATAGCAAAGCTTGCTCAAGCGTGTACTGCGATAATGAAAAGAGTAATTTTTTTAATGTTCTGCATCATTGGACTGATTTTCTTTTTACGTCACTTATCAATGTTCTGATAATAAAGCGTGCAAAATAACATAAATCTGGAATAATAAATATAATTATCCTACTTTTTCCTTGTGCAGCTGCTGAAGCTTCTCTTCGAGGGCCTGCACGACTTTATCTTGTTCACATAACCGGCTAAGCTTAGCCTAGTGCAGAAAAAAAGTTGTGGATAATTCGTAACCACTAGCTGCTTTGAAATACTGACTATTGATACATAGACATATCTATACAAAGACTGGAAAAAATGTCCAACAGCAGATCTTCACTTTTCAAGTCAAAATCATGCATTTGGCTGGAAACAGAAGTTCAAACATCTTTATCAATTCTCTTAGGTACCGTACTTTGAACTAATGATCTCTCTGTATGTATGTGTGTGTCTCTATCAGTGGTGAAATCCTTCCCAGTTTGCCACCAGTTTGCTGCCCATGTGCTGTGCATGCCAAACGCACACTTCACGCAGAAAAAGGAGGCTTGGGAAGGTAAGTAGAACAGCAAGGGGGGGAAACAGCTGTGCTGCGCGATTTAGATTTTAGCAATTTTAAATCACTCAGCACAGCTGATACCTGTTCGGACAAACTGGTAGCTTTTTTTTCTACTACTGGTTCGCCTGAACTGGTTGCATTTCACTGCTGGTTATGTGCAAATAGAGCTTAGTTTCAAGTTCAGGCATATAATACACGTAGCCCTCAACTTACAAAAGTTCATTTAGTGACCATTCAAAGTTACAATGCCACTGAAAAATCTGACTTATGTCCGTTTTTCTCATTTACAACCTTTGCACACTCACCCCTGGTCACTTACGACCACATTTGAAACCCAAAATTTCGGTTGTAAAGTGAGACCTTTGTTAAGTGAATTTTGCCCTATTTTAGGACCTTTCTTGCCACAATCACTGCACTTGATAAGTTAGCAACTCAGTTCTTAGGTGAATCTGGCTTCCCCCCAATAGATGTTGCTTGTCAGAAGGTCAGAAAAGGTGATCACATGACCCCGGGACACCGCAACCATCATAAATACATGTCAGTTGCCAAGCTTCCGAATTTTGATCATGTGATCATGGGGCTGCTGCAACCATCGTTAAGTGTGAAAACTGGTCATAAATCACATAGTGTAGCTTTGGTCACTAAACAAATGGTTGTAAATCGAGGGCTACCTGTACTTCCTGATACAAACTGACTCATCTTGGTGCTATGACCTATGCCAGGGGTGTCAAACTTGATTTCATTGAGGACCACATCGGGGTTGTGTTTAACCTCGGGCATGGCCAGAATCGGTGTGGTCAGCTCAACGTTACTCCTTTGATCAAATGCCACTTTTGCTAGTAGTTTGTTTTGATAGCACTCTGCCAGCAAAAACGGAGCTCATGAGGGCTGCATGTGACAGTGATGAAAAATTCTGTGGGCATGGCTTGGTGGGTGTAGCAGGGGAAGGATACTGTAAAATCTCCATTTCGTCCCCAATCCAGGGGAATGTTACTGCAAAATCCCCATTTCCTCCTGATCAGCTGGGACTTGGGAGGCAGAGAATAGATGGGGCAGGGCCAGTCAGAATTTTTACTAACGGTTCTCCAAACTACTCAAAATTTCCGCTACTGGTTCTCCAGAACTGGTCAGAACCTGCTGAAACCCACCTCTGGCATGCGGCCCTCCTGGGCTCCATTTATGGCTGCAACGGCCTCCTGCAGCCCTCTGCCAGCAAAAATGGAGCTTATGAGGGCCATGTGTGGCCCTCCCGGGCTTTGTTTTCACTGACAGACAGCTGCAGGAGGCCATTGCAGCCAAAAACGGAGCTTGTGAGGGCTACACACGGCCCTCTCGAGCTCAGTTTTCATTGGCAGAGGCACCACGGGCTGGTCCTTTGCTGTTTCCAGGGCAGCCCCATGGGCTAGATCTAAGTACCCCATGGGCCACATGACCTATGTGATCTATCTTAGGTACCTGCAGAAGATATTGTACATATTTCCTATTGGTTCAAATTTATCTCAAGGTATAACTCAACTCTTCTGCACAAAGATAGAAAGAGTTATTAGATTGTTCACTTACAAAGACAGCAGTTTAATTTTAAGAAAAAAATCAATAATGAGAGAGCTAAAAGTACTTACATCAATATCCAGTTCTTCTGATCTGTATTTGTACAGAGTAGACCTACTTTCATCTTGCGTCAGCTATAACAAGGAAAAACACTGCCATCAAACCACTTCACTAAAATCAAGCCAAACCATGCATTCTGAAGCGAACGTTTAATTAAGCATACATTACTTTTAGATCAAAATGTTAAGCACTTAATATGCCTTAATCAACATACACTATGTAAATTCATTCGTAATGGATGCCAAATTTAGACTGTCAGAATGGAGAACTGTTTTACTCTTGCTGGAAAGCTTCCCTAAAGATGAAAATGGAATGGCATGTTATCTGTGAGCTTCAGATAATTATCATAAAATAATCTAAATTTAGTTTTGTTAGCCACTCAAATAAATAAGAACCCCCCATGAAGCAAATTAGGAGTACATAAATCAGTGAAACCAAGGATCTGACATCCTAATAGCAGAGAGTAAATCTGCATATGAGAATTCAGAATATGAAGCTCCATCCTGCCTTTATTTTACCTTTCAGGAAAGCTCCGTAAAACTCTTACTTGAGATGTATTGAAGAGATTATTCTCAGTTACGTCTTACAACAATGAAAAACAGAAAGACAACTGCCTGTAGATAGGGCCTACTACTCTGGATGTATGTTGTCAAGTTTTCTTTTAAAAAATGCTTCTCACACAACAATGTGCATAAAAAGATTTTGCTGTCTTGTGAGGGGAGATGCACCAGTAGTTCGAAATGTAAAACACTGGAGGAACGTAGGAATTATTGAGAAGATAAGCATTTATAGAAGAATTCACTGCTACATAGGGGCAAAATAGCCCATTCTAGATAAATAGATACAGACTGGGAATTTCTAAAAACAGCAGGAATGTTGGTTACATGAGATTTCCCAGCTTAGTTCTACAATAAACCGTCGTTCTGATACCTCCTTCCTCAAGAGATATAAATTTCTAAATGGAATAGCAGCTAGTGCAATCCACTGTAGTGTGAAGGAAATTGTCTATGCCAGGGGTGTCAAACTCGTGGCCGGATGCGTCACACACTGGCCACGCCAACGCCCGGTTTAGCAAAGGGGGGGAAAAGCCATGATACATCATGTGACGCCGCCGTGACACCGTGAGTTTGACACCCCTGGTCTATGCCATATATTCATTCTCACCTCTACATTTTAAGACTGCTGATTAGCAAGATTCTTTAAAAAAAAAAATCTGAAGAGGATAATGGTTGCGGCAAAAACCTTGTGAGCAAATCCACAACTTTTGCATTAATAAATGGACAGAGGCCCAATACAGAT
The DNA here is from genome assembly GCA_022577455.1 of Arizona elegans. Lineage (NCBI taxonomy): Eukaryota > Metazoa > Chordata > Lepidosauria > Squamata > Colubridae > Arizona > Arizona elegans. The sequence goes on along the minus strand of JAKOOJ010000007.1, from coordinate 79,997,850 downwards.
ATAATGCCCTCATGTGATTGTAAACACTTCCCCATTCCTTTCCACTCTTTAATCATGATCTTGTGCTAGGTCTAAATCAGCAGTAAATTAATTTTATAATTAAAATTAATTTTATAATTAAAAGGACCGTCAAGAGTTTTCAACAAATGCTTTAAAATAAATTTGCAAGTCTGAGATAAAAGGACAAGTGAGTTTGAAGCCAAAGTGATGAATGGAGACACAACTTTATGGTCAGGAGAGTGGAAGAAGGGAAAGAAAAAATGCCTCAAACACATACGCCTAATTGTTACATCTGTACTGAGGCCATCCCAATAAACACTTTACAAAAGTTCTGAATCCTTCACAACGTTGTTTAAGTTATTAGTTCTCAAAATATCAATTACCCTCCTTACTTTCACATTCACGCACAGTATTTTTGTGTATGCAATTAGATTAGAAGCCTAACCTCATTGTGTTTAAAACAATAAAACTGGAAAGACAAAGATGAGGCAAGGATTTAGCAATTCAAATATTTCAATCACAGAACAGATCCGCCCGAAGGTGTTTTTTTTTTTTTTTAAAGTGTTTCATTTCAAGGCATCTATCTTCATGCAAATGCGATTGGTGACAATCTGAGGGAATGCACTGTGTATTAAAGCCATATAAATAACTTTGCTTTGAAATGAACATTTAATGAAATGAGCACTGGAAGATGAAAAAGCCACAGCACCTTTAAATTCAGAAAGATTAGATATTTTAATTTGGTATGAAGTTTAGTACCTTGTTTTACAAACCCACTTGAATATGTTCTACACAATTCACCTTGATAGGAGAAAGAATTGAAGAATGGAAATATATATATATATATATATAAATGATAAAACAGATATGCTCAAATATGGTTGATGTAAATCTGGCCAAGCTCTCAAAGGAGAAAGATATGAATCAATCTGCAGAAATTATAGGATGAAATATATGTCTCCAGCTGTAATTTTTAATGAAGTTATAGACAATTCTGAATCTAAATTACCTATTTTTTTTATATCCTAAAACTGAAGCAAATGCACTGATAATTGCCTAAACTTCTTGGAATGATATAATCTATCTAATTAACACTCTGTGTTTCTTAAACTAATGTCACTTATCAACAGCACATTCTACCAATCTCACATTTTCAGAAATGCAATTTCAGAAGCAATAATTATTCTTATGTAGCATTTGTCCATAATGTAAATAATATGCCACACTTCAATGATACTGAAGTTCACATACTGTTTGCTTTCAAACAAACCATCATTTTCAGTTAGTTTAAGCTAACTTTAAGCTACACAGTTGATACTACCTTGAATTGAAGCACAGATAACAATTATACTTTAATTTCAGTTATAGACTTAAAATCAAAGGGAATTTCTATTGGCTCTGGAGTATTTAATCTACAGAAAACAAAAAGAAATAACAGTATCCTCAGTCTTTTCCAGTAGCTTGAAAATTATGTTCTAAGGAATAATGCTGTCAGAGTTCTTCATTTTGAAAACTGCCAATGGTAAAATAATATTTCATGGAATGACAGCTTGTCCACCGTATCTTCTGATTTCTCTCACATGTTGAAAAATATTGCAAACATCTACGTACCCCCAAAATAAGGTCAGCTTAAGATGGAAATAACTTTCCAAGTGGAAAACAGCAAATTCACTCTATTAACTAACCTATTAGTTGACTTTTTAGTTGAGGGAGGGATATTTGAAACTCAAAAAGAAGAGGCAGCAGCAACAGCATTTAAATCAGGGGTGTCAAACTCGCAGCCCACAGATGTGCCATGCGCTGGCCACACCCACGCCCGGGTTAGTGAAGGAGAAAAACAGTTGTGATACGTCACGTGACGACGTGAGTTTGACACCCCGATATAAATGATGGGCAAAATAGAGTTCATTGAAGATAACTCATTCGGAAATCTAAGGAAAAGATAAAGGCCCCATTTCCAACTTCTTATTTAAAAAGTGCCTAGATGTTTTAAGGCTTGATGTTATGTCCATGTTCGATCATATAATAAAACCCCCATAACGACTCAAGAGACAGTACTATCTAGTGCCCAAACAACAGTACTGCATACCAGACTGTCCATTATCTTCCAAACAGGTGATAGTGTGTTTTCCCACCTTTTAGAGCAAGGGTCCCCCAAGCCCCAGTTGGTGGACCGGCACTTGGCTGAGGCATGCCAGAAACCGGGTCGGCAAACAAGAGAAGCCCCATCCGCGGGATACAGGCAGCATGAGAAACCACGCCCCCTCTGGTCCATGGAAAAACCGAACTCCATGGAACTGGTCCTTGGGGTTCCCAAAAGGTTGGGGGCCGCTATTTTACTGATCAGTGCTTAATGCCAAAACAGACCATTGGCCCATCTAGTTCAAGAACTCTTTTGGGATGGTTCCAATTGCAGAGATCAAAACCTTTTTCACCAATACAGTTCTATCAGCTTCTCCTCAGAAAATACCTGCGTCCTTCAGGTATTCCATAAGAAACATGGTAATTATATTCATGACACCTCACTACTCGATTTTTTTTTTTTTTGTACATGCAAAATTTAAAAATGTTGCTTAGAACTCAGCATGAAGCCTAAGGGCACTAGAAAACTTTGGCAACTATGAAAGAGTAATGAGGGGGAAAGAACCATTTCAAATGCAGTCAAAATGCCGCAATGAACACTTGAGATGCATAACTATTACTTCTGATAGTTGTAACATCAATATATCATATGTTTTCTAAGTACTATTTTAAAAAGATGAATTTATCATGATAGCTATTCTGGAAATGTTATATATCAAAGCTAATATTTAAAATGCAGAATTAAACAAGATAGGCCTTTGTATGGGTCCAAAGTGCCCTTGAGCTAAGGATTCTGATATTACTGAGGACTGAGAGATGTGGAAAATGTAGTTAGTAGAATGTCTTCTTTCAAAATGATGCCCTAAATCTATCATTTCCTATCTCATTCTGATAATATCGTTGCACCTGGAAACTTAGTAAAATGAAATAAAATAGAATATTTCTAAATAACTCTTGGCAACACAGACAAAAATGGATTGACAAAAGAACCCCCTCTTCAAACTTTTGGACTTCACAAACAACAAGGCACTTCCCATAACAACTGCTTGGAAAGCATATCCTCTGCAGGGGTATCAAACTGGCGGCCCATGGGCCGGATGCGTCACATGCAGGCCACACCCACCCCAGCTCTGAGAAGGGGAAAAACCATCGTGATAGGTCATGTGATGGCAACGTGACGCAGCGAGTTTGACACCCCTGCTCTAAGGGTTCTAGATCCCCAGAGGGCAACCAGCTATTATGCTTCCACCGATTTCCTCAATTTGGAAACAGCTGTGGAAGCAAGGCACCAATAATGCCAAGCTCACCCTCATGCTGGGGCTTCCATACATTATACGCATCCACCATATGGTAAGCTTCTGCCTGTCACCAAATTTAAAAATAAGTTATTCGTCTTTTGTAGTTGATCATAAAATTGTTGGCAAACAACAGGCATGTGATGCAACTCAAAGTAGGAAGCCTCATGAGATCACAAGCAGAGATTTGAAAATATGTTTCAACCACTTGGCTCAACCTCTTAAGAGCCACAGAGAGCCATGGGCATCCGTGGGGGAGGGGGATGGGGAGAGGACAATGATGAAATGTATGTTCTGACTTCATCATGGAAACTCTTCTCCTTATATCCTTGCATATCATGAGGCACATATAAAAGAGTAGTGCTTAAATCATGACACGAGGCTCATTTCACTATCTTGGTATCATCTTGGCTAGCTGCAGAAGCCTTTGCAGATAATAGTTGCTTCTCAAGTCTAGGAGTTGCATTTAGGAGTAAAAACTAGGAAGGAGTCATGCAAAGGAAATGAATTTTGGGTACCTTGCTCATTTCAAAGATCAGTTTGCTCCCTCTTTTTATACATCCTTGCAGAGAATTGAAGTATTTTTAGCTCCTTGAAACTATGGGAACATTTCTGATCTTAAAGGAAATCATTCAGTGAAAGCTAATTGATAAAAGCTGCAAATATATTTTCCCCAGTCACCATCTGGATGTTCTAAATTAAATATTTGCAATCGATAAAGATGGTATGTTGAAAGCCAGAGTAAGGAAGATGAGCTTGACAGAGTTAAGCCATCTCTGTTGTCAGGGTATAAAACATACTTTAAGTTCACAACAGACAGATACTGTTCGGAAAAAGCCCAGACAGACACCCCCTAATTCACTGAACTAGAAGAAAGAGGGGGGTTTATAACACAATCAAACCTGCAAGACTATGATATTATAGCCACTCTCAATGTAAAATAGCCATCCCGTGATTTCTAGTTTGCCTACTGTTACTGACACCAACAAGTGGCACTTAGCTGACCTTAGCTGATCTCAAAAAGCTAAGCAAGATAGGACGTCATTGGTACTTGGATCAGAATCCATCAAGAAATTCTAGAACCATAAACTATGTTGGGAAGATGGGGAACAAAACCCTCTCACACAGATCCTCCAAGAAGGGAATGGCTGTCTAGATGCCAAGAAAACTGCATGAATGTATTCATATAACCACCAGGAGGTCAAATTCAACTCCAGACAGCTGTGACCCATCCCTTCAAGCTTGGCAGGAAGGGGGCATAAGAGGGATCATGCCAAACATAGCAGGTTAAACCTTGAAAGCAACTAGTCCCAGCTGTACATTCAATTCAGTTTGTTAAAGATCCCCATGGGCAGCTCCTTCTTCAAAACCTCACGTAAGGCAATCAGCTACAAAATGATTTAGTGAAGGACAAATCAATACTTCCAGCTTGGAAAAAAAGTGAAACTAGAACCTGGGTTTAAGTAAATAAAAAGATACCCTGTTTCCCCAAAAATAAGACATCCTCTGATAATAAGCTCAATCGGGCTTTTGAGTGCATGCGTTAAAATAAGCCTCCCCCTGAAAATAAGCCCTCCCCGAAAATACACTGCTCAAAAAAATAAAGGGAACACAAGCAGAAGACATCCGAGATCTGAATGAATGAAATAGCCTTATTAAATACTTGGTTCGGTACATACAGTAGTTTTGTGTTCTCTTTAGTTGTTTGAGCAGTGTATAAACTACTGTATGTGAAGAACAAAGTATTTAATAAGGCTATTTCATTCATTCAGATCTCGGATGTCTTCTGCTTGTGTTCCCTTTATTTTTTTGAGCAGTGTATTTAAATGCAGAACTGGAAATCAGGTAAGATGGCAAGAGGAGCCCCATCTTGCTCCATGTGCCCCAAAATAATAAGACCTCCCCAAAAATATGGCCAAGCGCTTATTTCGGGGTTCAAAAATATATAAGACAGGGTCTTATTTTCGGGGAAACACGGTAACAATGAGGAATCTGTGCTTTCTTCGTATTCTTTTCATTTTAAACTATTAAACCTTCCTAAGAATTTTATTTTCCACATTTGGCTGTTAATCGTTAACAACCTGCCCAGTCTCAGAGAAGTTTAAGAAAGTGAAGCCAAGATGTTTATTCACTGTAGGACCTAGGAAACACATCTGGTTGAGCCAGGTTTATCTACCACACCTACAGGGTCAAGAATTGAATCTGCCCAAGTTCTCTGTTGTTATTCAGCTACTAAAGAAAATTAAATGCTCTCCATCCACAGGCATCAATGATCTTCCATGTTGGTCCAAGCTCAGATTATGAGTCAATTTGAGTTTGGAACTTGGGAACCTCTGAGATCATAAATTTAAAGAAAAAAAAAGACTTTATGTGTAAAAAGGAAACACCATATCTCTACTACCAATCAATTTATTTGGCATTCTGTGAAATATAGGATGGTCAAGTTTAAATGATTATTCCAATGATTTTCTAACAAATATGTTGATGTTATATTTCCATTCAGCATATTTCCTCTCTTGATAATCATGACTCAAAGACTGACTTTGTTTGCTGTGACTTTCTGAACATAATGCTCTTAAGGAGCTATATTCCCCAGATCAAAATGATTTTGATCCTTTTTAACTCCCAAGAGCGACAAGAAAACGAGCAAGAGAAGGAATGCACGCAATTGTCCAGGAACCTACAACATTTAGTAATTTTTTTTTTCCCCTCGAACAAAAAGCTGCCAGAAAATGACAACACGGCTGACATGCTTTTGCATTAAACCAAGATTAATTCCTTCAAAGGCAAAAAGAAAAAAAGAAAAAAGGAGATTGCATAGATCCATGCTAGGACAAATGTCGGAAGCAGAATATATGGGATTCACCTACAAAAAGCAGTCATTTGTTAAAATATTCTGGAAAAGGGGGAAAAAGGTTATCCAAAGGGGGGGGGGGAAGAGGACACTCAATACTCAAGGACAAGTACGTTAAGCAAAGCCATGCTAGTGATACTGCAACATTGTAGGAAGCATGGATGATTTGTGGTTTTCCAAAAACAAAAACAGGGGAGGAACACCAATGTTATGGAAAAACTGGAGGGGAACAACCAAAAACTGTCACTGAGGAAAAGTTTTGCAATGAGAAAAAGCAATTTCATTCACTATCCAAGACCTTACTTGATGGTATAGTTGTGGTCTTAGCGCCGAGTTCTCAATCATAGTGTGAACCAAGATGATTAAAGGTTCATTCTCTTTCATCTATTTCAAATCAGGAGGAGCATACAGCAAACATCAGTTTACAGCACGGCTAGATTTGAAAGACGACACTGTAAATATAGCCTCTACTTTAATTGTTTTCCATTAGTGCAGCAGTTTATAATTCCTCTCACGATTAGTAAACTTGTACATTCCAAAGAGCTTGTTTAAACTAAACTGGAAAAAAAATATCTATGGATTGAAACTAGATTGGTGTACATTCCGTATTAATTAAGCAATAAATATCATTAATAAGATTCTAGAAAGCTTCCCGAGACAGAACATAATTAATTGAGATGAATAAGGTGCTATTTTCATTACTCCCGTTTACATATACTCAGTTTACCAAGATTAAGACATGTAGTAGCATGTAGGATAAAAATGCTGTGCAATATAAAGACTCATTCTGGGCAAAATAGAGGTTTTTGGAACGAATCTTTTAAAATTTAAGGTAGCAATGATGTACCAACTTGGAGATTGAATGACTTCACCCATTTTTTTCTCTGTTGAAGTAGCTCTTTCTCCTCCCAACCCTTAGTAGGACCAGCTCTAGAGCTATGTATGAAATATGGCAAGCAAGAATTGGGGTTATATTCCTATTCTACAGTGTAAACTGTAAGCTTTTTAAAAAAAACGAATGCCAATTTAATTTTCATATACATTTCCTGACCTTCAATATAACATTATAAATATGAATAGTTTTTCTGAAAATAGTTAATGTATTTACATAGCTTCTACCTCTGTTTTTCTGGTATGATAACTGATGACTATTTCATACTATTTATATTAGCTGCTTTATAAGCCATGTTTGCTTATTACCGCATTGATCTGTAATAAAGTTTTGGAAGTCGTAAGACTGAATAGAAAATTCTGAATACTTTCAATTCATTTATTGGACTTTCTAGTTCCATTGGAAAAAAAAAAGGAGGATAAGTGCTCTTGACATAGAGCTTTTAAGGATTTGGTTCAACTAAAACATGGTGTATCCACTTAATACCATTCAAGAAAATGCACCAATATACATATAGAATTTTAGATTGTATGTGTCCCTTTGTACAGATTCCACTGATCTATTTACTTAGAAAAGAGATGAAAACAACTTGGCATTGCAATATGAAAACCAGGAAATAAATGGCAGAAGTTACACACTGAAATGAGAGATGGGAACTGTTAATAGAATTGCAATAGCTGTGTAAGAGATCAGTGCCAAACTACGGTACATTTTCTATGTGTATGTGAGGAAGGCAGCTCGCTTAATCAAGAACTGTTTTTTTTTTAATTGCAGAATTTTTTCCCATTCTAACCTCATAAAAAAGGGGCTGTTATTTAATACAACAACTTTTCCACACCAAAATTTAATAGAGTCAATTTTATATCTTTCCTAAACACAAATAATGTTGCACGTTTCCTTAGGTACCAATATTTTATTTATGCCAATGATTTTGTGGCTGCTGTTAATATAAGGGAAGACAGATTGCCTTTCAGAGATTCATTCTGTCAGTTGCAAAGCTTCTACTGCCTATAACAAATAAATAAGATAAGTAGGGACAAAAAAAATGGATATTTTTTTTTAATCTCAGAGATCAGTTATGTTTCTATTGTTGATTTAGCAATTCCAATTTCAATCCATTTGCTTAATAAAGATTTACTGGGAATGTTTGAATTAATGTAACACCAGCTCTCAGCTGTCAAAACTAGCGTCGTTTTTATTCAAAAATAGGCCTGTGATGAACACACTTCAGACAGGAAGTATGAAGTGTCTGCTCAGGAGATTTAGGACAATTTGCCACGGCCAACTCGCTGCAAGACAATTCTCGCGCGGCACTTCAACCCTGTATCAATTGTTTAATTCAGGTACTTTTATTATTAGTGATCATGTTTTTGTCAAAATTATTGTAACTCTTTCTGAATTGACTTTATTTTACTATTATTATTGGCCATGGGTCCATCAAAATTAATTTAACTTTTGTATTTGTTGAACTGTCCCCACAGCGAGTTGTTCAATTCCGTATTCAGGGTAATAGCAGAGCCAATATCCATAGAAGAAAATATCTGTAACTCAGGGTTGAACTGTGGGGTCCTTGGTGCACTCTAAACTGGGTGCTTTTCTTACAGACCCAACGGTGCTTTTTCAAGAGGTGACTGGACTTTCTTGTTTTCCTTTGAAGACGCTTCGGTTCTCATCCAAGAAGCTTCAAAGCTAAACACGAAAGTCCAGTTGCCTCTTGAAAAAAAGCACCTTTGGGACAACTATGACCTGGATGACTGAGAATTTCCATAGACAATTTCTTGCAGAGGTTTCATTACTAAATTAGGTAACATCGTCAGTGCTAGAAGCAATGAAATGTCTCCAAGAAAACCACCAAGCTTGATGAGCACCAAGGACCCAACAGGGCAAAAGCTTGTGTGAAACTACAGCAATACATATAAAAAACTCTGCAGGATATAGTTTCCATGCAGTTAGGGAGTCTCTGGAGATATTGACTTAATCGCAATTCCAGTGTGCTAAAACTAGGCTACTTCAGAGTTTCTGAGTGACCTGATCACTAATGTATTGCTCATAAGCAGATACGAGGGAAGAATGAAAACTGATGTCTTTCAAGGGTTATTCAGTGTTATTCCTAAAACGACTCAGGTTAGCGTCAGCTCTACAACTAATGTCTGAAATGAATGTCAATACAAGCCTACTGCATCTAGTTTGAATATTTTAAACTGCCCAAAGATGAACACAAACCCAGCAACATGACTTAAATTAATACACATTAATTGCATGCACTGAAATCCAATTCAAGTTTTCAGCATTGATATGATAAGTAGGCAAACCCAGTCTGTCCAAATTTTTTGCAGACAACTGAAAATCCTGTGTTAGCATTACACGTAAGCCACCATAAAACCTGTTTTAAATGAAGCAGGAGCTTCCCTAAATTTCATTTCACAAAACAGATTTAACTGTCATATCCTATTAAAAATATATTTGCTTCAAAAAAATATAGTGTGCAATATATTGTACAATAATATGAAAATTCAGCCTCTTGTGATATTAATAACACTACTTAGGGAATGCTAATCTGTTTTTAGTATTCTTGAAAATGCTTGCCATTTTCTCCTGCAGATTAAAAGTTTGTAAAAGTGTTTCAATTCGAATGGTTCTGAATGTATAACTTTTATTTCTGGCCAGGCTGAATCAAAAATCCTGAGAATTTTCTTGCTTGAGACGTCTCCAAAATTCTTAAGATATGAAGTTAATTCAGTTTCATGTTTCAAATGGTTCTAATGGAAACAGTATGAACACTCTGACTGCAAATCACAGCAGTATACATGGTGAAATGAAGATCAACCTTTACGTTTTGAGTAAAAAGTTTATAAAACGAAGAGATTTTATGTTGGGTCCAATTAATAAAAATGTTGACTGGCCTCAGGTAGACGGAGTATCCCATTGTGGGTTAATGTTGGCTCAATAGCATTCCAATCAGAAATTTAGCTTTATAATTGCAAAGACAGATGATGATAAAGGAAAAGTAGAAATGTGGAAAGAGTTCCCAATTTCTTTAGTAAAAGAGACAACAATAGTCACAAAAAGATAATGGCAAGATTTTCATTTTTGCCAGATGCATTTGGTGAAGCCTGTTCTAAATAAGGGGAAACATCTGCAAAATATAAATACAATGGCACAGACTTGTGTTCCAAGTTTAATAATAATATTTAATTCAGAAAACAGAGTCAGTGGAAGAAATAGAAATAATTATCCCTAAAATGTCTTCATTTCGCCATTAGCATTCTAGATAAATTATAGGTAGTCCCCAAGATCTTAACTGGGACCAGAATTTTCACTGCTAGGCAAGGCAGTTTTTAAGTGCATCAACCCCAATTTTACAATCTTTTTTTGCTATGGTTGTTAAGTGAATCATTGCAGATGTTATTAGAGTCACATGATCATTAAGCAAACCTGGCTTTGCTTGTTGGAAGCCGATTGGGAAAGTTGCAAATGGCGATCACAAGACTCTGGGATACTGCAATCATTAAATGAATTCATGGTTACCTGTACTAGAATTTTGAACATGTGATCACTGGGACTTGTTAAGTGTGAGAACGGGTTGTAAGTCACTTTTTTCAGTGCTGTTGTAACTGCGCTGAATGGTCACTGAACTGAACTGAATTGTAACAGTGACTAAATAAATGGTTGTAAATTGTGGATTACCTGTAGTAATTCAAATAGTGCATCCCAAATGATATGGTACATTTTTTGGGATCTAGCAGTTAGATCAATAGGAGCAAGAGAGGTGACTTGCCAATTAAAATTGCACCAGTTAACCGCTGCAGAAACTTTTCCCCACTATTTTAAAATGGTAGCAGGATTTCAGCGACTTTGTCAAGTTCCGTGACAAAAAAGAATCAACATATTGTTAAATATAAACATACAAAAAAGAAGCTATAAGTCCCACCTGATGGTCCAAATAAATGGCATTCCTTTGGAGATGATGAGAAAGAATCTCATTCTAGCAACCAGCATTCAGAGAGGAAGAAAGAAAGAAAGAAAGAAAGAAAAGGACAGATACAAAGAGGTGAAAAAGTCATTCAGGAAAGAAAAGGACACAACACATCTTAACTTTTAACGATTTTTAGATTATGCCTGCTGATGCCATACATAAAACTCAGCGAAAACTGAGAACTGTAAAACTGACATTGGCCTTTAAATGGATTAAGTAATATTTCATTGACATACAGAAGCTAAAATTAAAAAAAAAACCATACTGGCTTTTAAATTAATTTTAATGAGTTAATTTAATTAGTGAGATTAAGTTACGGTTGGATTGCTCTCAACAAGTCATATTAGCTACAAAAATTAGCTTTCAATATTAAAACAAAATGAAGAACAAAAAAAAATAGCACATCATGTTAAATCTATTCAAACTATAAACCCTTTGATACACGTGGATGCATTTCCTGCAGCTAAAAAAAAAAATACCAATTTGTAAGTTGTCGTAGAAAAGAGAATGAAACACTTGTGCCAGATTGTATTTATGGCCTTTTCTAACCTGTTCTGGTTTCAGAATTGGGTGTCATCTAGTAATTTGCATAATTTAGAATTCATGAAAGCAAAATGGCTTTGTAATTACTCTCTTCGTTTGGAGAGCAATGTATCTCACACCAGAACTCAAAGGGTTAATAGCAGAACTCCAGAGACAACCAGGAAAGCAGATTCCACATTAGGAAATGGTGGCCCAAGGCTACAGAGTTGGAATGAGGGGGAAATGGCAGATGAGAAACATCACTTCATAGCTGACCTTTGGACTGCTGGCCTCAAGTTTTAGCTGCATGAGTTGTGCTAATGTGTGTTCCCGGATACTACTCAGTTCGGCCTGCTGCCTTCTCAGCTTTATGAGCAGCAGAGTGAGCTCCTCTGGCTAAAGGAACATTGGGTAAGAAGCCAACAGTGGAAAATTAGTTCATTCTTGTCCCAGACAAAACTTCGGTTTTACACTTGCATTCAACAATGCTAGCTAGTATAGTATAACCAAGTTATTTTAGTCCCTTTGGAGCATGGTCTGCAACCTTAAACACTCAAAGAGCCATTTGGACCCATTTCCCACAGAAAAGAAAACACCAGGAGCCACAAAACTCTTCCCATGCCTGACTATTTCTTGAGCGGCCACAAAACTAGCATATGTAGTTGAATTAAACGTTCTGTTTTCTTTTGAAACTTTTCTTGGATTTATCCATAGTTGGCCTACCAGGGGTTGAAAAGCTCAATAAATTGTGTGCTGGCGGGTGTCGCACATTGGCGGTTGTGACACATATTTTGAGTGACAGGGAGCCACAGCAGAGGGGTGAAAGAGCCACATGTAGCTCCAGAGCCGCAGATTGCTGACCCCTGCTTTGGAGCAAGGGAACTGATGATGCTTTCCAAAAAAATCTGTCTCAACCAGGGGGAACCAGTTTGAAGTAAATTCCTCCAAACAGAAGGATGACAATGGGTGTCACTGCAGCTAGTTTTATATTTGTGCATATCATAGTCAAACTTGGTTTACTTCCCATCCCCCAAAGCTGGGAAGAGCCATAGAGAGGCTGTGTGTATCCAAACGTCTTGATTACTTTCTCAGAAAAGTATGGAAAGCTATGGAAACTGTTAACTGATTCTAAGGGTGGAAAAAGAATAAAAATGAAATAACCCATACTTTTTACAAAAAAGGGCATACACATTTGAAGATGGCAGACTCAAACTACAATTCGCTTTCTACTTTCTTTTAATACAGATCTTCCCACATTTCCCCAGACTATTCCTCAGCACATTTAACTTAGAACTGAAGACAGAAAAGCACGGCTTGAAGTTTGAGGATCAAGGATAAATTGAGATAGAAAGCAAAAACACCTTGAAAGCAATCAGTGTGTCACTGATTCATAAACTTGCATCCACAGATAGACAGCTGGTGTGTAGGCTTTTTTGAATCAAACAGCTACCTTATTATTAAACTACGAATATAGCCAATGCTTCAAAATAAGTCATTTTGATTTGACACGTAGCAGTTTTAAACAAAATCTTATGTCTGGAGAAAGAGAAAACTGCTTTACTTTTCCACAAGCTTCTAGTGCCAAGAAGAATCCTAACCTTGAATATTTTAAGACAGACTGTTCTCCTTCACTCAATTTGCTGTTATGTGTCTTTTGCCCAAACACAAAAAGTCATAATCGGGTTAATAACATTTCTTACGTATGACATTCTATCGTGGATCCTGATTTCAGCTATTTACAATTTTCTCATTATTTGTCTTTTTGATTGTGTTAATCTTCCATTTCCAAAACTGCCTCCTTTATGCTCCTGAAGTACTGCTGAGATTGATGTAAGTCCCCGCCATTTTAACAGAATAACAGAGTTGGAAGGGATCTCGTAGGTCATCCAGTCCAATCCACCCACCCAAGCAGGAGACCCTACACCATTTCCGATAGATGACAGCCCAGTCTCTTCTTGAAAGCTTCCAGCAGTGAAGTTCCCACTAGTTCTGAAGGCAAACTGTTCCATTGGTTGATTGTTCTCACTGTCAGAAAATTCCTCCTTATTTCTAGGTTGAATTGCTCCTTGATCAGTTTCCATCCATTATTCCTTGTCTGGCCTTTGGGTACCTTGGAAAATAGCTTGATCCCTTCCTCTCTGTGTGGCAGCCCCTCAAATATTGAAACACTGCTATCATGTCTCCCCTGGCCCTTCTCTTCACTAGGGTAGCCATGTCCAGTTCCTGCAACCGTTCTTCATATGTTTTAGCTTCCAGTCCCCTAATCATCTTGATTGCTCTTCTCTACACTTTTTCTAGAGTCTCAACATCTTTTTTATAGTGTGGTGACCAAAACTGGATGCAGTATTCTAGGTGTGGTCTTACTAAGGTTTTATAGCGTGATATTAGTATTTCTACAAATTAATCTCACCAGACTGATTCATGTATCAACAACTCCCAAATAACTTTATCGTCACCAAGCACTTATCTTTTCTATATAGCAAACTGTAACCTTTCTACAATGTGCCGTGTTCAATTTTCCCGAGCCAAGGACTTGTTCCCATATCTGATGAGAATATCCCATTCTTTGTAGATACATCTGGTATACAAGAATGGGGCTGCTCAGAAGCCTTGGAATTAGGCCCTCAATTTTTTTTTAATAGTTTTAGATTTGAATATCCACACAGCATGGTGTTAAACTTAAAAGTGTATTCATAGCACGCAATATTAGCAACTTTGATTGTATTTAACAATGCCCAGCAGAGGGAGCTCTCTTATCTTCAGTACTGTACTATGTTTTATAGGAATAAACTATTATTTCCTTGAGTATTTTGAGTCGAAGTCCTTGCATATTCTAACTACATGCTTACATCTGTGTATGTAACCCATCATTTGAAGAAAAGCTATCTCAAAATACACAGAAACATACTCAAAAAGAAAAAAAATATATAAACGTAGTCACAGTTGAATTAAATGAATTTTGGGAAAGTCTGCAGAAATCTATCATCTGTGAACTAAGGCTTTGACACATAACTGTCAAATACTTCCAATGATGAGGGACTTCCGGTTTGCTGTTTGTCCCCGCTGGACGCTCCTTTGGGATTGTCGCACCCACTGCCTGTAAAGAGCCGCCTTTATAGCGGAATGGCGGCTCGAAAAAACTCCGTTTCCATGAGGAAACGGAGATAGAGCATGCTGGGGTGGGTTGAGTCCTCTGCCTAATCCCAAAAGTTTTTTTTTTACTTTTGGGACGGAGCGGAAGAGACTCCCCATATCCCCAGCTGATGCTCCGGGCTCTGGGAGATCTTTGCTACACGGAGAGCTAGGTGGCAAAAGCAAGCCTGTAAACTTGTTAAACTAATTAAAGAAGACGTGAGCTGGACCGCTGACCCTGAGGCGCAAGTATTTTTTTTTTCTTATTTTAGAAAAGTTACTGAAGTTGTTTAAGAAGTGAAAGGAAAAAAGATTTTTAAAATGGCGATTGCTGAGGCTTGAAGAGAGGCTGAAAAGGGGAAGTCCTTCCGTTTTCTATTACAAAGTAGCGGAATGAATACTTCTGGCCGTAATTGAGGCAAAACCTCACTCTCACTCTTGCTTTTTTTTTCTTTTTTTTTTCCTGGGGATCTGATATTGATCTTGGTTGGAAACAAGCCTTTTTTTTCCCTCTCTTTTCCACTAAATCTTGTCTGTGTGGGAAATGGCATCGGGACTCACACAGCTAGACAAACGGGGGGGGGGAATTTCCCCCATTAATAAATTACACCAACAAGTTGTAACTCTCCAGTGTCAGAAACCTGATTTTAATATAATAGAATTTCTTCTTGAAGAGATTGTAAGAAGGGATGAGATTGTGAACCAGCAACTCGAAAAATTTAAGCAGGAAATTAAAGAAATTGGTGAATTGGTGAAATCAAAGTTTGACTTTTTGAATAGAAAGATTTTAAATACAGCTAATGGTTTATCAGACTTTCTGATTCGGGTGGATGCAAAGACTAAATTATTAGAGTCTAAAATGAAGGAAACTGAGGAGAATTTGGATGACAAGATTCAAAAAATTAAAAAGGATTTGGTAAACATTCAGGATAATAGCTCAGAAGACAAACCTAAAATGGAGGTTGACCAAAAGACTGGTAATGAAGAAAATGTGCAACAGAGGATTGAAAGAGAAGTTTTAATGATTCAATATAATTTTACAGAATATGCAATTAGACTGAGAGGTCTGCAGGAAAATAATAGAGATGACTTAAGGAAAATATCTTCTGAAATTCTGGCTGGGATTTTAAAGGTTCAACCTGATGAAGTGTTTTGCAGGATTGATAGAATTTATAGAATAAACTCCTGGTTGGCAAAGCAAAGGCAATTGCCTAGAGATGTGGTGATCTATTTTACAGATAAAGAAATTAGGAATAATATTGTGCAGAACTCTTTTAATTCTACTTTGCAATTTCATGGAAGAAAGATTTGGATTTTTAAGGAGCTCCCGACTAAGATGCTAATGGAGAGGAAGAAATTTGGCTTTCTAGTGACTGAATTAAAAAAAAGAAATATCCTATTTAGGTGGGATGCCCCAGTTGGTTTAATATTGAGACACCAAGGAGTAAGGTATCAACTGAACACTGTTGAAAAAGCGGAAGAATGTTATCAAAAAATTTTAAAAATGAACTTAACATCTTTAGGCACAATACAGGATAAGCAAAAGGAGTTGGAAACAAAAGGAAAATATCAAATTACAGAGGCTGTGGTGGATAAATTGTCTTTGGACTCCCTGGATACCCCAGCTGGACTGTCTATAAATAAGAGAGCAGTGTCATCCGACTCCAATGTGATGAACCATCAAGTCACAGACAAGTGCGCAAATCAACCAGTTGATATACAAGTGATGGAGAAGAAAGATGAGATGACAAAACTAACCCAACAGGATCAACTCATAAAGCAGAATGAAAATCGATCAGCTGACACACAATTGGTAGGCACGAAACGAGGATGGAAATTCAACCCGCAAAAGAAAAAGAAAAGAAATAGATCTCATAGAAACAGCAGTTTCTAAACCAAGCAACAGTGAAGCCAGGGACTTTAAAAAATGAATGAATATCTGAAAAGATAGTGGAGGCGAACAACTGTTTAATACTATCCTGAGGATTGTGGCAGATCTCTGTAATGCCGTGATTTTGGGATGTGAAAAGAGCCTTACCTTGTTGGATTTGAATTATCTATTCTGGATTTCTTTTACTGGTAAATATATTATAATTATTTTGAGTTCCAAGGCAAGAGAGTCACGCTGGGGCATGCAGAAGATCTGGATGTTACCCATTAGGATGATGGGAATCAACAATCCTGATGAATACCACAACTATAACTATATGGATATAATTATAATGTCACTCGGGTGGTTGTTTTTACTTTTATATATATACGAGGATATCTACTACTGATGGGGGCAGAAGATGATTGAAGATTTTGAACAAACTGTTGCACCAGCATGTTATTTTACCCTATTATGGGTGATGGATTTAACAATCCAGTGGAAAGACACCAAAGAAGATATTATATGGATTATAAATTTAAAGTTATTGTCTTTTTTCTTTTTACAAAATGGAATGCATATATAGATATGTGTATATCTTAGTAAAGTGGGCAGTGGGTTATATTTAGAATTGTATTGCATGATTTTGTAGGAATTGAAGGGTTGAAATAGGTTAGTTTACTGATTGATTAGTCTAAGAAAAAGGATCCTTAAGTCATATATTTAGGGGAGTGGAGGAATTGGATAGAACTGAATAAATGTTAAATTTGGATGTAGGGAGAAGGCCGCTTTAAAATGTTATATTAATATATACAAAAGTTTAAATGTTAAATTGTAATAATACACTATAAGTTTAGGGGAGGAGAAAAAGGGCAGATTATCGTAAAAATGGGAGTTATAAGAATAATATGCTAAGGGTCAGTATTCTGAGGAGGGAGTAAGGGAAAGGAAAGGTATTATGTATGTAATTAGTTATGAAATAGCCTATTGTTGTGAAGAAGTCACAGGGGGGGATGGGTGGTGAGGGGGGTTAGGGAAGAGGGGGGGGAAAGGGGGAAAAACTTGTATTTGAAAACTTTTTCAATAAAAAAAAATACTTCCAATGATGTGAATAAAATTGCAATTACAGGGTAAATAACTTTGTCATAAGACAGCACAATATATAACCAACTGCCTAGAACAGCAATTTTTCTACCTAATTGTGACTCCCATCATGAAATAATAAAAAACCTTCAGTAACTGGCATTTCCTCTTTTATCATTTAATGGTAAGTGAAACGGAAAAAAAATAAAATCTTTAAAAGTGTTGTCCTGGAAGTGTCTACATCTTTCCCTAACAGGAAATATGCAGTTCAAACAACCGTTGAAACAAAGTAAGAACAGATCACCCTTGCAAAATTTAAGGCGCGCTGACAGAATTGACCTCTGGGAAAGGAGGCCCTTTATTTGCCGAAAGAATCAGGACAGGAAATTGCATTTAATGTGGACCCCATAACTAAAAGAGTTGCCAGACTGTATGCTGTATTTTATAGGTTGCTCTTAAATAAAAAATGATGGGCTAAATATAAAAATGCCACTCACAGTTTTGCCTTGCAAGCTCTGGGGAGTAATAGGCTGCACACTCAAGCCAGCTGGAATGGACCTTCTGTCAGGCACAAAGCCATGCTGCTATAGGAGGGGGGCGGGGGGGGGGGGCGGGAAGAAAGAAACACCAAACAAACATTCAGGGCTTTTAGAACCAAAGGTTAAATTTAATATTTTCAACATGCTTTTCCGAGTCAATTTAGGATTTTATGAAAAGTGTCCAAAGTGAAGTGGTTAATAATTTGTCAGTACAAATATCCTGAAATGTTGCACTTTCATCTCACACTTTGCAAATAACGAGAAGGACAGCATCCTTCTGACGCTAAAAACCTTATTTATACGGGACCGCCTGCTGCCACCTGTAGCCTCCCACCGGCCGGTACACTCTCCTAGAGAGGGGCTCCTCCGGGTGCTGTCGGCCAAACAATGTCAACTGGCAGCCCCCAGAGGGAGAGCCTTCTCTGTGGGGGCACCTATCTGGAATGAGCTCCCCCCGGAGATACGGAGGATTCCGGATCTATGCACCTTCCACCGCACTCTCAAGACCTTTTTATTCCATCGGGCTGGCCTGGCCTAATTTTTTCCTTTTTAAAACCCAAATTTTAGTTCGTTTTTAATTTATTGGGGTGTTTTAAATCTGTCTTCGGCCAAATTGTTTAATTCGGTTTTATTCTGTTTTTAAATTTTGTACTTATGTGTTTTTATCTCGTGGCTGTTCACCGCCCTGAGTCCTTCGGGAGTAGGGCGGTATATAAATCAAATAAACATAGAAACAACAAACATTTATAACCCTGTTACACTTATTTGCCACCCTGTTTTGAGGAAGATCTCAAGGCAGCGAATAGATAAGAAAATTTACTACAGAGATTCAGATGTGTCATCCTGACATATTTATTGGTATACCTTCCCTCTACACTTTGCTTAAAACTTTCAAGAGTTTGGGAAGCAGATCATGAGCCCAAGCAGCAGCCCCCGCACCATTTTTGACAGGTGACAGTACAGTCTCTTCTTGAAAGCCTCCAGTGATGAAGCTCCCACAATTTATGAAGGCAAGCTGTTCCATCGTTTGATGGTTCTCACTGTCAGAAAATTTCTCCTTATTTCTAGGCTGCATCTCTCCTTGACCAGTTTCCATCAATTAATTCCTTGTCTGGCCTTCAAGTGCTTTGGAAAACAGCTTGACCCCCTCCTCTCTGTGGCAGCCCCTCAAATATTGGAAGACTGCTATCATATCTCCCCTGGTCCTTCTCTTCACTAGACTAGCCATGCCCAGTTCCTGCAACCGTTCTTCATATGTTTTAGCCTCCAGTCCCCTAATCATTTTTGTTGCTCTTCTCTGCACTCTTTCTAGAGTCTCAACATCTTTTTAATAGTGTGGTGACCAAACCTGGATGCAGTATTCCACTGTGCTTTCCGGAAAATAAGACCTCCCCTGATAATAAGCCCAATCAGGCTTTTGAGTGCATGCGCTAAAATAAGCCCTTCCCGAAAATAAGCCTCCCCTCAAAAATATTTAAACGCATGCGCAGCCATTCCCCGCCATTTTTTCTGGTTAGATTTAGGGAGACAGAGCTGGAAATCAGGTAAGACAGCAAGAGGAGCCCCGTCTTGCTCCATGTACCCCAAAATAATAAGACCTCCCCGAAAATAAGGCCAAGCGCTTATTTTGGGGTTCAAAAAATATAAGACAGGGTCTTATTTTCAGGGAAACACGGTAGGTGTTGTAACTATTGTAAGTAGAGGATTATCTGTATTATAGGCAAATTGTAAATAAGAGATGGCTGTTCTAGAGCGGCTGCTATACATCTGGTCTATCTTTTATGAGAACATAAATTGCAGCAAGTTGTAGAAAGCAAAAGCCCTCACCTTGTTATGATGCGGTCTGTGTCTACGCTCAATGGTGACGTCTCCTCTTTGTACCGGGGAGGACACTTCTGACCTGTAGTTCCTCTGAGGAGAGTATCCTTGGAAACCTGCTATTGAACCATGGGAAGGCGATGTGGGAATCAAATGCATTGCTTGATCAGATATATTAATCATGGTTTTGGGGCTACTTAAAGTACCGTGTCTAGTCAGAGTCGTTTGCTTATTGTAAAACTGCCGTTGCTGCCATTCGTAGAGTTGCCACATGGTGTCATCTCGCATCGATCTCCTTTTATCTTCAGCTGGTAAGGATCCCAGGGTCTTATCATAAACACTGCAGATGCTATCTGGCCTGGTCTTAGTATTTCTTGGAAGAGTGCGATAACCTTCTGGATAACGAGGTACGACTTGGGCTCGATGGCTTGGCATATTCCTCGGTAAAGTCTGATAAGAAATTATGCTGAAACAAGAAATCTCCGTTAGTCGATTTGGAAAATAAATGGGTAGATTATAAGTAACATTTAAAAATTCTTTCCCCCACATTTTATCTCTACAGGTAATTTGGTGTTGCATTTTACTTGCAACCTTAGGTCAAACAAGAGAGAAATTTATACCTTACTCCATCCATTCAAGCCAAAGGAGGCTGGCTCTTTAGAGGAGGTGATACCACTAGCAATCCATGTATAAATTATGATGCAACTACTACCGGTAAAATTTCATCTAGTCTGACCCAATAATAATTGCAGTTTCAACAATCTGGGAGGTACGAACTGGAGAAGTTCACAGTAACATTTTTTTTAAAAAAAATATACACTAACAGGGTTTGCCAGAAATATTTTTACCAAATATGAGGGAATCCAAAAGTAAGCAATGTTAGTTATTATCTTATGTGCCCTGGAAAATGACTCTTGCAACATCCTCATGATCGTGCGATCAAAATTCAAACGCTTGGCAACTGGCTTGTATGGGTAGTCCTCAACATACAACAACAGTTCATTTAGCGACAGTTCAAAGTTACAGCGGCTCTGAAAAAAGTGACTTATGACCGTTGCAGCATCCCCTATGATCAAAATTCAGACTCTTGGCAACTGGCTCATATTTACGACGGTTGCTGTCTCCTGGGGGTCACGGGATCCCCTTTTGTGACCTTCTTATCATCAAAGTCAATGGGGAAGCCAGATTCACCTAAAACAGGGGTGGGCAATTGTGGCTCTTTTATGGCTGGAATTCTGGGAGTTGAAGTCCACAGGTTGTAAAAGAGCCACAATTGCCCACCCCTGACCTAAAACAACTGTGTTACCAACTTTAACAACTGCAGCAATTTATTTAACAACCATGGCAAGAAAGGTCATAAAATGGAGCAAAACTCGTAAGTCGAGGACTGCCTGTGCACGTGACAGAGTGAGACAGAGTTCCTTATCCAGCTTCCTCTAACCTAGCTTCTCTCTCCCTTTCTGTATCTAGCATCTCCTACTCCCGAGATAGCTGGCTTTTCATGCAGCTGCCTTTGGGAAAGGAAAGGGAAGGGAGGCAGAGGAGAATGGGGGAAATACTACCGTATGACTCAACCAAGTCCCAATTCTCACAGGAGCAATGGGAACTGGTTTACAAGTGGAATGCTTGTTATATGTCCTCACGATCAGCTTCCCTGCTCCCCCCCAAGCAAAATACAAGGTTTTTTTTTAAAAAAAAAAAATTAAAAAATAACTTGATTTCTGCAAACTGCCTTGAAATTATGGAAAGGCAGGATAATCACTGTTAAGAGACTTTTATGAGAAAGAGATTTGTTACTTCCCTGGGAGCAATGACTGATCTCCCCGTTCCATTTTCACTCTAGATTTTATTGACTTTCTTGAAATTAATATTATATTGTTTTTAAATAGCATACGTGAGCATGTCAAGGGGGAGCATTACTTTTCGTATTTCCTAAAAGAGAAACCAGGCATAAATCCTGCTGGTTTTGACAAATCCACTTTAAGCAAAGCCATCATTTCTAACTATATGGTCCGTGCTAATAATTTCATCCATATTTAACTAACAAGATGTTCTCTGTGATCAAAAGGATTGGCTTTCTGCCAATTAATAATGTGTTGTTAATAGCTTTTGCCATTTTAACATTTCTACAGTGGACTGAAATTGATTGGGAGAACAGCCAATGCAATGAATCTGATGATAACAGCATTAGAGGATGGGCTCAAATGACAGAGATTCCCAATTCCCTATGTCTGCCTAAATTTAAAACAATGGCATTTGATCCAAACATCAATTTTTCCTTGACATATTCATTACATAATAAAGTAATGTAATGTAACCTGGCTTGCTATAATCAGAAAATTTCTAATCACATTAATTATACTACAGAAACCAGACGTTGAGATGGGTTGGGCCGTGGTTAAAGATAACCATAGCAAATACCAGGAACACATGCAGAGATAATGCAACTCTATTATTTTTAACTCTAAAAAGGGTCTTCTCCCCTCTATACTCTATTTTTCTAGAGTCTCCTGCCATGATTCATTCTTTCTTTCTCTCTCTTTCTTTCTCTCTCTCTCTCCTTCCTTCCTTCCTTCCTCCCTCCCTCCCTCCCTCTCTTTCTTTCTTTCCATCCAGGGGTGGGCTTCAAAAATTTTAGCAAGGGGTTCTCTGCTCGGTCGCTGGGTGGGCGTGGCCATAGTGGGTGTGGCCTAGTCGGTCTCCTGCACCATGGCGGGGATGGGTTGGGGCGTTTTTGCCCTCCCCGGGCTCCGGAGGCTTTCGTTGAGCCTCTGGGAGGGTGAAAATGGCCTCCCCAGGCTCCAGAGGCCCTCTGGAGGACCTTTTCCAAACTTCCAGTAGGCCCGTTTTTCGCCCTCCCTGAGCCTCTATGGGGACTCCTGGGAGGGGAGGGGCGGGGTCAGCCAGGAGTGGGATTTGGGGGTTCTCCGAACTGCACAGAATCTTAGCTAGAGGTTCTCCCGAACCGCTGAGAACCCCCAGCAACCCACCTATCATCTATCTATCTATCTATCTATCTATCTATCTATCTATCTATCTATCTATCTATCTATCTTCCACCCATCTTACCATAGGTTAACTCTGGGATGCTTCCAATATTAAGATGTCCTTGCTCTAAGTTTATTAAAACTTCTACTCTATTTTTATCAAAGTTGGCTTCTTGAAATCCAAGGAACAGGCTTGACTGTATGTCTATGACAGGGGTGTCAAACTGGTGGCCCACGGGCCAGAGGAGTCACATGCAGGCCACACCCACCCCAGCTCTGCAAATGGGGAAAACATTGTGAAATGTCCCATGAAGGCAACACAATTCAGTAGAGAAAATTGACCTTTGGAAAACATCTTCAGTAAGCTACCGAGACGGAGGACTTTAGAAAGTCAGCCCGGTCCCATTTTTGTACATTTTGATATGAATCCAAAGATCCTGTGAAAGTCTGTAGAGATTCTCAGTCATCCAGGTCATGATTGTCCCAAGGGTGCTTTTTCAAGAGGCAACTGTACTTTCTTTGTTTTCTCCTTGAGGACATTTTGCTTCTCATCCAAGAAGCTTCTTCCATTCTGAAGAAGCTTCTGAGAACTAAAGAAGCTTCTTGGATGAGAAGAGAAACATCTCCTAGGTAAAAACAAAAGAAGCCCAGTTGCCTCTTGACTGATTCTTGATTCAATATTCAATGTTCCTTCTGAGTGGACTTTGGTCAATAGGTTTTCCTGTTGGTATCAAGATTAGGGGGGAAAAAATCCTCTTGTGCTTTTCTATCGGCAAGGTAAGTTGAAAATTTCCTGAAGACTCCATGCCTGAAAAAGTTTAGTTTCCCAATGATTAAAACCCCCAATCACTATTTCTACTTCCTGCAAGATCTCCATTTCCCATTGATTTAAATTAAGCCGGGCTGGCTTGATCCCATCCTTTCGGTTTTAATTTGTAATTGATTTTAATTGGACTGTTTTAAATTGTGTGCCAAATCATTTAATATCTTTTAAACTGCTTTTAAATTTTGTATGTTATGTTTTATCTTGGCTGTTCACCACCCTGAGTCCTGCTGGAGAAGGGCGGTATAAAAAATCAAATAAATAATAAAATAATAATAATAATAATAATAATAATAATAATAATAATAATAATAATAATAATTTGTGTAGTTATTTTATCAAAATTTCACTTTAGCTTAATTATTGTAGTGTAATATTTTACACTAAAATGGAACAATCAGAACTGGGTATTTCTAAGGCCTCCTAAAAATTCTTATGCAGAACAAAATATTCTAGTCTTAACTGGCTCAGTCATCAGGGACACATTTTAAATACTAAAAACACGTATTTTCATATTTCTATGTATTTCTTTCTGTAAATACAGAAAAAGCCAAGAGCACAGGAAAAATGTTAATTCCGTAACATTCTGTTTAAATTATTCCCTAGATCACTCAGCCAGTAACAGTTATTAAAGCTGCTAGTGTTTCACATTAAAATGCCTTGCACTGTGTATAAATACCAATAATAATTCAGAAATATTCTGCTGCATTAGACTCATGTTCCAAATAGACTTCAAAGGTATGTTAATGTTAGCATTTTCTGTCACCAAGTTAAATAAATTCTATTTATGGTTTAGACAAATAATTGTACCTTTAGTTGACTGTAACAAAACTATATAATTAACATAAACCAATTGAAGGTGTAAGTGGTTACATTCAAAGCTCTTAAAAACATATCTTTGCCATTAAGATTGGGGCCCTGATTGTGTGTGGGAGCCAACATCATGCTTATATTGATTGTAAAATGCTGTGATTGTTCTCAGCTGCTGTTTTATGCTGTGTTATGTTATTTATGTTTTTAATTATTGGTTGTGTTTTGACTTTTTATTTTGTTTTAATTATTAGCTGCTCAGTCTTATATATGAAATGTGTTACAAATAAATAATAAATGAGAGCACATGGTTTTCTTGAAGAAAATTCTAATTTAAATCTGTCACCATCAGTAACAGTAGGAAAATCTTCACTCGAGATCATGGAGATCCAGTGACTTAGCAACTGCTAGAAAAACAGAATTAAAAACTTTAATTAGGGAGGCCAAGTTATCAATTCTGTCTAACCTTTAAAAAAAAAAATCTAGAAAGCTGGGCTGAACAAAAAATAAATAAGGACTGATCTTCCTAGCTAAGATAACCCTTTATTCATGAATAATAATTACTGTTAGACACAGATATTTGGAATAAGGAGAATTATAAATAATTTCTTTATAGTTTCAGCTAGCATCTCACGGCCTGTTTGAAATGTTGTGTAACACATTCAAGAACCTTTCCCAATCCAATTAATATTCCACAGAACAAAAATATGAATCATCACATACATTAAGACTTCAGATATTCATGAATTCTGAAATTACTCACCCTCTTGTCTCTTCGTCTTGTCCTTTCCCTCTCTGTATTTTAATCCACTGCTCCAACTGTAACATGGAATTAGTTCTTTGGATGACACGTTCAGATTCTATATGCGAATGCATGGTGTTGTGATGGATCCCATCGCTGGAATCTCCCAGAATGAGGTTTACAGCTTTCTCTGACCCATTTAAATGAACAGGCCTGTAATGGCTTGATGAAAGTGCACTAGCTGGCAAAGTTCCATACTCTGGCCCGTAGGAATTCAGTTTTACACTGTTGATTTTTGTTAAGGGTCTATCACGCCCAACTTTCTGAAATCCGTATTTTTCTGCTTCTAAACATTTCTTCTCTTCCGTTTTGCAGCCTTCTCTGTTCCGCTGGTTGTTCTGAGTCTCTGGCTTAATTAGCTCTCGATGGTTGGGAATGTTATTTACTTCGCGAGGTGCTGTGTTTTCAAAAGTAATCTTGTCTGCTCTAAAAAAAAGAAGAAGAAATATGCACTGGAGAACAATATCACAAGTCACAATTCTGTCTGTTCAACAGGGAGCCATTTCCCCCCGCCCCTTTTCCAGAATAGCCCATCAAGCTGAAAATGTCATCCTTCAAACGGTTGAACTAATGCAATTACAGGTAATCCTCGGGTTACAACCAATCATTTACTGACTGTTCGAAGTTACAACAGCACTGAAAAAATTGACTTAGGACCGCTTTCACACTTAGAGGACCGTTGCCGCATCCCCATGATCACGTGATCAAAACTCAAGACGCTTGGCAACTGGCCTGCATGGGTAGTCCTCGACATAGCAACAGTTCATTTAGTGACAGTCGAAAGTTACAACGGCTCTGAGAAAAGGGACCGTTGTGACCGTTTTTCACACTTACGACCGTTGCAGCATCCCCATGATCATGTGATCAAAATTCAGACGCCTGGCAACTGGCTCATATTTATGATCGTTGCAGTATCCCGGGGTCATGTGATCCCCTTTTGCGACCTTCTGATGAGCAAAGTCAATGGGGAAGCCAGATTCACTTAACCACCTTGTTACTGACTTTTAACAACTGCAGCGATTCATTTAACAACGGTGGGAAGAAGGTTGTAAAATGGGGCAAAGCTCACTTCACAAATGTCTCACTTAGCAACGGACATTTTGGGCTCAGTTGCGGTCATTAAGTCGAGAGACTGACTGTACATGGAAGTAGTGAGATCACCTTAAAACAGTCTGATTTGCCTGCTTGAGTGATTTTTGAATGGCAAAAACAAACAGACATAAAATAGAATAGAACAGAATAACAGAGTTGGAAGGGACCTTGGAGGTCTTCTAGTCCAACCCCCTGCTTAGGTAGGAAACACTACACCACTTCAGACAAATGGTTATCCAACCTCTTCTTAAAAACTTCCAGTGTTGGAGCATTCACAACTTCTGCAGGCAAGTTGTTCCACTGATTAATTGTTCTAACTGTCAGGAAATTTCTCCTTAGTTCTAGGTTGCTTCTCTCCTTGATTAGTTTCCACCCATTGCTTCTTATCCTACCCTCAGGTGCTTTGGAGAATAGCTTGACTCCCTCTTCTTTGTGGAAGCCCCTGAAATAGTGGAGCACCGCTATCATGTCACTCCTGGTCCTTCTTTTCATTAAACTAGACATACCCAATTCCTGCAACCGTTCTTCATATGTTTTATCCTCCAGTCCCTTAATAATCATTGTTGCTCTTCTCTGCACACTTTCTAGAGTCTCAACAATTCTTTTACATCATGGCGACCAAAACTGGATGCAGTATTGGAAGTGTGGCCTTACGAAGACATTATAAAGCGGTATTAACACTTCATGTGATCTTGATTCTATCCCTCTGTTAATGCAGCCTAGAACTGTATTGGCTTTTTTGGCAGCTGCTGCACCCGGCTGGCTCATATTTAAATGGTTGTCCACTGGGACTTGAATGGGAATTGGGCGAGTGGTTCCAATAAACTCTCTGCTTATGCATGGCAGGGAATCAATCACTCATTATTCAGCCAAGCATGGGAAGGACATCGATGGACAGGGGGGCCACCCTAAAGTGTCTTTGTATCTGTAGTGTGGTTGAATGGATTGGATGGATATTACATAGAATTATAGAGATAAGGGTAAGAAGCTGTTCTGTTGTTGTTGCTTTTTGCTCTTAAAACCATGTTAATTCTATTTTAGGGCTTATTACTGCAGCCTTGATTTTTCATCACAGAACAGTAGAAAATATTAGTTTTCAAAACTGTGGAGCTGAATTTGGGGGTCCCAAAGAAAGAATCCGCATCTAATTCCGTCTCTCATCCGCTCAGCCATTTCTTGAATTCCCCGGCACTGGAATCTCATTTCCATAGCTTTACCTGTTCGTTTCATTACTTGTTTAATTTCTCTGGTGCATTTCCAGTCAAATAGAATGGCTTACAAGATAATGATAAAACCAATCTTTAATATGGCTGTTTTGTTGTGTTTCATCACAACAAAACAGCAATCATTCTTGACAGCCTCTGAGAACAATATACAAATACAATAAGCAAATACGTGCTTTTAAAAAATCCAGATGTTATCAAACTTCATTTTTTTAAAAAAAGCAGGAAAGGAAAATAACAGGAAATCTAAGCAACTGAGCTATCATGGTTGCCATTCTACTTTGGTGGACAGCCATGTTTTAAAAAGATAGCATGAGAACCACTCAAATAAAAGTTTCATTAAGTTGGGAGACTGTCCCTGAGAAAGACCAACTCTGGTCTGTGACCTGAATCCTCCAACATAAATCCAAGTAGAACTTTCCCAGGTAATCTAAATCAGGGGTCCCCAACCTCTGGGCCCTGGCCCACTAATGGGCCATGTGCTATTTGTGCCACTCATGCAAATGGAGCGGCACGCACACACTTGCCAGCCACTCACACAAAATCATCCCCTCTCCCTCCCCCCCACCGATCCGCAAAGCTGGATGTCTTCCAGAGGCTATTTTTTTTTAATGTATTTGGGTCCTTAAATTGGCCAGATATCTGACAGGCAAGAAGTACCGTATTTTTTTGGAGTATAAGACGCCCCCCCCCCCCCCAAAAGAGGGTAAAATTTTGCAGCAAACAGCCCATTTCAGCTCCAGCACAGCCTGATTAACATAAGCAGTTGATTATCGGTTGGATCGGCCTCCCGACCCTCAGCTGTTTCAGGCTGCAGGGATTGTCACTGCCTATTGCCGCACTGGCCTCCGTTGTTTGCTGCAAGGAGGCAAATTGCTGGGAGGCAGAGGCAGATTTTTGTTTCTTGTTTTCCTCCCCAAAAAAGATAGGTGCGTCTTATAATCCGGAGCGTTTTATACTCCAAAAAATATGGTATATTGCTTTTGAAATTGATGTTACATGGTCCTATTATTCTTCCACTTAATCAGCTGCATTTTGCAATGATTGTGGTTTTGGACATTTTTAAAAAGTGAAGCACTACAGTAATCCAACTGATAAAATTATGAAGGCCTGAACCCAGCTAGGTTCAATATCCTCCTTGTTTGTCTCCTGTGATACGCTGAAATAAAGGAAAATCCTCAGGTTATGCAATTGTGCCTTCATGAGAGTGCTACCTTCTCCACTACAATTCTCAGTGGGCTGAGAGCAGCTGTGGTCAGGAAGGCTTTTGTACCAGTTGTAGCTTTCCTTAATCAGGAGGCTCTTCTGACAGTTACCCATGCCCTGTTCACCTCATGGCTTGACTACTGCAATACATGCTAAATGGAGCTGCCCTTGAAGACTACCTGGAAGTTTCATCTGGTCCAAAATGCAATGATATAAAAGTGATGGGCATGCCTCAATATGCCCATGTAATACCTCTGCTTCGCAAACTGCACTGGTTGCCAATTTGCTCCAGGTGCAATTTGAGATGCTAGTTGTTACTTGCAAAGCCCTTCATGGTATCAGGCCAGATCACTTGAGGGATCACATATATCCCATATATCCCTGACTAATTTCCTGCATTTCAGGTTCTTTCAATTAAAGGAATGCCATTTATCAGGATCCTGGAAGCAGACTTTCTCTGTAGTAGCCTGCTCTATGGAATAACATTCCCCCTGAAATGTGGGCGGCCCCCACCCTACTGTTGGTTTGAAGGAGCTTGAAGACTTTTTCGGCTGTGACAGCTTCCTGCAAAACTCTGGCAGCGAAAACGGAGCTTGCGAGAGTCACGGGTGGCCCTCCCAAGCTCCATTTTCAGATTTGAGAGCCTCCTGCAACCCTCTGCCAGTGAAAATGGAGCTTGCGAGAGCCACAGGCAGCCCTACCAAGCTCCATTTTTGCTGGTCCTTTGCTGTTTTCAGGAAAGAGCCACGGGCCAGATTTAAGCACCCCAGGGGCTAGATCCGGCCCCCGGCCCTTGAGTTTGACACCCTGCTTTAGATGTACTTGAGTACAATGTAACTAGAAAAGGATCAGAAATATTGCCCATTACCTGCTCCTGACTCTTTCACACTTGAGTCTGATAACAAGGATGGTTTTGAGTCTGATAATGAGGATGGATCCATCTACCACAGATCCCCTGAAAAGCTTTCAACACAGCCCTAACCCTGACTGCAATTTTGTATTCAAGAACCCGAGCATGAGAGACTCCAAACTTTATTTACAACCGGATTTTTACAGCCAGTCCCTGAAATTAAAGGTGTAGTCCTTTAAGCCATAAACATTTCCGAATGATATACTGTGAAATAAATGCATAAAAATAGCCTGATTGATAAAAGATAAGTCAGTATCTTGAGGTAGAAATTTATTTCTCAGTGGCCAACCAGATGCCTCTGGTGTGCTCATAAGCAGGGCTATTATTATATTCCTAACATTATCCTGCTGTAACTTCTAGATGCCTGCTGCTCCTAATCTAGAAGGTGACATTAAATTTTCGGGATGAACAGCTCTTAATTGACCTGTCATCCAATCCCTTTTTACAGCTATTCAGGTTGGCGGCCATTGCTATGCTTGGTGATAATAAATTTCACAAGGTAATTATACACTATGGGAAGACAATTTTCCTTTTCTCGTGCTTCCTTTAATTCTCCTTCCAACTAGATTCAGTGGATGATCCCTGAATCCCTGTTACGAGAGAGGGAGGGGGAAAAAATTCTTCCTATTTATTTTCTCCTTGCTATGCTGAATAGATTACACCATTGGTGGGATTCAAATAATTTAACAACTGGTTCTCTGCTCTAATGACCGGCTGGGTGGGCATGGCCAGGGGATGGGACAGGCAGCACTCAGTCTACTGCACCCCTCTTGGGGGAAAAATGGATTGCGGGGGCATGTGCTGTCCCCCTGCACCCAGTTTTGGGCCTAGGAGGCCTCCCTGAAGCCTCCTGGGAGCGAAAACGGGGCGCGAGGGGAGGCCTCCCTGCACTTACCTGGGAGCCAAAATGGGGTACGTGGGAACTCCTGGAAGGGTGGAGCCAGCCAGAAATTTAGCTACCGGTTGGCCCAAACCGGCTGAATCCCACCACAGGATTACACCTTAAACATGTCATCACTCCATCACAGTTTTTCACAATACCTGTTCTTTCCCCCATTTTCTGCCCATCTACTGAATGAGAGAGAGGTCTTTTTTATGACATGCCTGTCTCCACCTCAAATTACAGAGCAAACGTGTCCAAAAAATTGCTACAGCCTATTGCTAGAGCAAAAGAGTTCAAATCCCCAATCATTTTGATTGCCCTCTTCTACCCTTTGGCCAGCTTTATTAGATCCTTTATGGAATGGGACAGCCAGAAAACGTCTACAGTATCTCATATGCTGATGTACCATAGAATTGTTTATTTACTAACTTATATACCACCAACTTCCAAAGACCTGTTAGTTAATAAAACTATGTATGATAATATTTTTTTAAAAATAACATCCCACTTTTCCTCCAGAAGCTCAACGCAATACAGTACACACTGAAAATCCTCCAATTTTCCCTTACAAGAATCCTGTGAAATGCTTTGGGCTGAAAAAAAGCGAACTGGCCCAAAGTCACGCAATCGGCTTCCATGACGGAGACGTTGACCTGGTCCTAATTTAACACTTGAACCACTGTCCCACACAAACTCCTCCAAATTTGGATTAGGAATGTTGCTGCTGAAGAGGGCAGCTGCCTTTAAAATGAAGCAGGAACAGCATGTCTACTTTTGTGCATTACGCATTACAATTACACAATTCTACAAGATTCCTTCTGGCAGGCTTTAAACACATGCATGGTTGTTAAACGAGTCAAAAAGAGGGCTGTGAAAATATTTACAGACCCCTCGCATCCTGGACATAAACTGTTTCAACTCCTACCCTCAAAACGATGCTATAGAGCACTGCACACCAGAACAACTAGACACAAGAACAGTTTTTCCCCAAACGCCATCACTCTGCTAAAGAAATAATTCCCTCAACACTGTCAAACTAGTTACTAAGTCTGCATTACTATTAATCTTCTTATCGTTCCCATCACCCATCTCCTTCCACTTATGACGGCATGACTGTAACCTTGTTGCTGGTATCCTTAAGATTTATATTGACTGTTTCCCTATGACTATCATTAAGTGTTGTACCTTATGATTCTTGATGAATGTATCTTTTCCTTTTATGTACACTGAGAACATATGCACCAAGACAAATTCCTTGTGTATCCAATCACACTTGGCCAATAAAGAATTCTGTTCTGTTCTATTCTATTCTATTCTATTCTATTCTATTCTATTCTATTCTATTCTATTCGAACATGGCAGTCGTTAAACAAGTCCGTTCCCCCACAATAGGTATTTTTGCCAGAAAAGAGAAGCAAATATCACACACTGGGAAAACACGCAGAAATTGTGCGGGATATTACAAACGACTGTAATTGCAAACCGGTTGCGAAACACCCAAAATACGATTGTATGACTGCAGGGTGGCTGTAGGAATCTAAAATTTAAGACTTGTAAGTCGCTCCAGAGAAGTCTGTTTTAACTTCATCCAGTTTGCTAAGCAACTTGTTGTTAAGCAAGGACTACCTTTAACTATCAAATCTGACCAGGCTTTATATTCCAGTCTGTTTTTGTTGAATCTGACCTCTTGCTAAATATTGATCTTTGCAACAACTTCACTGATTCTGGGTAATGCATACTGCCCTTTCGCACAATAAATATCTGAAGGTTTTTATCTGAAATATTCAATTCCTTCTCTGCATAATCAACGATCTACTTAATAAGCAAGGAATGTCTGTAAAGTCTAGGCTTTAAGCAATGTTTTTTTAAAAACATGTTTTCACTGCCATGCAAACAGGTTGCCCAAGATATAATGCATCTGCATTCCATTCCTTTTAAAATAACATATCTCACACAATGGATGATGCAGTGGCAATTTACATTCTACTCCTTACATTGTGAAAAGGCCCAGAAGGGTTTCAAAATTCTATCCCATAGAACGAAGTCTTCAGCTTTAAATATATGCACACAAAGGAGGTTTTCCAATTGGAGGAGCTGCTTTATGATTCATTTTACTCTGAAGCTTCAGAATGAATGCTCCCATAACAGCTTACAAAGCAACAAGAAAAACAAAACACTTGAAACACAAAAGCAGCTATCTAGTAATAAATCAGGAAAGCAGAAAGGAAGCTGCAGTCATAGAAAAACTTAGCACATGACACATCTTTTTTATTAAAAAAAATATTAAGCATATATGGACTTTTATCTTCATTCAAACCATATATAAAGGTAAAGGTGATGTAACTGGAGAAAAAAACCGCTATGAAAATTGATTTTTCAATCATTGAGGCTATAAAAAAATTAACAACTGTTCTGTGGAAAAAGTAAGTAAAACCTTGCTCTAATAGCCGTAATCAGTTTGACAGAATCAGCCTCGGGGAAATATTTCTTATAACTGTCTAGCTCAGGGGTGTCAAACTGGATTTCTTCGAGGGCCAGATCAGCATTGTAGTTCTCCTCTGCAGGCTGGCTGGGGAGGAGGGTGGCGGGGAGACAGGATGGATGCCTCCTATAGCACCGTGCCGGCCAAAAAAGCAGGGTGCAGGAGGCTGTCCAGGCCAAAAATGGGGCATGGGGGGGGGCCTGCGCAACCACCTCCCGCGCTCCATTTTGGTCCTTTGCTATTTCCAGGCTGGCCCCACGGGCCAGATTTAAGCACCCCGTGGGCCACGGGCCTTAAGTTTAACACCCCTGGTCTATCTGTTTATGTTTCTGATGCTCACTGGATTTTTTCCCCCTAATCTTCCATGCAGAGGTTTTTCAGCTGTGTGATATTTGAGGGCTTTCTTGTATCCACAGCTTGTGACAAATCACCTCATAGCAATTTGATTTAGATTTAATTCTGGGCTTTATCTTGGACATTCCAGAATCCAAAATCCATTTTTCCCCCAGCAATTCTAGGGTGGAGTCACCCCTGAGTCATTGTCATATTGCAGAGTCCATTTTGGGTTGAGATTCAATTTTATGACAGATTGTCTCACGTTTTGTCAAGGTACAATGAAGAATTCATAGTGGATTATGAGCTGCCTGGGTCCTGAGGCAACAAAGCAGGCAAAAATATTTCTACTACCATGCCTTACAGCTGGTGAAATGGTGACTTTGGGCTTTGACAAAGATGTCTTCTGGTACTGTACCAAGTAATTTTATCCTTGCCTTGTCTGTCCAGAAGCCCTAGTCTTCATCAAGATATTGATGAGTAAACTTTGGTCTTGACCTGATATTTTTAGGGTCACCAAAGGATTCCTCCTGACACGCCTCCTCTGTAGATCTAATTTGTCCTTAGATCTATTCTAAGGATAGATTTATGCACTTTGAGAACAATAGTGATGAGAGCTACCTGTAGGACATATGATGAAATTCTTAAAGGTGTTAGAGAGGTGTTCTTAGAGATGTCTTTCAACATCTTTCTTTTTGTTCTCTGCTTCAACATGTTGGGATCGCTCGCTTGGACAAGTTGGTAATTGTCTGGAACCTTCTCCACTTGTAGTTGATCTTCCAGAGAGCAGAGAGTTTGCTGTCCACTTGTTTGGTGATCTTTTTAAACCCCTTCCCAGACTTGGAGACATCTATAAATCTTCTGAAGGCTTCAGAGAGCTCTTTTGATCTATGTACACACTTCAACAACGAAGACCAAATCAAACTAATAATCTGAGTTTAAATAACAGATATTTCTCTCAGATACACTTTAATAATCTTCTTTAAAAAAAGATACCTGATCTGTACACCTGATTCTAATTTTAGATATCTGAGGTAGAGATAAATGTACAGATGTATTCAGTATGTCCACATGTGAAATCTACACTTATGTTTATTTAAATTACACAACGGACTGTAAAATGTACCATAAGTGATACATGATACTTGTAGATCATATCCCTTCTATCTATCAATATTGTTGAAATGAAGATCAAACATCTGTATGTTGAAGAAGGCAAAAATTTCAAGGGAGTAAAACTTCTACAACTCTGCCTTCTGTATTTTTCTTAAAGGCAAAAAGAACTCCATTTTCAAAATGGCAACATAAAGAGAAGAAATAAAAAAGGCAAGGCAACTTTCTCTCCTGAGGATGGAAAAGTATGATTTTTGTGGCTTCTTTTTATCTGCCAAGGACTGGAATCCTGACTGAAATAAAGCCAAATGTCTTTTCAGAAAATGCAATCTTTAGAAGTCTCTAGTTCAAATTCCCAGTGCCAGCTGTTTCAGCATATTAAAGGGGAACATTAATGCATTTTGAACTTCTCATGGTCACTGACATCTTAAAAATTTGGTAAAATTCTAGTTATTACTTTTCTGAAAAGCAGTTGTGGCGTTAGGAATTATAACTGAGGCAAATATCTGCTGACTTGGTCTGTGGTGTACGTATGATAATTGTATCCTTTTAGAAACAGCAAGAGCTGCATGGTTAGCATATTTACCCAAGAAAAACTGAGCAAAAAAGGTCAATTGCTTTTTTAAAAATTCAGGCGCATTTCTTTCGGCTTCCATCCACATTTCCTTTCTTCTTTCTGAACTACTCTATAGTTCCAGTTTTACAACCTACCGAGTTATGGCCTTTCAGACAACCTTTGGCTCAAGCCTGATTTTCAAGAGCTTCTCTTTCTTTAAGGCAGCTGGTACCAGCATCAACACAATTCAGTAGAGAAAATTGACCTTTGGAAAACATCTTCAGTAAACTACCGAGATGGAGGACTTTAGAAAGTCAGCCCGGTCCCATTTTTGTACATTTTGATATGAATCCAAAGATCCTGTGAAAGTCTGTAAGGATTCTTAGTCATCAAGGTCATGGTTGTCCCAAAGATGCTTTTCCAGGAGGCAACTGGACTTTCTTGTTTTTTCTTTGAAGACGTTTCGCCTTCTCATGAGAGAAGGAAAAAACCAAGAAAGCAAAAGCACCTTTGGCCATGTAGTCCCTTGTCCCTTTCTGCTTTCAGTTATAATCTCTTTTGTCCAAGTTTTCTTTCTCAAAATATTCAGGATTCATCAACCAATTCTTTTTCTCTTCATCTTCACACTTCAGGCAATCTACTTTAGATTTTTTTAAAAGTCTAATCCAGTGATGGAATTAAATTTTTTTTTACCACCAGTTCTGTGAGCGTGGCTTGGTGGGCGTGGCAGGGGAAGGATACTGCAAAATCCCCATTCCCACCCCATTTCTGGGGGAAGGACATTGCAAAATCTCCATTCCCACTCCACAGCCAGAGGTGGTATTTGCCAGTTCTCCGAACTACTCAAACTTTCCGCTACCGGTTCTCCAGAACTTGTCAGAACCTGCTGAACAGCATCCCTGGTCTAATCTTCATTGTGACTGTTGTTTCAAGGTCCTTTTTGTTTTGTTTTGTTTTTTGCTGAAGCAGAGGTCTTCCCCTTTTATTTTTCGCATCACAAACTACTGTTTCATTTTTACTTCTTTCTCTTGGAAACAATCATGTAGTTTCGTCCCGGTTCTTTCTGCTTCTCTTCAGAGTTGTTCTATTCCTTTCTATGTTTGTTCCAGCTCAAACCATGTAGGAGTTTTTCAAGTCTCAGGTTTCCTTAATTGAATTTAGATTTTCCTTCCATCTTACGATGATTAGCTACCATCTTCATACTAATAATCTTTTTCTAAGCTAATAATCCTTCTTAAATTCTTCACTGACATTTCAAACTGTGTGAGATGAAATTATCTGTTTCTCTGCTTTATTCTTTTACCTCTGTACAGTTGTATTTTTCCTGGAAATACTGTTTTCTTCTGTCTTGATCCTGTTTCTTTGCCGAATGTCACTTTTTTTTCCAACCTCAACTTTCTGCTTTTAAAAGTCTCATTTCATTTTTGAACCTCAAACTTACTTTCTCTATTTTTGGCACATATACCTATGTGATGAATGTGTCCTGCCACATATATCAACCAATTTAGTTTAATGACCATTCCCCCCCCCCCCCAGTCTTTATGAATTTGTTTTAAGTCATAAAGTAGTTAAGTAGTACAAATAATATTGCTGTTTTCTCCTTAAGAATGGGGAATGCCATTCTTTATTAAGTCATCCAGCTTTATCAAAAGGTATGGGGATTCTTATAGTCACACCTTTCTTATATTTTGTAGCCTTTCATCGAATTGTTAATTTAATTTGGAATGTGAAGGCCCAGAAAAACAAAAAGGAGGGAGAGGGAAAAATAGAGCATGGGGGAGAATAGTTTTCTGAAAATGTTTCCCTCAATTTTTCCTGTAGAAAAATAGGAAACAAGGGAAAAACGGAACACCTTTGAAATATTTTTGGTTTTAGAATGGTTAGCATTACTTCCAATTTAAGATGTTATTAACTGAAAATAGCATGAAGGGACCAAAGGAAACTTCCACTAATTGTGAATTGTTGCTTGCTTTCATTTGGTGCCATTTCTATATAAGCTTTTTTTCTTCTTCACGTTTTCCTACTGTAGATACTAAAATATGTACTAGCACAGAAGGTATCAGCCTAAAACACTCTTGCTGAAAATGTCTTCATTTGCAATTCCATTTGGACAACACACATGCACTTCTCATATATTGATTGCTTCATTAAATGCTTTTGCTCTGTGGACTGCAGGTAAAACGAACAGGCTGGATTATGTTCATAAGTGCTTGGGATGAATGGGAAGCACTGTATAAAATCCTTCAACATATTCTGATGGTTTATGCAACCTGAATGGGACCAGTCTCCAGCCAAAACTTATTTATAGCTATAAATTAAAGCAGAGATGAAATGCAGTTTTATTTCTTGCTGAAAGATTCCAGGATTTTGAGAATAGAAACTGGTACAGATGATTGCCTCCTACTTGTTTTGGCTTCTACTTTATTCAATCTATATCAAGTAGCAGATTAAAACCATACTCTTCACTTAAAATATCCCTTAATTTTAATTTTCCCCCTGCTCTTTTAGTCCACTATTCCTTCTCTGACCGTATCATGTCCCTTTATTCCCAATTTCACTTTTAACTGATTTGATTTAATCATTTATTTTTGAGACTTTACAATATCTGAGAAATGCTATGAATACTGGATAATTATATATATATTAAAGAAAAAACTGTAGCATGGAGCCAATTTGAACAGTAGCAAGTTTTCACTAATAACATTAAGGTAATTTCACTGCTGGTTCAAAGCAACAGTGCATATTATACCAATATTGTATGATAGCTAATATATTATAATAATATGTCATAACTGATGAAAGAATTTCTTACTATAAAAGTGAAAATAACTGTAATATAAAAAATAGAACTTTTTAAATGGAAAAGCTAGATTTTATTTTGTAAAGAACCTATTTCAAATTACCTAAATTATAACAGAGATATAATCAAAAATATAGCCAAATGAGGTTTTATTTCATTGTCTGAATGTCAGATTTGCTCATTCAAAACAATATGCATAAAATAACTTTCGGAAAATTATAGATATTCACTAGAATAGAAGTCTTCAGACTGTATTATACAAAAAGACAGATTTAGAATAGAAATTATGAGTACTGGTTCAATATGAAAAGCGCAAAACTCTTTTTATTTCACAGTAATAATAGCAATTTTTCAGATATCAAATGGTTATTTTAGACTTGAAAAGTATAAGAATGAAAAGGGGCAAGATTCAGGTTCCCTCTCCTTTATACTTTAGGTATCATTTTCCTTTTAAAGTAGCATAAAGTAAGACTATTTTGATTTTTCAACTTCCAGAATGGAGATGAAAATATCTAAATTCAATCTGAAAAGCACTACTTACCGTATTTTTCTGAGGCACCTTTTTCCCCTCTAAAAGGGGGTGAAAATTTAGGTGCGTCTTATATACTGAATGTAGCCCTGCCCACCCACTGGCCCCCACCCTTTGGCCTTTGCCTCCCAGCAGTTACCTCCTTGCAAGCAAACAGCAAGAAAAAACAGCTCTTTTCAGCTTCAGCACAGCCTAATTAGCACAAGTTGATTGAATCGGCCTCCCAACTCTCAGCTGATTTGCTCTTAGCTGTTTTGCGCAGGGCTCTGCTGCTTGCTGCAAAGAGGTAAATTGTTGGAGCAGATTTTTTTTCCCCTTGTGCTAATCAAGCTATGCTGAAAATGAAAATGAAAGTAAAGCAGGCTGTTTGCTGCAATGAGGCAAAATTGCTGGGAGGCAGAGGCAGATTTCTTTTTCTTCTTTTCCTCACCAAAAAAGGTAGGTGCGTCCTATACTCCGGTGCGTCTTATACTCCGAAAAATATGGTATTTCAGCTGTTGCAAATAATCAGGGCAGTAAATAGGAAGAGGGAAAGAGGGTTGGAATTTTGTTTTGTTCTTTTGCAGTTGACATGTTCCAATTCCCAGGGCTCAGAACCAAAACTAAACAAAAGCTTTCATTCTTGGGACACTAATCTTTTTCTAAAACATTATCAAGCTTAATAATAAACTGTAAATAACCAAAAATAAACACAATGTTTTAACAGAAGCAGCCAAGAATCAAATCAGGGAAAGGACATCCTATTCAAAGTAGATTAAACATCTAATTTGTTTTGCTTTGATTTGTTTGGGGCATGGAAACATTAAATATATAACAAAAATAGTAAAGTATCTTTTTATTTGAGGTGAATACAATATCTAATTTTAGTTTATTATTTATTTGTCCTGAATAACTTTGCAGTTGAGTAAGCAGAAACTAGAATGTGAACAATCTAGGCTAACATAAATTTTCATGAACTGCCTTGCTAAACCCATGAGAACAATATTATGGATTAAATTTATGGCCTCGGTTGTCAAGGGAAAAGTCACCTTAGCTCTGTACCACCTTATTGCAAGGAATTATTGCTACATAAAACTATACTACAAAATGGGGCAACAGCCCATTAAAATCCACTTATCACCTCTGCAATTCTTCATCCCATTACTGACAAAATGGAACAGGCTTTAGTAGCACGCAAGCTGCAAACAGGGTACCTTTACTGTTCAGAGATTTGTCTGTTTCCCAATTCCTAAAAAATGCCTCTGTGCTGGCCACGAACAACTAGATCCAGATCCAGATCTAGATCTAGACCCACACATGTACGGTCTAAATTAGCTACTTTATTGTCTATGGAGATTCTCAATCATCCAAGGTCATCAAGAGCCTTGATGGTACAGTGGTTTAATGCACCCTGTTATTAACACAGCTGCCTGCAATTTCTGCTGGTTCGAATCTCTCCAAGGCTCAAGGTTGACTCAGCCTTCCATCCTTTCTAAGGTAGGTGAAATGAGGACCCAGTTTGTGGGGGCAATAAGCTGACTTTGTATAAAATATACAAAAGTATGAAGGCTATTGCTTAACGCCTTGTAAGCCGCCCTGAGTCTCCGGAGAAGGGCGGCATATAAATCAAATTAAAAAAAAAAAAAAAAGGTTGTCCCACAGATATTTTTTCAAAAGGCAACTGGGCTTTCTTTGTTTTTTCCTTGAAGATGTTTCACTTCTCATCCAAGAAGCTTCTTGAAGATGTTTCACTTCTCATTCAAGAAGTTTCTTCCACTGCTAACTGAAGAACTGAAGAAGCTTCTTAGGTGAGAAGTGAAAAGTTTTCAAGGAAAAAATAAAGTCCAAGTTGCCTTCTGAAAAAGCACCTTTGGGACAATTACTTTATTGTTCTCTGCTTATAATCCACGAATCTCCCCTAGACTGGCAGCTTTTGCCTGGGAAAGACCAGATAAGGCTCAAAGGTATTGGGGGGGGGGGGGGGGTTCATCAGATCTTGCCCTACTTCAAACTGGGACAGTTGCTCTCCATCAGTCTGTACCAGTATGGGTCTCCTAAAAACAACTGAACCTCTATAGCAGGGGTCCCCAAACTTGGCAGCTTTAAGACTTGTGGACTTCAACTCCCAGAATTCTGGGAGTTGAAGTCCACAAGTCTTAAAGCTGTCAAGTTTGAAGACTTCTGCTCTATAGAAAGCCTTAAGAGATGACATATTATTTGCATCTTCCAGGAACCTTAAGGTGCACCTCAAGGGAAACAGCTTAAGTAAACTTTGATGTTGCTTTTTAAGGTCTTCAAGAAGCTAATAAATACGAGGGTTGGTTTGTCCTCCTACTTCAGAACACATCTCCTCACAATATGTAATCAAGGCCAGAAACCGTAAATGGTGATTCTATGGGGCGGTCAATTTACATTACCTTTTCACAGGCTCTGTCTGTACAAGAGCTGCGTCTATCATGGCTTTCATCCATAACTCCATTTCCTTCCCTGTATCTGTGCAGAAATAATAGGTCCTCATGTTTGGATGAGCTGCCTGATTGGAAATGACATGGTCATTTTGTGGGGGAGAAAGGTACAACGTTCTGTAAGACAGAAAAGAGAAGGTTGGAGGAAAATCAAAAGCCATTACTGGTTTCCATAATCAGTAATTTATCGGTTTCAAGATTTATGCAAGCTGCTGCTAGAAACTCATCCCACTGTAACTAATACAATACTATTCATCATCGTGCTCATCTTCTGAGGCAATTATACTCGAGGAAAAGCACATTAGTATTAAATTTGGAAGGCTTGTTGTTGTTCAGAGCCCCTGCTGAGTTTCTAAATGATTCCTATCAATTATAGAATAAATATTTTCTGCTGGCATCTGGTATGCACAGATTACAGAAATAGATTAGCTGGGATAACCAGAATCAGGGTGGAGGGAAACATATCGTGTTTTCCCCAAAATAAGACCGGGCCTTATATTAATTTTTGCTACAAAAGAGGCATTATGGCTTATTTTCCGGTTAGGTCTTATTTTGGGGGGAAATACTGTACTAAACACCTCTGTCTGCTAATGAACTAAACTGGGACTTATTTTTGGGGTAAGGCTTATATTACGAGCATCCTGAAAAATCATGCTAGGGCTTAGTTTCTGGTTGGGTCTTATTTTCGGGG
The DNA here is from genome assembly GCA_022577455.1 of Arizona elegans. NCBI lineage: Eukaryota > Metazoa > Chordata > Lepidosauria > Squamata > Colubridae > Arizona > Arizona elegans. The sequence goes on along the minus strand of JAKOOJ010000007.1, from coordinate 79,956,103 downwards.
AAACAGGCTAGGAAGTTGCAAATACATACTCACCCATTAAAATATGAAGCGTGATTTAGTTTACTCATCGCCAAGAACAGCCCAAAGTAGTTCAAATCCAAGAAACAAAATGTGAAAGGTCAGGACATTTGATAGAAAAAGAGTCAATTATGCATACAATGGAGAAAATGCACCTTGTAAAATATAAGCTACTGAGAGCAGGTAGATATGAGGAAAAGACCAGCCTAACACTATATTTTGAGACTACTTTAATTTGAATGTCTGAATTACAGGTAATCCTCGACTTACGACCACAATTGAGCCCAACGTTTCTATTGTTAAGTGAGACATTTGCTGTGAATTTTGCCCCATTTTTACAACCTTTCTTGCCTCGGGTGTTAAGTGAATCACTGCAGTTGACAATCTGGCTTCCCCATTGACTTTGCGAGTCAGAAAGTCACAAAAAGGGGATCACAAGAATTTTGATCACATGACCATGGGGATACTGAAACGGTTGTGTGAAAAAAATGAGTCATCAGTCACTTTTTTTCAGTGCTGTTGTCACTTTGAATGGTCACTAAACGAAAGGTCGTAAATTGAGGACTACCTGTATATTCTTAATGATGCAAGGTGACTGCTTTAGTTTGGCAAGGCTGCTGTCTGCAGGTGTGGAGCAATAAAGGAAACTGTTCAGAAGAATCTCAGCATGTCTTTCCTGGTTCTTTGGAGTCTGACAGGAAATTTATCCAAGAGTTAACAGCTTCAGGAGTTATGGGTGTGGGAAAAGAGTAAGTTCATTAAAAAGAACATGCAAATTGGATGAGGAAACTATATGGAGCAGGAAGAGGAAGTTAACGAGGTTGCAAAGACAATGCTAATTAGAATCCCTGACAAGTATTAAAGACACAAAAAGACAAGGCTCGCATGTTCTGCTGGGTTGAAATGTTGGCTTGATTTTGGTCTTAATGTGTTAATGATCCTATTAATTGTGCTTTATTTAATAAGCAAATTGTTTGCATAAAATGCATTTATTTCCTGAGAAATCTATAAAAGGTCTTGTGCTGAGGTTGCAGGAGTGCTACAATCAAATCAAATGATCATATTCATTTGTTTTAAATTCCTGGGTTTTTAAATTGAGCCGAATTCATTTAATAATTTTAAACTATTTTAACTGATGTTGTCTTGTGTTTTTAATAGGCTGTACACCGCCCTGAGTCCTTCGGGAGAAGGGCGGTATAGAAATAAAATTATTTATTTATTTATTCATTTATATTCCTTAGTTGGGTAGCATGGAAAGGAAACACACACATACTCTGATTGAATGAAGGAAACGTCTGTGTGTGCATTCCGTTTCAGAAACTGTTCCGAGGCCCTTTCTGCAATTCATGTGTTCACAACTATATTCCACTGAAATATAAAACACCACAAACGCTGAAAGTTGAAGAATATTCTCACCTTAAATGCATATTTGCGGTTGATATGATCCTCAGAAGAAAGCATGGCTATCTGAAAGCTCGGAAGAAGTATGCTTCCTAATATTCCTTCTTCTTTTTCGTCTAGAAAATAGAGCAAAAGGATAAGTAAAAGGAGGAAATTGTCATACAGTTGTAAGAAAAAAAAAACAAATGCATATAAATCTTCCCTGGCTTTTGGAACCTGAATCTTTTATATTTCGTAATTTTGCTTGTTCTTTTCCCTTTGTAACCACCATCTGTTTTCACCACAGATTCTTAGAGATGGCAAGTATAATGATGCTTTCAGAATAGAATCTGATAAACAGCTAATTCTGTCTGATTCTCTGCTTATCTTCTGGAGACATGTATTTGTATAGGTATGAGTACACAAAACAATAATTGTGGCTAAAGAAGTTACTTTTTTGCTCTATAGATCAGGGGTCTCCAACCTTGGCCCCTTTAAGACTTGTGGACTTCAACTCCCAGAGTTCCTCAGCCAGCATTGCATTGCTGGCTGAGGAACTCTGGGAATTGAAGTCCACAAGTCTTAAAGGGGCCAAGGTTGGAGACCCCTTCTATAGATGATGCACTTTCTTGTGTGCTTCATCTTAGATTGGCACACCTAGAGGAGAAAAACACTCATGTGCGAATGCCGTTTGTTGATTTTAGTTCGGCATTCCACACCACTATTCCTCAACGTTTGGTGAACAAACTGGGCCTATTAGGTTTGAATAATTCTTTATGTAACTGGGTACTTGATTTCCTTATTGATTGGCCCCAGTTTGTGCGGGTTGGAAGGAAAGTCTCCAATTCCATCTCCTTGAGTACGGGTTCCCCAGAGTACGGCTGTGTCTTCAGTCCGTTATTGTTCATCTTGATGACCCATGACTGCTATGCCAAATCTGCTACGAATCATATTGTGAAGTAAGTGGATGACACGGCAGTGGTGGGTCTTATCCGGGATGACAGTGAAATTCTTATAGGGAGGAGGTGAAGGCTCTGGTGGACTCATGCAATAAAAAATAACCTGGTTTTGAATGATAACAAAAGAGATCATTGTTGATTTTAGAACGAGCCGGCATAATTATACTCCACTTTGCATCAAGGCTGCAGCTGTGGAAGTGGTGAATAGTATTAAGTATCTAGGGGGTACAGATAACAATCTGACTTGGTTTCTTCATACGTTATCTTTACTGAAGTGTGCAAACCAGCGTTTGCATTTCCTGCATCGGACGAGGAGAGGACATCTTTCTCCTTCTGTCCTGGCCACTTTTTACAGAGGTACAACTGCGAGCGTTTTGGCAAACTGCATCACTGTTTGGTTTGGTGGCAGCAGTGCCTCAGATAGAAAGTCCCTACAGAGAGCGGTGAGGACAGCTGAGAAGATTATAGAAAACGTGCATCCTGTTATTCAGGATATTGCTTATAAGTGCTATGTGCTTAGAGCTCAAAGCATTGTTAGGGACTTCACGGTCTGTTTCTGTTGCTCCCTTCTGGGAGGAGGTTTCAAAGTATTTCTAACAGGACTACTAGATTCTGTAACAGCTTTGTTCCTTACGCCATCTGTCTTGTAAATTCGCAGGATTCCCTCCCCCCTCCGCCATGTATATGTATACATTTGAAGTAGACTGTAATGTTTCTTTGTATTATATATGTGTCTGTATGTGGGTATATACATAAGGGTTATCCTTTGAAAGCTGAATGCAACAAAATTTCATTTTAATGTATGCTGATTAGTGTACATTTAAAGTGACAATAAAACCTATTCTATTCTATTCTATTCTATTCTATTCTATTCTATTCTATTCTATTCAAGTTACTAGAGGAAGAATGTGTCAGGCACAAGTGCACGCATGAAAGTCCAATTAAACTGATTTATTGCTTTTCATGCCAATATACAAGAATATTCTCAACTAAGAGCGGATCTCCTTGTAGTTAGATAAGGGTCCATGAAATTCAAGAGAGGTTGGACTTAGGTCGCGTGTGGCTATGCAGGGATTCCAGGCTGATCCCTCTTTTAACTCCTTCCTCTACACAATGTAAATAGGAAAAAAAATCTGAAAGGACTCGTGGAGTTATTCATCTCCTTTAAACTATTCCACTTCTTCCAGCAGTGAAAAAGAATAAAGAATAATCTTGAAGTCCAACTGCAAACCCTAAGTCTCCAGTCACCTCTGTTACTTCCCTCCCTCTCTCCATCCTAACTGAGAACATCTCATAGCCATTGACTGATTCCTCTGACAAGTCATCATAAATATTTTTCCCCAATCATCTATGTATTATTTGACGAAGTGCATAGGGAAGATTAAATGTAAGACCCGAATTAAAAGCCTGTTATTTTAAAGACAGTGTTAAGGTAAGGGGGCTTATGATGCCTCTTGAGCAGAGGGCTCTGTCATTCAGCTATGCAATGTTTCGTATTCGGTTTGGAAAGGAGCATCCTTGGAATTTGTGGGAGCAAAGCATTTGTCTGCAACTCATTAAAACAAAAAAATATAAGAGACTTCCATTACAGCAGCCCAATCCTGGATCCAGATGCAGCATCTTCAATACATTCATTATTTTGATTCATTATTTAATTAATTATTGATTAATTAATACCACAGCAGCACGGGCACTCTGTGTGTTCCAACTCATTTTTTCCTCAATCGAATCCAAAGCGTAGCACAGCTTTACTCTCGGGTATATTAAGGCCAACCTGGTGCTGGCAGTTCATATTCCTGCTAAAGACTAGATTGAATTCTGCAACTGCTTTTCAACCAGTATCTGTCTGGCCCCAAAGAAAACATGTGCCTACACATTGTTGAGGAAGTTTATCCTACCACTGTTTTTAGTGACAGTTCTGAAGTAAAACGATGCTGTTTTTTCAAAAGAAGCAGGCAGCCTTCAAAGAAGGCTATTAATGATATAACATAAATCTTCCGGAATAAAAAAAAAGTCACTTTTAATTAAGTAACCCTTTGGATGCAAAGAATATATATATAGATAGATATTTCAGTGTATTACTACATAAAGGAACATGATACAATCCAACCATTGCATAAACTAGAAAGGCAATATTACGTTGAAAAATTGTCCCTCTCCAAAAACTGTGTTGCTCAACTTTCCTCAAATTTGTTTCCTTTTTTTTCATAGCAGTTCTATTACATTTGAACACAGGCAATAAATGAAAGTAGCATTACGTGAATCCGTGCAATTACTATACACACAATGCTGTATGTGGATGCATATCTTCACCATATAACCCTCTGAAATTATGTTTGCATCATTAAATGGTTCGCTTGATTCCTGTGAATCAAGAGGATCAATGCGATACAATGATAAATACTGGGGTGCAATTTAGGAGCTCAAAAAGGGGACATAGTGGCCCCCTCTCCTATTCTTCCTTACAACATCCACATTATGAGGCAAGTTGGTTTGAGAGAGAGAGAGAGAGAGAGAGAGAGAGAGAGAGAGAGAGAGAGAGAGAGAGAGGGAGGGAGGGAAGTAAAGTCATCCAATGAGCTTCCATGGCTGAGGATCAGTGGTGGGTTGCCCCCGGTTCGGTGTGGTTCTATAGAACTGGTAGTAAAACTGGCGGGAGGCCCCACCCACCCGCCACGACGTCATCATGGATGATCTGAGCATGCGCAGAAGCTTCTGCACATGTGCAGAAGTGCGCTCGCACGCATGCACGCTCCCGTTGTGAACCGGTAGTAAAGGTAAGTAGAACCCACCCCGGTTGAAGATGGCCAATATCTTAACCACCACACCGAAGAATAAACACATTCATCTGTGGACAGAACATGTCAATTCCCACTTTATGTACCAAATGGATTTACATCAGTGAATACTCTGGCCCCATGCCAGACTGTGAGTGGGATTTCCATTTGTGGCTTCTATATGGAACTCCCCCACAATTTTTATGGTGCCCACAAGACAAGCAACATAGCTCAAGCTTGTGGCAGTCTACACAACTTAAAAATTGTGTTTAATTCTTATATCAACCAGGATAAACCAAATGGCTCGTCATGGTTTGCATTTAATTAAGGGTCTCCTAACTGGAAACAGCACATCTGCCTCCATGAGTATAAAGCATTGAAAGTCCTAGTTCAAATTTCAATTCAGGGTACTTGCTGATCTTCAGTCTCTAATGTGCAATATGGGAACAATACTTATCCCATTTCCAACATTATCATACATTCCATGCTATGAATACTTTTTCTCTCTGCTAAAAAAATAAACACCACTTTGAAATCCTCCATTTTTATGAAGGCCTGGAAATCCCTCATTTTCTGACTCTCATCACTTGGTTTTAAAATTGTCCAATGCAGTGGCCACTATCAGAGATTCCTTGATTTATTGGCTTCAGCTTGGCTTGCAACCAAGAATGAGCAAACTTTGACTAGACCAACCAGTCTGAGGATCATTAAGGTAGCAAAAGTGATAGTGAAAGTAAGAATGATGGTAAGTCACTGTACTTCAGCTGAGGAAATGGGAACACCTGTTTAACCATATGCTACCATGAAACAGGTCTACTCATTCTCAGATAAATGTCTAGTTTATTTCTAATTATTTGTACATTAAATTGATTATTAGGGATAACCATATTTATCAGTATACAGAAATTATTTGCATTAAAGGTAAGGTTCAGGTTCCCTTCGCACATATGTGCTAGTTGTTCCCGACTCTAGGGGACGGTGCTCATCTCTGTTTCAAAGCTGAAGAGCCAGCGCTGTCAGAGGACATCTCCATGGTCATGTGGCCGGCATGACTCAACACCAAAGGCGCACGGAACGCTGTTACCTTCCCACCAAAGGTGATTTCTATTTTTCTACTGGCATTTTTTTTAATATGTGCTTTTGAACTGCTAGGTTGGCAGCAGCTGGGACAAGTAACGGGAGCTCACTCCATTACGCGGCACTAGGGATTCGAACTGCTGAACTGCCGACTTTTCTGATCGACAGGCTCAGCTTCTTACCCACTGAGCCACCGCGTCCCCTTATGTAATAATGTACAATACTTTGTACATTAAATTGGTTATTAAGGACAACCATATTTACAGGTATACTGAAATTATTTGCATTATACCATCTTATTAAAAAGAGCCTCTCTATAAGATTTTTTTTGCCTCCTACATGCATTTTTATTTATAGACAGAATATGAATAAGATTAAGAAACAAACAATGATGATTTTCTTATCTCAGGCCTTCGGTACAAATATTTATTCAATTAGGATGCGCTATTGTTTGCAGCAAATGCTCTTTTATCCTTCAGCAAATGCAAGAAAGTCGGGAGCAAAAAAAAAAACATTGCCACAATGATAAAAAAAAAAAAGACCAAATGTGAATTTCCAAGTGTGTCTTCAATTTGCTGATGTGCTCTATATTAATGGTGGTCTTTGTTCCACAAAACAAAGTGGGATTCTGTATTTCGTCAATATCTGATATGTAATTTAATTACTCTAATAATGAAAGCATGAAGTGTAAACCAGAAAAATCTGAGTTTCATAATTTAGCTCAATCTCAAACACAATGGGATTAAATATTAACTTCCCAGAATACATTTCTGATTTGTAAAATGAGGTAAGAATACTGACCTAGCTTGTCTAATTATTGCAAAAATAAGAAATGGTTTATATAGGTGGGCCTCCATTTATGACTGGTCCTCTTCTAGAAATCATTCTTCAGTTACAACAGACTCTGAAAATGGGGTTTATGACCCAGATTTGAAGTTCTGATGTCTCCTTCCTCAGGCACATGAAGGCATCTTTGGCAACTGACCTGCATTTATGTCCATTTGCAGCGTCTAACAGTCACATGACTGCAATTTGGGATGTTTTTGCCAGAAACTGGTGTTTACCTCTGCTTTCTGGCAAAAATTGTTCTTTTAATGGTCATGCCGTTTCTATTATGACCACTGAGAAAACAGTCATAAAACTGGGTCTGATCACATGGTGCCCTGCTTTATTACTGTCACTACTTGAAATTATGGGCTCATTTACAATTCTAAGTCAAGGACTACTTATATAGATATGCTCTTAAACATTTAGCATGGCTTTATTTTAGTTTGCAAAAAAATATTCTAATCTAGTTTTGCCATGCGAGTACCTAAGAGTTTAGCTGAATACAGAGACTAGCAGATTAGTAAAACTTTGCAAAGACAGTGGACTGAGATTTACTGCCAAGTCCTGGTCTCTGACAGACCTTGACAGAAATGGATGAACTGACTTTCCTTCTAGTAGGGGGAAAAAAATACAACCCGCTGACAGCCATCTCCCTAATTATAGTACAATTTTAGCTCAACCAAAGTCTCCATGTATTGAATTACAATACTGCAACGACCCTAATTGTTACTCTGAATGGGTTGGCTTTTCCAACAGTCTATAATCTTTCTGAACATAAGAGCTCTGCATTTCTAAACTGATTATAACATGAGCAATGTGGTCCTTCTGTAATCGTTTCAAGTGAAAGGAATTAGCTCAGTTTAAAATTATTGCCATATTTCTGCTGGAAAAATCTTGGTTTGCATTCTATTTCAGTCTCCAGAGCTCAATATTAATTCTTTCACTTTTAACATTTGGTCAATGGACATTTTTAATTTTATCACAGACCCAATCTCCTGGATGATTTTTAACTCCAGACTTCAAGGCGCTTATGTTCCAATTGTCTTGTCTTCACCATTATCTGAACCTGCCGGTTTTTAATTTTACTATACAGATACAGATACTTTCATAGCTCTGATCAAACTATCTTATGCGCTTCAGTGTCACATATGAAAAATATCATTTTTTTTTAAAAAAAAAGAAAAATGTGATAAAAAGATTTGAGCATCGGAATGAAAACCATCCTGAATCTATTTGTCTTGTGATGCCATCCCTTTTAACTTGGAGCTAAGTAAGGTCAGGACTAATCTTGCTTAGCACTTGGACAGGAGCCCATCAAGTTAAAATATCAATACCAATGTGATGTCAAAACAATCCCTCAGGCCCAGCAGGGTTCGAACCATGCAAATTTGAAGGGCAGAGGTGGCTACAAAGAAGTCCCACAAAATGACAACATTTTAAGTAGAAGAAGTAGCTCAGACATTCTAATAGAATGCTGTGCACTTTCTGCAAGTTGAAATTCCCAGCATCCTTTGGAGAAAGCCATAATGATTACTTTCCTGAAGACAAAAAGGTGTAAATTTGCAGCGTCAATCAACAAGACTTCTCTATTGCATATAAAAATCTCTGTATTGCACTGAAGTGCTTCAGTGAAGGAGTAGGCTCCTTTGGGCTCAGTTAAGCCTGGGATTATCCAAATGCAATTATTGCTACCTATCTAAGAATACCAAGATTGAGTCTGAAGCAACACAGAATGATTTAATGCTTCAAAAACCCAAAGTCAAAACTCCGAAGTAATTCAGTCATAACCCCTTATAAACTCCTTTATTGACTTCTGGTAAATCTCTCTCGCAGTTGAAACAGATTGGAGAAAGATTTGCATTCCTCTACATCATGTATTCCACTTTCCTCATAATAAATTTGCTATTTTGTACCAAAAAAAAACGTCCACCCCTCATCTATCAGCAAAAAATGGAAAGATGGGGAAACTTAAGCATCAGAAGGGCCCATAGGATGCTAAGAAGCATATGCTACAATTTTGGTTTTCCTAGTGGGTTTTACCAAGGGTCTGGGAAATTCTGGGAGTTGAAGTTCACAAGTCTTAAAGTTGCCAAGTTTGGATAGCCCTTCTTTATACAGTTTAAACCACGAAAAACAAGCCTACTTGAGAAATGAGATCCATGAGACATATAGTACTGATGTGGCTGTCATAAAACAATTGAAAGGAATAGTGAGAGTACTCCACTTTTCAAAGGTTATATGGTGGCTTCCATCAAGCATTCTAGACCAGGGATGTGAAACTCGATTTCATTGATGGCCGCACTAGGGTTGTTTGACCTGGGGGGGGGGGAACCAATGGGCGTGGCCAGGGTGGGCATGGCTAGCCCGACATCACTCATGTTGGTGGCGCCTGTGGTGGCCAAGCGCTCTGCCAGGAAAAACAGAGCAGGGCCCTTCAGAGCACCATTTTCGTTGGCACAGGGTTGCAGGAGGCCATCGCAACTGAAAACAGAGCTTGGGTGGGCCATACACGGCCCTCTTGAGCTCCATTTGTGCTGGCAGAGCACCTGGCCGGTCCTTCGCTATTTCCAGGTGGGCCCCGTGGGCCAGATCTAAACACCCTGTGGGGCAGATCCGGCCCATGAGCCTTGAGTTTGATACCCCGTTCTAGACTCTAGATGAGTGCCGCTCTACTTCAGCAACTTTGTGGACTTCAACTTCTAAATTCCTATGCTGGCTGGGGAATTCTGGGAGCTGAAGCCCATACATCTTAAAATTGCTGAGGTTGAGAAACAGTGCTCTAGACTATTCCGAAAAAACGATAGCACAAGTGCAAAATTTGTACTCATGAAGAACCTGTGGCAGTATATCAGATCAGTCGGAGGAAGCAACAGTGGAATAGCTAAAATTAGGAGTACAGAACAGAGGTATTCAATCTATTTTATATGAAGCTTCTCCAGCCTTTAATGCTGCTTCTGACATTCCATTTAAACAGCAACAATAACACAGCTTGTGATATAGGTCAGGGGGCACGCAGAACACAAAGACGAGAGTTTGTTCTGACCCATATAGTACAAGGTTAGAACTAACTGACCATTAATTTCCCATGGAACAAATTAAGGGTACTGCTCAAATCAGCACTTTTATTTTTATATCAACAGAAGGGCAGAATGACCATTACTCGTTCCAAAGTCATCATCTTCTTTTTTTAAAAAAAAGATAACATATTTTTGGAAGCATAGCTTAACACCACTGCTTAGAGTCATTTAAAAGACTTACCTCGATAGTAGAAGAGACAGAGATCCGAAAGAACAAACCATCGCTTCTTCCAGAGCTTCATGCCAGTACTATCCTGTGTAGGTAATGAAATATAAGACTCATAGAGACTGGAAATACAAGAGTTTGGGCACATTACCAAAATCAGAACCTTTCTGTAATTCTGGAGTATCATAGGTTATCACGTATTTGTCTGATTAAACCATTAAACATTGATCATTACAAATAAAATTCCCACATTGCCTGACATCTGTATCCTGAATCAGAAGATGTATGTGTAACAGTTGCCAAGGCAACCAATAATAGAGCCCTATTAACTTTAGACCCTGGAAATTTTCCCAGTTCACCTTTCTGACTTGTGTGCAACAGTGCTCAACAATGCCTTTTTCACTGAGTCACAAAACTCTTCTTCTCAACACAAAATGTTTTCAAATGTGGTTGGGAAATTGTCAAGTTCTGAGAAATGACAAAATAAACATGTGACATCCTCCATTTGTACCTTTTCTTCATATCCCAGTAATCCCAGTTTTTTCCCCGAATGCCATCACTCTGCTTAACAACTAATTCCCACAACGCTGTCAAATAATTTACTAAGACTGTATTATTATTATTATTCTCTTCCTTACTAGTATCTATCTCTTCCCAGTTATTACTATAACCATGTTGCTTGTATCTTTCAATTTATATTGTTTTTATTTGTTTCCTAGAACGATTTGACAGCTTATTAGTAACCTTGTCTATCACTAAGTGTTGTATCTTTTTATTCTTGATGAATAATGTATTTTATTCTCCTTACGTACACTGAGAGCATATACACCAAAGACAAATTCCTTGTGTGCCCAATCACACTTGGCCAATAAAGAATTCTATACTATTCTAATCATTGCCTGTCCTCTAGATATCTAGAATTACAGATGAAGGTTGTCATATTTTCAACATGTCATCCTCACCCCCTCTCCCATCTCAGTAAACCTATGCTCAGATTGAGAAACTCTCTGATATCTGAAGAATGGAAGTAATACCAGAAAAGATAGTTTGCAAATCATAAAGTAGGTGCCTTCAACATCAGGGGACGTGAAATGGGCAGCAAAAACTCATTACTGCATAAAAGACATGAGCTTTAAACCCCGGGGACCAACATATAAATGTAACTAGATTCTGAAGGAGCCGATCTTTGCTTTTCTAAGAACACCATTCATATCAATAGCAAGAACAATTGATCTGAGCCTCATCTTGCACTCTTAAATTTAAAAGGATGGGTCTCAGTACCAAAAGTGAAACTAGGACAAGGCTAAACACTTTAAAACTTCTGAGAAATACACACTCCAAATAGCACAGGAAGAATGCTAGTTGATATATGAAAACAAGAAAACGACAAAGCTGGCTGGGGGAATTCTGGGAGTTGAAGTCCACCCATTTTAAAGTCCCCAAGGTTGAGAAACAATGACATAATCTCTTGTGGCTGGCTAAGGTCCAATTTATTCCACATCAGATTTCAACAGTGGCAACTGCCACAGCAACTATTTTTTAAAGTATAACTTTGACCATGGGGCAAAATCTTGTCACAAGTAAAATAAAAGATTATGACACACTACCCTTGGCCCAGAAAGTGATTTTATTAGTAAAATCTATAGTACAAATATGCTAAATATCTGGATTACGAATATTTTACTGAATATCTTAATTAACCAAATTAAGCAGATGTTTATACAGGCATATGGTACCGATAAATTACCATTTTAGCTCACACTTCAGTATTCACCTCAAGATGTGAATTACGTCTTTTCTGCATTCAATGAAAGTAAAAGGCAAAAAAATATAAATAAATGCAGGTGCTACAGTTTTGTATGTTAGAACTGCAGCAAAGGTGAATTAAACCAAAAATGATTTATATTGCATCTGCTTTTGAGAAATGTTTATAATAAAACAATGCACAATACAAACAGAATCCCTTAACAGTTGTGGCCCTATTTGGGGGAATAAATCAAATCCAAATAATTGAGCAAACTTTTATCTAACGCACTGTCATTTTGCAGCAGTTATAAAATGTTTCACAAGCTAGTATAATTTTCTAATTTCCTGCCGGCCAAAATAACAGAAAGGAAAATCACTCATTTGCAAGTGTGTGGGTTCTCCAGCAGATACCATTAACAGATTACTTCTTCATGTAATGTAGAACTAAGCTGCGATTCTGCACTTTTCTTATCTCATAATTGCAATGCTACATTTCAGGTGACACTATAGTACATACCTCCAACCCTCCCCTTCCCCAAATAGACATTACCTGTTTATATAACCAGCCTCGCCTAACGACAGGTGCATTAGGATTTCTTTTTATTGAATTTGACCTCTTTCCAAAATTATGGACCTTTTTTGAGGAGCGCGATGTCTAAAAATAAAATAAAAGGAAATTATCAATACTCAGTACATATAGGAGATGTAAAGCTACCTCAGAGAGAAAAACAGATTTGGATCATATGCTTCCCTTATGACTTATAAGAAGTTCCACCCCCCACACCCCCGATAAATCAGTAACTACTTTGGAGGTTTTGCTGACTTCTGTTTGCTTGAAGCTTTCAGCAAGGGAAGAAACTCTGCTCCCAAGCATAACATAAGCATAGCATCTATTTTAACAAGAATGTAAATTTTACAGAGAATATTGAAAACAGGCCAGAGAAAAGAATCACTAAAATCGAAACAACTTTTAGCCAGAAAGCCAAATCATAATCAAAATGAGCTAATATTGCTAACGTACCGTAATTATCTATTACTTTGCCAATATTCTTCCACGCAGAAAGTACTTTAGGTTAACTAAGTGGTTGCTTATTTTCCCCCCTTAGAATTTTCTCCATAAATACAACAATTGTGTGTTATCAGTTCAAGAGGGTGGCGCGCAAATCATCTTTTATCAAGGGCTTTCATCGATGTTCTTTTGCCAATTTACAGTGTAATGGTAAAATGGGGAACAGCACCTTATAAAACCACTCCTATTATCACAAGTGTCACAGATATAAATGTGACTTGATTCAGAAAAATCAGATCCATATTTACAAGCCATTTGTGGCCTTTTTGAGATTTAAATGCAGGCATTATAAGCAGTAACATGATCCCATGAAAAGAGCAGCACAGAATATCATATATCATGCACTTACAGTAAAAATGATAGAATGTATCTGAATTTTTATTTAATACTAGATGGTAACCCGGTGTTGCCCGGGTATTTCTAGATGTTGAAGCCTTTGTCTGACAGGGAGCCATTGAGAGGGGCCTTTCTTCCCCCTACTCCCATGCCCATCATCCCTGTCCTCTCCCTTCCCCCTCCCATGCGCTCCGCTTTCCTGCCCTGTCTATGATCCTGGCACTTTGCCCAAATCCATCAGGTGCTTCCCCATTGCTCCACTGGAGGAAAAACATTATGGCTGTTTTTCCAGAGGAAGCTGCAAAGGAACTGACATCACAAACAATTGCCGCTCTAGGACACCACACCCACTCTCCTTAACAGCCCAGGTGTTCCACAGTTATGCTGGAACACCCCTCCCCCAAGGGTGTCTTACCCCCCACCCACCCCCAGTATTTGTTTCCAGATAGTAAGTCATATGTGTACCAAGTTTGGTTGAAATTGCTCGAGGCATTCCAGAGTTATGCTGGAACATACATACATACAGCCTTTTTTATATAGATATAAGATAAGATAAGATTTGTTGTTAAAACATTAATTGGAATGGAAAGCAGGATTCTGTGGGCATGTAGCTACTTGATTAAGAAAAGGAGTTCAAATATCACTACACCTTTTATTTTAAGTTTAAATGTTTCTCTGCAAAACAGAGGAAGAAAGACGAACTAAGTTGTTTTAGGCTGGCCCAAGAATAAGAAATGAAGTTAGAAACTTGTAACGATTGTAACATCTACATTAATTTCACATGAAATCAACATTCTAGTGTCCAATTTTTCAATTCTTTCCTCTCAGATTGAAAAGTTAAAATTGAATTGTTTCAAATATACTCAATATTTCCCATTTGGCTTTTTTTTAAAAAATTCTTCATTCTTCATCCTAACATGTACCACTATTTATTTCCCTTGGGTATCATTCAGAAGATAGGAAGAAGGAAACACTTTACTATGGCAGAAGAAGTTGGAAAAAAAGAACTTGCACAGAAACTATTATCAGATTAAATAATTTTACCCCAAAAAGTATCAAGTTTTGAACAGGTAAGGAGAATTAATCAAGAAAATTAAACACACAGCTGGCTCAATGACACACAGAGTTGTTTAATCCCTTTATCAAATGACCTCATTGTATTATATTTTGCTTTCTTATTACACTGAACAACTGTACTGCCTTCTGAATTGTAAAGCTCCATTAACTTTTATAACTAATGTGGATATTTCTGTGACATATGGTCCATGACATAACGGGTAGCAAACGATTTCTTGCAGTGGGTCTTAAAGTTAAAACGATGTGGCCAAACAGGCTTGCTCATTAAAGAGGAAAGTGTAAAAGAATAGAGGCAACACCCTCTTGTCTTTTTTCATCAGACATTTAGCAGAGGCTGCTAAAGACGAATGAATAAAATAATTGGGACAATGAAACCAGCTGTTAGTGGACTCTGAATAGCAGGCACTCACTTTTGTACAAGGGACAAGTGCATCTTTATAATTAAGTCATATTTTATCAACAATTGTGAATGTATGTTACAGTTAATGAAACAATATACTGTAAGCTCTGTTCCATCTAATAAGCTAGCTGTGCCATTCAAAGTACTCCCATTGTCTTCAAATCATTATCTTAGTTAAAGCTAATGTACATCTTGCATTCATCATAGTTAGTTGCTATATATTAATCTAATAGAACTTTAAAAATTTATTGCTGTAAATATAATTTAACATAGCTCATAAATAAAAAACATATTTATTCATTTATACATTAAATTTAGTGCCTGAAAAATGTGACATTTACAGAAAACTTTCTGCAGCATAAGCTCAACATGAATCTGCTAACAATTATGTGGTTAGGAATATATATATAAAAATCCAAGCTTTGAAATCTGATTAGAAGATATATGAAACAAGTAGCAATATTATTATTTTTTTTAAAAAAAGCTTGCTGGCAATTTAAGCAAGGCACCTTTACATGGAGAGCTAGTTTTGAAACTGGCCCTCAACATGAAGATGCTTTCCTAAATACCAGGCAAGATCAGCGCATTTAAAGAAATAAAATCTCTACATTATTCACTGTATTTATCCAGTGTTTTCTAGTGCTTCATCTTTTGCTACTGTATAGACTCATGGATAAGAACACGTAAGAATTTTAGATGTTGAAAAGCACCCAAAACGTCAAATTTGGCTCATTCACAATATATGGTAAGACTTTTGTGAAGTACCCATATTTACTGTATATAAGGTAAATGTCCCAGCTCCTGCCCATCTCGCACTTTGAAAACATGCAAATGCGAGTAGATTAATAGGTACCACTTTGGTGGGAAGGTAGCAGCATTCCCTGCGCCTTTGGCATACAGCCATGCTGTCCAAAGGATCATGGAAAATGTATTTGGAGAACACTGACTCCCTTGGCCAAGAAACCAAGATAAGCACTGTGCCCTAGAATCGACACGACTGGGCAGGGAAAGTCCAGTTGTGTCTGCCTCTAGGGCACAGTGCTCATCTTGGTTTCTTGGCCAAGGGAGTCAGTGTCGTCCAAATACACTGTTGTCCACAAATCCTGTGGACAGCATGGCTGTATGCCAAAGGCGCAGAGAATGCTGCTACCTTCACACCAAAGTGGTACCTATTAATCTACTCATATTTGCATGTTTTCAAAGTGCGAGATGGGCAGGAGCTGGGACAGGGAACAGGAGCTCACCCCATTATGCGGCACTAGGGTCTCGAACCTGGGCTGTCAGGCTTTCCATCTGACAAGCTCAGCGTTTTTAACCACTAAGCCATTGCACCCTTTATACATGCATATAAACCCATCTGAAGGCAAGTGGACGCTCACATTTTTAACCCAAACATCATAAAAAATGTGGGTTTTCATGGCATTTGTGTTAAAAATGTGATGGTTGTCTTATCTATACATGATGTAGGAGAAAAGCAGGCAGAGCTGGGAGGCAGAGGTAAGCAAGTCATCAGTCTACAGCAGGGGTGTAGAACTCAAGGCCCGGGGCCCAGATTTGGCCCGGGGGTGCTTAGATCTGGCCTGTGGGGCTGCCCTGGAAACAGCAAAGGACTGGACTGCAGTGCCTCTCCCAGAGAAAATGGAGCTCACAAGGGCAGCAGGTGACCCTCCCGAGCTCTGTTTCACTGGCAGAGGGTTGCAGCAGGCCATCACAGCCAAAAACAGAGTTTGAGACCCTGTTTTCTCTGTCAGAGTGCTCGGGCCACCACAGGCCCCCTGACATGAGTGATGTCGAGCTGGCCATGCCCGCTCCAGCCCCCCAAGGTCAAACACAACCCTGATGCGGCCCTTAATGAAATCGAGTTTGACACTCCTGGTCTACAGTCATTGCATTCCCATAAATACTTTTAAGACCAGCCCCTTCTGAATTCTGGTGCCAATTTTATACTTTTAGTTGACTAGATTCTTGTGAATAGGCTTGAGTAATAAATCTTAACTGCAAGGTCACATGGTGTCATGATCTTTTGCGCCTGACTGATGGGTTTATACTGTATAACAGGAATATAGAGATATTTGCCAGTGGAAAAGTGAAAATAAAACTTAAGGTTAATTCCAGGACAAGAGTTCTTTTGTGGCATGCAAAATAAAGGCACCAAATTTCATAAGACTTTCTTGTTTTGCATATGGGAAACACGCGGCCCTACATAGGTGGCTAAACTAGGATTTACTGCAGCTGCAACCAATTTGGTTGAAGTCAAAGGATATGGGGGTACAAAGCCCAGAAACTCTTTAGCAACTATATTGGCAGGCAAATACCTGATTGAATAATTGGCTAATATGCTGACCCCATAATGCTATCCTTATCTGAAGGGCAAAACATTTTAAAAAGAAAAAAGAAATAGTAGAAAAGCATCCTTTTAAATAGTGGATCCAAAAAGTAACTGTTAAATGAGATTTTTTTTAAAAAAACCCTCTTTTTAAATTATTAATGCAGAGGTTCCCTTTAAAAAAAAACACCACTTCTTTTTAAGTTTAGTATCAAACACACAATGAAAACAAAATAATAAAGTATGATTATTTTCTTGAAACTGTAACAAATAGTTATAATAATACAAAATGGTTATAGCAGGGGTGTCAAACTCATGACACCATGTCACCATATGACGTATCGCAACTCCCCCCCCCCCCGCTAAACTGGAGGTGGACATGGCCAGCGCGTGACGCATCTGGCCCACGGGCTGCGAGTTGGACACTCCTGGGCTATAGGGATATTAGAATAAAAATTTAAATACTCTAACTTGAAACGTGTCAGATCAAATTTATACATCAAACACTTTTTTGTAGTAGTTCTCTTCTTGTTTCTTTTGCATGACATTATGGATCAACTAAGTTCTTCTTCTGTGGAGTTTCTGAAGAATTGCAGGAAACTAATCCCAGCCCTTTTCCACCCACAGCCATAGAGGAGGAACGGGGGAAAAAAATCTTATGCTACAATATAAATCCTTTCTAAGCTAGGCTAACAGGAGCAAAAGGAGATCAGGTTCCACCGATCTATACAATTACCGAAATGCTTCTTTCACCACTCTAATCACAAAATAATGAATTTTCCTTCAACCTACTTGAAGAAACGTTTTCTACAAAAGTCTTCCTGCCAATTAAGGATTTAATGCATTCGCACAGATTGTACATATATAGCAGGGGTGTCAAACTCGATTTCATTGAGGGCCGCATTAGGGTTGTGCTTGACCTCGGAAAGGGGGGGGGCAGGGGGCGGCAGTGTGGTTGTGGCCAGCACGATGTCACTCGTGTTGGGGGGATGCCCATGGTGCCTGAGTGCTCTGCCAGTGTAAACGGGTTCCCAAGCTCCATTTTCAGCTGTGATGGCCTCCTGCAACCCTCTGCCAGCAAAAACGGAGCTTGGGAGGGCCACGCACAGCCCTCGCACGATCTGTTTTCACTGGCAGAGGCACCGCGGGCCAGTCCTTTGCTGTTTCCAGGGCGGCCCTGTGGGCCAGATCTAAGCACCCCACAGACTACATCTGGCCCCGAGGCCTTGAGTTTGACACCCCTGGTATAGAGGAACCATAATCAGTTGGTTTGGATTCAGAAGGTACCTAAATTGAATGGAAATAAGCAATCAAATAAAATTGTAATATGAGGTTCTTTACAGCCCAGATTCAAGACTATCAGTATTTTCCAGATTTCAAAGCTACAGTACCTTTCCTAATTTTGCTGTACTTCATATGAGCCCATTATTGTATAATGAGCAGAATAACTACCCTGGATACCACCTTCAAAATTCTTTCTGATTAAGACCAAAGGGAGCTTAATAAAACTACCATTATAAGACATCCACTGTAACATTCGGTCTCCATTCTATTCTTTGTTTAATTACAACTGTTGCCATATCACATCAACATGATGAGATTTAAATTCTGATGAACTAATGAAAGTGATTCCCATTTGGTTACACTTCAGTTGTAGGCTACGCATTTATGCTTGGTCTACTTGACGGTAAGCTGTTGTGGTGGCACTATCCTCTCGTCACGAGAGATAGCAAAATGAATGTTCTCACTTTTATTCATGAGTAACAAGAGAATGTGCATGACCACAGAGATTAAAAATGCAGCTGTTTTCCCACAGAAAGGAAAAGTGGAAAGCTAGCCAGAACTTATTGTCAACTATCAGAAGACCAGGCTGTGAATTAGAAGCTCAGATCACAATGTTTCCAAGATATCAAAAGAACGTTATCTTCACTGCCTCAACTTAGGCACTCATCTAACCTTCTGTACCACAGCATTTGTAAAAGACAAAATATCACCATTCTGCCACATTTTTACTAGCCCTGTTTCCCATTGCCTTTCTCTGTCTATTTAGCTTTGCCTTTCAATCCTGTTCCTATCAGAGGTGGTATTCAGCAGGTTCTGACCAGTTCTGGAGAACTGGTAGTGGAAATTTTGAGGAGTTCCGAGAACCGGTAAATACCAGCTCTGACTGGCCCCATCTATTCTCTGCCTCCCGAGTCGCAGCTGATCAGGAGGAAATGGGGATTTTGCAGTAACCTTCCCCTGGAGTGGAGAGGGAATGGAGATTTTACAGTATCCTTCACCTGCCATACCCACCAAGCCACGCCCACCAAGCCATGCCACGCCCACCAAGCCATGCCCACAGAACTGGTAGTAAAAAATTTTGAATCCCACCACTGGTTCCTATCTAGCACTCTTGTTTTCCCTCACAGTGGGCAACCTTTTGAAAACCAGGGGCTTCCTTTTGCATTGTTTTGTGAGGAAAAGGCTGCAGTAGGTGGAATGATGATGTACAATGGAAGATTTATTTATTTGTTAAGTTTTTATATTGCCCATCTCCAATATCAAGAAATGTGGGCCAGTATTCTAGGACTTTGCTTTTCAAAACTGTCCACAACGAATTTTATAGGATTATATTACAGCTTCCATGGGTTTTCCATCTCAAAATGGTGGAAAAACATGTCCCTAGTTTTTAATCACTGCCGGTTGAATTTGCAGTAGGTTCTAAAACTGAGACCACCGATTGCCCACTCCTGTTTCTGTCAAGTAATGCCAGTGATGCCTGGGCTAAAACTTGTCAAGAGACACAGGAGAACAGGATTCTTCATATAAACTGAAGTTCTTGGGGCTCTCTTGAGCTTAGTTGGTTTCTTGCTGACATTTCATCACCCAAACAAGGTAACATGATTAGTGCACTGGTGGCGCAGTAGTTAGAATGCAGTATTGCAGGCAAACTCTGCCCACAGCCTGGAGTTCGATCCTGACAGAGCCTGAAAGAGGTTGACTCAGTCTTCCATCCTTCCGAGGTCGGTAAAATGAGGACCCAGACTGTTGGGGGCAATATGCTGACTCTGTAGACTGCCCAGAAAGTGCACTAAAACACTAAGGGACGGTATATAGATCTACGGCTATCTTCGTTCCAGTTTTCTTTGTGCTCATCCTAGGTTCTTGGGAAGAACTCGTATGAAGGCTGACACCAGCTAAAGAAGGGACAGCTGTGACTTCATATTGTTGTGAACAGATATATTTAATTAGCATACAGCCAAAGAATGGACGGTAATATTAATGCTTCTTTAGCCATGCAAAGTCAATGTGTTTTTAGTAATAGCAGCTAGTAATAATATAATATATAACGTACATAAAAATTAGAAACTGACTCTTTCCAAATGTGTACAGGTAGTCCTCGACTTACAACAGTTCATTTAGTGTTCATTCAAAGTTACAACAGTACCAGGGGTGGGTTCTAAATTTTTTACTACCGGTTCTGTGGGCGTGGCTTATTTTGTGGGCATGGCTTGATGGTCATGTGACAATTCTTTAGGATTTAGCAGAGATACTAATCTACCAGGCTTTTAATTGCTTGCAGAGCTGTACCGGTCTACTCATTTGTTTTTGGAGGCACTGATCTACCCATTTGTTTTTCGAGCGCCCTGGTCTACCACCACACTGCCTTTTAACACTGATCAGCTGTAGGGCGGCCCTTTGAAGCCCCGCGGCAAGAGTTTAAACAGTTTTTTTCCTTCTAGCTAATCAGCTGGGACTTGGGAGGCAGCAAATAGATTGGGGGCGGGGTCAAATAAAAGATAAGAATAATGGGGGGTGGAGGGTGGGTAGGAGGGCCAGCTCCCGAACAAAGAGAACCGGTTTGGTGACGTCATATCGTCACCGCTACTGGCTCGGCCAAACCAGGAGGAACCCACCACTGAACGGCACTGAAAAATGTGACTTATAACCATCTTTCACACTTATAACCATTGCAGCATTCCCATGGTCACGTGATCAAATTTTGGCTGCTTGGCAACTGATGGCTGCAGTGTCCCAGGGTCACGTGATCCTCTTTTGCGGCCTTCTTACAAACACAGTAAGCAGGGGGTTGGACTAGAAGACCTCCAAGGTACCTTCCAACTCTGTTATTCTATTCTAATGTCAATGGGGATGCCAAATTCACTTAACAACTGTGCTACTAATTTAACAATTGCACTGATTCACTTGAGAAAAGTGGCAAGAAAAGTCGTAAAATGGGGCAAAACTCACTTAACAAATGTCTCACTTAGCAACGTAAATTTTGGGTTCAATTGTGATCGTAAGTCGAGGACCAACTGTATTTATAAGACTTAAGAGTATCTACTTGTTTGCACCCAGCTATTATACTGCCACAAGGATCTTCCAAATGTAGTCCAGAAAAGATGCATGTCCTGACAGGAAAGCACTTGTACTAATAAACTTGTGTGCTTAATAAAAGTATTAATAATTTTCATGTGGACATTTTCAGCCATGAAAGTGACTCTCTAATGTCATTAGTTTATAATTACTCCATCTGTATGGAGACCACACTTTATAAATCATAAGAAGACACATCCTTGCTCCAGGGATCTTATACTCAAAAATTCAGTAAAGAAAAAAACAACAGCAGAACGTGAAGAAAGCGTTATTGGGATAACAGTAAAAGAACATTTAATTGTTTCAGTTACTGACTAGACTTTTGCACAGAACCGCTGATGCTGTTAAGCTTCTTTAAACATCCAGTCTGGATTAAATAGTGAGCTGGGCCATTTTAACACTAGAATTATTAATGAGCACTCACTCCTAATTGACATTGGTTTCTTGTCGCTCTTAATTCTCCAAAATAATTGAATTAGGCAAGACACAAGGAGAGAAGCCCCAAGCTATAGCACAGAGGGTTAGTGTTATTGCCAGAACATTCTGTTCAAGGTCTCTGAGGTTGATCTTTTCTCTCCAAATCCTGATTTCTTAGCTACTACCATTTTTTTTTTGGCCTGGACATTTCAGTATGCTGCTTCCGTCTGTAGCTTAGAAAAATCCAGAAATACAGCACAGAGAAATAATGGTGAGCCTGTGACACGTCGAAGGTAACACACCAGCATTTACCAACACCCAACAACTATTCTCAAAAGCACGCTCCATTCTCCCATGCAGCCTCCAGACTTACTGAAAATGAGTTTTACTTTTATTTCATTTTTGTAATGAGAAGAGTGTGGTGGCCCATGAAGTTAGAATATTGGCTGCCCATCAGCAGGTTCACGTTTGAGATCTGTTGCTGCTGCAGGGTGGGGTGAGCTCCCATCACATGCTTCAGCTCCTGCTGACCCAGCAGTTCAAAAGCGGGTGACTGTGAGTAAATTAATGTGTATCATTTTGGTGAGCAACTTCATGGGGACACGAAAGGAGCCCCCAATTGGGTCTCTTCCAGGCAAGGGTGATATCACTGGCTAATCCTTTCGCTAGGGACACAGAAAAAAAAAACCTGTAATTATTTGACATTTTTTTATATGAGCCAGGGTGGCGCAGTGGTTAGAGTGCAGTACTGCAGGCTACTTCTGCTGACTTGCCAGCTGCCTGCAATTTGGCAGTTCAAATCTCACCAGGCTCAAGGTTGACTCAGCCTTCCATCCTTCCGAGGTAGGTAAAACGAGGACCCAGATTGTTGAGGGCAATATGCTGACTCGAAACCGCTTAGAGAGGGTTGTAAAGCACTGTAAAGTAGTATATAAGTCTAAATGCTATTGCTATTGCTATGTAATACATAGCAACATACATGTTTGGATTGTATTTTTTTCAGATAATTCAATATGCAAAGAATTGTTTCTCTTTTATTTGTGGATGTGGGGCAACATGTCAATAGAGACAGGTTAGACATTTTCTGAATTTTTGATATGCCATCTAAAGGTTTCGCCATCACTGGTACAGTGTTCTCATGCTTCAGAAACTGAGACATTTAATGAGACCAGAAAGAAGGTAAAGGAGAAATTTATAATATTTAGCAATATGCATGATAATTAACAGAAATTAATCGAAGAAACTGAAGGTGAGTTATTTATTATGTAGGAGAGAAGCAAACTTTTTTGGTTTAGGGCAGTGATGGCGAATCTTTAAGACACCACGTGCCCAAACCACGCGCATGCATGTCCAAATTGAAAGGTATGTGCGCGCAAACATGCACATGCACTGACATGCGCAGACATGTGCATGTGCTGACTTCAGTCTTCACAATTTCACCTGATTTTGCTCTATCAGCAACCATCATAAATAAAAATGGCATCCCAAGACCGGCAGCACGGCAAGAGGAAAGATCTTTTTCTTTCATGAGCTTCTGTTTCGTCATTTGCAGGGAAACAGAAGCTCACGAAAGAAACGCCACGGAGATCTGACCTGGGGCGATGGCACACGTGCCAGCAGAGTGGGTTCTGTGTGCTACTTCTGGCACGCGTGCCATAGGTTCGCCATCACAGGTTTAGGGTTTACAGTTTGTTTTGTGCCCTGTTTATGGACCACAGAGGAGAGAGAATAGGCAGAATGAAAATGTTTACCCACCTTGTTATGTTTGAGCATGTGTGTATGTGCGCGCATATACCGTGTTTCCCCAAAAATAAGGCGCTGTCTTGTATTTTTTTTTAACTCCGAAATAAGCGCTTGGCCTTATTTTCAGGGAGGTCTTATTATTTTGGAGCGCGTGGAGCAAGACGAGGCTCCTCTTGCCGTCTTACCTGATTTATAAATGGAATGGTATATAAATGGAAACAAATAAAATAAAATAAAATAAATAAATCTCCAGTTCTGTCTCCCTAATGCTAACCAGAGGAAGTGACGGGGACCGGTTAAACATTTTCAGGGAGGGCTTATTTTTGGGGAGGGCTTATTTTCAGGGGATGTCTTATTTTTGGGGAAACACGGCACATGCCCATGTTGAAGAGCAAATTACTTTTTTTAAAAAAACTTTGACCACACTTAATAGAAAAGCATTGTCACTTTGTAAGGTAAGGTTTCTTAAAGAACTGCAATTAATGTCTCAAGTAAAAATTACAGCTTAAGAAGAAGGACAGAAGAGAAAAAGGGTGACAATTTTCCTCTCTTTCGTTTACTTCCGACATCCAAGGTATTTGGCTGAAATCCAAGAAACTGAATGTAGGAAAAATATAAAGAAATAGTAATAACAAATGAGTGAGAAAAGCCAACCAGGAATTGGATAATCTGTCTCTTTTCTTTTTCCTTCCTTCCTTCCTTCCTTCCATCCTTCCTTCTTTTTTTCTTTTCCTTGTTTTTTTTTTTAAAGTGAAGTTTGCACTTCAGAGTAGCAATTTAGCAGATAAAAACCTCTTCAGACATCTTCTACCATGTGGATATATAACTCAAAAGTATGGCATGATTTGTTCTAACAAAATCTGCTGTGTGGTGCTCTTCATTACCTCAGAAAGTGATCCAGGAGGGCTTTTTACCCCCCCATAACCACTTGGCCTCAGCGGTAGGCTGCATTGAGGCTGCTTTCACAAGCTTTTTAGTAAGAACTACCGTATGGGCCACCAACTGGGATCATGATTATAGTTTATTAGAAAACCATTAAAGGATTATCTGTTCTCTGTGACTTTTTAAAATAAGAAAAGAATCCATTTTAGCCACACATTTAGTAGTGTTGTGCAATGCTTTAGATCTGAAAGCAAAAAAGGTGTTTCAGGGGGAGGCCTTAAACTGAGCCAAGTACATCTATTCCCAGAAATGAACTACTTCACAGTCCTAATATTTGTTTATTGGCTTTTAATAATGAAGTTGTTTATAATTAAAAAAACCAGTAATACAATATTATTATTATTCATGATGGATTTTATACATATTGTATATAGACTGTATACTGCAACTTAATTTTTATTAGCACTTCACTTGAGAGAATTTTTTTTCCTCACAGAAAACAACACACAACAAATTATTTAAAAACAAACCAACCCAAACCCAATAAACAGACCCGTGGATCTAAAAAAAAGGTATTTTTAAAAAAAACTTCCAAACGAAGATCGATTGTCTTACAACCTCCACATAATTGTGCCTCCACACCACGTTAGGCTTACTAGCTCAATAATTTTGTACTAATGAATAATGTATATTGAATACAATAACTTACTCTGCCCAGAGGACTCATCGGATGTGCTGTGTAATCTGATGTCAAATTATAGTGTGCAGCTTCAGACACCATGTTTAATGGTCGTTCTTTCTTCTCTTCTGAAGTCATAGCTGCTGCAGTCCTGGAAATAGAATATTCAATTACATAAGAACCTGCCGGGTATTCTAAGATTAGGAGAAAAACACCTTTAATTGTTTTTAATAAGAGTCTGAATGTGTTACTTGTCCAGATTCCCAGCAAAGGTTGATGCACAACAATAATGACTATGTAAAACATGTCTCCCTGGAGGATCCTACAGTAGGTTCTCAACAGGTAATGCAAAGTATCTCTACTTTAGTAAATTCCATACCTGAAAACTTCTCAGGCCTGTAGTGCTAAAAAAAAAAGAAAAAGACTGCCAAAAAATGAGTCATTTGATGTGCCCAATTTTATGAATCACAAGCTTATATTAGCTGAATGACTAACCATTGCGGTAAATTGTTGAACCTCTGATTGTTCTCCCAGGCTGAATGAGCCCCATTGGTTTTGGCAATTTTTTTTTGGTTTTTCACATTATTGGTTAACTTTCTTCTTGTCTTAGATATATGGTTTGGGTTTTTTTTACATTTTACTTCACAGTAAGCCACTCAATGGTTGCGGAATTGGGAGACCTTGAAATTTGAATATCAAATTATTGAATTAATACAGTAATAAACACGTGTTTAGAAAAAATATAGAAATATTTCTATATATATATTTCTAATGGAAATTAGCATTTAAGAACTGCTCTATTTTTTGAAGACACTAGGAATTCATGATACCAGTTTTATATAGCATCTTTTCAGTTTGCTGAAGTTCTACAACTCAAATCTCTGTTCAATCTATGCCACCTCCTCCATGAAAATGATGCAGTTGTAAATTTGGATTTAAGCTGTATATAAAACAATTATATTTACATTCATTTCTATAAATCAAACGTGTGAATATTAGCTTTTAGTATGCATTCTTTGTAGTATATTTGCAGATTTTATAAAAATACAAAAAAACCCTAAAAAAAAAGAAAAACTATAGAAATAAACTAATTAATCTTAAGGAATCACACATGTCTAAATCTGTGATGAATCTGATGAGGCATCCATTGTTGTGGCCTGCTGGCGGTCAGTGGCGCTGGCAGCAGAGTCGGACAGTGAGGAGGTTGGGGAGATAGATGGGTCAGTCCTGGGAGCTTTGGAAAGCTCGGACGAGGGCTCTGCGTCGGAGGCAGAGAGGGAGTTAGACAGCAGTAAGGCAGAGGAACAGCTGGAGCCTGTTCCCAGTGTGTGCATGCGCAGAGCTACCAAAAAACAAGAACAACTAAGAAAGCAGGTTCAACTTGGGAGCAAAGCCACACCTTGGAGGTGATTGGCCCCTCCTATAGGGAACAAAAGAGGAAAAAACGGGGAGTGGGCTTTTGAAGGAAACAATTTGTTTGTGACTCTGAGAAACTCTGTGCCAAGTTTTGCCTTGTACTGCGTTTGGAAACTTGTTACCTGGCAGCTTTCCAAGCGAGCTAAGGTCTGTGTTGATAAACATTCCTTTGAAAAACTGTTTGGACAGGACTTGCTGACTGTGAATGAAAGGAATTCACAGTCGTGTAAATAAAAGAGGTTTTGCCAGGACCAAGACTCTGCTTCCTGCTTTTTAAGGGACTTTAGGTCAGAACATCCATGCTTTGTGGAGTCTTTGAAAAGCTGGTCTGTATAATTCTACAACTCAAGCAGCAAAAACTAATCTTTGACATCACAGCCCCATTTTGAGGGTGAGTAGGTCTAATTTCACCATATTTCTTCCTTTTCAAGATTGATCTTGTTCAATAACGGCAAATTATAATGACCAAATAAGAGGATTCAGGAAGTTCTAGGATGTTGAGAAAGGAAATTGAAGGAAACCAAATGCTTGTTGCAAAACAAAAAAGAGATAAATCTCTTTTAGGGGAATAATTGATAGGGTGAACTATGAATAGAATGAACTCTGTAGGTGGAAAACTCTGTGAGTCAGAACTACAAGAAAATTTCAGTCTGGGATGAATGGATGATTGGATTGGTGATTACTTGGACAGACCAAGATATCAACAATATAGAAACAGAAGATGGAGGAAAAAAGGAATGCTGACATATGATATGAGACAATTGTATTCTTTAAATTTCACAAGTTGTAGAACATCTCCACGCATTTTTCATTGCCTAATAAAATTGGAAAAAGTTGGAATATGGGAAACGTTGTTCTGGAACTTGGGTTCTTCACCCATGAAGGCATATCAGACCTAAATAAATGTTGCCCTTTATATTGCCCTCACAGGTGTACTCTATTTCAACAACATGGCCATAAGTGTCCCAAAGGTGCTTTTTCAAGAGACAATTGGACTTATAAATAAATAGACAACTACCTGGTTAACGGATCGCATATGAATGAGTAACTGATCATCAGTTGAACAACAAAAGTAAATAGTTATTCATGCTTGCATTCACCTTTTCCCAGGCATTAACTTCCTTAACAGTTATCTTTCAATGGGTTGGCTTATTCTAAAATAGTTTTACCATTACAAACTACTTTGGGATTTTGTAAATAACAGTATGGTACTATTTAACAATTACTGTATATTATATAACAACTATACAATAACAACCACATAAATAAATATTCAGAATATCAAAAAAAATGTAATTTTTTGTACAACTTTTTGTAAACACGTACTTACTGTTCATTCACGACAAATATGCAATTGTCCTGTGAGGGCTGCCCTGTGACTGGATGCTTGCAGGTCACTTTTCGTTCATTGTGACTGTGGAGGAACAAATACAGGAATTATTTAAGCATGCACTGATTAATTTTACAGCTAATTGGAAACCCCCTTTGAACTTTTTGCATGGAACAAAAAAAAAAATGAAATGACATACAGATTTGATGATTGGAAAAAAAAATTGTAGACAATAGAAAAAAATGAAAGCTATGGTGTAAATTTAGATTACGTAAATATAATCTAAACATATTTTTATAGTCTGTGAAACAGAGATGGAAGTAATTTCCTTCATATTTTTCTTTTGACTCCTCAGGGCTTTGCTTGAAATGGCACGAACATTCTATTTATATTCTGGTTTGTCACCTATTCTTCAAGACAGTTCAATTCCCCATTGCATATTGATACAGATTAGACTGCCTCAAAGGTGCTTTCTTCGAAAAGGCAAAGGGCTGTCTTTTTTCTTGAGGAAGAAGAAAACACTTCGCTTCTCAGCCTAGAAGCTTCATTGGGTACTGATAGTGGGAGATGGGAGGATAGGAATTATCAATTGAGACTGGATGGTGGGGGGATGGAAGGATAGGTTCCATCCTCCCACCATCCAGACTCAACTGTCTGTACCTATCCTTCCTTCCCACCGCCATCACAACTGATGAAGCTTCTTGGATGAGGAGCAAAATGTTTTCTTCTTCTCCCTCAAGGAAAAAAACAGCCTAGAGGCCTTTTGAAAGAAGCCACTTTGGGACAATTATGATCTGGATGACTGAGAATCTCCATAGGCATACAGATTAGACATTAGCAGTTCTCCTCCTTTTGATAACATTTCCCTCCCAAAGTTAAGTTAGTTGACTCTCTTGTTTTGGAAATATGTGTCTATCTCTTCTCCTTCTTTTTGGCAGCTCCTTGGGCACTGGGGTTATTGTAATTATGCTGTTGAATGATTATTTTTCTAAAATTGCTCAGATTCTTTTTGAACTGGCCTCTCATGTCGTGAATGGCAGTAGATAATCAATTTATGCATGCATATAATCTTCAGAAGACAAAGGAGAAAATATTGATAAGATATAGCCTATGTATATTGGGCAAAGATCCAAAGATCTACTGTAGTTATTATGAGAACGTAAGAGTCTCAACTAAATTCTCTGTTTTCCTGCGATTATGGAATAAAGGACATAGTATACATTTCTCTATCCTACAGCCGGCAATAGAGGAATAGTATTTATACAGGAATTTAAGAAGTTGATTAGGAGGGGTTGACAATCGGCAAGCCAGCGTTTAAGATCCGAGAGTTGCTGCTTTATGGGGTGAGCTTCCATCACTCACTCCAGCT
Organism: Arizona elegans; assembly: GCA_022577455.1. Lineage (NCBI taxonomy): Eukaryota > Metazoa > Chordata > Lepidosauria > Squamata > Colubridae > Arizona > Arizona elegans. The sequence continues at coordinate 79,926,672 of JAKOOJ010000007.1, read as the reverse complement.
CCTGCCAACCTAGCAGTTCAAAAGTATGCAACCCCAACTATGTCGTTAGGTACCACTTTGATAGGCAACTTTACAGGGACGTGAAAGGAGTCCCCAACCGAGTGTTCCCCAAGCAATGGTGATATCACTGGCTAATCCTCTGTCTCGAATATAGTAGTAGTCATAGTAGTAGTAGTCATAGTAGTAGTAGTAATAGTAGTAGTAATAACAGCAGCTGTTGTAGTAGTTGCCCTCTTTTTAAATTTCTGCTTAAGAAAGATTAATATTACATTATCTATGAAATTTTCTTACTTGCAGCTGCTGCTACTACATAAAATTGAGAGGAATACTTGTGATTGTTGCTTAATTGTCTTAATTAATTGTCTGCCATTTCTTTTTGATTTATATTTATTGAGAGTTTTATATAAAGTAAAAGGCAAATCTAAAAATTCAATTAAAAAATTGCAAAATATGAAATGTAATGTCTTCTGACCACTCTTCAAGAGATAAGTGCTATTTTATAATCCCTCCTCCCTCTTAGAAAGTATACAAATCCTTTTAGCCCCTCATTTAATCTACATCTTTTTAAACCCATAATTCATCGTATTTTAATTCTTTCAGTCCATATAAGGTTTCCAGTCTACAATAAGTTTTTCCTTCTTCTCTAATCAAAAAATCTGTAAATCACTAATTAATTGTTTATCATTTCACTGCTTTTTATAACATTTCATTCTTCTGGTAAGGGCCAAATGCTTTGTAGTAAACACTGTATTTAATCCCACTCTCTTTATGCCTTCTGTTCTGTTTATTTAAAACTTCCCAAAGTTTGCAAACAAAGGGTGTGTGTGTGTGGAGGACATGAAAAGGCAAAGCTTCAGTGATGCAACAACCTTCAATATCTAGAATATTCTGCCAAAACCATAGTGATAACTTCCTATGTAGGGAACAGTAGTATCTGACAACACTTTAAATAAAACAAAATAAAAAGCATATTCAAACATATCCTGGCATATTTTAAGATCGAGAGAGTGAGGCACATAGAAGATATATCCAAGTAAAGTAAAATAAACTTCATGGTTGGTGGAGACACACACACACAAATAAATAATAAAAAACACATTCAAACATACCAGAGGTGGGTTTCAGCAGGTTCTGACCAGTTCTGGAGATCCGGTAGCGGAAATTTTGACTAGTTCAGAGAACCGGTAGTAAAAATTCTGACTGGTCCCACCCCTATCTATTTTCTGCCTCCCGAGTCCCAGCTGATCGGGAGGAAATGGGGATTTTGCAGTAACCTTCCTCTGAAATGGGGTGGGCATGGAGATTTTACAGTATCCTTTCCCTGCCACACCCACCAAGCCACACCCACAGAACCAGTAGTAAAAAAATTTGAAACCCACCACTGAAACATACCCAGGCATACTTTAAGACCAATAGAGTGAGGCGCATAGAAGATACATCTAAGTAAACTGAAATAATCTCAAACTCAATCTCTCAATCTCTCTCTCTCTCCCCCCTCTCCCTCCATATATATGAAATATTAAACTTTGCCTTGTATCTTCCATCCTTATGAGTAGCAGAAGTATAAATTATAACTAAGTTCTCCACTTTCCCCTGTGTTTTATTTTTTTATTGTTTACTGCAAGCTGCCTGAGATGATTTAATATTGCTGCCATTTTCAAAGGCCTATTCTGAACTTGCAAAGCATTTACACAGTGGGATAATGTCACCCTAGCCAAACGGGTGAAACAATGATTGCCTAAAGCTGTACACAATGCTGCCCCATCCGAGAAAGCAATCTGTACTTTGCCAACTTGCAGAAAGCAATCACTGCCCATAAGTAATCTGAGAGTCTGTTGTTGTAACAGTAAGCATGCATATCAGTGGTGGGTTGCTCTCGTTTGGCCCGGTTCAGGCGAGCCGGTAGTGGTGATGATGTGACGTCAGCGAACCGGTTCTCTACGACTGTGAGCTGCCCGCCCACCCCCACGTTATACCTACCTGTTCTGCCCCAGCTACAGATCCCAAAGAACGCAGCACACACAAAGTCTGTTCAAACCTTAGTTTACTAAATAAACCAGTTTTTTACAACAACGGCTGTTAATTAACTGCATTAACAGCCGCCAAGAATTCAAAGAATAATACTGAAAGCTTACTGTGGTTGGCAGAATGCCCAGAAGCAATTTGCAGGAAGCTGATAAGATAAGATAAGCAAGACAAGATATGAAGGTATGTGAACAAAGTTGTTCCCTGCAAATTGCTTCAGTCGGCGTTCCTCCTTAAATAGGCTAAGGGAGTGGCCAATTAGCCCCAAGCCTTACTCTCGAGGAGACCTCCTCCTAAGGAGCCATTCCTGCCTTTTGGCAGCTCTGCACCCCCGTGCATCGAGAAGAGGCTCCTCGTCTTCATCCTCTTCACTTAAGGGAGCTTCTGGAGGTTCTGAAGGCCCTGGCTGAATCCCTGCCTCTGGCACCACATCTTCTCCAGCCTCCTCATTGTCTGACTCGAGTGCCAGCTGCACAGGCTGCTGGCGCAACACCACACCAGCCTCCTCGTTGTCGGAATCAGCTACTAGCTGCACAGGCCACTGACGAGCCACAACACTACCTTTATTTGTCATTTTTTTAGCCCAGCTGATAGGCGCGGCAGAGTGGATTGCTGCGCCTCAGCTGGGCAGAAATCTAATGCGCTTGCGCGGAGGGCAAGTTCGGTTCGATCGCACACAAAGCGCATGTGCGAAGAGAACCAGTGGTAACACCGGTTGGAACCCACCATTGATGCATATGGGTGGATATACTTAGGGTTTTAGTCCACATCCAAGACTCGGAGATAAAAGATTTGCACGTGAAATCAGACATGTTTTGCCTATTAGAGAAACCAGTATTAGCTATGTGCATTCTGGATCCGCGAAACTTAATTGGTGCCTCCAATGAATCGAGAGGCTATTGTTTCACTGATTAGCAATTACCACTCCTCATTTAGTTTGAATGCATTTATGTTATATCAACTCTGCAACTCTATCTCCTAAGTGGCATTAATGTAAAGATTTCCCTGAAGCTTCCCAGGAAAAATAATACTTGAAAAGCTCTGCTGGGCGAATGCTTTTGTTTGACTGCTGTACTGCAACCTGATTCTTTCATCTTTTCTCACAGCCTAAAATTCCTGGAGGTTTTCTTGCAGGTTAATTAAATCTACCTGTCTGGAATTTAAAACCAGTTTTAATTGGCCTCTCTTGGGTAGTAAACATTTTATTCTCTTGTTTCTTTATATCCTTTTAATTATGTGAGAGCTGTCAGTATGTAACCTACTTAAGTGTTCCTTTTTGGAGCAAAATAGATTTGTTTTAACAAACTCGTGTTATCTTTATCATGCAGAATTAAAAAGCCCCGGAGACAGCTGAAAGCAGAGGTATGTTTTATTTTATTTTTTTAACGTCAATATAATGGTATTTTGACAACAGCCAGTCTAAAAACGAAGATCCAGAAATCCAGAAGCCTCCATGGTAACTTCATTGCCATGCAGGGCCATTCTTTCTCAGATCAGTACATAACTAGTTCTCTCCATCAGCGAGGCCTTCAGAAGTGGGCACAGCTGGCTGAGACATACCTTCACCAGAAATCAACCGACAGCTTGCATCATAAATCCTCTTAACTGCATTTTTTTTTTTTAGTTAGGAAACCGAGGACTCAATATTACATTTTACACAAGAGGCTGGAACCCAACATTTCTGTAGCTACCCTGTTTTCCCCAAAATAAGTCATCCCCTGATAATAAGCCCAGTCGGGCTTTTGAGTGCATGGCAATAAGGCCAAGTGCTTATTTCAGGGTTCAAAAAAAACCATAAGACAGGGCAGTGGTGAAATCCAATTTTTTTTACTACCGATTCTGTGGGCGTGGCTTGGTGGGCGTGGCAGAGGAAGGATACTGCAAAATCCCCATTCCCTCCCCACTCTGGGGCCAGCCAGAACTGGTATTTGCCGGTTCTCCGAACTGCTCAAAATTTCCGCTACCGGTTCTCCAGAACCTGTCAGAACCTGCTGGATTTCACCCCTGAGACGGGGTCTTATTTTCGGGGAAACACGGTACATCAAATCAAATCTTTCCCAAGATCTCTTCCATCTCTATGATTCTGTAAGGGCCTCCTGCTTGAGCTGGGGGTTGGACTAGATGACCTCCAAGGTCCCTTCCACCTCTGTTGTTCTGTGTCCTATGTGTCTGAGTCATAGACCAGCATATCTGCAGCTACACAGATAGCTATCAAACTGGTGTCTATTTGGCAGAACAACATAAACCTAGGTTCTTGAATCTACATGCCCAGACACTGTGCCATTTTTGATGGAATGTTCTGGGCCAGTTTGGGCAGGTGAATATGTTTATGTATTTATTATTATTAAATATATATATATATATATATATATATATATATATATATATATATATATATATATATATATATTCAATTAACACAGAGAGAAACTCAGAACCAGTTATGCACTATTCCTGTCAAGCGTCTTATGCAAGATCATAATCTAGAAACCAAGGTTCTCACAAATTCAAAATATTACAGGTTTTATTGCAATGGGCAGTATGTTAAGTTAAAGAGTTTTGGAACCTGGCCCCGTATTCCATGACGGTCATTTATGAGTAAGAATGTTAGGAAGGGGCTTCTCTGGGGTCCTTATTCTTCATCTTTCCTCCTTCTTCATCTCCTAAATGGATACTCTCAGAATAATATGCAGGTAGTCCTCAACTTAAGACTATTTATTTAAAAATTGCTCAAGGTTACAATGGCATTGAGAAAAACGACTTATAACTGATCCTTGCACTTAGGACTGCCTCAATGTCCCCATGGTCAGGTGATCAAAATTCAGACCCTTGATACCTACATGTATTTATGATAATTGCAGAGTCCTGGAGTCATGTGTGATTTTTCCAGATGGCTGTGTTGTGGTCTGTCAGCCATCGGCCCCTCCAGCAGCCGAATCAGAGGAGGAAAGGCGTGGGAGTCAGGGTCAGCATCGGGCAACCTGAGAGCTCCAAGGAGAAAGAGGGAATGGAGCCGGCAAAGAGAGAGAGACAGAGGCAGAGCCTGGGCCGTCCATCAGCCCTCAGATGGACGGTCAACAGCCCCCAGGTCTGGAGGTGGCTGATGAGGAAGAGGAGGAACAGCTGGGTCCAGTGCCTGACGCGTGGATGCGCAGAAGGCAGATGAGAGGAGAGCAGTGGAAATCTGTGGGCCGATCCTGGGGAAGGAAGAGCCACCGCTGCTAGCAAAGCCCCATCCTAGCTCTGGGGATAAAAGGCAGGGGGCGGAGATGAATAGGTGTGGCAGACAACTATACATCTCACTGTAGTCTAGTCAAGGGGAGAAGCTGGATTTGCCCAATAACAGCACGATTCACGTAACTGCAGTGATTCACCTAACAATTGTGGCAAAAAAAGGTTGTAAAATTGGCTGTGACTTACTTAACAACCGCTTGACTTAGCAATAGAATTTCTGGTCCCGATTCTGATCGTAAATCAAGGACTACATGTATGCAGTCTGCACTGCCCTTAAGTAGTCTCAGATCAGAAATGTCATTTTTTTCCCAGTGCCATTGTAACTTTGAACATTCAGTAAACAAACCTCAGTAAGCTGAGGACCATTCAGCCAAAATAAAAGCACTGATTTGATTTCACTGTATTTACAGATATATTAGGAAACGGGCAAATGTACATTTCTTAACATTTACAAATGTTTTGAAAAAGTGTTTGTATTTGTGTGTGTGGTGTGTCAGGAGAGAGGAAATATTTCTTTGCTATTTTTGTTCTCTGTATTAATTCTTCTTTTGCAGTGAGATATATGAACATCAATGATACATGATGCATCGAGAAAATTACTAAAATATTCTGGGAAAATGTAATAAACATATTTATATCTATATGAAATCTGCAGCTGTACAAATTTAATATTCCCCCTGAAATGTCACTTCAGGATTTTTCATATTATCTGAAGATGTGAAGTTTTTCTCAATTACATCTGTTTGAAAATAGAAAATGGAAAAAGCTTTTCTGAAACACAGATGACTATCAGGCTCCATAATCAGAATATTTCTTGGGTAATAAAAGAGCATTACAACAAACTTCAAAGTCATTGAATTCTCACACAAAGGTAGTGATTTTAGCTTTAAACATCAGGATTTGAAATCCACGTTAATAATCTTTCCTGCTCCCACAGCTTGATGCAAACTCAGGATAAGATCTAAGATATTTCATCTATGGAGGTAGTAATTCACCACTGATTTAGGTTGAATTATTTACTCAAGGGACCAGTCTGTTGAGCTATTTCCCAGTAAATTTAAAACTCTGAAAGACAAGGTTTAGGGTCGCTTAATCTTTAACAACAGTATTCTGCAGGCAAATTATAAAACGGATTTAGCCTGCCTAGGAATTCCTAAATCGTTTGCTGAGGTAGAAATCCAAGTTTTCCAGTCCAGAAAACTATACATTAAATTCACTGTGAATATTCAAAACCCTCAATTTGGACTCAAAAGAGGCAAGGATAAAGGTGCTAAGTACCACAGAAAAGGACAGCGATTTACTATTGGTATTACGCAAAATGAGATTCGTACATCTGTTTATCCACAACAGATATGAAACGGCAACTTTTACTTAGATTCTAATTGGAAAGCACGTAACAACGTAATAGTAACCAGATGGAAGACAGCATCCCCCACCTGTGGCTTATGAAAAGCTTCTATTATCAGGTTTCAGCGCGGAAATAGTAAGCTTTCATTTAGACAGCTCAGGAAGCCGAAGAGAAAAAGGATGTCTTCAAAAGAGAAAACAAAAATGAGACACAAGAACCATATGCAGACGAATGTCACAGCATGGTTAATAACTTACAAAAAGATGTAAGTTAAAGAACATTTCAGATTTTGAGCTCTCTCAACATTTGCAGCATTACTCTATAGCCCAGTAGTAATACAAGGTATAAAATTTATTACCGCCAACCAATTTTCAACACTTGGGTATAGTTATATATACATGGGAACACATGAACTTACCAATTCCTTTTGATTTATGTCCGGAGGATGCACTAAAGTACTGAATCCAGGGGTGGATTGCTGGGGGTTTGCAAGGGTTCAGGAGAACCTCTAGCTAAGATTCTGTGCAGTTCGGAGAACCCCCAAATCCCACTCCTGGCTGGCCCCTCCCACCCCACCCCCACCCCTCCCAGGAGTCCCTACACAGCCCCTTTTGGATGCAGATAAGTTCAGGGCATGCATGGAGGCATGGGGAGGGTGAAAAACAGGCCTACTGGAAGTTCAGGAGAGCCTCCGGAGTCTGGGGAGGCTATTTTTGCCCTCCCAGAGGCTCGAGGAAAGTCTCTGGAGCCCAGGAAGGGCAAAAATGCCCCCCCACCGTGGTGGAGGAGACCGACTAGGCCACGCCCACCCAGCAACCAGGCAGAGAACCTCTTGCTAAAATTTTTGAGGCCCACCCCTGCCTGAATCTTTAGAGAACATTTAAGATTATGGAAGTGACTGTCTTGAAACACACAGACTTAGGACAATATGTCAGACATTCTGCATGTTTTAAGAAATCCCAGCTAGTTGCAAAGTTAAACCTGTTGGCCAACTTGCATGATATTTTTGTGACTATATTTTAAATATTTAACAATATATTCAGCAGGAGTAAAGGAAAATGAAAGCAGTCTGTCAAAATCAATATCTATGCAAATGGTAGTATTTGAATAAGGGGAATCTTTTAAAAATGTACATCTCAAAAACTAAGTGTTTTTTTTTTTTTCAGAGCAACCAGATCTACCCAATTATGGGACAGAGCATACATCCGTTTCGAATCCCAGAAGGGTATGGCTAGCTGATGATAGCTAAATAGCTTGAAATAGATCTGTACTAACGTCCCTTTATTTCTTTGTCGGTAAAAACGTACATTTAACACAAAAATAGTTTGTTGCAAAAAGCAACTGCCTGTGAAGGCTCCTGGATTGGGGCTGAAAGGCGAAAGTGGAAGCAGTATGCTCCATCCCATAATTGGGTAGACCAGGTTGCCCTGGCAAAAAACACTTAATCTTTCCCCTGGTATAGCCAACAAAGGGAGGAGAGCCCGTGGCTTAGAGGTTAATACATCTACCTAATACCCAGTGATGAAATCCAAATGTTTACCACTGATTCGGTGGGCATGGCTTGGTGGGCATGACAGGGGAAGGATACTGCAAAATCTCCATTCCTGGGGAAAGGTTATTGCAAAATCTCCATTCCCATCCCACTCTGGAGCCAGCCAGAGGTGGTATTTGCTGGTTCTCCAAACTACTCAAAATTTCCGCTACCGGTTCTCCGAACTGCTCAAAATTTCTGCTACTGGTTCTCCAGAACCTGTCAGAACCTGCTGGATTTCACCCCTGCTAATACCTAAAATAGCCCGGCTTCGAATCCCAGAAGGGTATGGCTAACTGATGATAGCTAAATAGCTTGAAATAGATATATAAAATAGTCTCCCTTTATTTTTTTGTCAGTAAAAACATAAATTTATTTCAAAAACTACTATTGTGTCTCTCTTAAGGAATCTCAATATACATATACTGAAAGAAATATTACAGTTTCTGATGATAGTATGGAAGATTGTCCTTTTCAGCCCTTTTTAATCCATCAAAATATTTTCAAAGTAAGCAGGACAAATACTTTCTGCAACATTTAGGCTGTGTTCCCACAATCTGCTAAACAATATAAGGAGGTTAATAAAATGTAACTGCCATGTTCACATAACATGCCACGCCCAGACAAGTAAAATATAGTAGGCACAAGTCAGGAAGCCACACCACAGATGGAACGTGGCGAAATAGCTTGGCTCCAGCTCAGCAAAGAAAGAATTTATTCAGCGTATATTCTGAATACAGATTGATGGAAGCGGAACTGGAAAATGATGAGTGTGGTTTTAAAAATGTGGGAAGAAACATACAAAACCTGCTCTATGCAAGTCACGTTGTTGTGAAAGTTGAAAATGCAAATAATCTTCAATCTATATTAATGAAAGTCATGAGGCACAGTGAAAACAATGCAACTAAGATTAAATATAATGAAGATCAAGCTCATGACAACAGAAACAACCACTAATCTTAAAATTGAAAATGAAAACACTCAAGTGGTGGATAGCTTCTGCCTTTTAGGATTAACCAGAAAAACCAGTCAAGAAATGCACTGCCAACTAACACCCAATACAGTAGCAACGGAGACCTTGGAAAAGATATTCAGAAATTGTGATGTGTCTCTACAGTACCTACAAAGATCAGAATCATGTGGACAATGATTTTCTCTGTGACATTCTATGGAAGCGAAAGCTGGACTTTGAAGAAGCTGGATGAGAAGATTATTTAAGCTTTTGAACTTTGGTGTTGAAGAAGACTGTGAAGAATATCGTAGAGCAGGGGTGGGCAACTCTGGCCCTTTTACAACCTGTGAACTTCAACTCCCAGAATTCCTGAGACAGCCAAGAAATACATGGACGGTAAAACAAATCAACCCCGAGTTCTCATTGGAGGCACAAATTATTGGGGCAAACACTCTATAGTGATCCATTTGGCCTTCCAGAATTCTTAGTATCCACATCTGATAGTAAACAAAACAATAGCATTACTAGTTTTTATTATGGTTTATAATTTCTGCTTTGGTGTTCAGCAAGCTAGTGGATTAGAAACATTTCCATTTATACTCCTAACAAGATTTTTTTTGTCCTTTTTTGGTTGGCACACACATGGTCGTATTTCAGCAGAGACAATGGGATGATAATTGATGTAAGCTTGTAAGAGGGAATACATGGCTTATACAAATCATTTCACTGAAAGAATATGAAGTAATTCCTTTGCCCTGGGTAGAGCACGATGAATAAAAATATCAGTGACCCTAATTTAAATGACAACAGGAGGTACATAAAGTATCTCCATAAACCACAGGTTGATTTCAGAATTTTTAAGCAATGCTTAAAATAATAATTCTAAACCCACACAGAACAAATATAAATTACTCAGGGTTTTTTTTAGCTATTTTCCTACTGACTTCAATCAAAATGTCAGGACAGCTACCCATTTTGAGGAGGACAATAAAATCTCTTAACAATAAAAATTCAGGAATTTGGAAAAGTCATGGAAAAAAATAATAGCTGTGTGTGGGCCATATTATGAGTCTTGTTTTCTCACATATAAAAAAGCTCACAATTTATATGACTACAATAATTATAGATTTATATTAGTTAAAACTAATGTTAGTTCCTTTCCTATTTTTATACCTGGGAAAGACGTGATTTCAGAATTATCATTGTCGCTCTCACAGGCTAAGTAGCACCGAAAAGATAAAACATATTAAAGACAATATAATGCAGTCAATCGGTGTGAAATAAACGCAGTCTAACTTTGCAAGTTCTATAAAGGGAAATGAAATGCATTGTTATGTCCCTTTAATAGATATTTGATAGAAATAACAGTTTGTAAATTGAAGGTCCAGTCGTGTCCGATTCTAGGGGGCAGTGCTCATCTCCTTTCTTAGCTGAGGGATTCAGTGTTATGCAAAGACAAAACAGTGTTATCCAAATCCAGCATGAATATATGCTGAGGCACACAGAACTCTGTTACTTTCCCAACAAAGTGATACCTATTTATCTACTCGCATTTGCATGCTTTCGAACTGCTAGGTGGGCAGGCGCTGAGGCAAGTAATGGGAGCTCACCCTGTTGTACAGCGGTTGGGTTTCGAACTGGGGCTGTCAGCTGACAAGCTCAGCGTCTCTAACTACTGAGCCTCTGCACCCCTTCAAGTTTTTAAATTACTTGAAAATATTAACATTAAAACTAATCCATCCTACATCAATAACAGCATGTTAATCACAGGTCGCATATATTCAGCTTAAGTGAAAATCTATGCTATTTTATTCACATATGAGAAAAGATGGTTTTAAAAAAGATGTAGTTATATATTAGGGGGGAAAAGCACTTTCAGTTATTATCCTCTAACTCTAGAATTAGCTTCCTCTAATGATGTGATGGCTAACCTTTTTCTCGTTGTGTGCTGAAAGTGTGCGAGTGTGCTGAAACCCATAATGCAATGCGCCCCTTGCACATGCACAGACAACCCCCTGCTCCCCGTGCATGCGCACATGACCCCCCTGCTCCCCCGTGCATGTGTGATCCCCGCCCCCCATTTGGGCCAAGCAGGTGTCCCTGCAGCCTCCTGGACCCAAAAATGTGCCATGGGGGGGGGCGCACTGCATCCCCTGCCCCCGTTTTGGGCCTAGCAAGCCTCCCTGCAGCCTCCTGGGCCCAAAAACGGGCCATGGGGGTTGCATTGCACCCCCACGCATTCCCCCTCCATGTGCGACCCTCCCTGTGCATGCACACAGATCTCTGGCATGTGCCCTGCTCCCCCACATCCCAAAAGTCCGCTGGCCGGTGGGAGGCACGTGCACGCATGTGCGGTGGAGCTGAGCTGGGCAACGGCTTGCATGCCCACAGAGAGGGCTCTGTGTGCCAGTTGTGGCATGCGTGCCATAGGTTTGCCATCACGGCTCTAGATCTTCCACAAATTGTTTCTTTTCAAGATATATTTCAAGGGTAATACAAGGCCACTTTAATCGGACAATCCTTTATAGCCTGAAGAAAGAGTTTATGTGTACATTTTATAACTAAAAACTTGTTAAGTGAAAAGTTGTTACATACAAAGTATTGTAGAAGTTTAAGAATGCTACCTCAACAAGCACTTGCCTGCTCAAGAAAATGAGCTCTCTAATTTAAGTGATGCAGAAACCAGCAAGTGGTACTACTTTTAACTGTGCATTTATATTTGGAGTAATCGACTACAATGATTATGGTTTCTCCCCTGCCAGGTAAGTATTTTTTAAAAATATTTTTCCCCATACAGATTTGTAAAACAGGTGCTGATGGGAAAAAAACTAAGAACGTTATTCTGTAAGAAATCACTGGCCCTCTCAATTCCTGGCAAATAGATGGGGAAGAAATGGAGGTAGTGACAGATTTTATTTTCCTGGGCTCCAAGATCACTGCAGATGCGGACTGCAGCCAAGAAATTAAAAGGCGCTTGCTCCTGGGGAGGAAAGCTATGGCAAATCTAGACAGCATACTAAAAAGCAGAGACATCACCCTGCCAACAAAAGTGTGTATAGTCAAAGCTATGGTGTTCCCAGTTGCAATGTATGGCTGTGAAAGTTGGACCATAAGGAAGGCTGAGCGCCAAAGAATTGAAGCCTTTGAACTATGATGCTGGAGAAGACTCCTGCGAGTCCCTTGGATTGCAAGGCGATCAATCCAGTCAGTCCTAGAGGAGATCAACCCTGACTGTTCTTTAGAAGGCCAGATGCTGAAGATGAAACTCAAATACTTTGGCCACCTAATGAGAAGGAAGGACTCACTGGAGAAGAGCCTAATGCTGGGAAAGATTGAGGGCAAAAGAAGGAGGGGACGACAGAGAACGAGGTGGCTGGATGGAGTCACTGAAGCAGTCGGCATGAAATTAAATGGACACCAGAGGATGGTAGAGGACAGGAAGGCCTGGAGAAACGTTGTCCATGGAGTTGCGATGGGTCGGACATGACTTGGAACTAACAACAACAACAAAGAAATCACCTAACATCTTGTAGTGAATTCATACATGGATATAGATTTTAACATACTGGAAACAGGTCCATTTAATCAACTAGTGGTTTTTGTTTCATTCTTAATAAAATATTTTGTGCACTAATTCATCCGTGAAAATACTTTACATAAAACTCTTGAGAACTTCCAATTAATTCTGCACTGATGAATTAATCAATCAATTATAAGGTACTGTGTAGCCTTTCACACATATTGTTCTACATAGCAGCAATGACAGTGTCTAGAGCAGCAGCCTCCAACGTTTTGGGCACCTGGCCCTGATTCCGTGGAGAGGTTTTTACGTGGACTGGAGGGGGGCTGATTTCATATATTGCCTGCATCCCGCAGATGGGTCTTCACTTGTTTGTGTGGCCCGGTTTCTGGCATGCCCACGGACTGGGGTTGGGGACCCCCAGTCTAGTGCTAACCTTCAAACTGATGTATGTGAAACAAGAGAAATATGTATTATCACTCATATGACAGATCTTATGTTAGCCTCCAACACTACAAAATAGAAACTTTAATAAAAATTTAATGCTCTGTTGAAAGTCTACGTAGATCAGTGAACTTCAAAATGTCAACCCAATATTCCTAAGATTTTATTATTTCCAATGGTTACTAGAGTAGAGTAGAGTAGAGTAGAGTAGAGTAGAATAGAATAGAATAGAATAGAATAGAATAGAATAGAATAGAATAGAATAGAATAGAATAGAATAGAATAGAATAGAATTTTTTATTGGCCAAATGTGATTGGACACACAAGGAATTTATCTTGGTGCATTCGCTCTCAGTGTACATAAAAGAAAAGATCCATTCATCAAGAATCATAAGGTACAACAACACTTAATGATAGTCATAGGTTACAAATAAGGGATGAGGAAACAATATCAATATAAATCGTAAGGATACCAGCAACAAGGTTACAGTCATACCGTCATAAGTGGGAGAAGATGGGTGGTGGGAACGATGAGAAGATGAGAAGATTAATAGTAGTGCAGATTTAGTAAATAGTTTGACAGTGTTGAATAAACTGAATTGAATAAATTATAAACTATAAACTGAACCTGATTTGGTTTTATTTTTCAGTGACATCCCCATATTTTTTATTAAGATATTGAATGGGCCCTGTTTCATTCTTTCTCGGCTTTTCCCTCAGGCCTTGAGCTAGTAATTGTGTCTGTTAGCAACCATTTTGTTCTCCTGGATGTATTATTTTATCTCATTTTTTTTCACTCTATTTGGGCATGCAGGGAAGAGGACATGGAATACATTTTAGCTAGTCATATATTTACATGTCTACTTGATTTTGTGGGGAAATGTAGGATAATGTCAACAGGGGCAATCAGAAGATCCATAAAAAGGACTATTAACATAATTGAACTTTATTGAAATCAATGAATTTGGTGCATCCTTTCCTCGAGAAGGAAGGGAAGGAATATTCAACAGAGATGATAGTCAAATCTTTTCTAACTTAGCTGATTTTCTATGGAGAAAAAAAAATAAAACGAATGAGATCAATAAACTTAAATGGCTACCTATTTCCGACTTTGATCTTAAGAAAGACCTTCAGAAAGCTGTAAACTCACTAAAAGATTTAGTGATGCTTTGTATTTGCATTCCGCATTGCTGCTTTCACAAAATATCTTACACTTTTAACTTTGCAGTGAGAACTAATTTCAATTTGAAAAAAATATGGAATTCTTATTATGGTCACTTGAGCTTATTCAGTTTGGAAAACTGGCACAGTTCCTCTTAAAATTCCAACAAAATCAGAGAGTCTATCTGATGAGCTAAGGTTTTGCCAAGCTTGGAAGCTAAGCCAACAGTTTTATTTATTTTTTATATAGAAATTATGTGTACTGCCTTAATGCAAAAATTCGTTCTTGGCTTTGACAGTTTCATAGATCTATATTTTCATTAACAAATATAGCCCATTGAATTTTGTGTGACGGCAACATTATATTCCCAAATTTAAGAAAGTTATCTGTGATTGCTTGCACTTGATTGTCTCCTGGAAATGTATTGGAAATGTAACCACTGAAAATGTCTGCTTCTAGGGAGCCAACTACTGTGTCCAGTAGTGGGTTGTAAATCCCGTAGCTACCAGTTTGCTTGTGGGCACTCGTGCACTCGCATGCACAGAAGTGTCCAGGTGGGTGGGCGGAGCCTCCCACCACTGCCGGTTTGCCCGATCTGGGGCGAACCGGTAGCAACCCACCACTGACAGTGTCCCAGCATGGAAGGGGTACCTAAAGCAAATTCTCTGAAGTTAATCTTAGGGTTAAGTATGAATAGGAATATATAGGAAGAGCTCAGCTTTTATGGTTCCAAGTTGTGAAAGACTTTACAGAAGAAATTCAGCACCTTCAAACTGGACTACAAACAAACTAGCAATCAGCAAAGTTCAAAAATAACCACCATGAAGAGTTTATCTCACCTAATCCCATAGTGGTTTGCACTAATTAAAATTTCACCACTGTCTTCAAGGGGAACCTCATACATAACATACTGCATTGCAATAATTACCAGGATACCAATTACTGTTGCAAGTCTACCTCTAATTAACCTAAGATTATGATAGATGCTTTGCTCCACCGAGGCCCCTAATCCCTCTGGCATCAATAGATCTACAATCGCTCTCAAACCTGAGTTTGTATCCTAGATTGAATCTCATTTTTCTGCGCAGATACTTTTATCAACACTTTCTGTCTTCTCTGAACTGAAATTCAGTTTACTTGCCCTGATCTAGTCCATTACTATGGCCAGGCATAATTTCAGAAAGTTCAGTGCCTCGCCATAATACAGTGAAAGGAGAAGACAACTGGGTGATGTTAACACTGTAAGATTATGCAGTAGCAACAGTGGGCCAAAGAGTATGCCTGAATTTCACAGTTCATCTGGACAAGAGAATAATGACAAAAGGGGACAGGCATATCCCTAAACTAGCATAATTCTATTTGCACAGGTAGTCCTTGACCGATGACCACAATTGAGCCCAAAATTTCTGCTGCTAATTGAGATAACTGTTAAGTTTTGTCCCATTTTACCACTTTTCTTGACACAATTGTTAAGCGAACCACTTCAGTTGTTAAGCAGGAGACATATATCATTCTGGGCAGATGGCTGTCCAATCTCTTCTTAAAAATCTCCAGTGATGGAATACCCATAACTTCTGAAGTTAAGCTGTTCCACTGATTAATTGTTCTCACTGTCAGTAAACTTCTCCTTAATTCTAAGGTGGATCTCTCTTCGAGAAGCTTCTTAAACAGATCCTTGTCTCATTTCCTATTTTGAGATTTTTTTTCCTCCCTGACAGTACAAAAGGTTTATCAGAAGTTAAGTCTTGTATTCTGGCATACCTTAGCCTTGAAATCATCTACATTTTGGAATGATCGATACAATAAAAGGACGATAAACAAAGGGGCTTTTTTTTTAAAAAAAATCCTTGTTCTATTATCCAAATTATATGAGCTACCTGGGATTTTTTTTTTTTTTTTTTTTTTTGTCCTTTTGCCTTTACTGAAACTTTTCTGTTCACTGATATTCCTATCTGAGTCTATGGCTTCATAAAATCTAAAGCAAAACTTAAAATTGTGTGAGGAATTAATGAAATACTTCTATAGACATGAAACATATTAAATTGGATGTTTTAAGACTAAGCAAGCAAATGTGGGTGGATCAGAATAAGACATTTTAAATTAGAATATTCGTATTATTCCCAGATATGGCATTATAGAAAGGAATAGAGTAGTAATGATACTCAAAGAGACATAAAAGTAGTATCTTCATGCCTACTTATTACATTCTTCGTATTTTTAAAATCTAAATTATTTGCACACTTAATATTCTTAATACAATGTGCGTGCGCACCCAGACACACGCACAAAGAATGCAAATATTGGCTATACGGTATTTTTAAATATCTCAAGCATCTGTTATCAATGTCAATATTTAAAGAAGAAAACATGATTTAGAAATATTTTAATTTATGGGCAGACATGGCTGACTCACATACCAGTATACCAGGAACCCTCTGCTGACCCTTTTCCTGAATTCTGTAGCCACCTATATTTTCACATAGCAAGAAACTAGCTTATTAGAGGCATTTAGATAGGATGGGTCAACCTAGGGTAGAAACATTATATGTGATATATATCATTTGTCCAATCAAATGAAATGATTCTTATATCAGCTTTCACAGAAGGAGATGTTATGTTTCTCACACATCACATTGTTTCTGTAGAAAAAGCGACAGAAACACATATGAATCATCCATATTACTATAAATCTGTGATGGCCAACCTATGGCACGCGTGCCAGAGCTGGCATGCAGCGGCCTCTCTGATGGTATGTGAGCCATCGCCCCAGTTCAGCTCTGCTCTCCGTGCGCGCATCCCGCTGGCTAGCTAGTCTTTGGGTCTCTGCTGCGCATGCACAGGGGAGGGGCAGGCTATGTTGGGTGGGCCCGCATGCGCATGCGTGGGGGGGCACGTGCACGGGTGGGTGGGTGTGCATATATGCGCGGGGGGCATCTGCAGGGGCCACATGCGCACTGCATTTTGGGAGTTCGAGCATGTGTGCACTTTGGGCACTTGGTCCAGAAAAGGTTATCCATCACTGCTATAAATTATGATTTTTCAAAAAAAAAAAATCTTTTCTTTCTTCGTTCATTCATATCTAGGATGTATATAAAAGTATAAATGGTATTGTCAATATAGAACAATAGTCCCAGAATTGTGGACTTCAATTCTCAGATGTGTGGACTTCAACTTCCAGATGTGCGGACTTCAACCTCAAGAATTGTGGACTTCAGCTCCCAAGTGTGTGAACTTCAACTCCCATGCTGGCTAGGGAATTCTGGGAGTTGAAGTCCATTCAAATTCACACTGTCAAGGTTGAGAAACATTGATAGAAAAGATGCACTGCAAATGGCCTGGAACCACTCTAATGTATTTGGCTATTTCAAATTGTACATTTGTCATAGAAAGCTAACCAAAAGTTTCATTTTAGAAAGAATTTAGGGAACATGCTATTGTTCATTTTTATGGACTCTTTCAACTTAAATCATAGCATTAGGTTTGTTTCAATTGATAAAATATCTAACCAGGTTTTCGAGCTAAGTGCAGAATACTACTGAGACTTTGTCGACTTAAATGAAATACAGAAATTTGGCCTCTGGCAAAAAATTGAAAACAACAATACATTAACTCAAAAATTATTTCCCCTAAGATGAAAGAGGAAGAAATTTCTGTATTGTTTGCACCAATAATGTAAGGTAATAAATCACAACATTTTGCTTCCTTTTGGGTATCTGAAGTAAGTGCCTTAGCTCTACTATGGTTTAATATTTCACATATGTATTAATCCCTACATCTGTACAAATGTAACTAGAACATGCATACTATTTATTTACCAAACTGAGACCCAATGCAATAAGTTGATTATGTGCCATCACGTTGGCATCAACCCTTAGCAACTACATAACAAGACTTTTCCCAGCTTAATCTACCCCCAATCTGGCTCTTTCCCCCACAACAACAACAACCCCCTGTGAGATGGATTGCACTGAGAGAGAGTGACTGGCCCAAAGTCACCCAGCTGGCTTTCATGGCTAAGGTGGGACTTGAACTCACAGTCTCCTGGTGATTGGCCCAAAATCACCTAGCTGACTTTCATGCCTAAAGCAGGACTTGAAATCATGGTCTCCTGCTTTCTAGCTTGATGCCTTAACCCAGAGGTCTTCAACTTGGCAGCTTTAAGACTTGTGGATTTCAACTCCCAGAATTCTCCAGCCAGTTGAAGTCCACAAGTCTTAAAGCTGCCAAGTCTGAAGATCTCTGCCTTAACCACTAGACCAAACTGGCCAAACTACTTTAAAAAAAACAACAACAATCAAAGCCAGAAACGGAATACTAGTATATTTTTTGCTGGAATTTTTGGTTGCTCTGAATTCCAAATTATGAGTCATTTGCATGTAACACTTCAAATTAATTTCATCTAACCATATGTTGCATTACTCATTTTTCCTTTACCACTTGATTAAGTCATACACATATGCCCACTGATCACATAGATAATACGCCTACAAAAAAAATCTAAAACGGTCACTTTAGAAAAAAAAATACTATCATTTTAAATCTTCCCTTTTAGAGTCACAAATGGCTTTTTCTTTTTGATACTGAAAATCTAAATCTATTCATAGAACAAGGCTGCAAAAATCCCAACACCTTCCAAATACTGCCCACGATATGTATTTTTTTAAAATTTTGACAGGGCAAATTATTAATTCCCTAGGATGTAAATATACTGACTATAAATAATGCTTGTTAAATATATATTAAATTAAACCGTTTTTCTTTGAGCCCTGACTGCCATTTGGAATATAGATCCTACCATTCTATTCAATGGTAGAACAATGATTTCAGACAAAAAAATAATAATAATGTATTATTTTGTCTACCGTGTTTCCCCGAAAATAAAACCCTATCTTATATATTTGAACCCCGAAATAAGCACTTGGCCTTATTTTCAGAGAGGTCTTATTATTTTGGGGTGAATGGAGCAAGATGCCCTCTTGCCATCTTACCTGATTTCCAGCTCTGCATTTAAATATTTTCGGGGAGGGCTTATTTTCGGGAAGGGGAGGCTTATTTTAGTGCATGCACTCAAAAGCCCGATTGGGATTGTTATCAGGGGATGTCTTATTTTCAGGGAAACGGAGTAGCCAACAATAAATGTTTTTACATCACTCTAATTCAAGCATTACAAGAAACACTTCTAGATTTCTACATGTCATTTAAGCTTCTTTCAGATAAATCTCAAAAAAGATTCTTCATTTGCTTCCCTCCTTCTAGTTATGAAATCTATTGCTGTGTTTAATAAACAATGCTTTTCAAAAATATTCGTAATTTACCAAATGCTTCTGCTTGTCCTTTCTTATTATTTTATGTGAAAGGGAAAGTATGTGTGGTTGAGAACACTGACTTATGTCAGCAGTTTTTGTATCAAAACCACCCTGTTTTTTTTTTTAAAAAAAAATTATTCCCACACCAGACAGGGGGGCGTCAATGTTAACAAAAGAAGTACCAAGAATTTTTGGCAGTCTTCAAATTGGTACAAGTGGTTTCTCAACTAAAAAAATAAATAAATAGGGCAGTCTAAACTCACATGTTCTTTCAATGAGATTTGAATGCTCAATACTATTGAGACTTATTTCTCAAAATAAATTCCATGAAAATTAATCAAAACTGGGCAACAGTCACCTCATCTATTGATATTTGAAGCACACAATCCTCGAGCAAGGAAGCTATACCTTTGCTGATCTTTTTCTGACTTGGCTTTACCTATCTTGATACCTTCGTGACATAGCCACCAACCATCATCCACTGGACTTAATAGAAGATGATGGTATGGTTTATATTCTGAAGTTTTTGGAAGAGAGCAGACAGAAAGGGCTGGTCTGAACTTCCATATGAATAGAATAGAATAACAGAGTTGGAAGGGACCTCGGAGGTTTTCTAGTCCAACCCCCTGCTTAGGCAGGAAACCCTACACCACTTCAGACAAATGGTTATCCAACATCTTCTTAAAAACTTCCAGTGTTGGAGCATTCGCAATTTCTGTAGGCAAGTTGTTCCACTGTTTAATTGTTCTAACTGTCAGGAAATTTCTCCTTAGTTCTAAGTTGCTTTGCTTCTTGATTAGTTTCCACCCATTGCTTCTTGTCCTGCCTTCAGGTGCTTTGGAGAATAGCTTGATTCCCTCTTCTTTGTGGCAGCCCCTGAGATATTAGAACTCTGCTATCATGTCTCCCCTAGTCCTTCTTTTCATCAGACTAGACATACCCAGTTCCTGCAACTGTTCTTCATATGTTTTAGCCTCCAGTCCCTTAATCATCTTTGTTGCTCTTCTCTGCACCCTTTCTAGAGTCTCAACATCTTTTTTACATCGTGATGACCAAAACTGAATGCAATATTCCAAGTGTGTTATGCAGTGTTATGCAGACTAAAGAGCACAGAAAGAGGTGTTATGAAAGCAAATGTAATGAAAGCAAATGTAAAATATCCATTTTGATTCAGTTTGAACGGGATAAAGTCGAATCATTTTTAGCTTTGCTATATGCAAGGATCATGTTTATTCTGTCATGCCTACTTTTCATGCAGTTCATTTTTTTTTTATTATCTGATCATGCAGAGGTCCTTCAGACTAAAATTTGAATCTTTATTTTAATCCTACTGGTAGTTTTAGTGACAATGTAAGCTGTAGCTGCTCTTGGAATTAACAAGTAGCTTGCAAAGTTCCAATTTTTCTCTCAGCTAAGCACCATTTATAGCAAAGGTGTTTGAATTCAACTTATTTTTCTTCGCATTGCTGTGGTCTCACCTTGGGGTGATAAATGATGGACAACAATCACTCTTGTCCCAGTGAGAGATAAAGAGAGATGAAGAATCAAAACCACTGATTTGCAAGAAGGTAAATTATCAGATCTTGTTTAATACCAAGGTCACAGTAACTGTTGGTTAGTAAAGCCAAATTATCTAGGTTTAAGTCATAACAAAAATGAATGATCTATGAAGATCACGGGCAACAACATTTACTTTATGAAAAAAAAATACACAGAAAAAAAAAATTCTCCTAGCAACCTATTCTTCTAGCTGGGATCAATATAAGCCATTCCTTTCTAGTGGATGATAAAATAATCATTTTCTTGCTGATTAACAAAGCTCATGGATAACACTGACAACTACCAGTCAAATCTACTTTGCAAGATTGCCAAGAAGACATTTGTTCCATGTTTTTAAAAGCTAGCTAACCCTTCAAAAGAAGATTAAAATGGGGGGAAAGAAAGAATCTCAATCCTAAAGTCTTGAGAGGAAGAACCTCTTCTGTGGGGGACACTGCTAAAATAGAAAAGACATTTGAAGCATATGCCGTCGTGGAAAAAATAGCATTATCAATATACATGGTGATGTAAGAACCTTGCTTTGAAATGCTAGGCTCCAAATTGTGAATGTGGGTGAAAAATTTAATTAAAAACAAAGTCACTGGGGATGTACAGAACAGGCATAAGATCAAGCTTAGTCCAAAACTGACACAGAGAAAAACCATCAACAACCAACTTATGTAAACAGATGAAGAATACTCAAAATCTTTATATGTGGAATTAATAAGAAGTATGCGAGAAGAACAACCATAAGCTATATATATCTAATAAGTTCCCTTTGTAGCATATTAAAATATGCCAAAGAAATGTAATCACATTACCAGCACCACCGCAACATTCATTCAAATTCAATCTTGGTATCATCATGACGCTACACTTAGCTGACCTCGACTGATCTTAAAAAAAGGTTGGAGACTACAAGATACTCCAGACATTTCTAGTAGTAGCTTCTAAAAGCATCTTTCCTGTTTTAAATTCACATGTAACAGAAATTAAAAAAAAAAAAGAAATATGGAAAAAAGCATTCCTATAACTATGATGTGCAGGAGGACCATGGAAAAAGCCATGAAATTCTTTCCAATACATAGTACCCTTGTCTGTATTAGAATACTAAGGAGTACTAAGCTAAAGCCACAATGTACTCTGTAATACCTAGATAAACAAATCCAAGGAGTAAGTCCCTAGACTTGCTACACAGATTCACCATAAGAATTCAGAAGATAGGTTTCTAGGAAATTCATCAATTTATCTCACTTTTTAACCATCCTGTTCTTCTCTTGAATGGTGTTTTATACGACCATTTAACAATGTGAATGCAGACCAGCAGAAGAACCCTTGTTACTACAATAGCATCTCTCTATCTCATCTATAGAGAGGGGGGGACGCGGTGGCTCAGGGGCTAACAACTGAGCTTGTTGTAAAGGTCGGCAGATCAGCGGTTCAAATCCCTAGTGCCGCGTAACAGGGTGAGCTCCCATTACTTGTCCCAGCTTCTGCCAACCTAGCAGTTCGAAAGCATGTAAAAAATGCAAGTAGAAAAATAGGGACCACCTTTGGTGGGAAGGTAACAGCGTTCCGTGCGCCTTTGGCATTTAGTCATGCTGGCCACATGACCATGGAGACGTCTTCGGACAGCGCTGGCGGAGATGAGCATCGCCCCTTAGAGTCAGGAACAACTAGCACATATGTGTGAGGGGAACATTTACCTTTCTCATCCATTTACTTCTGGTATCACATATTTTCCCATTTTAGCTAAGTTACTGCTAAAGCTGTATTAAATTGCTACAGAACTGCAAGGAGAATGCAACAGGAATGGGGAACAGAGGCAGGAAGCTTTTTGATTCTTCAGAAGTTGGTAGATTTATCATTCTCAGCATCCTTCTCCCTTCATTGGATATACTGACTTAAGACCCCTGGGAATTGTGGTTCAGTAACATCTGCTGGGCTACAGTTTCTTCAATGATGTATTGAGAGACAATCAAGAATAAATAATGCCCTGTGTTCATTCTTCATTTTTCACCACAGCAGATGTCAAACTATTTAATGGAACTAATTAAGATAAAATGGAATGAAAATGCTTTCAATAATTGTGACACTAACAGTATTTGAGAAGTTTTGAGAAATATTAAGTCTACGTAAGTATAATGCTAAGCATGAAGCAAGAACATTTTAATATCTTCCAAGGAATGTAAGAAATCACTGCAGATTGAACATCAGTGATTTTAGGAAGAAGCCCCCATACATCAGCAATGAGCATTTTCAACTATTTTAAAGAACAAACACTACACAAAAATTTGCAATTCTAAATTCCTAATACAAAATAAATCAAAGAATAGCCACTAAGGAATGATTCTGTTCCGAAACCAAGTTAATATCACAATATAAAATTCACCTAATCAAACTATGAATGCAAGCCACGGTTGAATTCTCCTTGCCATGGTATCATTTGTTGGATTAGAGGCTTGTCTGCTATAGGAATTGCAACAAGTTGA
The DNA here is from genome assembly GCA_022577455.1 of Arizona elegans. NCBI lineage: Eukaryota > Metazoa > Chordata > Lepidosauria > Squamata > Colubridae > Arizona > Arizona elegans. Next base: position 79,903,119 of record JAKOOJ010000007.1, on the reverse strand, counting down.
ATAAGATGTGGAGAAAAAAAAATGTATTTATCCTTATTGTAATGCATGCTGACATCCTGCATGGTAAAAAAAAAAATACAACACATTAAAGTGATGTTTATATGAAAATAATGTTATCATCACAAAAACAATTTTGGCATGGAAAGATTTTGTATGCCCAACTGCTCTGGCAATACAATTAAAAGCAGTTTCACTGAAAAGGGTTGTCATTCTAAGAAGTGATATGTTTGATCATTTCAGTAAACAGAGGGTCTGTTTATAAATCAAGGAATAGGAGCTCAAACACCTGCTAAATTGGTTAAAGTAGAAGTATACCTTCAGTTTCAAATACTGTGTGCTGTTTTGTTAGTATAATCATCTCTAAGAATTTTCAAAGTTATTTTATATGAATATGTTAGAATTTCTAGAGACAGGTTATCAGAACTGTCAGCCAAAAGAATGCTACAACTATCAATCAAAAACTATTTTTTAAGGAAATCAATCAATCAACATATGTATATTTTTTAAAAGTAGAGTTTTACTGGAAATAGTAAAACATTTAAACATGAGCCTCTGATATAACTGCAGTAAAAATTATGCATTTGGTGAATTAAAGATCTTTCAAACAGTCTTCAGATTCTACTTTTGTATCAATTCTATATATTTATTAATAATGGATGTCACAAACTGTCATTGTGGTGTGTCCCCCCCCCCCTTTTTTTTTTTTCTTTGAACAATGATCAAATTCTCTTGAGGGAAATCTCTAAAATAAATGTTGTTATTTTATTATCTTTGTAATAGAAACAAGGCAGTGTTCTTTCAAGGTTACTGTCATTTCTGTTTTGCTACTTCAACTGTAGCACACTAGCTTGACAATCTATACAAAGTGTTAAACTTTAACGATTTCTAATTCCTGTGGTTGTTTTATCAATGCTTCAATAATTTATTTGTCTACTAATCTGGATGGGAAGAAATGGCCAGGTGGTCGTTACTACACATGGAACACAGAGTAAGTACTATTTCTAAAATTGCTTTTGTTTAAGCTACTTCACCGTTGAAGTGAAATCCATCTACATTCACCCTCTAGATTTATCCCTCGACTATTTTTTTCCAACCACACAGCAATGTTTTTTGCAATACGATCCTTGCAGCTGTGAGAAATCCGACCCACAAACAATAAAACTACAGCTAAAGAAGTAATCAGAGCAGCAAACTGTTTAAAAGTAAAGCTAAAGAAGGAATCAAAGGGAGGTCTCTTTCCTCTTATTTAATGTAAAACTGAGACAATTTACACAACTAGATGTTTAAAAACCCGGCTCGGCTTATGTAAGGAAGTAAGAAGGAGCTTTTATTGGGGTTAAAGAGAATATGCAATAGCTTACCAGCCTTCAGAATAATCCATCCTTCACCAAAGCCTTAAAGAAAACAACACGGAGAATGCTACAAGGCAGAAGAACTCTTTAGTCTTCCAGCTGCTCTCCTATGAGCTGTGTGAGCAACCTGAGCGTAAGAAAAAGCATCTTGGCTGGGAGAGTTGCTAGCTTTGTGGGAAAACCGATACTGGAGTGATGTCACACTGCTTCAGAAACAGAATCACAAGCACTGTTCTCTCACTTAAGAGCACGGTTGTGCAACAGAGGGTTTATGAATATATGCAAATACCCCCCCCCGCCCAAATCACACACACACACACCTAACATCAAAAGCAATAAATACATGATTTTTCACTGTAGCAAGTTCTTTTATTTAACTCCATTTTTTTTTTAGAAAGGGAGTCTAGGCTGCCAGTTTACTCAGAGAAAGTATAATTGTTATCTAATACCATCAGCATAGTAATTTAAGTCGCATGCTTTGCCAGCTATAAAGATGAGGGTCTTTGTTTCTCTGAGTACAGATTTTTTTTTTTCCTTTGAAAGCCTCAGTGCTCTTCCTTCCACACAAGCCAAACATGATGATTTTTTAATGAACTGAAACCTTCTTAAAATTGAAAAGCTCCGTAGCGCTAGGAAATATTTGCTCTGCTCAATATGGGTGACGTCTACCGTACTTGATGGATCTTATCTTCACACCTATAAAAAAATAAGAGATCCAAACAAAATCTCCTTGTAGAAATGATTCGACGTCTTTACTTTTGGAAAAGATGCATGCATAAATCGATCAGTTCTGTGGGATTACCGAGGTGGAAAAGGGTTGAAAAGATGAACTACCATTTCACATGTCTGAAATGGGGGCGAAATGGTAGATAGATCTGATTAAATAACCATGCCAAGTGTTTTATGTTATTGAAAAAGAGCAGACTTGATTCTCTACTCGACTGGAAAGGTCCACTCTTTTATTACTCTGATAGCAGAGGTTTACAATGTTTTTAGGGAGCGGAAGACAGGTTTTTCAAGATACAGATAGTCCTTGACTTACAACAGTTTGTTTAGTGACCGTTCAAAGTTACAACGGCACTGAAAAAAGCGACTTATGACCATTTTTCACACTTATGACGGTTGCAGCACCCCCATGGTCATGGGATTTGCATTTGGATGCTTGAAAATTAGTTCATGTTTATGATGACCATGTGCCAGGGTGACCTTCTGACAAGCAAACTCAATGGGAAAGCCAGATTCACTTAACAACCGTGTCACTAACTTTTTTTTAAAAAAATTTGATTTATATGCCGCCCTTCTCCGGAGACTCAGGGTGGCTTACAATGCGCTAAGCAACAGCCTTCATACTTTTGTATACTTATACAAAGTCAGCTTATTGCCCCCACAATCTGGGTCCTCATTTCACCTACCTTAGAAAGGATGGAAGGCTGAGTCAACCTTGAGCCTGGTGAGATTCGAACTTGCAGTAATTGCAGGCAGCTGTGTTAATAACAGGGTGCTTTAAACCACTGTACTATCAAGACTCTTAACCCAAGTGCAGCGATTTGTTTAACAAATGTGACAAAGTCATAAAACAGGGCAAAGCTCACTTAGCGGCAGAAATTTTGGGCTCAACTGTGGTCATAGGTTGAGGAATACCTCTACCATAAAAGGCAGAATTAGGATAAAGAGCATCGTCTCTGTCAAAATTGATGAAACCGAAACTCTTTTAAAATGTATAGGATTTCTGCAGCATTTGTCATGCCTTTCAGCCCTGTCTAGATTATCTGACTCTTATAAAAATTGATTTCTTTTTGTTATATAATTCTCACTTAGTATTAATCAGTCTCTTTTTCCAGGGCCATCCTTGTATTCCTTGCTTTCCCCATAGACATTTCACCTCCAAGCCAAACATACCCATTCAATCCTACACCTGTTGTGGCCCGCCAGTAGCCAGCAGAGCTGGCAGCAGAGTCGGGCAGTGAGGAGGTTGGGGAGGAACGTGGGCCAGACCTGGAGCCTGGGAAGGGCTCTGAGTCGGAGGCAGAGAGGGGGCCAAGGCCATCTGGTAGTTCTTTGCTGCCTCCGGAGTCTCTGGAGTCTGACATCAGCGAGGCATTAGAACAACGTGAGCCTGTTCCCAGTGTGAGCATGCGCAGAGCTGCCAGAAGACAGGAACAATTAAGAAAACAGGGTCGACTTGGGAGTAAGGCTTGGAGATGATTGGCCCCTCCCATAAAACATAAAAGAGAAGCGAACGGGACGTGAGCTTTTGCAGGAAGCAATTAGTTCATCTGGTCGGTAAAAGCTCTGGAAAAGCTTTGACTCTGTGCTAAGTTTGGCCTTGCCCTGCGTTTGGCAATTAGTTCTCTGGCAGCATTCCAAGGGAGATAAGGTGAGTGTTTGTAAACACTCCCCTGATAGACTGTTTGAGAAGCCTTTCAGACTGGGAATGACAATAATTCACAGCCGTTTGAATTAAAGAGGTTTGCCGGGACTAAGTTTGTGCTGTTTACTTTCTAAGGTCAGAACACCACCATGCCCTTCAATGAACTCATCTGAAGGTCTCTCTCAAACTTGAATCTTGATATAGTAAACACTCTGTTTAGCTTTTGCCACGGTGGCAAAAATACCATTACACTGGTAACTTTTACTGCAACAGATATCAAAAGCAGAAAACATAGAAATAATTAGATACTTTGTGGGGTCGAATTAAATCAAAGTCGATTCGAGCCTATCACCAAGCTGCTAACTATTTTGCAAATTTGAGAAATCTAAAATTGCTTCCCTGTTAACTCTTAGATGAAGGATCACGCTGGAACTCATAACATCCCGCAGCAACTTCCCAGACATTTTCAGTGGGGATAAATATACAATACACAGCCGATGGTTCTAGTGACAAGATTTGCTGGAGGCAGGGTGGATAAAAATCAATGATTTTTTTTAAAAAAATAAAAAAAAATCAGATTTTTTTGATTTAAATCGGATTTTTTTGATTTTTATCTAATTTATTTTAATAAAAAACTTTGGAGGTAAAAATCTATTGTAAGATACTTTTCTATTTAAGATACATAAATAATTTAGTTTATTCAGCATGAAATGGAGCTTAGTTATGTAGCATGAGGCTGTATATTCTGCAACACTGGGACTATCGGTGAGTCAACAGTGGGTCAAAACAGAGTAGCAGAGATGACAGTTGCTCTTTAAAAATTATGATTTAAATCGAGTTGATTTAAATCAAGCCTTTTTACTAGTGATTTAAATCATGATTTAAATTGTGATTTAAATCAACTCGATTTAAATCAAATCCACCCTGGCTGGAGGTCTTATGTTTTTCTTGCTCCTGTAAAATCCAACTGTAGATGAAAGTCTATGTGTTTACTTCTAATAAACTTCAAACACCAAACCATAAAGCAACTACAAAGCATGAATCAATAGATCTGTGGCACGAAAGTTTATTTGATCAAGTAGGAATTTAAAGATGGGAAAAGGCCATTGATCTAATGCATATTTGAGAATTCTTACCTTCTTTCTCTGTTATACTTCCTGACCCATAAACATAAATGTACTTTTTCCTCTTTCCCCTTATTTGTTTGATTTATATCCAACCTTTTGTTCAGAAGTTCAAGACGGTATATGCAGAATTCCCACCTCCTATTTCCTCCACAACAACTTGTGGAGCAGGGGTGGGTTCCACTTATCTTTGCTACCGGTTCACAATGGGAGCAGCTTCTCCGCATGCGCAGAAGCTTCTGCGCAAGCACAGATCGTCAGTGATGACGTCGGGGTGGGTGAGCACAGCTTCCCGCCACCATTACTACCGGTTCGCAAGAACCGGACCGAACCAGGAACAACCCACCACTGTTGTGGAGGTAGCTGAACTGAGAGAATAACAATGATCAGTGTGCTTCCATGGCTAAAGACAGACTTGAATCGGACTCTTCTGGTTGCTAGCCCAGCACTCAAAGAACTTTATTCAGCACAAAATATGTTGTATATCTTTCATGCCCAAAGTAGCAAAGCATCAATCTAGTAGTTGTACACCATATGCTAAGTTTAGGAACCTTTCATTAGCAATGTAGTAACATTTGCTCCCTCTAGTGGTGAAAGTATTCCATACATTAACTAGATTCCAGGAAATATTTTAACAGCCGAATTTTATTCTGATAGTCATTATTGGATAGGAAACACTATTGATAGTCATTATCGAATAGAAAACATTATTCCAAATAAGAGTAGGGCTCTGATCACACATATATCTGACCACACAGCATTCCAGGTAAACTGCTCATTATAAATAAATAACCTATGGGATTATTCTATGAAAAATAGTTGAGCGTAAAGCAATTTGAAAAGAAGGCCCACACGATTTTTTGCAGGTGCAAGCAGCAATACAGAATGCCTAAAACACATGTTGCCTAATATGTAGAGTTTGAGAAAGAGATGAAAGGAAATCTTGCTATAGATAAAGAATGAAGGAGCTCTTTTATTATATATCTGATTAGACCAGTGGTGAAATCCAAATTTTTTTACTACCAGTTCTGTGGGCATGGCTTGGTGGGCGTGGTGTGGCTTAATGGGCGTGGCAGGGGAAGGATATTGCAAAATCTCCATTCCCACCCCACTCCAGGGGAAGGATACTGCAAAATCCCCATTCCCTCCCCACTCCTGGCGGAAGGATATTGCAAAAACTGCATTCCCACTCCACTCTGGGGCCAGCCAGAGGTGGTATTTGCCGGTTCTCCGAACTACTCAAAATTTCCGCTACCGGTTCTCCAGAACCTGTCAGAACCTGATGGATTTCACTCCTGGATTAGACTTTATGGGATCTGCATCTCACTCTCAAATCACACCCAGAAAGGTTTTCTACCTATACATTTCTTGCTTCTTAGAATTAAGACACCCTTCTTTATTTTGGCCTTTTAAATCTCTAAACAACCATTTTCTTAACGTTTTTATACATTGCTTTTAATCTGATTTGTTGTATGTGTCTTCTTTACATGTTCAGAAGAATATTAATAATGAATAGGAAAGAGATAAATGGAAATATGTTAGGTAAAAGTTGTTAGCTATCCAAAACTATATTGTGTTATTTTGTAAAGAGGCAAATCTTCCTTGGCAGTAAGACTTTTTTTGCATTCTGTGAAAGAATCTACCACATGCGCTCAAAATCTGAAATATACTCCTATTTCTTTCTTACATTTCATTTAGCTTTGTGGCTGGCTTGGATGCAACACTGAAACACAGTATACTGTGAAATAGTTCCTTGTTTACAATCATCTTTACTATCATTAGTAGAAACTGGTTGATTTCAAACTGTAACTTGTTTTCATCACATATTAATATCTTTTATTTTATGTGCACTGAAAGCTTATGCACCAAGACAAATTCCTTGTGTGTCCAATCACACTTGGCCAATAAAAATTCTATTCTATCCTATTCTAAACTCAAATGCAATTATCCAGCACTTCTAACCTTCTAATAAAAACCCAGGAAATCATAGGATTTCCAATTCTTGGTTGTCATCCTCACTTCCTCTGAATAGGAGAATTCTATAATATCTGAAAGGACTACAAGTGAATGGAATTAACTCCATTGTATGATAGCTTAAAGGTAAAGGTAAAGATTCCTCTCGCACATATGTGCTAGTCATTCCCAACTCCAGAGGGCGGTGCTCATCTCCGTTTCAAAGCTGAAGAGCCAGCGCTGTCCGAAGACGTCTCCGTGGTCATATGGCCAGCATGACTAAACGCCAAAGGCGTACGGAACGCTGTTATCTTCCCACCAAAGGTGGTCCCTATTTTTCTACTTGCATTTTTTACATGCTTTCAAACTGCTAGGTTGGCAGAAACTGGGACAAGTAACGGGAGCTCACCCCGCTATGCGGCACTAAGGATTCGAACCACTGAACTGCCGACCTTTCGATCGACAAGCTCAGCAGTTTTGACTGAATTATGAAAAAAAAGCTGTTATTTTCAGTTCTTGCACGCTGAAGCAGGGTAATTCTTTGCCGGTTATTCCAAAAGCAGATTAAAAAAAAAAAGTTCTGTGTGTGCTCGCGCGCACAGATAAAACATAATCTATAAGCAACAGGTAGAAGACTGGATGCAATGTTCCCCAAACCATTTTGATAAATGAGTACGGGATCGGTAGAAAAGGTGCTGTACATCCAGTGTCATCTTATCAAATCCCGATTTTAATTTTCTAAAAAATCAGTAGCCACGGAAGGGCACCTTATTATTTCTTTCTCGTTCGCTCTAGTTCTAAACCAACAAAAAGGGATAATTTGTAACCATGAGGCAAAAAATAGCAAAGAGCTGGTGACAGGTAATGCACCTATAAGTACAACTTCTGAAAGGCAAGGTCTTGTTAACAAGCAACTCGAAGGCGGAGTGAAAAGCTGAGGAAAAAGCATTTGTCATTCTCTGTTGTACTAAAAAAAAAAGCTGTCCTAATGGAGTGGGATGACACTGAGCTGTAACCCCACCTTTTCTTCACTTATACCTGGTGAGACACCTAGAGTGACTTCTGTTTTAGCATTAGGCTGGCAAAGCTTCAGCAGAGCAGGAGATTACAGGTGACTTACAACCAGTGGTGGGTTGCTCCTGGTTCGCAAGAACTGGTAGTAAAAATTTGTAGTAGTTCCAAGAACCGATAATAACATTGGGTGGCCACGCCCCCGAACCAGTCCCCGGCCCAGTCGCCGCTCGCTTACCCCACCCTTTAAAATACTTTTAAAAGCATTTTTTCTACAACCTCTTCAGCCGAAAAAATGCTTTTAAAAGTTAAAAAAAAAATCTGATGATCCCGCAGCTCAGCTAGGATCGTCAGAGGTTTTTAAAAGCATTTTTTCTACAATCTCTTAAGGCTGTAAAAAAAAATGCTTTTAATTTTTTTTAAAAAAAAAATTGGCCATGCCCTCCCAGTCACATTACACCCCCACCAAGCTATACCCACAAAATAAGCCACGCCCACAGAACTGGTAGTAAAAAAATTTAGAACCCACCCCTACTTACAACCATTCGTTTTGAAGTCACAACAACACTTTAAAAAGTGATTTATGACCGTTTTCCTCACAATTGTTGCAGTGTCCCCATGGTCACGTGATCAAAATTCAGACGCTTGGTGGCAATTGGCTCGTATTTATGGCGGCTGCAGTGTCCCAGGGTCCTGTGATCACCTTTTGTGACTTTCTAAGAAGCAAAGTTAATAGGGAAGCCAGATTCACTTACAGCCGTCTTACTAACTTAACAACTGCAGCAATTCACTTAACAGCTGTGGCAGGAAAGGTTGTAAAACGTGGCAAAACTCACTTAACAACTGACTTGCTCAGCAATAGAAATTTTGGACTCAATTGTGGTCATAAGTCGAGGACTACCTGTAATATTAAAATTGCCAACTTTGCTTGGCTCGACAATTTAATCTTAGTTAAAAAGTATTTTAAGAGTTCGTAACAGTTTTAAAACATGCAATTAAAAAAAAACCCAGCCATATTACTTAGTAGACATGAAATGACAACTTTTGATGTGACTTATATAGCCTCTCAGATACATTACATCATAATTTTTGGTGAGTATATATACCTATCATTTCAGGATAATAATTCAAGCACCGAACAAAATAAAATATTCCCTAGGTATGAAAGGTTGTTTTATATATATATACATACATATGTATGTATGTATGTATGTATATAAACAAACCATTATGACTGACCAGTGGTCATGTTGGCTGTGGTTTTTCTAAGTCAGCATCAAAAAAGCTGGAAAATTTTATAATCTAGGGAAAAGCTGGCTTGTTACAGAGCTATGAGAAGAGCTAAACAAAAATGAATGGCGTACACAAAAACAGTTCAACAATTTCCATTTGTCTTTATTACCAATTTCGACTATACACGATAACGCTTACCTAAATGAAATATTCATAAAAGCGAAATTGCAAATAAAGCAATAAATTTGTAGAGGTTCAGGTTTGTAGAGTCTTACATAAAGAAATGGTTGAAATAGTCTAGTAAACATTGATTAAAAGTCACTCTGTACAAATAAAAGGAAGGCTCTAAAATGATCAAACGAGGGGAAGAATAAATCATTCCCGGATAGGCTATTTTTGAAAGTTAATATCAAGGTGTACAGAAGAGCTACATCAAAGGCAATCAAGGAAGCCAACAAAGAACCAGGCATTTGGTACTAAGCCTCCCTGCACATCAAGAATCAAAACAGATGGTATCTCACTGGCACTGCCTCAGCTTGATGTAGAAGAATTCCAAAAAAAATTGGGCTGCATCCTTCTCTGTGACATGCTCTTCATCTCGAATTCTTAACATGCAAATAATATTCATACAACTTTCCGTAGCTTTTGAGACTAGTAAACTCAGCAGTGCACAATTCAGTCTGGCTTGAAACAAGTACAGGTAGTCCTCGACTTACAACAGTTCATTTAGTGACCATTCAAAGTTACAACGGCACAGGAAAAAGTGACTTAGGAACCGTTTTTCACACTTCTGACCATTGCAACATCCCCACAGTCACATGATCAGAATTCAAATGTCTGCCTGATTGCAAGCTGAAAGAGGCAGAAATAAAATTAGATAGGGGAAATATTAGAATATAAATTTTTATTAGAATGAATTAAAAAAATAGAAAGATTAGGAGTTTACAGATGTTAGGCATTTTTTGTTTATGTATGTTTAAACAATATAATGAGGATTACTTAAATTTGATAAATGTGATAGAGATTATTAATATCGTTACTGAGAATTGGATTAATATGAATGATACCCAGAACCAACTCTGTCCATTCACAATATGGATGTATATTTAAAAATAAAAAATATAATTTTTTAAAAAAGAATTCAAATGTTTGACAACTGACTCATATTTATGACGGTTTAATATTTAATATTAAATTTATTTAATTTAATGAACAAACAAACAAACAAGCAAATATCTTAACGCTGTGTATGATTTCCTGCTTGAGGAGGGGGTTGGACTATAAGACCTCCAAGGACCCTCCTAACTATGTTATTCTGTTATGGTTAAACTTTGGAATTCCCAAGAGGTAAAATGATGGCTTTAAATAAGCTTAACTTTAAAAGGCAAATACATAGAAAATTACTAATCCTGGATGGTTTTGTATTATTTCCAGCATCATTTATATTTGAACTTCCCAATAAGTACCTACTTAGTCACTGTGTGAAACCATCATTCTTGAAAGGGGAGGCCTATGTTCTCACCCAGCTCAATTCTTCTTTTAACTCAATTCTTCTTATAAATTTACAAAGCTAAAATAGGATCATGAGTAATCCAAGACAGCTTCATTAGTAATCTTCTTTTTTCGTACTTCTTGTGCTAAGGAATAAATGTGAGACCTTCTGCATAGGGAAAAGCAAAATAAAACGCCACGGTTATCTGAGAGAAAGATGCATTTAGTTTTTCTTTTCACTCCCAAGATTGGAAAAAGCCAGTTTTTGTTCTCATTGTAGCTCTGCATCTGCTGTAGATCCATGCAGGAGTGGGATTTTACATCTGGTTCGCTAAACCAGTAGTTGCAAGGATTGGCTGGCCCCGCCCTCCCCTCCCCTCCCAGGAGTCTCCATGTGGCCCGCTTTGGATGCCAGGTAAGTGCAGCGCCCGCATGGAGGCTCTGGGAGGATGAAAAACGGGCCTCCCAGAAATCCGGAAACAGGCCCGTTTCCAGCCTCCGGAGGACCTCCAGAGCCCGGGGAAGGCCATTTTCGCCCTCCCGGAGGCTTGAGGAAACCCTCTGGAGCTTGGGGAGGATGAAACCCCCCCCACCGTGGTGCAGGAAGCCAAGTAGGCCACCCCCACCATGGTCACAGCCACCCAGCAACCGGGCAGAGAACCGGTTCCTAATTTTTTTTTAATTTTTTATTTTTAAACAAAACATAAAATAACCATCATCCATTACAATTACAAAAAGTGTATCGATCGGCTACATATCTTTCGTGCTTAATCCCATATCCAAAGTTCTCTTATCTGACAATTTATTATATCCCTTTGTATTATTATTCTCATTTACCAATTATTTAACAATGGCTTATCTCCCATAAAAAAACCGTTTCATCTATTATATTATTACATTTATTTCATATTTCATATTCATTTCCATGCTTTATTATCTAGCCATTGATGGAATAAATCCCATATCAAGTAATATTGTTTATCTTCCTGTTCTCTAATTTCAAATGTCAATTTACTCATTTCAGCATATTCCAAAATTTTCTTAATAACTTTATCATCAGTAGGTATCTTCTCTCCTTTCCAATTTTTAGCAAATACAATTCTAGCCGCTGTTAAAACATTCACAATTAAGTATCTCAGTTCTCTATTATATGTCTCTGGTAAAATACCTAATAAAAATATCTCTGGTTTAAAGTCAATATGTCTCTTTATCATTTTTTGCAACCATGTGTGGAGTTTAGTCCAATATCTTTTAGCTTCTGCACATGTCCACCACATATGGTAATATGAACCCGGCAGGGGTGGGTTCTAATTTTTTTTACTACCGGTTCTGTGGGCGTGGCTTGTTTTGTGGGTGTGGCTTGGAGGTCATGTGACTAGGTGGGCGTGGCTAGCTGGGCAGAGTCATTTCTGGAAGGTCCTCACACTTACGACCAGTCCTCACACTTACGACCTGACTCATTTGTTTGCTTTTAACACTGATCAGCTGTAGGACGGCCCTTTGAAGCCCTGCAGCAAGAGTTTAAACAGTTTTTTCCCCTCTAGTCATCAGCTGGGACTCAGGAGGCAGCAATAGATTGGGGGTGGGACCAAATAAAAGGTAAGAATAACGTGGGTGGGTGGGCGGGGGGAGAGAACCGGTTCGGTGACATAATATCGTCACCGCTACCGGCTCGGCCGAACCGGACTGAACCGGAAGGAACCCACCACTGGAACCTGGTTCCTAAAATTTTTGAATCTCACCCCTGGATCCATGTTTTGCAAGTATGTCAACTTTGAGATGAATGGGACTTGCTGGGTGGGGAATTCTGGGAGTCAAGGTCCACCCATTTTAAAGTTCTCAAGGTTGAGGAATATTGATCTAGATAAATATAATTTTGTAAAGGTTTGCAACAAAACATTTTTAAAAAAAACAAGGGAAGAAATAAATTTTCTGTATTCTTCAAACCAAACTCTTTTACTGAAAGTTTCTCTGAATAGAATTAGAATATAGAATAGAATATTCTTTATTGGCCAATGTGATTGGACATACAAGGAATTTGTCTCTGATGGGTAAGTTCTCAGTATGCATACAAGCAACAAAGTGATGTATCATAAATACAATCATTAACCATAAGATACAACCCACAAAGTGGTAGTCATAAAATACCAATAGGAGTAGGTAATAGGAAAGGTGAGAATAATAATAATAATAATAATAATAATAATAATAATAATAATAATGTCCTACTATATGATTAGATATCCTTAGGCATAAGGCGGTGCTGTGGGTATTCATCCGCTAAACACATAATTTAGCAGAATCAGCAACTTCCTGTCCATTTCTTTTCACAACATCCTTCGCCACATATGAAACACTTCAGTTAATCAGCAAATAGTATATATTTTAAGCAAATATTAGAAGTGGATAGCATGTCATGTGTTTCTAATTTTAGAAAATGGTGTCTTCAAACATATACAAACAGCGTTCTAGTGTGAACAAAAGCCTCTTTTGTACATGAATTTGTTTCCTGGTTCTTTTTTAACACAATTGAAATGCCCTTAAAATGCATTAAAGTTCTCAACACTTATTAATATACTTCATACTTTAAAACACAATTTTACAACAATAGAAGATTAATAATAGTATCGAAAGTAGAAAAATACCCATGCTTTCAAAATAAGCTTAATACACTGTTGTATAAAGCGCCAGCACTGGAAATAATTTAAGATGTGGCTTAATCACTGTATTACTACTACCACCACAAGCAGAACAGTAAGTAGCAGCATCAGCACATTATTCACAACTTGGCCTGCGCTTTCTAATGGATCTAGAACCCACCTTAATTTTTGTCTGAGTAATAGTCACAATGAATTAGAACAGACTTTCCAATGCGCTGGACTTCAAGCCAGGACACCTGAAAAGTAGCAAATGAGGAGCTATACTACTGTCGTTACCTTACAGGAAGTTGTTTTTAACCGAGTCTACATTCTATAAATGACTGTCTCCTTTTGAAATTTTGAAATGTTTCAGGACTTCCCTTACAATTCAACCAGGGGTGGGATTCAGCCAATTCTGACCGATTCGGGTGTACTGATAGCTCCGGCGATCAGCTGAGAACGAACCGGTTCGCTCTGACGATCAGATGGGCCTGGCCCCCCCGCCCCTGAGCTATAACCTACCTATATTTCTTTTGTTTTAAGTCCAGCTGATAGGCACGACAGAGCGGATTGCCGCACCTCAACTGTTTTACTCAATCTGGATTCAGTAGAAGGTAACTTCTGATCGTAATGTGCATGTGTGGTAGCGCGAGTTTGGCGCACATGCGAGCGAACTGGTTGTTACAACCGGTGAATCCCACCACTGAATTCAACATGCGTGCCACGACTAATTAGTCATTCAAGAAGGATCACAAGTAATACATGTACACATGATATATCTGTGTGCATGATTTCTTTGCATGAATCAGTTGAAATCAATCTTTAAATCGTAAAGTTCTAAAGTCCGCTCTTATTAAATCGAGTGGACAAAAATAGCTGTTTCCTTTAATAAATATTTTGCTGCAATGGCCTGATCATTCACAAGAAGTTACAGGAGCTCTAAATTTTAACAATCTGATAAACAATAGCTTCTCTAAAGTTTAATTCGGTAATAAGAACTATTGATTTGTTTGTTTTTTATTATAAATAACTCAAAGGTGGCAAACATTTAACAGAATAATAGAATAATACAGCTGGAAGGGAGGTTTTCCAGTCCAACTGCCTGCATATCCAACATACTTCTTCCTCCTTATTCCCCCACAAAAACAACAATCTGTGAGGTGGTTTGGACCAGTGGTGGGTTGCCCCCGGTTCGGACCGGTTCGCACGAACCGGTAGTAAAACCGGCGGGAGGCCCTGCCCATCGCCCCAGATGTCATCATCAGCAATCTGTGCATGCGCAGAAGCAAGCAAGCGCGAGCTATCCCGCTGCGAACCGGTAGTAAAGGTAAGTAGAACCCAGTCCTGGTTTGGACTGAGAGAGAATGAGTGACTGGCCCAAAGTCACCCACTGGCTTTCATGCTTAAGGTGGGACTTGAACTCAGAGTCTCTTGTTTTCTAGCCTGGTGCATTAACCACTAGACCAAATTGCCTCTATTTGCTTGCGTTTTTGATGAATTCTTAGACATTTTATAAGAATTTTTAGTGTCTGTGGTGTGTTAGGTATATTAGTTTCATTCAACTAATTTATTTTAATAAAGGAGAATATTTGTAGCTCAGAGTTTGAAGTCAGGGGTCTTTGGTGCTCTCTGAGCTTGGTTGTTTTCTTGCAGATGTTTCATTACCCAACTAGGTAACCTCATCAGTGCTATCCAGTACCAGCATTCATGATGTTACCTAGTTTGGGTAATGACATGTCTGCAATGCCTTTTGTTTTATTTACTAAGCTGATTTATTTGGCTACTCAACTATCCAAGAAACTGGATGGCAAACAAAATAAAATCAGAACACTAATGAAAATAGCCTTGAGGCTCAAGAAAAACAACAACAAAATCACTAGACACAAATATCCATACTAATGTCCTTATCTCAGTGCATGGAATATCAAGATAAATCATAAAAGATCTGCTTTGATATTAACTACAGAACGTCCTCGAGTTATGGTCACAATTGGGACTAACATTTCCACTGCTAGGGCTACTAAGTGAGTCATAGCTGATATTACGACCTCTTTCTATAAATTGCTTTTAAAGTACTTCGCGCCATCAAAATACGTTATAGAATTTGCACATCTTTATAACAGAGCCAGCCATACCATGATACGCAGTAAGTTTAAGCATATGATGCTAGTTAAACAATACTTGACATTATTTCACTCTATTTGTCTAGAGAACTAGTCCAATAAACTACAAAGTCTTCTAATAATGTAACATGACGTTAAATGAGTTTACCTCATTTAATGGAACAGGTAAAATTCATACACAAAACATCATAAAACCTGAACAAAATATATCTGTATTTATTTTTTTTTTGGTACTGGATCAATTAATCTGTTAAATTAAAAAAATGATGTCAGTAATAGGCCCCCCAAAAAAGAAAGAAATGAAACTATATTTAAATATTAAACATGTGGGAAAAGAATACACATTTTTTAATTCACCTTGAAAAATCTCCTGTTAAAACTGTGGTCTTCCAAATGTGAGAAATAAGCTTCAATCTAATTCTCAGGTTTCCACTGATGAAACATTACTTTTGAATATAATAATGACAAAAGAACATGTTGTGCTATTTTTCTCTACATTCTGACAAAAACTGTGAAAAGCGGTGATTTTAGAATAAAAATTCATTATGAGCTTGCTCAGTATTTACTTGGGAAAAAATCCAATACTACTCATCTGTGTAATATGTGATGGCCTAGTTTAAAACCAACAAAGAACTGAAAATCTAAAAATCAATTAACACAGATATACAGACTAGAAACACAATGAAATACTTTAATTTTCCTTCTTTCATAGCCTTAACACATAACGAACATGTATATACATACGAAGATAACCTTATGTGCAATTAGCTATTCACATTACCTTAAAGAAGTTATGTACGTGTACACACATACACACACATATTTCAATTCAATAATTATCAACTGGATTATCTGATGCTTCTTTAATGGAGAGAAATACTGTCTATCCCATTGTTGTTGTTTTTTAAGTTAATTTTTTAAGAGTGCGCATTAAGATCCTAGTAATAAAAGTGCGAAGGCTGACAGGAGAATTCCAGAACAACAAAGAAAAGCCACTGCAAATGCGAATATCATCTGCAGGATACAGCCAAAAATGTATTTAGCTGTATAGGAATATAAAGAACTTTGCAATATAAGCAGGGGTTGGGATGCCACTCACCATCCAATCTTCTCCCCCGTCTGTCCTCTCAATGTTGAGAAGATGGAGCTGGGGAACTGCTACTACATTCAATCAGCATGCTTCCCGGATTTTGGGATGGAGGGGTGGGGGTGGAGGGGTGGGAGAGGCTGTTAAGAAAAGCAGTTATTATACATCCTGAAGGGCAAAGCAACAGCCTACAGACATCATTGCTATGGAGACTAAGCACAGATTTCATCTGTCTCGGTAGCAAGAGAGCACATATACGAAAAGCAGGGAAAAGAACTGCATTGGCATGTACCAGATGAACTTATCACACAGCCACGTCTGCTCGTTCTGTTTTTGTTTCCTTCCCTCCAAATCTCAATTTGGGGGGGGGGGGGGAAGAGACACTTAGCCAGGAAAAGTATATCTTTTCCTAACCAATGACAGCTCTCCACTTGAATGGGAACACAATGGAGAAGAGAGCATACCACCCAACCTGTTCTGACCTAGGCTTCACCAAATCATGAAACAGACTCCTTGTCCTGAAAAAACAACAACCCATTTTTATTTGGCTCATGTGAATTCCTAGCATTCACATCCAGCAAAGTCCCAGCAAACAGTCTTACAAGGGTAGAATTGCAACCACAGACCTTATCAAGTCCTTGGATAGTTGCCAGGCCAAGAGCTTCCAGGCACAATCAAATACTAGGCAAGGAGTCTCTGTGAGTCACGAACTCAGATAAGCAAATCTTCACAGTAATAAAACGAACTAATTGTCTCCTGCAAACATCACTCCCCTTTTGCTCCTATTAATTCCCTATGGGAGGAGCCATCCAGCGTCCCCTTGTGCCTTTACTCCTGAGTTGACCTCTGTTCCTTAATTGTTCCCTTCTCCTGGCAGCTCTGTGCATGCGCACATCAGGAACAGGCTCCAGCTGTTCTTCAACCTCACTTATCTCCGACTCTGATGGTAGCTGATAACTGTCTTGATGGCCCTGGCCCCCTCTCTGCCTCCGATGCAGAGCACTCATCAGAGCTTTCCCCAAACTTCAGGACTGGCTCATGTTCCTCCCCAACCACCTCACTGTCCGAGTCTGCTGCCAACTCCGCTGGCTGCTGGCGGGCCACAACACAACCTTCAGGAGCAGAGGAACTTCATTCTGGAGGCAGTGAATGGGATTTAACTTCCAGGGGAAACTGTCATGAAATGTGGTCACATGTCCATGGGACACTGCAAACAGCCATAAATGTGGCTGTATTGCTGAGCCACACAAGTTAGGCCACATGCTACTCTAGCTGCTGAGGAAGTTGTTTGATCCTCCTTCCTCTGTAACTCTGTAATCTCCACCATCTGGCCAAAGTCCTAGATCACCATAAGATAAAGGTAAAGGTTCCCCTCGCACATACGTGCTAGTCATTCCTGACTCTAGGGGGCGATGCTCATCTCCGTTTCAAAGCCGAAGAGCCAGCGCTGTCCAAAGACGTCTCCGTGGTCATGTGGCCGGCATGACTAAATGCCAAAGGCGCACAGAATGCTGTTACCTTCCCACCAAAGGTGGTCCCTATTTTTCTACTTGCATTTTTTACGTGCTTTCGAACTGCTAGGTTGGCAGAAGCTGGAACAAGTAACGGGAGCTCACCCCGTTACGTGGCAGTAGGGATTTGAACCGCTGAACTGCCGACCTTTCGATCAACAAGCTCAGCGTCTTTGCCACTGTGTCCCTTTAGATCACCATAGACAACGCCAAATCCTGGTTCTATCCTTGATAGTTTCGTCTTTAAACCAAGAACTTGGGACGGCAGAACCATACTCTTCCCCCACCCCACCCCGCCATCTTGAAACATTACTGTTGAAAAAACTTGCCCTTATGTTAAGGCTTGCAGAGAAGTAGCAATTATAAATTACTAATCCTAAGAAAGATGGCAGTGCAGAAGTCACAGCCCTGGAAATAATGAATGGATAAAGTGAAGCCGGCAATGATATAAATAGAGCTAATTAAATAAAGTGACCCCTATCTCAAATGCTATTCTTAGCTGGCCTGGAACGGTTTGCTCTTTATGCTGGTTTAAGGGAAAGA
This sequence comes from Arizona elegans, assembly GCA_022577455.1. NCBI lineage: Eukaryota > Metazoa > Chordata > Lepidosauria > Squamata > Colubridae > Arizona > Arizona elegans. The sequence goes on along the minus strand of JAKOOJ010000007.1, from coordinate 79,884,681 downwards.
ACAAATCATACCTTAAAAACACTCCGCTAATGAGAAGTACATGACATATAAGATTTATAGAAACTCCTATACAGAAATAAAATGGCTACTGCGGTATTCTAATTGCTATCTGTTTGCATTTGCTCTTCCATTTGCACAAAATGATAAACAGAATGTTTACAGTACAATTTCCCCAAAGATATCAAACTTTTGCTATGTTATATAGCAAATACAATTCATGTGAGGTAATTTAGAATCCAGACCTTAAACTCCCAAACTGGGAGTTTATAGTGAGAGATAGGGAAAATTACATCAAGATAAACAAGAACTGATGCAATTGTAGCTCAGATTCCAACGCAAGAACGTATTTCTATTTTATTAATATACAGAACTAAGCAAAAAGAAATCAATTTTAATAAAACTCCCAATTGATTAATACATGAAGAAGTTTTTGCATCTGGGGGCAGTAGTGAAAAATAAATATTTGCTATTTGATTAATGTTAAGTTTTTCTTTTTGTGAGATTTGTACACATAGACTAATTTGGTTTATTACAGGCATCTGGCAAATTGGTCAAGAATTGTATTTACTCAGTTTTCAAATACTTCAGCGTCTATCTTCAGTGGGTTCTCCCAACAGAAAAATACTACATTTTTGAATAACAGTTATAAGTTTAATGGAGTCTGGGAAATGTTATAGAAGTAGAAGGCAGAAACAATTTTTTATCCCTGAGGTAATTTTTGTTGATGGTGTTCATTCAAGTAAAAACTCCTTTAGCATCAGCTCTTACATGTTCCATTATGATGGAAAGAATATTGTTCATTCTGGTGGACAGCCTTTATTGAGGTCTGGATAAACTCTTTCCTAATTCTTCAGATCTATTGGCAGCCTTCAGTACCATTTAACCATGCTGCCCTTTGTTTATTTACTCAAAGTTAGAGGTTGTCTGACTTCCCAATCATTCTGCATGGCCTACAAATGAAAAAGAAAAACAGCACTGGGAGATACAAATAAAGGGATTTCTGGCCAGCCAAGAAAACAATATACCAGGCCATCCGGTAGCCATTACAAGTTTATTTATTTAAGAAAAATTATATGGCTGCCCAACTACCTCTCAATGAGTCCAGGCAGCTTATAAGGATAAAATCCACATATTACAACAACAAAAAATAACCCCCATTTCAGTGGTGAAATCCAATTTTTTTTTACTACCGGTTCTGTGGGCGTGGCTTGGTGGGTGTGGCTTGGTGGGCATGGCAGGGGAAGGATACTGCAAAATATCCATTCCAACCCATTCCTGGGGGAAGGATATTGCAAAATCTCCATTCCCACTCCACTCTGGGGCCAGCCTACTACTCAAACTACTCAAAATTTCTGCTACCGATTCTCCGAAGTGTTCAAAATTTCCACTATTGGTTCTCCAGAACCTGTCAGAACCTGCTGGATTTCACTCCTGCCCCCATCCAGTAGTGAAATTCAGCCGGTTCTATCCGGCTCGGGCGAACTGGTAGCGCTGGCGGCAGGAGGCTCCACCCACCCACCCGGATGTCATCACATTCTATTTTTGACCTCCGCGAATGTGCAGAAGGATCTGCGTATGTGTGGAGGAGGCACACACGCTCATATTTGCGAACCAGTAGCGAAGGTAAGTAAATTTCACCCCTGTCCCCATTCCCCTGGTGACAACAATCAAATGAGCCATTTGAAAGGGCTCCATCCACTCTGGGGTTCCCAGACCCATTGGCAAAACCAGGTCTTCAGGGCCTTGCAAAAGAGCGTCAAAATTGGAGCCAATCTTATCTCTGTGGGGATATGTTCCACAGGGAGGGAGCCACTACAGAGAAGGCCCTTCTCTTTGGTCCTTCCAGACGGACCTCCTTAGGAGAGGGGACTCAGCATTCTCTGCCTGTAATGAATCTCCCCCTGCCCTCCATCTAATCTCAAAGGCTTGGGAGAACCAATAGGTTTTAATGTCACAAGGATGGGAGATGAATCACCCGAGGCCTGGCACTATTACAGAGCACTGCAAGGCTTGATAATATCCCTCCCATATTACTTAATGTCTGTAGGTAATCATTGCGTGATGCGACTTGTCAATTTGGGCTGAGGTGTCGTTAGTTCCTGATGATAATTAGTGATATAGATTAGGTCAAGCCAAACTTCTTTAAATCTTGAATGGGTGCCTAAAAATTATAAGGGACTGGGTGGGAAGACACCAACTCAAACAGCTTAATCTCTGCTGTTCACCCAAAAAGATGGCTACAAAAATCACTTCCAATGGTTACCATCGCCCAATTTGGTGTCTCAATTGCAGTTCTATCCAGACCTGGAAACCTCGGCAATAAATTGATTACCATGCAATTTATTACCCAAGGCAGTCCTTGGGTTAATCACAGTAATTGGGAGTGGAACTGCTGTCGTTAATAAACCATGACATCATTTGACTGCATTGCTTATCGATGGCAATCCCGGCAGTCCCTGTTGCTTGCATTAAAACAAATCCAAACAGGTTGGTAAGCGAGGACCTTACTTGACTGCGATTTTCTGCTGGCTTCCCCATTGAATTTGCTTGTTGGAAGCTGGAAATTGTAATCATGTAATCATCAGACAGCAGAATTTCATTTTAATGTGTGCCATTGTGTACGGAGAATAAGTGATAATAAAGGTTATTCCTCTCCTTCCCTCTCCCTTCCACTTCTATCCTATGACTGTGGGGAACACTTGATGGCCAGAAAGTCCACCTTATTCAGCACTGTTGCAAGTTGGAAAAGTCATTGAACTAGTCATAACCGGAAGAGGATCTGTTGTATATTATATCCGTTCTGCCTTTGAATATGACTTGGAGACTTCAAGTGATACAGAATGGAGTGGCCAGACTGATACAAATCCATTATCACAGAATTGGACTTGTTTTGTGGTGGTTGCATAGCCTGCCAGTGAGATTCTGGGCCAAACTTAAAGGATTGGTTTCCATCTATGAAGCCTTATATGAGCCACGGTGGCGCAGTGGTTAGAATGCAGTACTGCAAGCTACTTCTGCTGATCACCGGCTGCTAGCAGTTTGGCAGTTCGAATCTCACCAGGCTCAAGGTTGACTCAGCCTTCCATCCTTCCGAGGTGGGTAAAATGAGGACCCAGATTGTTGGGGGGCAAATATGCTGACTCTGTAAACCGCTTAGAGAGGGTGGTTAACCATTGTGAAGTGGTATATAAGTCTAAGTGCTGTTGCTATATGGCACAGGGCCACCTTATAAGATTCTGCCCATCCCATTTAGATATACATAGAGAATGCTGAACATTACATCTCTGAAGAGCTAGGGAGGGTTGGCCATACTTTCCTTCCAGAAACAGGAAACAGAAGAAATCATCCTAAACTTAAAAAGGTTTACAGGTAGTCCTTATCTTATGACCACAATGGAGCCCAAAATTTCTGTTGCTAAGTAACACAATTGTTAAGTGAGTTTTGCCCCATTTTTACACCTTTCTTGTCACAGGTGTTAAATGGATCACTGCAGTGGTGGGATTCAGCCGGTTCAGGCGAACCGCACCCACCCCAGCATTATGTTGTCTTATTTAGCCACGTTTTCTAAGCCGTGCGTGCGAGCCACACGTGCAAGCAAAGAGCATGCACGGAAGGCCACACGCATGTGCTCACATTTTCGGTGCTGGGCGAACTGGTTGTTAAATTATGTGAAGCCCACCACTGGATCACTGCAGTTGTTAAGTTAGTAACATGGTTGCTAAGTGAATCTGGTTTCCCCATTGATTTTGCTGGTCAGAAAGCCACAAAAGTGGTCACAGGACTTTGGGACACTGCAACCATCATAAATACATGCCAGTTGCCAAGCGTCCAAATTTTGATTATGTGACCACGGGGATGCCACAATGATCGTGTGAAAAACGGTCATAAGTCACTTTTTTTCAATGCCGTAACTTCAAACGGACACTGTACAAAATGGTTGCGTCACAAAAATTCCAGCAACTGATTTATTTTTAAATGAAGTGTTTTTAGGCTTCTATCTATCATAAGCATGGCTTTATTTAGTGGAACAAATGGAACCAACAAAAAAAAAATCACAATATTTTTTATGAACAACAGATGTACTGTTATTACTATACAGCTACGGCTCATTGTGCAATTTAATAGTCTTAACTTTCACATTCCTGTTTTATTCTCTGTAGCAATTTTTTTTTCATTAATTAACACAAAGTTGGCATGTGAAAGCCTGGCAAGTAAAATTCTTCATTGTTGATCACAAAGCTCATGCACAAAATATAATACAAAATTATGATCTTATCAATGAAGAACTTTTAAAAGCGATCTATTTAAACTTTCTGTTTATAAAGCAGTACTGTACTATTATCTGATTGCTCTAAAGGTTTTCCTACATAGTATTGAATTATACAGGCAGAAGTTGATTACTTTCAACATTATAAGGGTGCCATCTGCTCACCAAAGCAGATATTCATGTTGCTAATGCTGGAAACCCCCAACTAGGTAGATGTCTTGCCTAGAGGCTGTGCCAAATTTCTCCACACAAATGAGCCACAGGAAGCTACTTGGCATAAAAGTGCTTGTTATTGCTATACAGGTAGTAATCAATTTACAACCACAATTGAATCCCCAGAACTAACTCTAACCGCAGCTGTTAAAAACTAGTATTTTCTACTTTTCAGTAGTAAAAAAAAAAGGTCTGTAACATGGGTATCAAACTCACAGTGTCACTGTTGCCATCATGTGACGTATCGTGACTTTTTTCTCTTCACGGAGCTGGGATGGGCGTGGCCCAGGGGTGAAATGCTCCCGGTTCCAACCAGATTGCCTGATCCGGTAGCGATGGTGGCCGGTGGTTCGGAGAACCTATAGCAAAAATTCCTGCGCCCCCCACCCCACATGCCCAGCTGAGCTGAGCGATCATCAGAGGCTTTTTTTTTACTTTTAAAAGCATTTTTTCTACAACTTCTTCGGCCGAAAAAATGCTTTTAAAAGTAAAAAAAAAAGCCTCTGATGATCATGCGGCTCAGCTGGGATCGTCAGAGGCTTTTAAAAGCATTTTGTTAACAACCTCAGAAAAAATGCTTTTAAAAGTTAAAAAAAAAAGTTGGCCACGCCTACCCGGTCACATTACCCCCACCACCACCAAGCCACGCCCACAGAACCGGTAGTAACAAATTTTACATTTCACCACTGGCGTGGCCTACGCGTGATGCATCTGGCTCACAAGCCACCAGTTTGACACCCCTGGTCTATACTAATATGCCCTAAAATATCTACATAGTCTTTGACCTACAACCATATTTTGGAGCAGAATATCTGTTATTAAGTGATGCAGTCATTAAGTGAGTCACACATGATTTTACGATCATTTTTGCCATGGTCAGTAAGCAAACTGGCTTTCCCCATTACCTTTGCTTATGAGGAGATCACAAACGGAGAGCAAGTGAAACTGAGACACTGCAACAATTGTAAATACATGCTGGTTGTCAAGCACTTATTTTTGATCACATAAATGTGGGGATACTGCAACCGTCGATAAGTACAAGGACTGGTCTAAAGTCACTTTTTTCCAGTGCCATGGTCACTCTGAACGGTGATTAAACCAATAGTCGTAAATCAAGGACTACCTGTGATGACTAATCTCCTTTCCAGGGTGAGATAGAAACCACTGCAGGCATTTGGAAGTGCCGATATGTATTCTGGCTTTAGAGAAGCACCACAAATTTAATTTTGCTAAAGCACACTTTCCCCTCCAGTTGGAACATTCTTTTTCCACAGCTCTGTACATTTCCCCTTGGCTTCGGGCAGGAAAGTTAGAGCATCTGTTTAGGGCAACACCTTGTATTACACTTTTAATACTATTGAACACTGTATTACCAAAAACAGTCAGTAGGTGGCAGCACCTGATTGACCTTGGCTCTGCTGGAAACCTAAACATTGTGAAACCGCTCTAATAATTGTGGCAGGGGACACACACACACACACACACATTTTCCATGGACTATCACAGCTGATTGTTGGCTGAGAAAATATAAGGACAGCTCATCACACGAATGCTTAATGTGGAATCACGCAGGCCTTGAAGTAATTTATTTGTCCCATTTGCATTGGAGGTTCACACTTGAAATATTTTAGGACTTAAAAAGCTTTTGTTGTTTTATTTATTCTGATCTACAATGCTATTATATAGAGAAATCAAAATAAAAAGTGGGGGAAAGAATGCCCCATACTGATAAGCAGTGACATTCGATAGGCTTTTGGATTAGATTCTGATGTCATGCTGGTATATCGGTTAGGGCAGGGGTCTGCAACCTTAAACACTCAAAGAGCCATTTGAACCCGTTTCCCAAAGAAAAGAAAGCACAGGGAGCCACAAAACCCTTCCCGTGCCTGACTATTTCTTGAGCAGCCACAAAACTAGCATATGTAGTTGAATGTATTGAACCCCTTCTGTTCAACATTTATGTAAAACCGCTAGGTGAGATCATCCGTGGTTTTGGGGTGAGTGTTCATCAGTATGCTGATGACACACAGTTATACATCTCCACCCCAGACCACCCCAATGATGCCCTTGCTGTGATGTCCCATTGCCTGGAGGCCGTGCGGATCTGGATGGGGAGAAACAAGCTCAGACTCAACCCCTCCAAGACCGAGTGGCTGTGGCTTCCGGCGTCCCGGTATAGTCAGCTAGTACCATCACTGACAATAGGGGATGAGATCTTGCTCCCCAGAGAGAGGGCCCGCAACTTGGGTGTCCTCCTGGATTCACGGTTATCTTTAGAAGATCATTTGACGGCCGTGGCCAGGGGTGCCTTTTATCAGGTTCGCCTGATTCGCCAGTTACGTCCCTTTCTGGATCGGGACGCCTTGCGCATGGTCACTCATGCCCTAGTTACCTCCCGTATGGACTACTGTAATGCTCTCTACATGGGGCTCCCCTTGAAAAGCACCCAGAGGCTCCAACTGGTCCAGAACGTAGCCGCGCAGGTGATTATGGGTGCAGCTCGTTACGCCCATGTAACACCTCTCTTACGTGAGCTGCACTGGCTCCCGGTGGTCTTCCGGGTGTGATTCAAGGTGTTAGTTATCATCTTTAAAGCGCTCCATGGCTTAGGACCTGGGTACCTATGAGACCGTCTTTTGCCACCAATAGCCTCCCACTGACCAGTTCGTTCTCACAGGGAGGGACTACTCAGGGTACCGTCAGTCAAATTATGTCTACTGGCGACTCCCAGGGGGAGGGCCTTCTCTGTGGGGGCTCCAACCCTTTGGAATGAACTGCCCCCTGAGATACGAAATATCCCTGATCTCCGTGCTTTCCGCCGTGCCCTCAAGATCCTGATGTTCCAACAGGCGGGGCTAAACATACGAACATGTCAATGATTTTTTTAAAAAATGTTATCTAATTCTGGGTTTTATTTAATTGACCAAACTAAGTAATAATTTTAATTAGCAATTTTATGATGTTTGTGTGTCTATATTTTTCTTGACTGTACACCGCCTTGAGTCCTACGGGAGAAAGGCGGTATAGAAATATAATAAATAAATAAATAAATAAATAAACAAACAAACAAACATTCTGTTTTCTTCTGAAACTTTTCTTTTCTTGGATTTATCCATGGTTGGCCTACCAGGGGTTGAAAAGCTCAATAAATCACGTGCCGGTGGGTGTCGCACATTGGCGGTTGTGATGCATATTTTGAGTGACAAGGAGCCGCAGCAGAGAGGTGAGAGAGCCACATGAGGCTCCAGAGCCGCAGGTTGCTGACCCCTGGGTTAGGGTGAGAGTAGTATAGGTGTAGTCTGGCAATATTTTGTCTACTGTGTATAAGCAAATGAAGAACTGAGCTTTGGTTCAGTGATTCGGTGTTGTTCCTGGGCTTAGCCTAGTGTCAATCCGCATTTAATACAATTAACTTAATTAAGATGGTGGTTATTTCAAAGAGTCTTATAAAGCAGACTAAAGTGCTGTTAAGTAGCACCAGCTGCCTGCAATTATTGCAAGTTCAAATCTCACCAGGCTCAAGGTTGACTCAGCCTTCTATCCTTCCGAGGTAGGTAAAATGAGGACTCGGATTGTGGGGGCAATAAGCTGACTTTGTATGAAAAAGAACACCGCTTGGGGAGGCCTACTCTATATACCTACTAAGCAGGTATATACAAAAGTTTGAAGGCTATTGCTTAACGCATTGTAAGCCGCCCTGAGTCTCCGGAGAAGGGCGATATATAAATCGAACCAATCAATCAATCAATCAATCAATCAAATTCAGAAATATTTGCAGCCATTGTTAACAACGTCCTGAAAGCTAGATTAAGACTCTTAAAAAACGCACTTGAAAATGCACAAGCAAAAAATGTGGCTCCGTTATTTGGTTTCCTTTAAGAGAAACAGATTGCAAAGTTTAATTCCATTCTAAAAATAAAACATGAGGCTCCAAGAATATTGCAGATTTTGAGTATACTATAAATCTGCATTTCATCAACAGATGTGAGATCAGTGTGAGAATCCGGTTCCAGATCTAGCCCTAAAATATGTGCGCAATTTGAAGCATGGGAAAAAAATCGGGAGAAAATTCTACCTATGAAATGATTTTTAAAAAAAACTGAAACCCCTTTATAGAAATTGCAAAATCATATGGAGGTTTTGTTTAGCAAATATAAAAAGATTCAGTTATTCTGATGTTACTTAAGGTAATACTCAGCAAGGAAAACAAAGATTATTTCTTTCAGCCTTTTAAAAAGAGATTCCAGGAATGTGGAAAAGATGACGGTGCTGCCCTCAGCTGGCCAGAAAGATCTCTGCAGTTACATAGAAATGATTTTTCATGTATTGCATCCTTTCACTGACACATCCCAGATTATTCAATATACAGACCACAACTATGATCACAGCTAACGTCACTTCACCTGGATAGAATCAGAAGTGTAGCTTATGCATGCCTCCCTAATCTAAAATTTACAACACAATGCAGAATCCCCAACCAATACATGCAAGGTGTCAATAGCACTGTTCAAGCATTTTATAAAATTATAAACATATCCATTACCTTCTCCATTTTTTAAGCACCAGCATCTGTAATATAGTGAATTGTCAACTGAATTCTGGGTATTTTCATATATCTTTTAAAAAAGATAATGAAGTGTGTGGGAATTATCGATTTCATACCTAAAGAACTTTTAAGTTTCAGTCAAAAATGGAACTCATTCCTACTATACATTTGCACATTTTAATTTCTTTCAGAAAAACCTAAGTATAGAGAATTGTCTGCTACAATATCTTACCTGTCAATGACTTCTTCAGCTTCAACCACAATAATACACGGGCAAACAGTAGATACAAACTCAAGGTAAACTGCTCCAAACTTGATTGCAGAAAATACAACTTCAGCAACAGAGTAGTCAATGCCTGGAATGCTCTACCCAACTCCGTTGTTACATCCTCAAACCCCCGTATCTTCAACCTTAAGCTGTCTACTGTGGACCTGACCCCATTCCTAAGAGGTCCATAAAGGGGGTGTGCATAAGCGCACCAGTGTGCCTATCATCCTTGTCTTACTGTCCCCATTGATCTGTACTTACTTCCTTTGTTATGTTTATACTTGCCATCTTGTACATGTTTGACAAATAAATAAATAAATACCTAAATTCACCATCCTCCTTTATCTGGACTAGAGAAGCTTTTATCTGAACTAGAGAAGAAAAAAAACATAGATAATTAGAAAAATTTTGGCCAAGACCCACAGGATCTCTTTACTCTTTTGTTTTTTCAAGAACATTATTGTGAAGAAGCTGCTATGGAAGTTTCCTTTTCATCTTTCTTTGCCAGAGAGATCACAAAGTTCAAACTAACAGTATTGGAACTAGAGAGCTGAAATGCATATTTTTTGCCTCCTCCATAAGCACAAAGCCAAATGCCACCAGTTGTTATTCAAGGAAGGATGCCAGAAGATGGCCCCTACTGGATATATTCCTTCCTCCCCCCCTCCCCCCCTCTCTTTCCCCTTTGCCTTATAAACATTTAGTTAAAAACTTGTGTGCAAAACCCAGTCTGTTGTAAGCCACGAAGGTGCAAATGCAGAACAGTACATCCCAGGTAAAGGTCTGGTTCAGAAGTTACAAACTGGTGCCAAGTAGGTGCACCTACAGCAACTTCTGGAGACGGAATACAAATGGATGGACAGCCCCATCAAATACAGATAATACTACGATGGTAGTAATTATAGGGTGTTCTCAAGCCATGTATATTTGAATAACTACACTTGGTATCTCAGCAAGAATCTTAGTTTCTCAATCAAAAATGATTAGATTGTACTGATTATTTTGGTGTGATCAAAGAGGTAACAGTACTGCCCAGAGTGCTACGGCTTCCCTTAATTATAGTTCATATTGGAAATTTGGCAACATTTTCCAGCTGTATATAACGAATGTTTCTCAACCTTGACGTCTTTAAGATATGTGGATTTCAGCTCCTAGAATGCTGGCTGGGGAATTCTGGGAGCTGAAGTCCACGTATCTTGAGCTGTGGCGGTGCAGTGGTTAGAATGCAGTATTGCAGGCTGCCCACAGCCAAGAGCTCGATCCTGACCAGCTCAAGGTTGACTCAGCCTTCCATCCTTCCGAGGTCGGTAAAATGAGGACCCAGATTGTTGGGGACAATATACGGAGTCTGTAAATCGCTTAGAGAGGGCTGTAAAACATTATGGAATGGTATATAAATCTAAGTGTTATTGCTATCTTTAAGGTACTATGGTTGAGAAACACTGCTATAAACTATAAATTTCCACTATCTTAAGTAGCACTGGCAACAGCACTTAGACTTACAGTATATACCACTTCACAGTGCTTTGCAGCCTTCTCTAAGTGGTTTACAGAGTCAGCAGATTGCCCCCAACAATCCAGGTCCTCATTTTACCCACCTCGGAAGGATGGAAGGCTGAGTCAACCTTGAGCCGGTCAGGATTGAACCCCTGGCAGTCAGCAGAATTAGACTGCAATACTGCATTCAAACCACTGTGCCACCACAGCTCTTCAAGCAGTGGTGGAATTCAAATATTTTTACTACCAGTTCTGTGGGCGTGGCTTGATGGGCGTGGTCTGGTGTGGCTTGGTGGGTTTGGCAGGGGAAGGATACTGCAAAATCTCCATTCCTACCCCACTCCTGGGAGAAGGATACAGCAAAATCCCCATTCCCTCTCCACTCCTGGGGGAAGGATATTGCAAAATCTCAACTCCCACCCCACTCCAGGTGAAGGATACTGCAAAATCCTCATTCCCTCCCCACTCCTGGGGGAAGGATATTGCAAAAACTGCATTCCCACTCCACTCTGGGGCCAGCCAGAGGTGGTATTTGCCAGTTCTCTGAACTACTCAAAATTTCCGCTACCGGTTCACCAGAACCTGTCAGAACCTGCTGAATAGCACCCCTGTCTTCAAGTACTGTTGAAATTGATAGATCTCTCTTTCTCTCTCTCGAAATTAGACTATTGGGGAGAGCAAGCCATGTATTGTAGGCACTTCATTATCTAACTTTTTTCCCCCCAACTGGCTCTTGTTCTTGTCATTGTGCTATAATGATACATCTTCCTTCATATTACTGTTCACATTAATAACTCTGGATTATTATTTTTTTTGAGTTTGAATTTAGAAAGTGACTCACTCTTCAGAATGACTGATGGGGGCTCTGAGTCCCTACTGGGTCTGCAAAGGAATCTTAGAATAGGACTGACCTTGATTATAGTATTCTACCTACTATTTCAGAGAGAAATGTAAAACTTCAAACACATGGCGATTTAAGAGAGAGAATCCAGCAATTCAGCTCTTTTGCACTCAAGGAAAAAGATCTTCTAAACAAATCTCAATAGTGACATATTTATAGATAACCTTACCTTCTTTTTGACAATGTGGTATATGTTAACATTCATTGGCATAACATTCAATTTCACAGAACCCAAGAGATAGCAACAAAAAAATGGTGCTTCTTTTTGTTCTAAAAATACTGAAGCATTATAGGAGAAAAATAAACTAGAGCAGTGATTTTAATATTAAGTAACCATTCAAAACCCAGTGCTACCTAGGATAGATTATCATTTAATATTTTACATTTAAATACTTATACCAGTGGTGGGTTTCAATTTTTTTTACTACCGGTTCTGTGGGCGTGGCTTGGTGGGTGTGGCTTGGTGGGCATGGCAGGAGAAGGATACTGTAAAATCTCCATTCCCACCCCACTCCAGGGAAAGGACACTGTAAAATCTCAATTCCATCCCCAATCCAGGGGAATGTTCCTGCAAAATCCCCATTTCCTCCCGATCAGCTGGGACTTGGGAGGTAGAGAATAGATGGGGGCGGGGCCAGTCAGAATTTTTACTACTGGTTCTCCGAACTACTCAAAACTTCGGCTACTGGTTCTCCAGAACTGGTCAGAACCTGCTGACTTATACCCTTTGGGGGAATACCAACAGAAACTAGGCTATTTGTAAATGATTCAGGAAATATCAAATTATCAACACATTATTTGGGTTAGAATATATAATATCACTGTGACTAGTCAAGGAAGAGAAATGTGGGGAGCATATATTCATTATCCATTTAAAAATAGACTGGACCTCCTTCTCTTATCCCTGGTTCTAGGTATCTTAAAAAAAAGTGAGCATCTTCAAAATTCATGTGAGGGAATTTATCCATTGGTGTGATATTTGTCCTGGATTACAAATTGCCTTGCCTTTTGGGCTGCTTCACATAATTTCCATTCATTGTACACAAGAATAAAGAGAGAATCTATTTGGAAATTATAGCTATAATCCTATTCTTTTTGTATATACGCAGAAAGAAATAGTTTGCATTCATAACATACTTTACTTTCCCCTAAATCGTAGAAAATAGCTTGTCAGAGAAATCACCAGCTAAAAGAATAAAATGGAATATCACGTTATATTAACCTACAAAGTGTATCTCTAAATGTAAACATTTCTCTGATACACACCGACACACACAGACACAGACATACAAATGCAGTTCGGAAAAAAATTCCATTTAACAAAAACAATCCACAAAACTCAAATTCAGACAATACATGCTTTTAATACACAAGCTACTAATCTGGAGAATGTATGATTATGCTAGAGATGACAACCTTAGTGTCTGATCTGTCTACCTCTTCTGAAGCAGGTGACAATACCTTATTTGCATTTGAAAGATAAACAGGTTTGCACATGGTTAGTGCTTAACAGCAGACTACACATTAAGATAGGCCTGGGAAAAAAATGCCAGGAAGAAGCAATGGTAAACAGCTTCCAAAGTGTTGCCAAGAAAACTGCATGGACATGTCTATCAAATCACCATGAGCTGACCTTGAGTCACTAATCCAAGCTCCAGATAATATAAAAGAATAAATGACCCCAGAAACATGAGACATTTGACAGAGCTCTTTGCAAGATAAATTATCCTGTCAACACAGTTGCAGTATTAACTCCCTGAACTGTGGACTTCGCAGTTCTATCAACACAGGTTAGCCACAGATGTCTAACTACAACACTATGGAATTCTGTTTGTACAGGCGGTAATAACCCTAAGGTAACATTAATTTCGACCGTATAAACAAACTCTTATCCTCAAATTTCATAGTGGAAAAATAGGGAGTAATCACCCAGCAAAGCAAAGAGCTTACCAAAAATGCCTGCAAATATTCCAAATCTTTTTTTTTTTTTGCTTATTGTGAAAATGCTATTTTATATTTTACATATGAAGATTGTGCCAGGAGAAAATAAATGCTTGAGCAAAGAAACCGTTAATTTTAGCATTAGCGATGATGCCAAACATAGCAGTTAAAAGATTCCACAAGATAATTCCATCTTGAGAATGTAAAATATCTGTTCTTTTTCAATGTAACTGCAGAGCATGGATAGCTTGAGACTTTTTATATATTGTAAATTAATACTCAAGTGCATTTGAATGACAAATGCTTTAGTTTTAGTTTTCTCAATAGCAAAAAAGTATTTTGTAATAATACATACTAAACACTGGGCACTATTGACTATCAACTGGAATGCTGCATTACAAACAGAAGAGGGGAGTCTATAGAAATGCAAGAAGCTAGATTTTCACATGTTTGTTCTATGTGTTTGAAAAAACAGTGGAGAAAAATGGTCTTTAATTAAATAATGCTGCTCTCATTTGAAAGACATCACATTTGATTTGCATTCAAACCCAACACTGAATGCAATATACCACTGCATTTATATTCTGTATCACTTGCGGCATAATATAGTCAACTGAATATCTAAAATAATTGCAGGACTATTCAGAGGCTTCTTAAGTCAACCCTGTTTGTCTGCATTCACCAAGCAATAGGAAAAGTTTTCTTTCAGATTCGGTCAAAAAGGGACATTGAAATTAAAAATACACACTTCCCCATCCACTGAAAAATAAAGGCAATTATGAGCTGGTTCTGTAACATTTGAAATATTTCATAGACACTCAAGCAACATTAATTCCATATAACTGAATCCATTTAAGCTGCTTGAATATGTTTACTGTGACACTACGCAAATGAGAGAATTCAAATCTAAGTAGCATTATATGTAGCCAGCCTGAAGGAGTTCTGTCAATCTGTTTTTAAATGCACAGCTTCAGCTGCTCAAAACTCTCTCTCCATAGTAAAGTTTGGAAATCTGGACAACAGCAGACAGCAAATACAGTACTAAAAAGTCAGTTTTCTGAGGTAAGCAGGTCAGGCCTGGGTTAATGGTTATAAAGGGGACTTCTGAGAAATATTCTGGGGTCATATAGTTTGCCAAGTTTTATATGCATTGAAAGGCAGGTGCATTTACCAGTACTACTACATGCATGATCCTATACGTATTTATCTTCTGCATAGTGAGGACCAGTGGTGAAATTCAAATTTTTTTTTACTACCGGTACTGTGGGCATGGCGTGGTGGGCGTGGCGTGGCGTGGTGGGAGTAGCATGGCAGGGGAAGAGTACTGCAAAATCCCCATTCCCTCCCCACTCCTGGGGGAAGGATATTGCAAAATCTCCATTCCCACCCCACTCTGGGGCCAGCCAGAGGGAGTATTTGCCGGTTCTCCGAACTAGTCAAAATTTCCGCTACCAGTTCTCCAGAACCTGTCAGAACCTGCTGAATTTCACCCCTGGTAAGGATCCTGTCGGTCAAGGAGTTCTGGCTGACAAGGTCCAGGAGAAGAGCCTTTTATGCCCTGGCCCCTGCCTTGTGAAACGACATGTCCCTTGAGGTGAGATATGCCCCCGCTGTCTTGGCTTTCCAGAAAGACCTTAAAACCCTGCTTTGCCAAATGCCCTAGGATCCTGGTGAGGGTGTCCCATACGGGAAGGTGATTAGTGGATTAAGAGAAGACTCCACCGCCATCTTGTTGTATATTGGCTCCTTCGTTAGCTCCTTCGGTTAATTTTAATTAAGGAGCCCTGATAACACAGTGGTTAGAATGCAGTGTTGCAGGCTAACTCTGCTCACAGTCAGGAGTTTGATCCTGACCAGCTCGAGGTTGAATCAGCCTTCCATCTTTCTGAGGTTGGTAAAATGAAGACCCAGATTGTTGGTGGCAAGGTGCTAAGATTGTAAACTGCTCAGAGACTGCTGTAAAAGCACTAAGGAGCAGTATGTAAGTCTAAGTGCTATTGCCATTAATGTTAATATTTATCGATCAATTCTCAGACATCCAGATAGAACTGTCTAGAACGGTGATGGCGAACCTATGGCGCGCGTGCCAGAGGTGGCACGCAGCACCCTCTCTGTGGGGACGTAAGCCGTCACCCCAGTTCAGTTCCACTGTGCATACACATGCACCTCCTGCCGGCCAACTAGTCTTTGGACATGCACGGGGGCCACGGCAGTGGTGGGTTGCTCCCGGTTCGGTCCGGTTCTTGCGAACTGGTAGTAATGGTGGCAGGAGGCTCCACCCACTCACCCATCATCACTGATGATCTGCACATGCGCAGAAGCATACACGAATGCGCGAGTGAACCGAACGTACATGCACGCTCCCGTTGCAAACCAGTAGTAAAGTTAAGTGGAACCCACCCCTGGGTCATGGCCCATGCACGGGGGCCATACGTGCATTGCATTTTGGGGGTTCAGCCACACGCGCATTCGCGCTCACACGTGTTTTGGGCACTCGGTCCAAAAAAGGTTAGCCATCACTGGTTTAGAAGTTGAGTCTTGGCAACTGGATGTCTTTTTGGTTTGAGAAATTTTGCTGCTTACCAAAGCTCTACCTAGATGATGGAGAATCTTCATTGGCATATTACCATTTTCTTTGGGGGAAAGAATCTACTTGGCTCAGATGTGAAACATTTCAAACCCCCCCCCCCTCAAAAGGTAAGATGTCAAGTTGCTATGATTTCAATATTTATTGTTTTGTGTTAAGCAACCTAGAGTTGTTTGATGGTAAAATGGCATATAAATGGAATAAATATATCCCAACACTATTCTGTCACCCTGGACTAGGACCATATTTCCTATAGTTTATATTTAATTTGTAATATAAAATATAAGTTATACAGAAGTATTAAAAGAATATCAGGGCATATTCTTTATCCTGGCTGGCAATGGCTAGAAATAGATTTACTCCCCTTTCATAGCTAATCAATCATAGCTACCATATTTTTCAGAGTATAAGATGCACCTTTTTCCCCCAAAAGAGAGGGTGAAAATCTGGGTGCGTCTTATACTCCGAATGTAACCCCGCCCAGCTTTTCAAACGAAGGTTTCAGAGACTGAAAACAGCATCAGAAATGAAGCTTCAGAAAAAAAGCTCCCAGAGCTTCAGAAAAAAAGCCCTCAAATAGAGCTTCAGAGGCTTTTTTTCTAAAGCCGTTTCGGAGGCTTTCAGAAGCAGAAAAAAAAGTTTTTTCTGAAACAGAGTTTCAGACTTTTCAGAGGCAGAAAAAAAAAGCAAAAAAAAAAAAAAAAAAAAGAAAGAAAAAAGAAAAAAAAAAGCAAGGCACAGAGCTCACAACCAAGGAATCTGTTGCTAAAATTCACCTCTGGGAACAGCTGATTGGGGGGTATTCCGGGAGGCCGATCCACCTGCCGATCAGCTTTTTTCTTATTTTCCTCCCCAAAAACTAAGGTGCGTCTTATACTCCGGTGCGTCTTATGCTCCGAAAAATACTGTATTCAAGTTCCTAATAACAATGTCTTTTTGGGTTTTCTATCTTGCTAAACAGGTGCTTCTCAGACTGCCATGCCCACTTCCCTCTAAGGTCAGAGAATCAGGTTTGCTCTCATAAAGAAATGTTAATACAGGTAAGTTCTCGATTTACAACTATTTGTTTAGTGGCCATTCAAAGTTACAATGGCCCTGAAATAAGTGATTTATGGCCGTTTTTCACGCTTACAACTGTTGCAATATCCCCATGCTCACGTAATCAAAATTCGGGTTGATATTTATAACGGTTGCACTTCCCGTAGTCACGTGATTACCATCCGTAACCTTCCCAGGTGGCTCCCAGCAAGGAAAGTCAATGGGAAAGCAAGATTCGTTTAATAACTGCATGAATCACTTAACAACTGCACTGATTTGCTTCACACAACTGTGCAAAAAAGGTCATAAAATGGGGCACATCTTACTTAGCAACTGTCTTGCTTAGCAACAGAAAATCTGGGCTCAACTATGGTCGTAAATTGAGGACTACTTGTCCTTCCATGAAACGACACTCTTAGGATCAAAGTCAAAACCCAAGCAATTTGTTGTCATTATTGGCAGATGTTATCTGCTCCAATTCCTTCGTAAATGACCATTTCCATCAACCGGTAGCCTTTTTCCACATGTCATAAGTTAAAGATTCTCTTAAATGAACTGAATAATTTTGAAAGGGAGACAAAGATCACATGACCTCATCAACTGCCTGTCAGACATTTACGAGGTAAGAGCTAAAGCAAATTGACTACTACTCCAACACTTCTCCGGCTCTCAAGCTGGGAGAAATAGAATCTTCTGCTGTATAAATTGATCTTCGGTTCAGACCAGAATATAGAAAAGCTGAGGAGAAGGAGAACCAATAGAAAATAGTTTTTAGGGTTAATAGGAAATAAAAACACAGCATGTCTTTGGCATGTCTTTGTGTCTCCTTAAGGAGGCCTCTCTCACATAGTGAGAAAAAGAATACGGCAAGAACTACTGTATTTTTCAGTGTATAAGACGCACCGGAGTATAAGACGCACCTACCTTTTTTGGTGAGGAAGAGAAGAAAAAGAAATCTCCCTCTGCCTCTGAGCAATTTTGCCTGATTGCAGCAAACAACAAACAGCCTGCTTTACTTTCGTTTTCATTTTCAGCATAGCTTGATTAGCACAAGGGGAAAAAAAAAAATCTGCTCCAGCAATTTATCTCTTTGCAGCAAGCAGCAGAGCCCTGCGCAAAACAGCTGAGAGCAAATCAGCTGAGAGTTGGGAGCCCGATCCAATCAACTTGTGCTAATTAGCCTGTGCTGAAGCTGAAAGGAGCTATTTGTTCTTGCTGCTTGCTTGCAAGAAGGTAACTGCTGGGAGGCAGAGGCCAAAGGTGGGGATCAGTGGGTGGGCGGGGCTACATTCGGTGCCATGTCACCTGGCACGCGTGGCATTGCCCGTTCTTCTTCCAGGTTTCTGGCGCGCATGCGCATGTGACAATCATCTGGCCTTTGTGCATGCGGCAGTGCCGGAAACCAGAAGAGCTGGTCTTCCGTTTTCCGGCGTGAGCATGCGTGCCGGCCAGCTAATCGGCACATGCGCGTGTGTGGCAGTAACCGGAAGACTTGCTGGAAACCGGAAGTACTTTATCTGGCATGCACATGCCCCCTGGACAGCTTCTCTTCCTGATCAGGGCCCTGGCGAGTGCGCGAAGTGCTCCTTTCTCGGCATTTGCTGCCGCCCGCCCGCATGTGCCCTCCCTTTTCAACACTCGGTGCTGAAAAGGTTTGCCATCACTGCACCAGACCAAACTAGCTCAATCTTTGCAGTTCAAAGCAGTGGTGAAATGTAAAATTTGTTACTACTGGTTCTGTAGGTGTGGCTTGGTGAGAGGTAATATGACTGGGGTGAGCGGGGCCAACTTTTTTTTTTTTTTTACTTTTAAAAGCATTTTTTCTACAATCTCTTCGGCCGAAGAGGTTGTAAAGAAAAAAAAAATCTTTTAAAAGCCTCTGAAGATCAGGCAACTCAGCTGGGATCGTCAGAGCCTTTTGAAAGCATTTTTTCTACAATCTCTTCGGCCGAAGAGGTTGTAGAAAAAATGCCTTTAAAGTTTAAAAAAAGCCTCTGATGATCACGTGGCTCAGCTGGGCATGGGCGGGGCGGGGGGCACAGGGATTTTTGCTACGAACCACCTGCCGCTATCGCTACTGGATCGGGCGATCCGGTCCGAACTGGGAGCAGTTTCACCCCTGGTTCAAAGCAATATGCAGGTGGTCACCTTTAAAGCTATCAACAAAGCTCCCCCCAAAAAACAACTATAGAGTTACCATGAAGCCCCACCACCAGTTCCTGCTATGCTGCCTTACTGTGGCAGGTGGAAGTGTTCCTAGGAGGGATGAGCAAAGAATACAGGGAGACCTGGATTTATAGCCATTTGTCTAGCAATTGTTCAAAATTACAACAGCACTGAAAAAGGGACTTACGACTGGTCTTCCCAATTACAACTGCTACCGTTGCTACTAACGCAAGGTTGTTTGCCTTCAGTCTTTGGGGGGGGGGGGAGCGTACGTCTTAGCTTACCTGCACCATTTAGATTTCTCGGTGTTGCTGCAGCTCAAACTGAGAGGAAACTCCTGTTACATGGAGCTCCTTCTTAGCCTGCGCTGTGGCAGCACCAAGCAAACTGTTCCAGGACTCCTCACAAGTTAATAGCCAAGATTATTATAGTAGCAGGTGATTAAATATATCATTATTGTCAGTTCCCAAGAATCAAGGACCTGTGGAGTTACTTCTGAGGAATTTATTGTTCGCCTACAGACAGAATCTTGCCAGACTAAAGCAATTATGTGCAATAACTATAGGTATACTCTGTGAATTGCTACGGAGGACCCAATCTTGTTCTCTTTCCTGCTTACCAGACATTCCAAGCTGTCTGTTTCCCCTCTGGGAAAAAGCCCCTCCCTCCTATGACTCTGGACTACATTCCAACACAATTAATGAGTTTTAAAATGCAGCATTACATTTAATTCTATTTTTATTTATTTTTTTAAAAAAAATATTTCCCAAGTGCGTTTTAATGCCATTCCAGCCATGCTCAGGACTGCTGTGGGTTGCAATCTTCTTGATACTTCTACTCTAAACGATGTGACACGGTAAGAAAAAGGAAAGATGAGATGGGAAGAATTGAGGCCAGCTGATCTTTCAGCGCTGACTGATGTAGTTAAGGTGTCAGACTGGTGTCAGATTGGCAGTTTGGAAATTCATTTAATTTTGAGATAGCATCGTAGTCTGACAGACGGACAAGACTGACCTTTTGCCCCCCAATCCCTCCCTTTCCGATCCCCAAATCTCTGCTTCTCATTGGCTATCTTCCAAGTCATTCTTCAGACTTCTTTTTCTCGTCATCTCCCAGGAATGTGCCCCTCCCCTCATTTCCACGACAACCCGACTTCAAAGGGATTTAGCAGGCAAAAGTTTCAGAGTTTATCTCTCGCTCTCCTCTGCTCTCTATGCCAGCATTGAAAAGCTGACATAAGGTTCTTTAGCGCTGTTCAGATCCCATGGGACCCAACTGTAGATATTACATATATAAACAAAAGGCATTTGGGGACGAAGGCAAGGAAGTCATCTTGGTCATTCTGGGATCTGTTGTATCCTAGGTGTCAGCCTGCCAACTTTGTTATGCATTCTTTAAATAGAGTCTCACTTGTGACGCCTTAAGCAAGGAAAACACAACATGAAGACATAATGCTTTTGCATCTCCTTTAGGATGGTGCAGCGCAACTGAAGTACAAAGTTTTTGAAAAACTGCTCTGACATTCAGTTGTTACCTCTTCCTTTGCAGGAAGTTAAATAAGGGTACAGGTAGTCCTCGACTTACGACAATGGAGCCCAAAATGTCTGTTGTTAAGTGAGACATTTTGCTAAGTGAGCTTTGCCCCATTTTACGACCTTTCTTGCCACGGCTGTTAAATGAATCACTGCAGTTGATAAGTTAGTAACCCAGCTGTTAAGTGAAACTTGCTTCCCTACTGACTTTGCCTGCAAGAAGGTCTCAAAAGATGATCACATGACCTTGGGCCACAATTTGCTCATATTAATATAAATATGAACCTGTTGCCAAGCATCTGAATTTTGATCACATAATCATGGTTCAAGGTTGACTCAACCTTCCATCCTTCCGAGGTGGGTAAAATGAGGACCCAGATTGTTGGGGGAAATAGGCTGACTCTGTAAACTGCTTAGAGAGGGCTGTAAAGCCACTATGAAACGGTATATAAGTCTAAGGGCTACTGCTATGGGATTGCTGCAAAGGTCGTAACGGTGAAAAACTGTTATAAGTCACATTTTTCAGTGCCGTTGTCACTTTGGTCACTAAACGAACTGTTGTAAGTCAAGGACTACCTGTAAAAGTAAATATTTTTTTAAATATTTATTAATCATATTTATATGGATGGCTGCCTGTCTCACAAATAAGTGTCTCTTGGCGGTGTGCAACCAAGCTAAAAACAATATATAAAAAGGATTAACATTAAAAGCTTTAAAATTATAAAAGAAACTAAACTACAAAATAATTAGTTTTAAAATGCAGCATTTTATCTTATTCCAAAAAATAAAAAAAATATTCAGCAAAAAGCAGGTGTTAGTTATACTGGAACCATCTCAATCAGTGGTGGTACTGAGCCAGTTCTACCAGGTTTGGGCAAACCGGTAGTGCCAGTAGCGGGAGGCTCTGCCCACCCACCTGGATGTCATCACGGACGCTCTACGTGTGCATGTGCGAGCAAAGCGAAGCAGGCGCACTCACATTTGCGAACCGGTAGCGAAGGTAAGTGAATACCACTACGGATCTCAAAGCCATACGAGGCTAACATCAATCAAATATACTTTGAGAACAATTTCCCTTGTTTTAAAAGGAAGGATGAGAGTTGGGCTTTTGCGTCTTGATACATTATTGGGGGCTTCCCCTTAGTAACAGGTACTAGACAGGTGAGTACAGGAAATCTGAGCCTTCAGCAGACAAAACTAAGTTACACCTGGCTCTTGTTTATAGTTGCGGTCTTTCAGAGTGCACAGTTTGAGACTGTGTAATCTCCTACGTGCGGTTCATGGGTCTGGTTGTCAGATGATGCGTAAATGGCTTCTATGGTTAAGAGCCATGTAACAGGTTGTACAATCCAACAAAGTGCTTGTTCACAGAAAGTGCAAAGTGCATGTTGAAACACATTAAGTGCAGAGTCAGCTCTGCTTTGAATACTTAATTAATCTGTGACAGTACCAGCTTTTCAGGTTTTTGTTTTTATTTTGTTTTGTTTTTGCTGTGATTGCAAATGGGGAACTTAACCTCATTTGGAGTTTAATGTTGCTATTCAATTTCCTCTTCCATTTCATATGTAAAAATCATTGTTGTTGGTAACAGTATGGTCACATTAATGGTATCACGAAATATAGAGTTCTAGCTGAGGTAAACTCAAATCCCATTTCATACTTTTACAAGGAGGATAAAGAGATTCTTAGATACTTGATATAAAGAAATCACAATCGGCATCACAATTACTGATCTGAGTTCTTATTGGATTTGTCATCCAGAGTCCGAAGAGTGTTTGAATTCAGGATTCAAGAGGGAAAAAAAAATAATTCTAAATAGTTTGAAAATAATTCTATTTTATACCACTATCAATTAACTTCATTAATGAAAAACAGTAGTTCTGATAAGACACAGAGAGATGTCCATTTTCAGGACATTTCTTAGTGAGGTC
Source organism: Arizona elegans (assembly GCA_022577455.1). Taxonomy (NCBI): domain Eukaryota; kingdom Metazoa; phylum Chordata; class Lepidosauria; order Squamata; family Colubridae; genus Arizona; species Arizona elegans. The sequence continues at coordinate 79,861,794 of JAKOOJ010000007.1, read as the reverse complement.
TTTCTCCCAATTTATGCCCTTATGCACAGCTTAAATATTATGCTGTGCATCACAGCTATTGTATTGTTTGATATCCCAGAAGCCACATTTCAATGGATTCTTTGAATATTCAACTATATAGACCAGGGGTGTCAAACTCAAGGCCTGCGGGCCAGATCCGGCCCGTGGGGTGCTTAGATCTGGCCCATGGGGCCACCCTGGAAACAGCGATGGACTAGCCCATAGTTCCTCCGCCATTGAACACAATGCTCAGGAGGGCCGCGTGCAGCCCTCCCGAGCTCCGTTTTCACTGGCAGAAGGTTGCAGGAGGACGTTGTAGCCAAAAAACGAACTCAGGAACCCGTTTTCTCTGACAGAGCATTCGGGCACCAGAGGTGCCCCCAACACGAGTGATGTTGAGCTGCCCATGCCAACCCCAGCATCGGCCACTCCAGCCCCCCGAGGTCAAACACGACCTCGCTGCGGCCCTCAATGAAATCGAGTTTGACACCCCTGATATAGACAGAATAAATAAGGGGAATGTACAAACATAGTTTCTGTTAGAGAAACACAGGCAAAGTCCGGGAGGAGGAGTCAAAAGAGGAATTAGCCTGGAGTCATTACTTCCCACAAAAGGTTTATGTCCAGCCTCTCTTGAATTCCATTAGCTTTTATTTAGCACCAATTTAGTGGTGACCTTTAGTTGTCTAGATTCTTGTATATAGGCATGAGCAACACATCAACTTAACTGGAAATTAATCTGTGGTTCCTATTCTTAATGTGTGGTTCTAAAACCCCTTTCACTCCTGTGCTGACCTGGAACCCGTCTGTGTTGCCATATTCCATCCAGACAATGGCTTCCTGTTCTCCATATTTGTTTTCCGTTTAGAGCTGATAGGTGGTCCTATCAGGTGGTATTGCAGAGTGGAGCTTTGATTTTCACCAAACGTACCAACAATTATCTTCTTTGCTTTTTCCCTATAGAATATTCATTAAAAAAAAAAAACCCTGGATCTCCCAGGTGGTGGAGATGAACATTAATATTCTTTTTAGTGAGCAGTAGCTTCTGCCTTGCTACTCTCAATTAAATTGAATTCTTACCCAGTGCTTTTCTGATGGTAGTCATGAACATTAATGTTAGTCAAGTTGCTCTTCAAGTGATTTTGACAGCAATGCCCACACTTGGGAAGATTCACTCTTGCCCTTAGTCTTCTCCATTACAAGTCAATATCTCTGCAGACCAATGGTTCCAAGAGCTTTAGAAATAATTCAGTAACCTTTTCCAGATGGTGAGGCAATTCATAAATTTATTCTGAATTATTATGATGATGTCCCTTTGAATCTCTTATGATGTGAACATTGTAATGAGCAGAACCAAAACTTGTGAGACATATAAAGGGCAGAGTTTGGTCACAGAGAGGCAGTTTGGTTTAGTGGTTAATGCACCAGGGCTAGGAACCAGAAGTCTGTGTGTTCAAGTCCCGACTTAGTCATGAAAGCCAGCTGTGTGACCTTGAGCCAGCCATTCATTTTCAGCCGAGCTCACTTCACAGGATTGTTGTTGTGGGGAAAAATAAGAGGAAGATGTGTTGCAATTGTTCACCACCTTGAATTATTTGCAAAAAAATAATAATAATAATAATAAAGGTGGGATACAAATAAACCAACAAACAATTGGCTCAAAATCAGCCCTAGGTGTTTAATGAGATACTCAAACAATTAACTGAATTAAACTAGGAACTTGTTTACTTTTCACTATATTGCATACTGGACGTTCTATTACTTTATGAAATTAAAACCAAATGATGGTTTTTCTTTTTCAACTGGAGTTCCTTTATATATCAGCCACCCTACAGCTTTACATATTCAGCAGCAAAGATTCAGGGGGAAAAAAATCAGAAAATGTGAAAGAGGAGGAGAAAGTTGACTCAGAACTGTTGCAGGTTCAGGATGCAAAAGCTGATGATTTTAAATATGGTCGCGCAGTCCAAAGCAGGAGAGATGTTTTGGATCAAGGGTGAACATGCTTGTTCTGTCAGTAATTCTTTAAAAAGCCACGTCTTTTTAGGGGGGATTAGCATACAGGGACCTCGCACTTCACAGCACTTCGCTGCCCATGTGCAGTGGTCATTCTCAGCTCCACTGAATATTTGCCCAAAGCACTCATTGTGCTGTCCCGCTTACTTGCACATACACATAAAAATGGTTTAGTGCTATGATGGCTAATCTTTTTGCCATCGCATGCCAGGAGGGCGGGGTGGGGGAGATTCACTTTTTGCCATCACATGCCCACACCCATAATTCTATGCCCCCCACCCTGCGCATGCACACGCAACCCCCCCTCTCCCCCCCCACTCCTGTCACGCGATGGCCTAGTAGGCCCGTTTTTCTTTCTTACCTCGCTCCAGATCCTCTCTATGCATCCGGGGAGGGCGAAAACAGCCTTCCCCACCCCCTCGGAGGCCCTCCTCTCTAGGAGTCTCTGGAGGCTGGGGACAGCAAAAAAGTCACTTCCTGTCCAACCCAGAGTTGGGAAATGGGCTGTTTCAGGCCTCCGGAGGACCTCTGAGGGGGTGGGGAAGGCTGTTTTCACCCTCCCAGATGCATAGAGAGGATCTGAGCCAGGTGAGAAAGAAAAATGGGCCTTCCCCACCCCACCCCACCCCCAGGCCCTCCGGAGGTGGGAAACAGCCTGTTTACCTATTTCTGGTAGGCCCAGAAGGCCTGAAAATCAGGTGACCAGCGTGCGCATGCGCGCCAGAGCTGAGCTGACATGCCCACTGATATGGCTATGCGTGCCACCTGTGGCACGTGTGCCATAGGTTCGTCATCATGGGTTTAGTGGATTTATTAATATTCCCCAGCAATTCCCTTCACCAAAAAAACCCAGCACTGTCCCAACTCAGTCCAGCCAAAAGCAGAGCAATGCTAGCCCACAGAGCAATAGCTAATGAGCCCACAGGGCGCTTGAAAGTTTCCCAAACAAGACAAATCCATCAGGCAAAATTAAATCCCCAACACAAGAGGGTTCACGAGGCAAGAAAAGTCCAGAGTTCACAAGGCGCAATCCAAAATCAAGGCACGGTGTCAATCCAAAGCCAGGCAGGAATCACAACATCCAGGAAACACGCAGCTAGGAAAGGAACACATTGTTCCCAGCATTACCTCCATCTGTCTGCTGGGCTAAATAGGCAGCTTCCAATGCAGCCCATCAAGAGGGATGAGGCTGCCTCCTCATGGGTAATCAGGCTGACCTTCGCTGCTCCTGCCTTTTCTCTGTCCTACGTGTTCTTGGATCAGGTACAGAAGGCAGTTTCTCCTCCTCCTCACTAACCAGCTGCAGCTGCATGCTTTCCCCACCTGAAGCCTCAGGGCTGTCTTCCTGCAGCTGGGCTTCCGTCAAATCACTCTCAGCCAGCTGCTCGGCGCCACTGACCAACTCCCCTCCTGACGTGACTGGGACTGGTTCATCCTCCTCTGAAGTGACATCTGGAGAGGTATCTGGGGACAGATTTCCACCCACCTGCTTTCCAAGTGTTCTCACCTGCTTGTCAAGGACTCTGGTCACATTCCATGTGGCCTCTGGTTACATCGGCAACCAGCACTGTTGGCATTGTCATCATACTTTGCAACCACGTTGGTTAGCAGCCAAAATTCCAGTCCCAATTGCCATAGTATCCGAAGGACTTACCTGTAGCTGCACAGTCCTAAACGTAGTTTATGTTGTATTAATAAAGAACTGTCAGCTTACTTTGAGTTATCTCTCGAGCCCTAAATATGTTACTTAGGCGACAGATACAAACAGCTAATAGAAACACATGCTTCTGAAGCAAGAATACAACTTTTTGATTCTCATTAGACCCTGGTTTAAATCACTCTGGTTTTGTTATCCTTTCCTGTTTGCTGGAATGAGTCTCTGAGGTTATATATAAACCAGGCTTAAGTCAACTGTACAAATACAGTTATCAATGCTAACAAATAAAAAAGTTTTATCAGAACAAACATGGCCCAGAAACACGAAATCATACAAGCAAAGACACTGGAAGATTAAGTTGCTTCTACCCAGAGATTGTCAAAACTTTGCTTCACCAAATTTTCTTCAAAGCAATGGGGGGGGGGGGTGTTAATGGATGTCTATGATCAAGTAGTTCTCAGGAAAATGAAACAAAAAAAAGGGAAGCAGGTGGATCTGCAGAATCCAATAATAGACCCACCAGCAAAACTAATTAGAGCAATTTATTCTCCTGCTACTCAAACGCTGCTCTCAACGGAAAGGTGAAGGTTTTATGTACTTTGAATAAATGAGGGTCTTTATTTCTTGGTCCAATCAATATCGGATAATCTCTTCCCAAGAATATGGCAACTTTGTCAAAGTCTTCAAAACACAGTCCTTTTCATTTTCAGAATCTTGCTTTTAAGAAGTTGTAGAGGTTTTTGAATTTTAATGCACAGCTCTACACATGTCTTTCAGAATGACAAGTAAGAACTGGATGTCAGAAACATCCAACTGCACAACCTCCAAAACAGATGTGAAAAATAGTCTTTTCTACAGCTGGGATCTCAAGCTGAAAGGCATGGGGAGATATTCTTTATACTCAACATTCAAAAATCTGTTCTGCAAGGCCCCTCAATTTATTAATTAAAAAGGTAAAGGTTCCCCTCACACATATGTGCTAGTCGTTTCTGGTTCTAGGGGCAGTGCTCATCTCCGTTTCAAAGCCGAAGAGCCAGTGCTGTTCGAAGACGTCTCCATGGTCATGTGGCCAGAATGACTAAATGCCAAAGGCGCACGGAACACTGTTACCTTCCCACCAAAGGTGGTCCCTATTTTTCTACTTGCATTTTTTACCTGCTTTCAAACTGCTAGGTTGGCAGAAGCAGACAAGTAACGGGAGCTCAGCCCATTATGAGGCACTAGGGATTCGAACCGCTGAACTGCCGACCTTTCGATCGACAAGCTCAGCATCTTAGCCACTGAGCCACCACATCCCTACTAATTTATTAATTATGAAGGCTAATATTCTACATTATGAAGATGAAAAGTACATATATTAAGATCACCAAAGATAACAATTTCTGAAGTAGATCATTATTATGACTGCTGGTATTAGTGTAGTATCCACTGTTATAAAAGCGGCCTTTTAAAGTCTCATCCGATCATACTGTATTATGATTTAACCCTTTTATTAATTAAAATTCATTTTCAACAGAATTTAGATGCAGAAAGTATCTGCCCACCTCCAAAGAAGCTGCTGGATTGTCCTCTTTTAAAAAGAACATATGGAAACGAAAACAAAATATTTGTTCGCATTTTTAAAGAGATTTTTTAGTCAGTAGGTATATTTTTTTCAAAACGGTGGAGCTTGGTAATCAAATGAAATAAGAGATCCCATTTGGAATTGAGGCTAAATCTGTAAATTAAGAACTATAAACTGTTAAGGCACTGCACAGAACTATATATACAACAGTTGCGTTTCTGCTGTGCTCTTCCTAGGAGGAGCTAAAGTTTTCAGAAAATAAAGGTTCACTACTGTGAAACTGCAAAATCCTTAAGTGGCTGACAGCAGATTAATAAATCTCATTAAAATTTCAGCATTCTTGAAATTATTTTCCAAATTATTACTGGATTAATTTTTTATAGTTTACAGATGCAGCTATTGCCCCTATAAATGTGTGCAACTTTTTAAAAAATAAAGTAATTATATTCATCATTTTTATATATTATATTATCGAAATTTTATTAAAGCTGAAATATACACAGCGAAAACACTAGTAAAAATGAAAAAGGCCCCCAAGCAATGCAAAATAATCATGCTTATAAAGATTCAGATTTAAACCAGTAAAATTTAGGGGTTCTAAGTCTAAGCTTCACAGAAAGTTACTTATTTGCAGTGATTGTAGTATTTTGTTCAAATATATGTAAAATGAGGAACAGTTGAAAATAAAAAAATGAACAATGGAATTCTGTGAGAAAATACTGGATGAGACAATGTTATGTAAAATCCATCTGTTAGTTCAGAACATTAAAAGCAAAAACAGTCAGGAAACCAAAACGGCAAAACAACCTAAAAATTTGATTCAGATGTTATCTATTATGTTTTTTTGTGAGAAAGAAGTTTGATTAGGTTGCCAGCCAACTGATTCAGAGATGAAGCTGATTTTTTTCAGAATTACCTCATTCAGATTTCAGATATCGTTTTGGAACAGAAACCTGCTGGGGAAGAAGAGCGAGTTGGGAGAATTGTAACCCGGTAGATCCTTTTCTGCAGATCACCTCATTAGTTTATGGACAGTCTGCTTGGATTAAATGTGTAACATCTGATGTGGTAATCCCACTTCTACAGGATGGCGGCTCTACTATTTGGGATTCTTTGTATGGTCTTCACACAAATTATTTTTAGCTATTATGCTCCTATCAACATCTACAGAAGTTGGCTTGCACAGATTATCTACAGATGGCTGGATTAATTTCAGTGCTGATGGTATGCTTCTTTAACCCAAGTAGAGCATGGGCATCAAACTCACGTCCCATGGGTCAGATGCATCACACGCTGGCCACGCCCACCCCCGTTTTAGCAAAGGGGAAAAAAGTCACGATACATCATGTGATGACATGATGCCGTGAGTTTGACATCCCTGAAATAGAGCATTTGATGTTCCTTACCAAGGACACAGGCCTTTGAACTATGGTGCTGGAGAAGACTCCTGGGAGTCCCTTGGACTGCAAGACGATCAAACCAGTCAGTCCTAGAGATCAATCCTGACTGCTCTTTAGAAGGCCAGATCCTGAAGATGAAACTCAAATACTTTGCCCACTTAATGAGAAGGAAGGACTCACTGGAGAAGAGCCTAATGCTGGGAACAACTGAGGGCAAAAGAAAAAGGGGACGACAGAGAATGAGGTGGCTGGATGGAGTCACTGAAGCAGTCGGCGTGAGTTTAAATGGTCTCCAGAGGATGGTAGAGGACAGAAAGGACTGGAGGAAAGTTGTCCATGGGGCAGCGATGGGTCGGACACGACTTTGCAACTAACAGCAACTAAAGACACTCCACTCCACCCCATATCACTCACATGGTGTCCTCTACTGCAAACACTTCTATGTTCAAAGCAACAACACAAGAGGCTCTTCATGGAAGCCCACTCACTTGAATGTTCACTGCTACAGTTGTTTGATCTCAACTGAGTGCAAGCATTTATAACAACTGACATTATTAAGTGCTCTAGATAAAGAATGATTGAACAGAGCTAATGCCATCCTAAATCAGTGCCAGGTGAAGTAATAAACCAGATGAAGGTCGATAAACTGAAACTCAATCCCAAAAAATAGATATTCTATTCAAGAGATGGTTTGGCTTGCTCAGTGAAGTGATCTCCCAAATCACTGGAAACAGAGATAGTTTGGGATTATCTTTTATCAATTTAAACTTATATACACACTATAATTCTTTCTGGATACGTGTAACTAAGCATCTTTTGGTGATCCTTCATTTGGATTACTGCAATGTTACTCATGGTGTTATCTTATAAAATGGCCAGACACTTATCTCTGTCTGAAATACGACATCAAGACTGTTAATAAAAGTGGTGGAATATGACTCTATAATATTAGTACCCTCACCAGTTTCACTTGCTTCCGATGCATTTTGGGCACTCTTCAGAATGCTATTAATTTTAAAGCACCAGCCAACATTACTTAAAGAATCCCAGTCTTCATACTTGCTCAGCCCATAAAATTATATTCAGAGGTCACTCCTCAGTAAATAAGATAATGCAATTAATTTTTAGGGAATGGTTTTCCATGATAGTGCAGTGCCTCGCCAAATAGATAGGCACACCTGATGCCTATGTTGTTGCTGTTGTTGTTTTAAAAAAAAATAGCAATTTCTGAGTTTTAACCAAAAAAATGCTGCTTTTTAGCGCTTAAGCATTTCTGCTTTCTTCATTGTTAATTCATTCTCAGTCTTACTTAGTATGTATTTTCTATTTTGGGATTCTAAAGTACTGCTAAAGCAGAAGCATAAAAATGTTTTTTTCAAAAATTGTTTTAAAATCTATTGGAAGTAAAATGAGCAGAAGGCAGTAATTTTAAACGCTGCAACTGGCTGAGTTACTTCTGGCAAGCAAGCCTCAACAATTCCTTTCCCCAGATGTCAGTAACTATGCTAGCAAGTTCAGCTAGTTTTTATTTATTTATTTATTTGTCAAGCATGTATAAGATAACAGATATAAGTATAAACATGATTATGAATACAGGAAATGGATACAAATAAATGGGGACAGTAGGACAGGGATGGTAGGCACGCTGGTGCGCTTATGCACGCCCCTTACAGACCTCTTAGGAATGGGGTGAGGTCAACAGTAGACAGTCTAAGGTTAAAGTTTTGAGGGTTTGGGGATGAAATCACAGAGTCAGGTAGTGCATTCCAGGCATTGACCACTTTGTTGCTGAAGTCGTATTTACTCCAACTGAGTTTGGAGCGGTTTACCTTAAGTTTGTATCTATTGTGTGCTTGCGTATTATTGCAATTGAAGCTGAAGTAGTAATTGACAGGTAGGACGTTGTAGCAGATAATTTTGTGTACTACGCTTAGGTCAGACCGAAGGCAGCGTAGTTCTAAGTTGTCTAAGCCCAAAATTTCAAACCTGGTGGCATAAGGTATTCTGTTGTGAGCAGAGGAGTGGAGGACTCTTCTTGTGAAATATCTCTGGACTCGCTCAATTGTATTAATGTCCGATATGCAGTGCGGGTTCCAGACAGATGAGCTGTATTCGAGAATTGGTCCAGCAAAGGTTTTGTATGCCCTAGTTTTTCAGTTGGGTTGAAAGTACTCAAGGAGAAGAGAAACTCCCGATAACTACACTTAAGTGTTCTGGAAATACACCTCCATACTACCCTTATGTTTGAAAATTTAAAGAAGATTGTACAATGGGTTTTTTTAAAAAAGGAAATGCAAGGTCACAAAAGCAGGGGAAACTTTCCAAAGACCTCTTTGTATATGGCAACTCAGTGTTTAAGAGCAGAATCAATTCAGTTTTACTTCAAGGATAGTAGAAACCTTGCCAAGTTATTTATAAGGCTTTGAAAATACAGAATTGTGCTCATTGCTACAAGCATCATACCTACAGTAATCAACACTAATGTTTAGTGTTGTAAAGTTAAGATGTAATGTATCCCTTCTTAAACCAGATTCCCCACCCTACCTCCAAGCTGGGATTTAATGGAAACGCATTAAATATGGCAAGGACCAACTATAGTACCAGGGAATCACAGGCTTCTCTGTATTTCTTATGTGTAAAGTATTTTCAGGCCTGGACAGGCTACAACCTGAAATAAAAACATCTGTAGCTGAAGTTCCAGTCAGGGTTATTTAAAACTCTTAGAAATCCAAATGCTTTAAGCTCAAAATGTCCCATTTTGAGTTTGAAACAGGTATCTTGAACCTGAAACAAGCTGATCTGACAATTCCAGAAGCATTTGAAGTTCAAAACAGGAAACTTGATTTTTTTTCTCTCTCTCTATTTCCTATTTCTCACCAGCGTTCCTGTTTGCTGAACCATCCATAGCTTCAGCCTTTAGGAACTGCACTTTAAAATGTACCAAAAGACAAAATTTCACATGGGAAAGAAAGCAAACCAACACTTAACAACGTCCCACTGGAGTTCCTAGAAAAGCGGAAATGTAGCTTCCATATTTTTTTTCTTTCTTTTTTTGCTGGGCATACAACAAATTGTAGATTAGAAGCAGAATTGTTTTTTTCCTCCTGGAGAAATGAGACTTAGTGCCTTGCAGAATTCTCTCTTCAAGACACAGAACCTGTTTGAAGCCTTGTGGGTTTGGTAGATCTGCAGAATTCATTCTGAAAAAATCCACTCTAGAATATCATGGAATGGCACTAAAATCAACCATGTTTAATACAGGTAGTCCTCGACTTACAACAGTTCATTTAGTGACCATTTGAAATTACGACAACACTGAAAAAAGTGACTTATGACCGTTTCCACACTTACAATCATTGCAACAGCCACGTAGTCACATGATCAAATTTTCGATGCTTGGCAACTGACTCATATTTATGATGGTTGCAGTGACCCTGGGTCATGTGATCCCCTTTTGCGATCTTCTGACAAGCAAAGTCAATGGGGAAGCCAGTGATTCACTTAACAACTGTGGCAAAATGCATTAACAACTTAACTGTCTCACTTAGCAACAGAAATGTTGGGTTCAATTGTGGTCATAAAGCCGAGGACTATCCGTAATGGTATATGAAGTGGGGTGAAAAGCAACACACTTGATAAATACCTGCATAAAAAGGATAATTCAGTCTTCAGAATTTGTTGATGCAAACATTTTCAAACTTTTAATGTAAAAGAATGCACATCCCTATTAGCACTACTATTAGTAGGCAGAACAGCTGGTAAACTGCATACTTTGAACTTAAGTTGTTTTTTCCTGTTCAGGCACTAGTAAACCAAATGCAATCAAATTTAATCCAAAATATCCAAGATTAAGAATCTGTGGATACATGTTCAAATGCTTAAATCTCAAAATACTTGACTCCCACTTCACGCTCTGGAAGCAGAAATGTGTTGACAGGCAGTGAAAATCCATTTAAATGACCTATTTAATTTTTAAAGATTGAGTTATTTTTCTAAGAAAAGGTTGCAGGGTGACTTAAACATAGTTCAGCTGGGCTATACTCTTGATAAATAAGTGCTTTTATAGTCTTGCCAAATTTCTCACTATTTTTCAATTCAATTTTGATTGCCCATTGGAAGAATAGATTATCATCTCTAGAATATCGTCAAGTTTCAAAAATAAATAAAATAAATGATTTAATTTAAATTGAAAACTACTCCTGGATTACAATTTTACACATGGATTTGTAACACATCCAGTATTAAGGTTTTTCTATGCTTAGAGGTTTATACTTCAATTTTGCAGGATTTTTAAAACATACTTTTACAAATACGGTTAAAAAATTATTGCATTGTATAATCTCATTTGGTGATGTATATTGATTTGCTTATGGTTGCTGACAGTCATGCTTTGTTCAAAGCCTAAAAGCAATTTATTGTTTAAAATAATATAATACATACGATTACTAATTACCTGATAAATTTTAATAAAAGACTGGAAAATTAAAAACTCTCTGACATTTATAAATCCCTTTTTATTCATTTGTATTTTAATCTTTTATCCCTTTTTTTCCAATTCCTTTTGTGTGTTTATATAGGCTTTTACACTGAATAATCACCAGTGTATTTTGTTATTATATCATTAATACAAATTTACATATTTATTTCTAAACATTAAGTTTAACAATACCTTTTCTAAATCCATTCTCAAATTATAGAATCTTGATACATAGCATATCTTGTATCTGTAGGAAGTTAGCACCCACCCCTCTACTAGAAGAATGAAATATTCTAGGAAATATTAAAAAGACAGAATATTATACCTCCCTGGATGAGAAATAGAGGAAACATGTTTTTTTAGGCAGGAAGCAGACTCACTCTTAATAGCCCCCACACTCTCAATAGCCCACAGCAGATGTCAGCACTTAAGAGATAAAGAGATAGCTAGGTCTATTTATAAGCAAATGCCCTCACCCAAGATCCAACAAAGATAGGATTAGCCCTCTACCCATCTAGCAACAGAACTCACCACATGGCACCTGGGGAGATTGCATCACCCAGCAAGGCTCAACCAAGCCTGGGACTCAAAAGACAACCTACAAAGTTACTCCTGCATGGCCCCATGGGAGTCTGACAACCAATCAGAATATAAGCTCAATTCAAAGCCCAACAGAGGATATAAATCTATCTCTCTCTCCCTCTCTCTCCCTCTCTCTCTCTCTCTCTCCCATGTGCTTTTTTTTTTGCCCAGGATCTCAAAACCATGTGGTCCTGTCCACCATTAAACCATCTTTTCAAGCAGTCTCCATGTTTCCAGTGTCTTTCTCCGCACTTGGAACTGAACCCAGATGGACATTTCTTCCAACAAACCTCAATACTTACATTTCACTTTCAGGATACTGTTGTTACAGGCTTTTTAAAAAAAGACGGTAGCACCCACATGCTATCTTATTTTCAGATAAAATGTCTTATTTTATTTTTTTTCTCCCTAGGAAGGAACAAAAGGTCCTCTCTAACCTAAAGAGTCCCTCCCACCTGCTTTGCAAAATACACAAACAATCACAAACCACAAGGAAGGCAAAATTTAGGGAAAAAAATTATTTTCCTGGGCTCCAAGGTCACCACAGATGGGGACCGCAGCCAAGAAATTAAAAGACGCTTGCTCCTGGGGAGGAAAGCCATGGCAAATCTAGACAGCATACTAAAAAGCAGAGACATCACCCTGCCAACAAAAGTACATATAGTCAAGGCTATGGCTTTCCCAGTTGCAATGTATGGCTGTGAAAGTTGGACCCTAAGGAAGACTGAGAGTCAAAGAATTGAGGCCTTTGAACTCAGGTGCTGGAGAAGACTCCTGCGAGTCCCTTGGAATGCAAGGTGATCAAACCTGTCAGTCCTAGAGGAGATCAACCCTGACTGCTCTTTAGAAGGCCAGATCTGAAGATGAAACTCAAATCCTTTGGCCACCTAATGAGAAGGAAGGACTCACTGGAGAAGAGCCTAATGCTGGGAATGATTGAGGGCAAAAGAAGGGGACGACAGAGAATGACGTGGCTGGATGGAGTCCCTGAAGCAATAGGCATGAGCTTAAATGGACTCCAGAGGATGGTAGAGGACAGGAAGGCCTGGAGGAACATTGTCCATGGGGTCGTGACGTGTAAGACATGACTTCACAACTAACAACAACAACCTTTTTTCCTGCTCAAGGAGAAATCTGGGTCGGGCGGGGGGGGGGGGGGGGAGAGACATGCAGGTGAATAGTACCAAGTGCAAATTATTTTAGAAGTACCTACATCCATCCACAATAAACTGGTACTGTAATAATTTCAAACTGTATTCTGTCTATATTGTTTTGCTCTTATCTTTACATTTAAAATACCATCATGCAATTAAGGTGCTCAGATGTGCAAATACAATATGCATTTATTTTACATCTGAACAATTAAATCAAAAGGGGTTTATATTCTAACCTTCTCTTTCTCTGAAACCAATTTGGAAAATTCTAAAAATAAATACCACCTTTTGCAAAAGAAATTCACAATAAAATGAATTATGGTACAATTGCTGCTGAGGAAAAAAAAAAGAAAATATTCATGAAAGAAAATTCAGTTACAGAATAAACAGGTCTTTCTACTGAATTATCATCAAAAAGGATTATTAACCTTCACCTTCCAAATTGGCTTATATCTATTTTAAGAATGTGAAGTGAGTGTATAAGCAATGTATGTCTGAAAAATATTTTAACACTCAATATACATTACTAAATTCCTACCACAAAATCTTGAGACTCAGATTCCTAGTGCCAATCTGCTAATTGCCGGATCATAGAATTTATGCAATAGATAAATAATTCCAAAAGGAAAAAAAAAATCTACCTTTGACCCTTTTAAGAATTATGCAGCCTATATTGTGAAATGCAAATAAGGTGACTCCCTTAGCTATGTGTCTGATTGACACAACATTCTACACATGCTAGTGGCAGGCCTTGTACTTCAGAATAATAGAAACGAAACATTCTTTTTTTTTTACAGAATAAAAATGGAATATCTCGTAATCTAAAGGCTCAAAAACTCATGTTATGTTGCAAGCAACCATATTTATGATTTTCATGTTTTGTAATCAGTACCAAAAAAATCAACTCCAAAAGTCCCTTTTGGTAATTGCATAGCCATGCCCTTTTCTTGGCATCAAAACTAGTCTGACATTGTTACTTTCCATGATGTATTTTCCATTTCCCAGTCTAGCCTTTGTCGTCGTTGCTCAGGCGCTAAGTCAGGTCCAACTCTTCACAACCCCATGGACCACAGCATGCCTGGCCCCTCCACCCTCTACTATCTCCCGGAGTCTGCCGAAACTCACACTCACTAAATTGATGGCACTATCTAATTATCTCATCCTTTGCCATGCCCTTCTCTTTTTGCCTTCTGTCTTTCCCAACAGTCTAACCTAAACTCCCTTTTTATGAACCTGTAATCCTTTAATTTGAGATAGAGTTGGGAGCAACTGAGCGTTTACTGGCTGGATGCCCTTCCTGATGCCATGCAGAATTCGCAGCCAATATTTTTTTCTTTGTGCCCTAGGAGAGAAAAATCTGCCGCTCCATAGGATTGAACCCTCAATCTTCTGAATAGGAGGCAAGTGCCTTCAACACTAGGCCACCACACCAATCCCCCCTCATATTCCCTGATGTTTGTCTATTCATGGGCTAATCTTACCCTAATTTTGCACAGCCTTTGAATCCAGATAGGGTCATCCACAACTTACTTCCTGCATCCCTATCTATCCCTATTCTAAGCCCTATTCCCAGAAACAACTAATGGGAGCAACTTTTGCAAACTTCCTTCAATGCACACAATGAGCTGGTACTGATGAGAGTGGAATTCCCTTCCCCTGAGCAGGCAATCTCGAATTCACTCATCAAAAGGAACTACTACTCCATGTTGCCTGATCAGAACTATTACTAACAGCCTCCAACCAGCTCTGACTACTTGTAGGACCATTTGGAGAAATGGAAGAGCTAACAAAAATGCTTCCTGCAGTTCCTTAGCATCTCCTCATCTCTGCACAGGAGATTTCAATAAAGTAAGCCCCAGCACCGTTTGTTATCCAAATATAAGTATTGCTGTCAGTGGATAAGATGCTGAGCTTGTCGATTGAAAGGTCGGCAGTTCAGCGGTTCGAATCCCTAGTGCCACATAACGGGGTGAGCTCCCGTTACTTGTCTCAGCTTCTGCCAACCTAGCAGTTCAAAAGCACGTAAAGAATGCAAGTAGAAAAATAGGGACCACCTTTGGTGGGAAGGTAACAGTGTTCCGTGTGCCTTTGGCGTTTAATCATGCTGGCCACATGACCATGGAGACATCTCCGGACAGCGCTGGCTCTTCGGCTTTGAAACAGAGATGAGCATTGCCCCTAGAACCGGAAATGACTAGCACGTATGTGCAAGGGGAACCTCTATTCTTCTCAATTCCACTAGGGCAGGGGTGTCCAATCTGTGAACCATGCTGGCTGGGGAATTCTGGAAGTTGAGATTTACAAGTCTTAAAGTTTCTACGGCTGGACACCCTTGCTCTAGCATTTTTCAGATGTTAAGGAAGACACAGGATGGTTTTTGTCACATGCACTTGAGTCTAGAAAGGTTGCTTTATTCACAAGGCAGAGGGAGAATGAATCCATTAAAAAAGTAAACTGAAGTTGCCTGAAATGTATTATCCCCTACATGCAAATAAATATTTAAGCCTATCTCAATGGGTTCTTTAATCCTAACTCATATTTAATAGGAGGGCTGGGAGAGAAAAGCAACTAGGTTTTTAAAGAGAAAATAAAAATGCTTAGGAAATACCCTAACTATATATTTTAATTTGCCATGTACATAAATTAAAGGGAATCAGTTGCATCAATGTGAATATAATGCTTAAATTTCCCAAAGCATACTGTACTACTTATATTGTTTTAAGCAATTAATATAAGTAATCTATCACTTCAGTTGTTAGAGAAAGCTACTGTGTGTGAACAGTAAAATATAACAACCAAGCACATGCACTGGCAATGATTAAAGGCGGCTAATTTCTTTCTAAATTAAACATGTACTTGTAATTTTTTTAAATTATACAAATACTTTTTTAAAATTCTGGAACAAATGAATCATGTCAATTGGATAGACTTTCCAGATCCTGCCATCAGTAACTACAGAAAAAACTTTCTTTTTACAACCCTATAATCTCTTTAATTCAGGATAGAGTCGAGGCAACTGGAGGGAGCGGAGTATTTACTAGCCGGATGCCCTTCCTGATGCCATGTGGAGTTCACAGCAGATGTTCTTTTTCTTTGAACCTTAGGAGAGAAATATCTGCCACTACCTGGTATTTAACTCTCAACCTTTTAAGTGGGAGGCAAGTGGCACCACACCACTCTCATCGGTATATAAACTTGCCTCTAGACCACTACTTCCTTATAGTAAGTGACCCTTTACAAACCTGAGAACAAACATGTCTACATGGTGAATTTCACATCAGTAATCTTAACTATAGAATTATTATTTTTCCAATTGCAGCATCCTTTCACACACATGGAATTACAAAAGTTAAATATTAAACCCTAAGGTTTCTAAGGGTCTAATCAGATTTCCATTTACTCCCAACCACAAAGCAAATATAGAAGACTCCATTCACAAAAAGTTTGTAAATATATTAGCGCACCATAACATAACCTATAACCGTGATGGCGAACCTGTGGCACGTGTGCCAGAGGTGGCATGCAGGGCCCTCTCTGTGAGCATGCGCACCATCGACCCAACTCAGCCAGCTCTGGTGCGTGCATCTTCCGGTTTGGGAACTCTGTGCCTAAAAGGTTCGCCATCACTGTCCTATAACATGCTGTGTCTTTCCCCTTTCTGCCAGTAAACAAAATATGGCTTAAATTTGAGTACAAGAATAGTTTCCCAAAACTTGCTGAACCACAAACTACTCAGCTCCTGTTCAACCTGGTTTAGTTATGCAAACATACCCACGCTGTCTTAATTTTTCATGGTACTCACAGATGACAGCATAGTATAAAGCTGCTTCAAATAAACCCAACAAACCACAGGACATGTCAAAACAGGCCAGGATTCTGTACATCTGAAATCACAATGAGGTGGTCTAAGCTTCTGAATTTTCTTCCAGCTTTGAAAAGATTTGCTGGGTTTTTCTGGTTTTTTTTACGACACAATTCTTCTATTCCTTTATCACTAAGTAGACAGATGTCCAACCTATGGACTACATGTTTATGGAAGAAAAATCTGCATCTGATAGGTTTCTGATTATCATTCCCTCATTAGAGGTACACTTCTACATATGGAATACCTCTATTAAATAGCCAAATGATTGGGTAAAACCAGTGGTCAAATTATATCATTCACGCACATGTTTTTCAGCAGAAGGCTTAAGCAGAACTGAATGCCTCAAGTAATCCTTACATCGCCTTCCTGAAAGCTTGGCAGCTTGAAAATTGAAAATGCATAAATGAGACACATGATAGCCTGAATATACAGGTGTGGAAATGAATCTTAAATGTGAAGTGAGTCAGACAAGTTAGTGAGACACAGCTGCCTTTGGTATTCTTTCATTAACTAGGCATAATGAGCCCTTCTTTTAAGGTTGTTTTTTCACATACCAAAGGAACAATTGCCTACTTAAAACAAACTCTAGATTGGTTTCCAAGTTGGATTCGCTGGCATTCCAGAAAGCTATCTAATCATTTGATTACAGATGAAAGGCTGGAGGTTATTGCCAAAAGGAAGACAGACCAGTGGAGCTGCCTCAAATTCTGTTCAGGAATTGGGGGTGGGGGGAATAAATAAAATAATTTATATTCCTCAGCTCTACTATTCTGGTTTGCTTGTGTGATTGTTGTACTTTCAGCAACCTTGGTGAACTTCATCCTGTATTTAACATTTAATTGTTATACAAAATCTCATCTTTATTTTCAATACTAATTAAATGCCTAGCCTTTTTTCCCTTGTTTCTTGACTTGTGCCTCTAATGAAAGGGTGCAAAGACAATTTACCTGCTTTCAAATCTACCTTTGCTACCAACAGTTGTTCCCACCTGTTTAGCTGTGCAATACTGAGAAGAGTACACAATGAACCCCTTTTCATGATGAACAGCATAAACATTAGCATTTAAAACTTTAATAAAGTAAGCCAGTAAAATAAGTTTAATATTATCACTTTAACCTATGCTTTAAGGATCAGATGCTGGAATAATGGAAATACTCACTGGTGCTGCTTTTTCGTGGCAGTTGTTAATTAAACACCACAATTGTTAAATGAACCTGTTTTCTTCAATGGGTGTTTTGGGTTTTTTGCCATAAATTGGGAGTAAATGCTGGAAACCAGCAAAAAATCCTGCTGAAAATCAAAGTCACATGACCACAGGATGCTACAAACAGCTATAAAAGTAAGCTTACTGCCAAGTGTCCAAAATGCAAACACATAACAAAGTATATATTGTATATACAGAAACTGGAACTCTGAAACCAACTTGTAAGTAATTCTGGGGAGGTCCATCATAACTTAGAATGGTTTTTAAGTGACCAATTGTTAAGTGACAACAACTGGTACGATAAAGACATTTATTTTGTGTATACTGGATCTCTCAAAGTTTAGTAAGGGCTGGTTACAATCACTCTGTTTCCGGCGATGAAACTTAAGAGCTGGAACATTCATGAACATATAAGGTTTGGTCTTGTTGCATTTATTATTCCATTTTGGACTGACATCAACAGGATCCTTAATGCAGTGGTAACTCAGTTTAATGGCCCTCGCTTTAGTGAACACCATTCCAAAATAACAAAGTTCATTATATCTGAGCCACTCCAGACAATTCATGTAAATTAACCAAATATGTCTCAATTTAAATTGTCTATGAAATTAGTTTAATTACATTAATAAATTTTAATGGACCACTAAATCTAGGATACTGTACATATGCTTTTCTTGGAAGTGTTTCCAAATTTGACAATCAATATTTGTGATCTATCAATCCAAGTTATAGATTCTGGGGGCATGTAACTGATTAAAGGAGGTATTATAGAATACTGAAAGGAAAAATCTACCTTGTAGTAGAGAGAGAGAGCACTTGCCTATAGTCACCAAAAGTCTGAACTGTAAAACTAATATTTATTCTCATTACTGTCATGATCTTGGATACCAGACTTCATATTTAAAGAAAAAACTTGAACATTTCAAATAAACTTCTCTTTTACTTCAGTTTCATATTTTCTAATGTTAAGGAACAGTCTAGAGCAGTGATGGCTAACCTTTTTGTTGTTGCGTGCCGAAAGCGTGCAGCCTTTCGGCACGCTTAATGCAATGCACCCCCCATGGGCCCCACCCCCTGCGCATGCACTCGTGACCCCCCAGTGCTCCATTTTGGGCCTAGTAGGCCTCCCTGCACTTATAACCCATAATGCAATGCATGCGTGCCCCCTGCGTGTGCCCCGCCCATGCCCCATGCTCCCCCCGACCCCGGCGCATGCACGCACATCTCCCGCATGCCCCCTGCCCCCCATGCATACGCAGCAGAGACCTGAAAATCAGTTGGCTGGTGGGAGATGCACGCACATGTGCAGTGGAGCTGAGCTGGGGTGACGGCTCGCATGCCCACAGCAAGGGTTCTACGTGCCACTTGTGGCATACGTGCCATAGGTTCGCCATCACAGGTCTAGAGTATTTTGAATATAAGGTATTTCATCTGATTAAACTGCAAGGGAGCTAAGGGAGCTAAAATGTAATTACCTATAATAATATGGCTGGCATATAAGAATGATCTTTCCTAATCCTGTGAAGTACATCGTAAGATTATTAATCATCACAACTATTCAAAATCTTCAATTTAAGACTTAGCCACCTATGCTGTGATTATTGGTACACTTCCAATCTTTGAAGTTCCACCTGTCAATTAAAATTTTGAAAGATAATTTGTAATGTAAAATGTATTGCAGCACTTTATGTTTAATACCGAAGATCAAATCAATTCTCTTTTCTTTATTTACATTAGGAATTCAGGTCTTGCCGAGATAAGAAAAAGTGATGGCAATTACAAAACATCTGAAATTGACATAAATTTTGAGCGACGAATAAGGTTTTCAATTATAACCTTGAATAATTCTAGAAAATAGCAATATCTGGGGGGGATTTGGTTTAGAAAAGTTGGCTAAGTAAGTTTAATACCACAATATCCACACTTATCTATATAATTGCTTCTCAGCTATTTTAATGGATTCCTTGCATTTCTTATCAAGAAGGAAAAAAATCCTATGCTGTTACACCAGTTTTATTTGAAAATCAGAGGGGATGTTTGTAGTAGCTGCAGGCTGTTAAAATGTGTTGACGACTTCTGCAAATATTTCGGCAGGTAAAGAATAAAGGTAACTATCAGGCCAAAGGTTCTTTTTCTAACCGAAGACAAATTTTTATGACACTTTTCAATCAATTCAGTGGTGCTAAGCAGTAAGCACCTAAACTCAATGCTGCTCTAAACACCTGACATCAATAAACTTTGCTCTGATATGCAACCTGTAGTCTTCACACTATTTGTTTTTCTCCCAGTACTCAAAAGTCTATTTTTCAAGGTTTCTACATTGATCATTTGTTTCTCAGTAACGTCTTTGTCTCGTTTTTTTTCAAGTGGATGAAAGATGTTCACATCATGGATCAAAATAAAACAATATTCCTCAAATCTATTTTGTCTCATAAGATCCAATTTTAAACAACTGTGGAGAGCCGAATTATTTGAAAAATAACCAGTCAAACTGTTGTTGTTTTTTTAAGGGATTTATAAATCAGAAACAATCTGGTGAAGCTGCTCAAAGAACTTACTAGGTATCTATGCTGTACTGGTTACTCAAAATGCCAGATATTTTTTTTAAATTATACACTAGACATAAAATTAGCTTGTTTCTAGTAAAAATTCTTTTTAAGGTCACAATGAACATGCTTAATTAAAAAGCCTGAAATTTATGCATCTTATTAACCAGCGAGATGCGTTAATATGAGAGGTGTTGAAACATTATTAATTACCAAGACCAATCTCTCATTAGAGAAGGCTGGACCACCCAAAATCACAAGGCAGAAGAGCGTATTTTGATTTCAGCCAAAATTGTTCAAATGCAGGTAGTCCTCAAATTACAACTGGAACCAGATTTTCCACCACTAAGCAATGCAGTTGTTGTTGTTGTTGTTGTTGTTGTTGTTGTTGTTGTTAGTTTAATTTATATGCTGCCTTTCTCTGGAGATTCAGGGCGGCTTACAATGCATTTTTTTTAAAAAAAATTATAAAAACATTTAAAAATTAAAATATTAAAACCCATTCACACCATTCATGGCCGAATCTCACAAGATCGCAACAGCGAGATCAATGGCCCCAGGCCTGCCAGAAAAGCCAGGTCTTCACTGCTTTTCGGAAGGCCAATAGGGTGGGGGTGGTCCGGACCTCAGGAGGTAACCGGCTCCAGAGAGCTGGGGCAGCCACAGAGAAGGCCCTCCCCCACGGGCCCGCCAGCCGGCATTGTTTAGCTGACGGGACCCGGAGGAGACCAACTCTGTGGGATCTTACCAGTCGCTGGGAGCTATGTGGTAGAAGGCGGTCTCGAAGATAACCTGGCCCTGAGCCATGTAGGGCTTTAAAGGTAATATAAAAAATATAAAATATGATATCACATGACTGTATTACTTATAATAGCAATGCCAGGATTCCCTATTGCCGCTGTTAACCAAATCCCATCAGTCGTTAAGTGAGGACCCACCCTAATCCAAGCCATTCCTAGCTTGGCTTCTCCCAGGCCCGGATCTCTGTAAGGTAAGGGACTGTCTACATCTTCAGCTCCTTTCATCTAACTATGGTGGCACAGTGGTTAGAATGTAGTACTGCAGGCTACTTCTGCTGCCTGCCGGCTGCCTGCAATTTGGCAGTTCAAATCTCAACAGGCTCAAGGTTGACTCAGCCTTCCACCCATCCAAGATGGGTAAAATGAGGACCCAGATTGTTGGGGGCAATATGCTGACTCTGTAAACCGCTTAAGAGAGGGCTGTAAAGTGGTATATAAATCTAAGTGCTATTGCTATATCCCACTCACATTTTGCACGCCCTGCACAGAGGCACTCCTCGGTAGTGGTGCTGAGGCTGAGTTAGAGGCCCAGGGCTTTCAACAACCTCAGCTGGCTGACACTATCCCTAAATATGTACCATTTCCTTTTATTGTAAATTTCCAATAAAGTGACAGGTCCAGGAAAAAAAAGACCACCACATTCTCAATTCCACTTGAAATAGCCACATGTTATTTCCCAGGAAACCTTAACTAATCAGAAAAGACATGGATCTAAACATATAGTTGCTAAGCTCACAGTCACATGAACATTGTCTGCTTCCTCGGAATTAACAGAGTCAAGGACCAAACTCATCAGATCCAACATATGATCACTGCTGTGCGTCAGGCCCGTAATGATCTGGCTCAGGTCCATGATGGCCATGAACTCCCAAGCTTCATCCAAATCTGCATCCAGAAGCCCCCCAAAACCATAAACCAGGGGAATTTCACTGCCAATCTGACCATGGAATCGAACAACTCAGGTAGGAAAGCTATTACCCATGTTTTGCCAAAAATAAGACCCTGTCTTATATTTTTTGAACCCTGAAATAAGCGCTTGGCCTTATTTTCAGGGAGGTCTTATTATTTTGGGGCATGTGGAGCAAGATGGGGCTCCTCTTGCCGTCTTACCTGATTTCCAGCTCTGTGTTTAAATATTTTTAGGGACGGCTTATTTTTGGGGGGAGGCTTATTTTGGCACATGCTCAAAAACCCGACTGGGCTTATTATCAGGGGATGTCTTATTTTCGGGAAAACAAGGTATAAAGCAGGTAGGCTGGTACAGCACCAACATTTCTAACTGATCCCTTGAGTCCAACTTTACAAACAGGATGTCATATTCAGTTATCTGCGGTGCAGCAACTCTGAAAGCCACCAGAATATCCTGGATTACCATCGCTATTTTAATATGCCTACCCTGGAGTCTCAGATGGTACTTTACCCAAGACCCAGATAAACACTTTTTAAAATTCCCCCTTCATATCTGTCCAGGTCTTGGTGTTGCCAGCCTCTCACTGATAATTAGATCATGAATAATAATTACAATGATTAGAAACCTCATTATAGCCTGTCTTGATGTTTAAGAGTAGTTGCCAAAATCCAGGACTCCTGAAAGTCTGATGACCAGGCATTGGGGTGAACTGAAACATGGTATTGATATAATACACTAAGAGGACATTCCCCAAATGCATCTCATCCTGTCTTCCACCATATCTACCTCTGCTAATCACCACAGCATGTTTTGCCTCCCGCGTGCTAGCCCCCCTGAAGGTCAAAGAGCATCATCCCAAACATCATCACAGCACCCTCACCAGATATACAAGTCTAGTTCCCTAGGTTGCTTCTGAACAGCCCCCTCCTACACATACATAAATCAACCAACCACTCTCCCAGCTCTCATCCCCCTCACACACACACGTATGCAAATCACACACTACTCACAGCAGTGGTGGCGCAGTGGTTAGAATGAAGTATTACAGGCTAGCTCTGCATTTCCACTGCCAGGAGCTTGATCCTGACTGGTTCAAGGCTAACTCAGCCTTCCATCCTTCCGAGGTCGGTAAAACGAGGACCCAGATTGTTGGGGAACAATATGCTGACTCTGTAAACTGCTTAGAGAGGGCTGTTAAAGCACTATGAAGTGGTATATAAGTCTAAGTTTTATTGCTAGACCCAGGACAAACTAGCAATAATAATAAAATCAGCAGCAATATTACTGTATTAAAATTGTTGGTAACATAAAGTACCCTTTATAAATCAACTATTCTCTCTCATGGAAGTATACTGAAACATTACATACACTTCTTTCCCTCCATCAAAAATACCAAAATGGAAAAAAAAAAAGGAAAGCAGGAGACGGGATAAGGGGGAGAGTAGCTACATTAAACGAGAAGAACAAGCTTGCAATGGAGATGAGGCAAGACCAACAGGAAACAATAGAAAAGAAGAGAGAGAGATGTTATGTTTTTGTGGTCTAAGAAAGGGAAAATTCACTAAACAAACAACCCTCCCAAACAAAGATAAATAATAAGGCTTATTTTCAAAATACGTGCCTGTATTCATTGGCACCTCTTGCCCATTCCTTTATTTTCAAGTTCCTAACAAAAAAATATAAACCATCTGTCGACTCAGCTGATAAGTAATTTGGGGGGGAGAGAAATCTACTTCTTATGGATAGATATTATTGTATTTTAAAACCTGCGTGGGGTGGGGCGGGGTGGAGTGAATGAAGAGAAATAAAATAGAAATAGAACACAAGCTCTGTAACCATTCATGGAATGAAAGCCAGGATAGACAGATATTTTTAACAGATAATCTACATAATGTTAATACTACACAGTTTTTAAATTTCAGGAGGGCAGGGACGTGTTCTTACAACCCAACCCCATAGAACAAGAAAATGAGAGTCTATGATTTTCAGCATGGGAAGACCTTCCTTCACAACCATAACGATCAGCCAGATCAAAATGGTCTGCCATCTTACATTGTCGAGACTGAGAAAAGAGATAGACAATCTTACATTGCAGGAAAGAGGGTCTACTTTCCTTCCTTCATAAGCCTAGTAATCAGATTACTATAATACGCCATAGGCGAGGCGTGTCAAACTCAAGGCCCGGGGGCCAAAGCTGGCCCGCGGGGTGCTTAGATCTGGCCTGCGGGGGCTGCCCTAGAAAGAGCAAAGGACTGTTTTCACGAGCAGAGGGCGTCAGGATGTCGTTGCAGCTGAAAATGGAGCTCTGGAGCCTGTTTTCATTGGCAGCGCGCTTGGGCCAGCACAGATGCCTCCCCCCGACATGAGTGACGTCAAGCTGGCCATACCCACCCCGTCCCTGAAATCAAACACAACACTGATGTGGTCCTCAATGAAATCGAGTTTGACACCCCTGCCATAGGCTATTCTCTGGACTTTAAACTAGCACTTGTAATCAGCTTGCAAAGTATCCTATCCTATAGGTTAAGAGAGGTTCAATAATATGGCACACCATTAAACGTACAAGACTTTAAAATTATACTAGAACCAAATTAAAATAAGGCACACATATATTTGTATTTTATATGATGGACCATATGCTTTATTACTCCTGTTTTACAATTCTCAGACCTCTATCTTTGACAGAAAGCCCTATTTTATTTCCAACTAGGAACTGGATGATTAAACAGAGCAGCTTGTCTATCTTTGGTACAATTCTCTAGTTCATAAACCATGTTGTTATCAAACCTAATTACGTGTATATTCCTGCCTCTGCTGCTCTCCCCTTGTTTTATATCTCAATAGTACTTAGCTTTTAAAGCACAAGCCTATTGGTGTACGGACCAGTCCTTTTAGTTTTCCTGAAATATTTTGTTTATTGGTAAAGCTATAAAACCTATAAACCCTAAATCTATATGCAAGCAGGAAAGTGAATTCTTGTTCCGCCAGCAAGAAAGTCACTTTGCTATACTGGTCACTAGGAAAATTATTTGCCAGTAAAAGGCAAATTATGTACGTGTAAGATATACTCCCTAGCACATTAAAGTCATTAACAGATTGAAAAACAATAAATGTTACAAACACTATAATTAAGAATGCAATACAATTGGGCCAGAATACTTTCTATTGCAAAAATTTAATTACAATGCTAAACACTAACTGGGTTTAAATTAGATAGGCCTTCATACTGGAGAATATTGGGAAGCATTCCGATGGATTTAAAACAAACCTATTTTTCCTTCTTAAAATCCTACTTTCAGCATTTTAGAACATAAAAATGAATGATGTTTCTTCCATATATCAAGGAAAGAAAAAGTGAAAATTAGTTCCTTGGGTTTGACCTGTTGGATATATTTATGTAACACACTTAACCCAATCAGTAATAGCTATTTAAGCTATTTATCACACCAATCAGTTTACCATTTTAGGAAACCCAAAGTCTCTATCTAATGCTTTTTCTCTTTCTTTATATTCCATGACATTTTGTACCAAAAGTACATTCATAAAGCACCATTAAAGTATTGGCTCCTTGCCACTATCCAGGCAGATAACATTATTGGCTTTGGTTTAATGGAGTACTTTGGTTTTTCAGATGCTCTACAATTCTACCCTTTTCCTTGAGAATTAATTAGGCCAGGCCTAAACACTGGCTTACAGGTGATTTTCATCTCTACAAACACACACCTGTCTGGGGCACAGCAGTGTGACTCAACAATAGCCCTAATATAGTTTAAGGTAAAACCTGCTCTATTATTCATCGTCTCTGTTGGTGCAACATGCTAAACTACTTTAGTCTAGCCTAGATAGGAAGAAGTTCAGTATGTTTCATCATATTAAGCAATAATATACTTTATTGGTTTGGGTACAGGATATTATATTAAGTTCAGGAATTGGTTAAATCAACATAATCATGTAGTAGAAACCCAACAATTAGATTAGTGGGTTCATACCACCACACCACACCCACTGACATCATTAAATGTACTAACTATACTAACCAGCCAACACATGGGATATAAAAACAATAAATAAATAAAGCTGTAATACCAACATGGATTATATGACTTTACATTCTAAGTATAATTCCCTTACAGAACATTTCATTCTCTGTGTTACTTCTCTAAGCAAAGGCACATCCCACAGAAATTTATCTGATAAAATTATCCTCTCAGAGCCGCGGTGGCTGAGAGGCTTAAAGATGGCTGGAAATGATCTCTGCTCCAGTGGTTCGAATCCTAGCACCAAATACATGACAGAGTGAGCTTCTGTCACTTGTCTCAGCTTCTGCCCAGCTAGCAGTTTGAAAGCATGCTATCTGTGAATAGATAAATAGGTACCACTTCAGTGGGAAACATGGCGGTGTTTTGATGCTGGACCTGCCTGGATGTAATGCCCAGCGACATCAGTGGTGAGAGCAGGCCCTGGATGATGTCGCAGGACACCGCTCATCCTTCTGGTGCGGACCTAGTTTGCCCCTGTGGTGTACTATAGGCAGGCATGTGAGCATGAACTAAATGGACTAGCACTCTTCAGCTGAAGAGTGCTAGTCCTCTAACCCTGACAGGATCTTGATAATTTACAAATAATTACTTTGTACCAACACTGTAGTCTCCTGCCTAATTGTAGTTAGTCTAAATAAATAGTCAAGATAGTTTGAAATAGCAAGGATGGGCAACCTAGCCCTTCTCAGCCAGGTTGCTGAAATCTGTGGCACAATTTTTCTATCTCAGCAATCTAATTAATGGAATACTAGTTATAGTCTATTAGGAGCCATGGTGGCGCAGTGGTTAGAATGCAGTACTGCAGGCTACTTCTGCTGACTGCCAGCTACCTGCAATTTGGCAGATCAAATCTCACCAGGCTCAAGGTTGACTCAGCTTTCCATCCTTCTGAGGTCGGTAAAATGAGGACCCAGATTGTTGGGGGCAAGATGCTGACTCTGTAAACCACTTACAGAGGGCTGTAAAGCACTGTGAAGCGGTATATAAGTTTAAGTGCTATTGTTATTGCTATTCCAGACAGGAATCCTAAAACAATTTTCTACAGATTTTTTTTCCCCTTTGCTATAGGAAAGGAATGAGTCTCAATGGCTAAGGATATTAACCTTCTGTTTCCCATAAGAGACTGTGCACGTGGCACCATTAATCCCAGAAGCAAAGCAGATACCCCATACTAAAGAAAGGATTATAACCAGAGGTAATAATATTTTCTTTGTATATGACAATATTTTCACATCATTTCAAATTTACAACCATGTTTCTTCATTTGAAGGTATACGACTTGAACATTTCATGTCTCCATAAAAGTCGCTATTATGAGAAAATAAATCCTTCACTTTAAATTAACTTCAAATTATTTGAAACACTGCGTGCTGACTAAAAGATGAATCTGTGGAAAGCAGCAAGTCTTATGGAATGAAACATCTTCCTTTTAAAGGAAAAACAAAAATTCATGTCAGCTGAATAAAAATAATGCTGTCTTATATTAAAAAAGTGTATTTTGGGGAAACCCCTCAATTATTTTTGACACACGGTGGTTATGCCACATTCAGCTGTCACATAAAATGAAGTCGGTGCAGAGCTTTCAGTTTAAAGGCAGGTGACCAAGGCTGAAAGAACAATTTTAAGAAAGAATCCATGGCAAAATTCTCTTTTGTATAAAATGATTCTAATTTTAAATCTTTGGAACCAATAAATGTACTTGTTAGATAAAACAAAGGGCTTAAGAGGTTGAAGGCAGAAAGTGACATTTCTAATTAATCTTTAGGGTATAGGATTTGAAATATGTTTAAATTGAGATGCCAATCTTGGATTCAAGAAAATTATTTTATGTCAAGGACATTAGCAGTAAATGGTAGCCATATGATTCTCAGGTCAAAATTAAATCACTGGCCATCACATTACTGTACATTCATTTTGTTTTAACTGAAAATTCAGACCTTTTAAAATCTGATTTTAAAATCAGACCACTGTGGTTTTCCTCTTAAAAATGTCAGAATTAGCAGCATCTATTTTCAATTAAATAAAAACATTGATATTGAATAGAAAATACCACGTTCCACAGAAGAGGACCAAATCTCAACCTTCACCAACCTCTATATCCAAAATAAAATATTGGGGGCAGGGCAGGGCAGAGAAGAGAAGAGAAACAGAGATATATTATTAACTATTAAGTTTATTTATTATTTTAATATTTTGTCTTGCTGCCTTTGTTGTAAACCACCTCTATGCAAGATGAACTGCATATAAATTTAGTAAGTAAATAAATATTGTATCTGCAAAAATACATATACTATAAAATGAAGTAAATAAAAACTTATTTCTCCCTATCTTTCTCTCTCAAACATTAGGGGAAATAAAAAAAGGAAAAATGATAGCCCTAACTTTTAATGAAATACAAATCATTTTCCCCAGACACATTCAATGATAGTGCTTTAGGGGAAATAACCTTGGACTATAGGGCTGTTCCAATATTCAGTTCTTTTAATACACTACAACAACTGTAACTTCTTTACAATTAATCTATATCACATACCAAGCAATTTATTGTCACTCACTCCAGGCATTGCCCTTTTAAGAATCCAAACCTAGTATTGCGTAATCCTAAAAATGGATGTAAATTTGTGAGGAGGGATCTTTATTATGATAATAAAAACATTTACTACCAATCTTGCCTATGTAGTAAAATGGCAGGATGAAATTTGTAATAAAATTTGGTAAGGCATTCCACGGTGATATTGATGGCGAAGATAGTAAATCTGCATACTATTATTTTTACTGTCATCACTGTTAGGCACAACTTTCCAATTACATCCAAGTCAGCTGAGTGGGGAAGAAGAAAAGTACAGTGGGGAAAAAATAAGATTTGATTATGACACAGAGAGGGTTCAGGGGGAAAAATAATAATACAATACATTCTGATGTGTGACAGATCATATATCTTAAAAGAAGATTACCTCAACATCACAGCAACATCTTTCATTAGACGTTTGTTTATTAACTTTCTTTCCATCTCGTCACGATAACTCTAGTTGGCTTATAGTATTTGATATTCTGCCATCTTGATATTCTTTCTCAGAAAGGTTTTAATTTTTTAATTACTATCTAAGCATCTTTCACTTGACATTTTCACCCAGATGAAAAAAAATTTAAAATTTATTTGAAATCCATCCTCATTTTCCAACAATTTAAAGACAATTCACGATGCCAAAATGATTTTGTTATTCCCGCTCATTTCCTCTTATGTTTCTCTATTCAGACACATTTGAGGCAATGAAATTTGAGATAATTCTGCCATGATCATTCTCTCCTGTAGCTTTGGTTTTGTCTGCTTTGTGCCCATATAGCTATGATACCCCCTGTTCTTTCTATCTTATTTTTGTGTGCCTCAAGTTTATTCCAGCAATGCTTAAATCTCACTTTCTGCAACTAAATAACAAGCTTTTATTTCTGAAGTAAGAAATCACTTTAATATTATGTTCTGTAGAACTCTTACAGAGACAAATACTTTTGGTTAAGTTATACTGCTGTAACTTTAAGCAGATTCAGGTGACAATTCTAGAATATTCATTATTTTAGCTGTTGTTTCAACTGCGTAACGACAATGAGTGAAAGCAGAAAATGGAAATAATTATTTTCACTATATAAAAAAGCAACACACATTCTACATGGTAGGTGCCTTGAATTATGTAGTGTGTTTTGTTAGAATCTCCATGAAGAACTACATTATGTATTATATTTGCAAATGCCTATGATCTGTAGCTCACAATGGTTGCTAGGAGAAGAAACAAAATTGAAGCCAGTGGTTCATCTACCATTTAGCATAGATTTACATAACCATGTTTTATACGACACTGCAGTGTTGCAATTTTCACCACTCAGAGAGAGCCAAAGCCCTACCAGCTATATAAAGGAAATGACACTCCAAATTAATTGTCATGCCTGACCAATTTCAATAAATAAAAACAGAAGGTCAACTCAATTATAAGATGAGAAACTGAAGATCACAAGATGTAAAATGCAAAAATAAATAAATAAATACCCTGGAGATAGAAAAAAATGGATTGCTAAATTCATCAAAATGGGAATCGGAAAGCAGACTTCAATGTACTTTTCTATCCTTGCTATATACCCATGATGGCGAACCTATGGCACGCGTGCCACAGGTGGCACACGGAGCCATATCTGTGGGCATGCAAGTGTTGCCCTAGCTCTGCTCCAGTGTGCATGCATGCACCGGCCAGCTGATATTCGGGCCTTCCGGGCCCACTGGAATCGGGAAACGGGCAATTTCCGGCCTCTGGAGGGCCTCCAGTGAGGTGGGGAAGGCCGTTTTTGCCTCTGGAGCCTGGGGAGGGCAAAAAACGGGCCTACTGGGCCCACCATGCCATCACGTGCCAAAAGTGGGGGGATCGGGGGGGTCATGCGTGCATGCATGGGGGAGTCGCATGCACATGCGCGGAGGACGGGCCGCATTAAATTATGGGTGTGGGCATGCAAGCGCCACACCCTTCCACACTCCCCCCTGCTTTTGGCACAAAGGTTCAACATCACGGCTATATACTATAGCTAACAGCTGACAAAAATACTGAAATAGTTAAAGACAAGGTTGAATGCAGCTTCCACTCATATGGCAAACACAAACCAGTGTCCAGGTCAGACCCTTCCTTCCTATAACATAGTTTTTCAATTATCCCTGAAAAAGTGTTCAATGGAAAGCAGCAATTATAGTCTGTCAATACTGAAGCGAATCATTGAAGCCACCTGGAAGGAGGTTCCTTATTTAAAAGAAGGAAGGAAGAAAAATGAGTTTATGAACTGTTTATTGATAACTGAAAGCCTTCTGCTATTTAAATACTTTAAAAGAGCAGGTTTTTGAGTTTTCCCAACTTAATGCAGACCGCTATCATATAAACAGGACTTGTAACAAAATACGTATTTGACTACTAACAAGATATTGACGGTCCTATAAGGTAGACTACTAGACTAAGTAACATATACCATTTGGGTCTAATACTACATTTATTAGAACCAAATCTTAATTTATTGCTTAACACATTGTAAGCCGCCCTGAGTCTCCGGAGAAAGGCGGCATATAAAAATAAATAAATAATAAAATAAAATAAATAAAATAAAATAAAATAAAATCTTGCTATTTGCTTTTTTCCTCTGTTCATTTGAATTAGGGAAGAGCTTCTCAAGGCTTTTTTTCAAGTTTGTTTCTTGGAATGGGCTTAAACCAATAGTGAAATTCGAACTGGTTTGCTGGCCGCGCATGCACACCGTGCCAAACACATGCTGCGTGCGCAGTGCACACGAAATGCGCACTGCCCACACATGCATGCATGCGTAGTACGCACTAAAAGGAGGCTTGGGAAGGTAAGTAGAACAGCGAGAGGGGGGAATCAGCTGTGGCACATGATTTAGCTTTGCTAGAAAGCAGGAAATCCTGCTTTCCAGCAAAGCTAAACCCCGCGCCACAGCTGATCGTCGGAAATACCGGTTCAGAGGAATCAGTAGCTTTTTTAAAAATACAGGTTTGCCCGAACTGGTAGTTTTTATCACTACCAGTTCGCCCAAACCGGAGCGAACCGGTAGCATTTCACCCCTTACTTAAACCACATTTTTCTGATTGTTGCCTGGCTAATGGATCTGCCATTGTACAGGTAAAGCCCTTGACGTACGACCACAATTGAGCCCAAAATTTCTTTTGTTAAGTGAAACATTTGTTAAATGAAGACCACACAATGAAGACCACAAAATAAGATCTCTGCTTTAAAGGTCTGGAAATGTAGGATTTTCAACAGATCTTTGCAACCTGCATTTGATATTGAGAAACATGCATTTCCAAATGCAATTATTAAAATCAATATAATACCTGAGGTCCAAAAGTCCAAATCGTGAATGGAAGTCATACTTAGTTCATCTGCTTCTATTCAATAAACAAGTCAAAAAACCAAGTCTACAAATAAAGCATCTGTCTCTGAAAAACAATGGTGTCCCTTAAAATAAATAGAGATTATTATTGCTTTCTGGATCTGAAGTATATTCCCAATTAATCCAATTTTAGTTTTGTAACATTAAACACCTTTTCGTTATTTTAATTGTCCAGAAAGAGTTTAGCTTTCATATTATGAATGATTATATCAGATCTTATTTTTCATTTTACTCACTAGTAAAATGGTAAAACTAGTAAAACTTTACCCACTAGATGGTCAAAGAAGAGGATTTGATATGTTCTTCATCTAAGTACTTCCAAAGAAATATTAGAAACAGATCAAAAAGGATATCAGGGAAACAAAAGGAATTGCAGTTCTTTAAATCCTAACATAAACAACCTTTTCAAGGAAGGATTTCAAACTTCCACTTACATTCCAGAATGTGCTAATATGCATGAAACCATGATATACTTGCTGGAAAATAGACGTATCTTATTTCTGAATTGCAACAGTGACTGCACTCCTACTCACTGACCATATAATGACATGCATATTAAGTGAATGAGCACTGCAATGCAAAGGCACGGAGCATCAAAAGCACAAAGATAAACCCTTGCTTGAGAAGTAAATTCCCATCTCTCAATATTAATGGGAAAAGGCAGCCTACCCACTGCTCTAAGAACAGATGCAGAGACAACATTCATAGAATAAAATGTCAATCTTATGCAACACCATTCATAGAGCAGATTTTGAATGCCGTAGCAAGATTTTTACTATGGGCTGAAAAAAAAGGAAGAAATAGCAATAGCACTTAAGACTTATATACTGCTTCATAGTGCTTTAATGGACAAAGTCCATTCCTCTGAAGCCGTCCAGACAATGGAAACAATTTACATCCTTTTGTATTATAATTTGTCATTGGCTGTAAATAACACTGAATTATAGAATTCTGCAAGTGAACGGATGCAAATGACTGTAGACTTCAACTAATACTCCTTCTCCCCACAAGGATTTACTATAAAGATTACTTATATATCTTGTGTGTTTAAATAGACATATGGGTAATCCTGGATTGACAACCACTTATTCAACTGACTGAAGTTACGACTGCAAAGAATGAGGTGCTTTACATCTGTTCTTCAAACTGCAACCATTTGCAATGTCCCCACGGCCATTTGTGACTTTCGCTGCTGGTTTCCGAGAAGCAGAGTCAGTGGGGAAGCCATCAAAAGGTTGCAAATGGTGATCATATAACGTTGCGCTTAACAACCGTGTAGGATTTACTTAATGACTGCAACCGGAACTGCTGTCGAAAGTCAATGCAGTCATGTGACATGGTGCTTTGCAACCATATAGCTCAGCAATGAGTTCCTGATCCCAATTATCTCAGTCCCTGTTACTTTGTTAACTGAGGATTGCTTGTAGCTTGATGGTAAGGTTTAAAAACTCATAATCGAGAAGCAGTTGATTCCAGATATTAAAAGTTAAGGATAGCAGTGCTACTTCCATGAACATCCTAAATAGAGGATATAGTCAGTGTTTATAGCTTCTGTTTTATCCGATCACAAGAGGGTTTGAGTAGTCCCAGATCAAAAGATGAGATTGTGATATGAAGTACTCTAACTTAGTTTAGTGTTTGAGGGGAAAATGTTTAGGTACAGTGTTTAGATTCTTGGAAGAGACATTTTGATCTAATGTGGAATCAGAATGCAGAACTAAATTAACATTTATATTACTGTAGTGGCTGTAGACCCCAATCTGATTAGCAGTGTTATTGCCTCAGGTTCAGCACTCAGGAAAGCAAAAGAATTTGTCAGGAAGAGTTCATAATGGAAAGCCTCCCAAGGATGTGTCTACCATGGGAAAATAAAGAGAGTTAGCAGTACGGTTTAATTAAGAACATTTCACGAATGCAGAAAACTGGCAGTGAATCGAAGAAACAAAAGTAAACACGGGGAAATCAAGACTAATCCCTTGTACCTTTCCAGGTAATCACCCCCTTAACTACTGTAAATGCAACACAAGTTGAAACACTTCTTTTTTTTTGTTTCAAACGGACCCTTTCTAATTGGTTTAGCAAACAATACTTTATTTCCCTGTAGACAAAAACCAATCTGTTCCACAGAAAGTGGTCTTAGGTTTAATATATTTTAAGTAAATATGTCCCTTGGAATAGTGACTTCTTCTTACCTTAACTATACATTAGATCAGAGGTCTTCAAACTTGGCAGTCCATAAGTCTTAAAGCTGCCAAGTTTGAAGACCTCTGCGTTAGATAATAAAACTAATAAATCTGCTAAAGAAACATAAAGCTTGGGACACTTTAAAATAGAAAGGTTGAGACCAAAGTACAGGTGGTCTTCGATTTACAACCGTTCATTTAGTGACCATTTGAAATGACAATTACAACGATTTTTCATACTTACAACCGTTGCAACATCCCCATGGTCACGTGATCAAAATTCAAATGGTTGACATCTGGACCCTATTTATGGTGGCTGGGTCATGTGATCACCGCTTGCGACCTTCTGACAATTAAAGTCAATGGGAAAACCAGATTCACTTTACAACTGTGTTACTAACGTAACAACTGCAGTGATTCACTTAACAACTTTGGCAAGAAAAGTCGTAAAATGGGGCAAAGTTCGCTTAACAACTGTCTTGCTTAGCAATGGAAATTTTGGGCTCAATTGTAGTCATAAATTGAGGATTATCTGTAGTCGCTGCCTCTAGCCCAGTGATGGCTAATCTTTTCCAGATCGAGTGCCCAAAGTGTGCATGTGTGGCCGTGAATCCGTGTGTGCGCGCCTGAACCCTCAAAATGCAATGCGTGTGCGGTCCCCCGCATGCATCCCACCTCCCTGTACGTGTGTGAGGCCCCCGCATGAACCCCGCCCCCCATGCATGCACGCATGGCCCCCTGCCCAAGCCCCGCTGCCAGAGCATGTGCAGCACAGACCCGAAGACCAGCTGGCTGGCGGGAGGCACACCTGCATGTGTGGCGGCGCTGAACTGGGGTGACAGCTCGCGTGTGCACAGAGAGGGTGCTGCGTGCCACCTTTGGCATGCGTGCCATAGGTTCGCCATCACGGCTCTAGCCTCTTTGTGTAAGCCGTCCAAATGCAGATCCTTAGCCCTTCTAAAATTCTCACCTGACAAAGACTTTATCAATGCCTAATCTGGAAGAAATTTTAATCTGAAAATATTTCTTTCTAGGAAGAATACTATGCCTTGTTGATATAGAACTGAAGGAGGTCACAATACCATGCACTGGGACGAGTCTTCCTTGTCAACACCTCATATTTATATCAACATCTCTTTAACAGTGCCAAACACCCCTGCAATTATCTATATGTCTGACCTCTTCTTACCTTGCAAAAAATGTATACCAGAAGCAAAATCAGCAGAGTGGAACACTGCTTTTTGTGTTTGTTTGGGGTTTGTTCACAGGTCAAACAGATAACACCCTAAACACCATCCAATTCAGAACAAAAGATCAATATGAGACTACTTTGGTTCTAGGGCCACCTGCTCTCCCATAAGAATGCAAAGAAAGCACCAGGGATTAAAAGTTAATTACATGTTTCTGATTTCTAGGAGGCTTCACGCATGCAAAATGCAATACAGATAATTCACTTTTCTTAAACAAGAACATGAAATGGAGAGGCATGAAAAAACTGAGGGAGAAAAAGCCTCACTTAGCTCATTTTTTTTCCCTTTTTTCTTCCTGAAGTACTTTAACTGATGCTTCAAATCATTGTAAATGCTAGTACCACAGTTTCAATTAAATTTTGTAATATAGCAACTTATAGTAAAAGGGAAACTAGTGAAGCTATTTTCAATTACCTTTCTCTATTGAAAACATTGGTTGATTGATTATGGGCCATCAATTTCTTTTTAACTCCTACTGTCCTACTATGAACTAAACATCATTTTTTAGGGCACAGCATCAAAATTCTGTTTATCCAAAGAACAATTTGTTCACGAGGAATTTCAGTACGTTTGTCTACTTTAAATTCTTAGTAGATAAAATAGCTGGTTTTCCAATGCTAGAAATATCTACTTTTTCAGATAGAACTAATCTATTTTTTCCCTTTAACCCGTACTATCAAACTGCAGTATCTGTATTCTTCTACTAAATTGAATTACAATAAAACTTGGAATCCTTCACTAAGCTCATTAAAAGTAAAATGCTATCACAACTTCAGACAAAACCTTATTACCCAAAACAAATAGACTTTGTTCTGGAGAACACTTCCAGTATGTAATTAGTACAGAATCAACATCAAGAAGGAAAAACAGGTAACAATCCAGATAACAATAATTTGGATATCATATACTCTTTTTAATTAGTATAAATTTCCCCATATGATTTGGAATACTTATGCAATAAATGTTCAAGCTATGATGGCACCTCTTTGCAAAAAGATATTTATCTGGTTTTATTGGTACGACAGCCATAATACAGAAAGTCTTCAGATTTAACCTGCAGACCAAAAGCTTAATTTGGAATATGTACCATGCCTGTGGAAGAAGCATCAAATATCCCATGGAAAAATATTGGAAATGCATGATGGAAGATACAAGTGAAAACATGGAATGATAAACAATTGCTATTACACATATAAATAGCTTAGCTAGAATTTTACTGAGGAAAGAAAACAATGTTCCTCGTTTTACTGTGATCATTTTTTTAAAAAGTTTTTTGTTTGTTAATAGGAGTCACTGGTGTTTCTTCTCTGTGATTTCGCCACATTCTTTTCCTGTTTATAATCACAGTTCATTAGAGGAAAATGTATGGTTAG
Source organism: Arizona elegans (assembly GCA_022577455.1). Taxonomy (NCBI): domain Eukaryota; kingdom Metazoa; phylum Chordata; class Lepidosauria; order Squamata; family Colubridae; genus Arizona; species Arizona elegans. The sequence goes on along the minus strand of JAKOOJ010000007.1, from coordinate 79,824,839 downwards.
GAAACTTCATTGCAATCCTATTTGCAATTTCAACAAGGTAAAAGAGTATTTCCTGTCATTGCTTTCATTAAGTAATCATATTGTTATTTTATCTATGTTTGAGATCAAGCCTTTCAAATCTGCAATTGTTTTCTAGTGATGTCTCACTAGAATGGATGTCTGCCATAAGTACAACAAATATGTACAGATAGTCCTCAGCTTATCACCCTTCAAAGTTACGACTGATTCCCCCAAAAGCTACTTAATCTAATTTTGAAGTTACAACATCTGTACCCTGTACCCCCATGCTCATGGGATCACATTTTGGGTGCTTGGCAATCAGTTCATATATATAACGATTTGCAGCATCCCATTGTCACGTCACCACAAATTTTGACATTGTTTGCTGGTTTCTGGCATCTACTTCTGGTTTCCATCAAAAATAGCCTATTGGGTATAATGGATTTCCTTAAGGAAAGGAAACAAAAAATGTTGAAAAATCAGTTTGTCATGTGATGCCTTGATTCCCAACTGCAAGGAATAACCATAATTACGTGCTCAATTATGGTCATAAGTCAAAGACTACATGTATGTTACAATTGCATATAGGTTTTCTGCTGTAATTCCTCATTTTTTCACTTTACAAGTTTTCCTTCTGAAGCTTCTGAAAATTTGCAGAGCATTTCATAAAATGACTATTTTGCAAATGGAAGGACCACAACAGCATATGGCCTTCACACATTTTTCAATCAAAAATATACTGTTGAAAGTCAACATTCTATAACAATAGTGCACACCTTTCGCTGTGCTAATGGTTGTACCTGTCTGATTGTTCCCCAGTCAGGTATTTAACCATTTTCCCTTTGTTCATATTAAAACTTACAATTTAAATAGAATTTCTGAGTATCTCTGGGACAACATATCAATTCTGACCATCAGGTTGTGATCTTAGTATTACAGACCTATTTGCAGAAATCTCTACAAAAATGTTTGTGATACTACCTATGTAACTGCAGGATACAGGTATTTCTCAAAAGGGCCTTTATGACACATTAACATAGAACTCTTGCCATTAACGTCTCAAATGAATCTCAGGTCCAAGCACAGAAATTATTTTCACCATCATGCCATGTTGTTCCGGAATATGTCCTAGATGAAATTACATATCAGGAAAGCCAAAAGGCAGCAGAGATGACACAGGGATGAAAATTGTAAGCAAGAAACCATGCAGCAGCAGATTACAAATTAGGGGCTGTGGAATCAATATTTTACTTGGGGATCAGTAGCTCTTCCCAAATACAATAAAAAAAGTTCAGGCAAATCAGCACCAGGTGAGATTAGAAGCTTCATATGTAAATATCTTTGCCAGATCAGGCAAGTGCTAGAATATCTGTATCGGTAGTAGTTTTGTGATACAATTTTCATCCATGAATCTTATACCTAAACAATTGGCATTTGCCTTCTGAAATACAACCTGTGCTGAGAAAATTATAATGACCCTAAAGACCTGGGTTCAAAGTTTGAGTGCATTTCTAAACATGAAAGCAAAGGATACGAGCAAATTTACCCAGCTAAAACTACTACACCAAACTATTAGATCCTTAGAGGTGTCAGATTGTTATTGTGAAAACTTATTTATATCTCTTTGTGACTACTGTGACATTCCAACAGTTTTACTAATCACTAATTTATTTCTAACAATTACTACCAACCTGCCTTCTATTGAGGACTTGTATAATGCACGAATCAAAAAGAAAATATTTACAGACCCCTTGCATCCTGGACATAAACTGTTTCAACTCCTACCCTCAAAACGATGCTATAGAGCACTGCACACCAGAACAATTAGATGCAAGAACAGTTTTTTCCCGAACACCATCACTCTGCTAAACAAATAATTCCCTCAACACTGTCAAACTAGTTACTAAATCTGCATTACTATTAATCTTCTCATCGTTCCTATCACCCATCTCCTCCCACTTATGACAGTATGACTGTAACCTTATTGCTGGTATCCTTAAGATTTATATTGACTGTTTCCTTAGGACTATCATTAAGTGTTGTACCTTATGATTCTTGACGAATATATTTTTTCTTTTATGTACATCGAGAGCGTATGCACCAAGACAAATTTCTTGTGTGTCCAATCACACTTGGCCAATAAAGAATTCTGTTCTGTTCTGTTCTATTCTGTTCTATTTCTTGCTTCAAAGTGGAGGCAATGACATTTAAATTTAGAAACACACACATTTACTATAGTACACATTCCCTACAAACATATTCAAAGTTAAGATTTTCAAGAGATTTCTCTCAGTTTTGCCAGTACTGGAGCTATAATTATGAAAAGAAATAAGAAAAAATGCTTTCTGGTAGCTACTTTTCAGTAGAAGTAAAAATGTTAGCTGGCAGAAAAATGTATTTTATTCACACTGTTTTGTTTCATAGTACAGCTTTTAATTGGCAATCAATGATTTTCATTTTATTGTTATATTATTGTATTTTATGTGCTTTACCTAATTTAATCTACCTTAAGGAGCAGAAACTTAATAAATAAAAAAGATGAATGGGAGCTCTTGTCAAAAGAAGAATCTCACATCCAGCTGTAAGAAATCTTGTGAATCAATCTCTGAAGAATGTTTCACATTGCCCAAAATAAATGGGTTTACCAGCCTAATGTAAAAAAGCAGCCATTTTTATTATTTACGTGACAAAGGTATTTATTTACAGGTAGTCCTCAACTTACGACAAGTCATTTAGTTCGAAGTTATGACAAAGCCAAAAAAGGTATTTTTGACCCAGATTTGAAGTTCTGATGGCCACCCTCCCCCATTGAGTTACGTGATTGCATTTTCAGCACTTGGCAACTGGCCCACATTTACGGCCATTTAGAGTGCCTCATAGTCACATGACTGCAACTGACTTTTTTTTTTTTTTTGCCAGAAACTGATTATTTCTGATTTTTGGGAAATAACACCATTGCGGACAATGGGTTCACTTGGTGTTCTCTTAACGACTATGGATTTGCTTAACAATCATGGTGCTTCACTTAACCACCACAACAAAAATATTGGAAAATCAAGTCGGTCACATGATGATGGATTAACGGCCCGCACAACCTACAAGTGTAGTTCCAGGCTCAGGTTATAAGTTGAGGACCTGTATTTATTAAAGTTAGAAACCGCCCATTTCACTCACAGACCTATTCTGTATGACATGAACCGTCAGCCCCAAGAATGACATGAGCAGCTGCTTCAGAGTAGTTTCTTTATTGTTGCTCGCCTATAGATAGGACTCTTGCCAGACTAAAGCAAGTATTTGCATCACTATTAGATATACTCAGTAAACTTCTGGGGAGGGGGTTCAACTTCACCCTTTTTCTGCATATCGAAGATTTCAAGCTATGCTGTCCCTTTGCTCCCTGGGAAATAGCCCCTCCCTCTTGGAACTCTGGATTACATTCCACCACATAAACTCCATGCATTCTGCAAGATATGCATATTTACACCAGAGAGTCACACAACATTTCATTACCAAATTATGTTAAGAATGCTTTAGAGAAGAGGAGCATATGCTTTCTGAGCTTTGGCATAATATTTAGATAATTATTTCAATGACAACAGAATAACTTGATGATGAAGCACTATCAGCCACATGCCCACCATTTAACAGTTCTGATAACATCCTGTACTTAAACATACCACAAAAGTCATAAAACAGAAAAATCCAAAAATGGTTATTTTCTACAAAAACAGCATGATAACCAATATGTTACTGACTTCAGCATTTTCCACGCTTTCTCTACATTATTCTGCAGTATTTTGTTCCAATGGCCTATTAGGAAATTCAGTGGAATAAGTTACTGTATATTTTTGCATAGAATACAGAACAGCAATCGCATTTAATACACGAATATGTGCATTTCCTAAGAATATCAAAACTGGAACATCAGACTTATCACTAAGAAGTAGGTCCTTTAGGTAGGACAACAGAGATTACCTCAAAACTTTTATAGAATAAAGAAGTATATAGTCTAACTATTCATGATGCTTTTTATGGTAACTACCAATGGCTTCTCTAGATTTCATGAAGGACATTTTCCCAAGACTATCTAAATAAAGACATTGAGGATTGACACCATTCCTTTTTTTTCAGTAGACAGATATTAAATAGAAATACTTGCAGACTGTTTTCTGAAGCATTTTATCATATAATAAAATTTCTCATACACTGCAAAATCCTCCAAATATTATTATTAACCCACAGGGCCAGAGATATAAACAGTTAAATGCAAACATCTAAGACTCAAGATTAGATAGGCAGGAGAACCCACAGAGCAGTAACTCTTTTTTTTTTCTTCAAATGCATTTTATTTATTAGATGTTTTATCCACTTTTTTTATTTCAATAAATATTTCAAGATGGCAAACACATACAACACTCCTATGGATGTGGAGTTTTATGTTTTCATTAGTCCCAAACTACAGTACATCTTCCATCAAAATGAGAACGCCATAACTGTCAATTTAAACATCCTAGAGTGGCCAAAATATAGGATAAGTGCAGAAGTTGAATTTTTATGTGAGAAATCTGGACTTCCCATTAGATACAAAGCTTTACAAATATTGTAGTGCTTAGCTGTCTTTATCAAGTTGCTATTCCTTAGTTTCACCTATCCCAAAGGATCACCGCAAAAATCCGAAACATATGCCATTCTTCCTTCCCTTAAGCTACTGCCATTAGGCATTGTTGTTACATAGCAAAATCCCATTCTACAGATTATCGCACACATCCATCTTGCCATTAAACTGCACTATGAAGGGTCCTTAGGACAAAGTATATAGCAATAAGCAGGTTCAGCAGAATATTGCATGCTGAGCTTCACTTACTTTATGTAGTATCTTGCACCTTCAAAAGTGTATGCTTCTTCCCAACCTGTGGGTAGATCTAGGGTAGGAAAAAAATAGTCTCATCATATGTTTGAAAATCTTTTTATTTGCAATTGTTTTAGCTCTTTTTACTCTACAATGTTTTAAAAGAAAACACTATCAATTTTATACCTCACACATGGCTCAATTCTTACCCATTATGAACTCAAGAGCAAATAAGATTTAAATCATGAAAGTAAAACACAGCACAGTAACTCATTCTCAAATCCTAACAAATTGAAGTATTGCCACATATATTTCTGAGTATTATATTTCCTCTCATCAATTACAGATAGATATACTAAAAAAAGTATTCATTCATTCACTTCATGTACCATGTTTTCCCGAAAATATTTAAACCCATGCGCAGCCAGTCCCTGCCAATTCCTCTGGTTAGGGTTAGGGAGACAGAACTGGAAATCAGGTAAGAGGGCAAGAGGATCCCTGTCTTATTCCACATGCCCCAAAATAATAAGACCTCCCTGAAAATAAGGCTAAGCGCTTATTTCGGGGTTCAAAAAAATATAAGACAGGGTCTTATTTTTGGGGAAACATGGTAGCTGTTGTGCCAATCATAAAATACCTGAACTGAAATATCTAAAATGGTATCATCATCAAGCTATATCTTCAAGTTTTACTTGGAAGCATCCATAAGTAAAGCAATATAGGTAGTCCTCAATTTACAACCACAACTGAGCTCAAAATTTCTGTTGTTAAGTGAGACATTTTTAAGTGAGTTTTGCCCCATTTTACAACCTTTCTTGGCGCAGTTGTTAAGTGAATCACCCGTAGTTGTTAATAGTAATACTATTGTTAAGTGAATCTGGCTTCCCCATTGACTTTGCTTGTCAGAAGGTCGCAGAAGGTGATCACATGACCCTGGGACACTGCAACCGTCATAAATGTGAGTCAGTTGCCAAGCAGCTGAATTCTGATCACATGATCACGGGGAGGCTGCAAAGATTGTAACTGTGGAAAAACCGTCACATTTTCTTGTGCCGTTGTAACTTTGAATGATCACTGAATGAACTATTGTAAGTCGAGGACTACCTGTAGTACAGAGATTGAATTTTCACTATTAATCTAGTGACAAGGCAAGAGAGATGTGCTGCTTCTCTATAGTCATCAATTAAGCATCAATATTTTAAAAGCAAGATTCAAAACCTAGTCTCATCTTTAGAACAAAACAAAAAAACAAAACAAAGCATTGTGGAGAAAATGGATCACTAAAAAGCTGTGCTTAATTACAAGGCTCACTGCTTAAAATAATAATTTCACCTACTGCACTGTGCATAAATACAGCTGGCTTTGCTTTTTATAATAGTACCATATATATGTTTGAGCACAGGTAATTGAAATACTTTGGGTGTTAGAATATTTTGGTGAGACAGTTAAAGCTATTTTGAGAGCTTGGTGAAGAACACTTTTGCATGGTAAACATTCTATAAACAAAGAGCAATTAAATTCAGAGATGCTTTCCTCAAGATAAACATAATAAGTTCCCACAATCACAATTAAAAGGTTATACAAGCCAGAGTAAAATAGCTTTCAACATGTTATTTCCATGTAAGAGTAAAACAGCAGGTCTGGTTGGTACAATTTCCTATCCAAATATTATCATAAGAGTATTCAGAATTTGCCATGCAAGCCTTAAGAAGAAATTCCATTTGTCTAAAACTAAGCTTTGTTCATTATCCAAAATACTTTAAAAGCAACCAAAATTGATTTTTTTTCCTTAAGAGACATTAACATATTTTGGCACTCGCAGGAGTACAAAACAAAGCAAAAGCACTTATTTCTATGGTAGAATGAAACAGAATACATCTGAAATGTGAGTAAGAAAAACTCTTCCCTCACTAAAGTCAAAAGCATTAATTTAAGACCAGGGTGGAATTACAGGAGAAAAACAATTGCGTTCAACAGCCAGATCACTCAAGCACATCTGCCCCTTCCCCTTACCTGTTGGACTTTTCAATTAACACAAACACTAATTATACAAGGAGCAGGGAACTCTTCTCAATTAACCAGCAGTTCTGGTTTCTGACTCTGAAACACAGCTGGCTATAAACTATCCCATGACATTTCCCATAACTATGACTAGGAAGAGAGATAAACAAAAGAACTTCACTCTGCCTTGAAACTGCTCCCAGGTTCACATGGAATCAAAAGCAAAGACTAATGAAATATAAGCAATCATTTCTGAAAATGCAAAAATGCCAGACCAGTCGTCCTCTTAACCTAAGTGTCCCTGGATTGCCTCTCTTCTCCCCCCACCCCCTTATTTCATACATCCACTTGCATAAAAGAAAGAGAAGGGGGGAGCAATTGCATTGCTGAATAGCAACACCCATTTCCCCATGGCATTCTTGATTGATGTGCTATACCAGCAACCAGTTATTCTTTTTCCAGCCAGACCTTCTCTGTTGCTTTTCGTCTCCAGAGAAACAAATGGCAGAGATGGAGTCTACCCGCCCCCCACTCTTTTCCCATAGTCTCTCCAAGCTCCTGCCCTCTTTCTCCAATTCATCCCACCTTTTCCTGTCACTCAGAAGCCACCCACTCTCTTATCTAAACCCAGGGTGTATCTTTAAGGGCGAAGACAATTAAGGATAATGCATGAATTTCAAAAAGCAGCAAACTAGCTTTAGAAAGTATGACACTGAAAAGATACAGACAAGTGAACTCATCCAGTGAAAAAGCTTTTGGCTATAGGAATTTTTACAGAATTGTATGTTGGTTATAATATGAGAGTAGGCAAGAAGGATGAGAAAGGTACTGTGTGCTCACAGGACCACTAAAATATGATACATATTCATTCTTAAACTGCAAATTACAATCTACACCGGGAAGTATCTTTCTTCATTGAGACAGCCGCTATTCAACCTGCAATTTGGTGCTGCTATTTACACGAAGCTTTCCTTCCATAAGTACCACTAATGCCACTCTGATCCTGAACGTTATGTGATGCATTATTTTAGAAAATATAAGCTGGCTCCTCCTTTGATGTCTCTGGAAAACTTACAGATATACTATAAAAACGGCAATAAATGTAATATAAAACAATAAGCTTATAGCCTTAAAACATGAAAAATAGAGGAAAATGTGTACTCAGTTCTTCTCAATTAAGAAGGGACTTGCCTCAACATCAGTGGCAACTGGACTGGCCAACTCTTAAGACACCAAGTGAATAGCTCATTCTACCACTGCTGCTGAAAATACTCACCTCCCACAGCTAGAACCATACTGCTCTGTATTTTTTTTTAATAAAGGTTCAGCTATGGGTTTCTTTTAAGCTTTACAATGGAGTAGGACAGCATAAAGAGAATATGTTGAGGGAGCCAGGAGAAGCAACATATTGCTCAAAACAGAATAGTTGGAGGTCTCTGAGCTATTTGGAAAGCACGCTGAATGGGTAGAGATCAGATCACTGAAGAGGACTACAGAAATCTCTACAGCTTAAGTGAATGGTAGGTGAATTTCTAAGCCCCTTCCCTCCCTTCCTCCATTTATACAAAAGCACTTGCAAGATAGCAATGCAGGAGTCATTATTGGAAGGAGTCATCAGGAAAAGATTAGTATAGTTAGGTTTCCCAACGAACAGATAAAAATGTCTACCAGATTAACTCCTAAACAATAGGAAGAGAGAACCAACAGATAACAAGTCATAAACTGGATGAATATCGATATCAGACTAAAGAGGTAGGAATAACAAATTATGAATGCAAATACAAAGCATATATGGAGAAAATAATAGTAAAGGAATCTGCCAAGGTTAGGAACAAGTGGGATAAACATATAACCTAGTTATCATTAACCTAATGCAAATGGGTCCATTAAATTATAACACCAGAAACACAGAGACAAGAAAACAGAAACAAAGTATTTGATTATCACACCTATTAGAGGCCAGTGAAAGTACAATCAGTTAGTTAGAGAAGCTAGAATGATAACACACTGTTTGACATGTAAGTTTAAAAGCACTGAGCCTCTTGTAATTCATTATGCCAGGTGTGGGTACATTCATCAAGGGTACAGAATATTCATTTGAGCAAATACAATCAAATTAACATACATGGGCATCTCTTAGTTCTATGGATATGTAACTGGCGAAAGAAGAGTAGCAACCATGGAGAGAGATAGGCTAATAAAGTGAGCATACATGAGAAAGTTTAAAAGTTAGTTGGGTTTAAGGATGCAATAACCTGAAAATAAATGACAGAAAAGTGATGCCTATAACATGAGTATATTTGCAGATTAATAACAGAGGTCCTGGTCAGAATTGGAACAGGGATGCTAATATTAATCCAGAGTCAATATACTGCTGGAAAAGGCATTTTAAACACAGGGAGAAAGCTGGCTTAAAGGATGACGAAGAAACCAGAGGGATTTTTTTCCTTGATACATACAGGGCCATAGAGGCCCAAACTGTCCATCACTAGGAGATAACAAGGGATTTACAAGGGATGCTCCAATCAGATGCCCGACTTGCCTAGATAGAGTTCAAAACAATATTCTAAGTCCAAGACCCTTAATTTAGGAATTACTTGGTTAAAGGATTAACGGAGAGAACAGAAAGACAAGGGGATGCTGTGAAAGGGATCGGGTGTGAGAAAGGAGTGGGCAGGTTTATGATCCCAGAAGAGCTTCAGATAAAATGACAAAGAGATAAGGTTAGAGCAAGAGAGGGAGGGAGGAAGAGAAGGCAGGTCAGTGATGGTTGCATGAAGGGTGAAACAATTAATAAATCTCCTTGGTTCAAGTTATGAGGGAGAGGAACAATTTTCATAGAGCAGAGGGGGGAAAATGTAACGCCACAAAATAAATGGTAGTACAGTAGTCTTGAATGGGGGGGTAAAAAAATCTTGCATTCAAACCAAAGGGCAAGTGGCAGAAAGAAAAGCAAATAGGTTGGGTCAAAAGGTCAAAGACAAAAAAAAACAAGCAAACAAGGAAACAGTTTTATCCAGAGGGAAAGTTTTGAGCCACAGGAGGAAAGAGAAGGATGGGTTCTTCCCAAACCTGAGTTGCCATATCCATTCCCATCATCTCCACCACCACCACTCCAAAAAAAAAAAGGGGGGGGGGCAGCCAAGTAACAAAACTTTTGGGGTGGGTGTCTATGTTCAATCACAGTGAAAAACAGGCTAAAGATTACAGGGCAGGGATGCAGCAAAGGGAGGGAACCAACCGGAAAATTGGGGAATTGCAGAACCGAAGAAATGGGGAATTGGGAGGGAGGTGGAAGTGTGGGGGGGGGGGAGCGAATGCAGAGCAATACACCTAAGGAAGTCCTTAAGAGAGAAGAAGAAGGCTCCGTTTAGGTGGCCAAAAGCCAACCTAGGGAGAGGCTGGCAGGCAAAGGCAAGGAAAGGGAGAGAAAAGGTGGGGGGGGGGAGGCTGGAAGGGGAGAGTTGAGAGAGAAAAAAAACTGGGGCAGCATTAAAATGTTGATTTGATGGTGGGAGGTTTTAAAATTAGGGAAAATTAGGCAAAGGGAGGAGTGGGGTGGGGGGTGGGGGCTCTTTTTTTCAAATCCGGGGGTGTAGGAGAGCAGGGTGCACGGAGAGGAGAGAGGAGAGAGGGGGGGTGTAGGTAAAAGTGAAGCAGAGAAACGGGGGATGGTGGAAACAACTCCCTCCCCGGCTCTCCCCCACCCCCACCCCACCCCACCTTCCCCGCCCGATGCCCTCCAGAGGAAAGTGCCCGCCTTACCTGGGCTGCGCCGGTGCCCGGTGATCACCGCCTCGCCCGTCAGCGGGTGCAGCCAAGTGGTGCTCTTCGCTTCCTCGCTGCCAAAGTGGGGGGGGGGGGGGGAGAGAGAAGAGGAGAGAGAAGAGGAGAGAGAAGATGGTGAGGGGAGGGGAGGGGAGGGGAGCCCGACCCCCCCCCTCCGGGATTACCACCCCCGCCTCGGGCGCCCCCCTCCTCCACCCCCCTCCCTTTCCCTCCCCTCCGCTTGCACCCCCTCCACCACCCCGCCCCCGCCGGCTTACTTGATGAAGAAGATGCGGCCGCCGCGGCTGATGCCGAAGCTCCAGCTGGCGGGCAGCGAGCGCAGCCGCTCGGCGCTCAGCTCCGCCGCCATGTCCGAGCGCAGCCCGGGCGAAAAGCGGCGCGCGCGGGCACGGCGAGCTTGAGCCGAGCCGAGCCGAGGAGGGGAGGGGAGCGGAGGAGGAGGAGTGGGAGGCGCGTGCGCGCGCAGGCGGGGGCGCGCGAGGGAGGCCGCCAACCAGCACCTGGGCGACGGAGAGGGAGCGAGCGAGCTAGAGAAAGAGAGAGAAAGCGGGAGGGGAGGGGGAGAGTGAGTGAGTGAGAATGAGTGAGTGAGTGGTGGTGGTGGAAGCGACGCCCCGCCCCTTGAGCCGAGCGGCGGCCAACCAGCAATCTCGCTCCTCCCCGCCCCTCCCTCTCTCCCCCCTCCCTCCGACCCCGTCCCCCTCGCGCGCGCTCTCGCTCGCCTCAAGACCCCGCCCGCGGGAGTTATTTAGTTTAGGTGCCGTCGAGGCGGCTGGACTCCCGGCGGCTGTTCCGTCGAATCGGCGCCCCTCCCTCCTCCTCTCGCCGACCAGGCGCTCGGAATCCTCCGAGGCTCTTTTCCCCCTCAGGGGCGGTCGCCGCGGATCCTCTCTGCCCGCTTGATCCACGGCGTCTCCCAGGAATCTAGGGGGGTGGTGTGTGTGTGTGTTTTGTACGGTTCCCCCACCCCACCCTTTCCGTCCATCCGCCAAAGGACGGGAGCTTCTGGTTGGGGATCCATTCAAGCTTTTTATCTCGGTTTGCAGGACGGATCGAGCGGTCCGCGGTCCTTTCGGGTCAATTCCTCACTAAGCGACTTGATCGCGACTCCGTTGCAAACCCCCCCCCCCCCCCAGATATCCCTAAAGTGATCGAGAGCCTTACTGTGGGATCACGATGGGGCCGCGGCGATCGTAAAAGATGCTTATATAGATCCCAGCGCAGAAATGGGATTTCGATGCCGTTTTCCTTTGTAGATCCCGGAGAGCGCTCCTATCTCCCTTCTTTCTGGCTTGCCCCAAGGTCTCCCGATAGGTTTCCGCTGGGAAGACCATTGCATTTGACTATTTTTTAAAAAAAAAAAAATTTATGGAAAATTATTAAAAATTACAGGGGAAAAAAATAGAGCAATATGGATAGAATTGCAGAGAGTGATATAATACATATAGAGTTTTAAAGCATCAATTTTCGCCTAGAAATAGTACAAACTTCCATTAAACCAAATCATCAAAAAAGAAAAGATTATCCAGAAGAAAGAATTCTCAGCTGCCATGCAATATTCCTATAAATATTTACCCAGAGTCACACTAAGATTATTATTTTACATTCTTCTTAAGATTTCTTTTTTTTGCAGCCAAGCATACCACCAGTCCCAACTCATATATACATTTGACTATTTTTTTTTCATTATTATGGTTTTCGTAGAAATCATCCTTATCTTGTCAAGTTTTGTCAATTCTCCCAGGGGATTATTCTTGTTCCTTTTTCTGATGTGTGTCCATCTTTATTGTGTATCTTTTTGAATGGAAGAGAGCAAAATTGCCAGGTCCAGTTCTTTCATCTGCCTTGAGATCAAGCAGCAGGCTGGGCAACATAACCTTCTTTTTTACTATTTCACAGTAATGGGTTTTTTTTATATTCCACTTTTATTTTCATACAAACAGGTGTCATGTACAGCCAGTCATTTAGTATCAGTTCAGAATGACTCTCCCAAAAGCTACTAGCCTTACCTGACTTCAAAGTTATCACACACACAAACACACAGACACATATGATCACTTGGCAACTGGCTCACCTTTTCAGCTACATGTAGCATTCCAGGGTTACATAACTGTAATTTTTGATGGTTTTTTGCTGCATTCTGGTGTTTATTTCAGATTTCTGGCAAAAAGAAAAAAGAAAAACCAACAACCCACCAGACTGGGTAAAATCAAAAACTACCTGTAATAAACCTGACAAAAATGTTACTTATATCCAAATAGCATGTTACAATTTCTGACCTCCAGTTTCAATTCCAGCCATTTTCTCTTCCAATTCTACCAGTCTGTTAAAGCAATTAAAGCAATTTAAAATTAAAGCAATGCTGGATATGTGTCTCATAGGACTGTGTAAGTGATTGTGGGTGCCTATGCAAGATGAGACAGCCTGAAGCACCCTTTAAAGCTTCAAAAATGGTCTTGGAGCTTTACCCACTCAAAAGGAAATAATGTAGTTTCTATATAACTTCCTGCACACTTTTAAAGATTTCCCTAACTGTATTTTCCTTTCACTTCCTTGTCCTGCTCTGAACCACTCTTGTTCTTGAAATTCAATTCATGTAATAATAGATTCTAATTCATTGTAAAGACTCTTCTGAACAATAAATCCACTTTCTGACATAATCTATACAATCAAAGCTTGCTGCAATCAATGAAGCAAAGATAAACCTCCTCCTTAAATCTTTTTGCTCCTTCCATTATACAGTTTACGGTAGCAAATCTGATTCTGTGTTCTTCTGTTTTTGCTAAAACCTGTCTGTTTATCTGGTCACATATTTTCCTTATATAAACAGTTATAGAATTGGAAGGGACGTTGGAGGTCATCTAGTCCAACCTCCTGCGACCTTTCAGATCAACAAGCTCAGTGTCATAGCCACTGAGCCACCTAGTCAGCTGCATATGATCATATGCGGATTAAAAAGTACAGTTTCAATGATACTGTTCCAGTCCACCATCTTGATTTTCTGGGCCATGCCATGTGGATAACACTGCTAAATTCCCTACTTGCTCAGATGTCAAATTTCTCCATTCCTACCTCAAGCGATCTTATTCAATATTTCCAGACATAGAGCTGTGACTGTTTTAACTGCCTCTTCTCGTGCAGCTTTAGAAGTTCAATAAGCATTTCATTCACTGAGTATTTTTCTGTTTGATATTGTTGTAAGATCTCATACATCTTAATTAGTTTCTGAAGATGTTTACAAAGTTTTCTCCTTCTGTAAAAGATTTTGTCTTGCTGTTTGATCTCTGAACTTCATTTGCTTCTCTTAACAAATTCTTGTTAGATTTCTTTGGTATTTCTTTTAATTTCAAAATTTTAATTCTAACATTTTAATTTTTATCCAGTGTTTTTATATTTTGACAGTTTATTGTACACTGCCTAGAATGCCTTTCTGAGGTAGATGGGCAGTTTAGAAATCTGAATTTCTAGAATTTCTAAATTTCTGAATTTAGAAAGATGAATAAATAATTTCCTACCCTAATTACATTCTCCTGTGATTTCTCTGAAATTCTTAAAAAACATTTCATTTTCCTTTTGCCACTTTCCTCTTTCCGTTGTCATCTTAATTAAGGTCCCTTTATTGTCCTTTATTATCTGGTTTTGAAAGTTTGCAAACTTTAATTATCTCCCATCCTTATTGAAGACCTCCATCTTTCGGTACCCACCATAATAGATTATTCTGAATGCCACTTAAGCTTTTGGAGATTTTTTTTTCAACTTTGGTTGTCACAATATTTCTTACCATTTCCAAAGCTTCTTCAGGTCTCTTTCCCATAAGTTATAAATATTAAATTTCACTATCAGTGATTTAATATTCTGACTGCATGTCCTTCAAGACAAATCCTTCTAGCATTCCTACGCTCTTCAATTTAGTTGCTTTGGTTTTTATCAACTCAACTCCTTTTTTGACGCCAATAATTCATGATCTGTTGCACAATCCACACTTGGAAGTGATGGGGCTGAATGGCCCGAACTTCTCCAATTTCTGTTCCTAATATGTAGTCAGCTGGATTTCAATCTCCAATCAACAACTACCAGACATTTTGTAGAGTCTCTGTTTGTGTTGCCTGAAACAGCTGTTAGCAATAACTCAAGAATTCTCTTTGCCAAACATTGCTAATATACACCATTCCAGATTCTTCCATTTCTTCAGCCTCTGTATTTCCATTACCTTTAAATAGGACTGTGTTCTTGCTTGAAGTTGCTTGAAGTTGCATTAAGTAGCTTCTCATGTATTCCAAAATTGCATTAGTAATAAATGCACATACTTCTTCAAAACGTATGTGCTGATTCTAAGAGGTATGGCCCTGGCACAATTTTTAGTGATGTCCTTTTTATATGTCGTTGTCCTTCATTCCTCCCTGAATAACTATTAGGTAGTTTATGAATGTGCTTATATATGTATACAAAAAGGTATATTTCAATAGAAGAGAATATGCTGTATGTAGTTCAGGGTTGAACTGTGCAGTCCTTGGTACTGGGTTGGGTTGATTGTTTGCACATGCTTTATTACCCAGCTAAGTAATATCATCTGTTTGAATAGATTTTGCTTCCTGTTTATATATAGTAGTTTGCCCTGCCAGTTTTGGTAGGAGTGTGGTTTTCTCCTTAAATACAGTATTGCTTTTTGCTAATTGTTTGTCTGGAATCAGTCATTGCTTATCTGGATGTAAACTGGAGAAGATGTGTTCTGGACTTTGTATTTTCTTTTTAGTTTTTTTTATTGTTTCTTTTGAAAAAGTAAATATGGTTCATTTAGTAAATATGGACTCCCTAAATATATATAATTAAGAATTACACAAATAAAACAATAAGATATGAGAAAGCAGCCATAGCTCACTCTTCACCATTGCAATATTATAGGTTGTTCTTTGGTTTGCAAATGTAGTCAAATGAGCCAAAATAATAATAATAAAATATCTCTGTTTTTTCTGAGATGTTCCTTTGCTCACAAGCATTATTCTCACCATTTCCCATCTAAAAAAAATAAATCAAGATTTATATCATACCGTTATTTTAAATGACCCACTCTGTCCACACAAAACTACTCCTAGAATTTTCTGTTTAGTGCACATTATATCTACTTTGGCAGTTTTAGGTTTTTCTTTTTGGCTGCTTCCTGCATTCCAAATTTGAACTGTATTGCATGTGTTCTTCTGAAACCAGAAAATCACCATTCAATAGTGCCATCGCCACTAGAAGTTAACCAGCACCTGACCTCTTATCATCTGCTTTTTTTTCAAACTTCAGAAAGTCTATTAAAGGAGCGATAAGAACTCCCTGCAAATTTATAATACATTTATTAAGATAGATGCCGTTTTCCATAGACTTTCTCTGAATAAATGCAGACATCTTCCCATATCCAATTCAATAACTTCCACTGTTGTTTTCTTTGACAGGGATGTATATTGGTGTTGATCAATGGGCCATGCAAAAACAAATAGATTAACATATTCAAATTAGCTTTCTTGTTACTTTTCCCAAAGAGGAATCCATCCTGGCAGTCAATAGGAAGCAGAAGGAAATAAATTAGAAAATTTAGAAGGCTGCAGTCAAAAACCCAGGTGTGGAAGGGAAGGAAAGAAATGTATTTTGAAGGGCTTATGTGACAGGTGACTCTAGACCTAGATTAGATCCATTTCACAAAACAGAAGGCAGTCATATAATAGAATTCTTTATTGGCAAAGTGTGATTGGACACACAAGGAATTTGTCTTGGTGCATACGCTCTCCGTGTATATAAAAGAAAAGATACATTCGTCAAGAATCATAAGGTACAACACTTAATGATAGTCATAGGGAAACAGTCAATATAAATCTTAAAGATACCAGCAACAAGGTTACAGTCATACCGTCATAAGTGGGAGGAGATGGATGATAGGAATGATGAGAAGATTAATAGTAATGCAGACTTAGTGAATAGTTTGACAGTGTTGAGGGAATTATTTGTTTAGCAGAGTGGTGGCGTTTGGGGAAAAACTGTTCTTGTGTTCTAGTTGTTCTGGTGTGCAGTGCTTTATGGCGTCGTTTTGAGGGTAGGAGTTGAAACAGTTTATGTCCAGGATGTGAGGGGCCTGTAAAAATTTTCACAGCCCTCTTTTTGACTCGTGCAGTATACAGGTCCACAATGGAAGGCAGGTTGGTAGTAATTGTTTTTTCTGCAGTTCTAATTATCCTCTGAAGTCTGTGTCTGTCTTGTTGGGTTGCAGAACCAAATCAGACAGTTATAGAGATGCAGATGACAGACTCAATAATTCCTCTGTAGAATAATAGAATTTCAGGATTGTTTTCTCTGCTATATTCAGTGAGGTTTGGAAAACACTTCGTGATACATACTTAGATCAGAAGACCTCCAAGATCCCTTCCAATTCTGTTATTCTGTTAACTGGGAAATCGTGAACATCCTAGATCAAGCCAAATCCAAAACACGTAATTCTCTGCCAAAGTAGGGATTGACATTTAAGGAATTTTATCAAGCAGCCTCTTTTTAGCCTCCGCTCGAACACATTTAGTGAAGGTAAACCCAATCTTCCTCTCGAAAATTGGTTCACTATAGAGCTGCTCTTACTTTTAGGAACTTTTAACATTCAATCAAAATTTGTCTTTTTCAAGTTTAGGATTGTTACAGTGTTCTCACCTATTTTTTCTGAAGCTTGAACCTAATCCAAGCAGTCTCTGCTCTTGGGCTATAAAAGCCTTCTTTTGACCCCATTTCTCCGAATCTTTTCTAAAGTGTTGCTACAATGGCCACAGTACCAGTGGTAGGCTACTTCTGGTTCAGACCGGTTCAGGCGAACCGGTAGTTCTGACCAGTGGCTGGGCCTACCCACCCGCCCTGACGCTATCACGTCCTATATAATCGCCAGTTTTTCGATGCCGCACACATGCGCACAGGCTCACATTTTCGGTTCCGGGCAAACCAGTTGTTACAGTATGTGATGCCCACCTCTGCACAGTACCCAAAAGTACCCAAAAGTACCCAAAACTCAGGGGTGAAATCCAGCAGGTTCTGACAGGTTCTGGACAACCAGTAGTGGAAATTTTGAGCAGTTCGGAGAATCGGCAAATACGACCTCTGGCTCGCCCCAGAGTGGGATGGAAATGGAGATTTTGCAATATCTTTCCCCAAGGAGTGGGGAGGGAATGGGGATTTTGCAGGATCCTTCCTCTGCCACGCCCACCAAGCCACACCCACCAAGCCACACCAACAGAACTGGTGGTAAAAAAAATTGAATTTCATCACTGCCAGAACTTGATCCAATTGGTCCCTTGATTTGGACACTATTGTTCTATTGGTCAATATGAGATTTGAATTAAGGTGACTAATTGCCATGCTCGTAAAGTGAAAACATTTTAAGGTGTTGCCTTTTGTTTATAAGGCTATTAGAACATCCAACTGCTGGAATGATCCTCTTGCCCTAAAGAAGGATCCCAGAAGCATCAAGTAAGAGGGGAAATCTAAAATCCCAAACTCCATCTCTCTCTACCCCCTTCTGCAATGGATGCCATCCTGCACAGATTTAGGCAGGATTAAAAATGATTGCTACAATGGTTGACTCCCTCTGTATGCCTGGAGAAAAGAAAACCTCAGATAGAATACTCTCCATACTCATTCACAGACATTGCTAACCTACTGACCTACTTTACACAACACATTCAAACATAACATGGGTAGGTCTAATACAAATTCAGATGAAGGATTATGATTGAGATGTATCCTCACTACATTGTGTACTGTGGCCTGCCTATGCAGGTGTGTGTGTGTTTAATTATTCCTGCTTTTGGCTCCCAGCCATAGAGAAGAGAGATAGGAATGGCAATAGAATGGAGCCATTCGGGCTACTCTATCTTTACTATACTTAGCTGTATTTTCTCCTTCTGTGCTTATGCAGAAGGACATAGGACAGGGGTGTCAAGCAAACGTCGTCACGTCGGCATCATGTGACGTATCGGGATTTTTTTTCCCCCTTTGCTAAACCAGGTGTGGGCATGGCCAGCATGTGACACATCTGCCCATGTGCCGGGAGTTTGTCAGCCCTAACATAGGAGAAAGAAAACTCCATCTAGAATGGCCAATCAAGCCTTTTGGAAGGAAGGGAGGGAGGGAGGAAGAAAGGAAGGGAGGGGAGGGAAGAAGGTCAGGTCTAACATATCCATCATTAGTGATAGAGCTGGTTTAGCATGTTATGCAAGCACACTCATTGTGGCTTGTTTGGGTTTGATTTAATTGTACTTGGTGAATTTTGCCAGCTCTGAATTATTCAACCAACCCCAACTAGCCAAATGTTATCCTTGCGATTCAGTATGTCCTATTTGTAGGAATGAAGAAGAGACTTCTATCCTCTTGCTCCAAGCCCGTTTCATGTCTTATCTTCTCTTTAAATGGATAACTGTGTGCATCTATTACATATAAGGGATGCCTTCTGCAGCCTCAAAACTTGGCTGAAGATGAGTAATTGGAAAGGTCAAAAGAAGGGGTCATGTGAAAGGGGAATCGAGGGGAAAGAAAAAGGAAATGTACAGTGGGAATGCGTAATATAGTGGCTGCACTCTGAACAGAAAACTAATCATAAAAGTAGACTGTAGACATTGGTGCTCCACCTCGCAAGTTAAACAGGTCTGGGCATGGACATTACCTGCAGGGGAGCCTGGCTCCCTAGCATGAGGCCTGGACAGCTTTTGTTTGTGAAAAGATGTGTTTATTAGTTGTGATAACATAAGGTCTTTTTGTCGTGTAAGGGTTTTTGTGTGTGTGTGTTACTCCTAAATGGATGGTTTCAGCATGAACGTCCCAACAGATTCTTGTTCCCATCCCAGATTTCTAGGAGCCTGAATGAACCTTTGCCCGAAATTGTATTTTTTTTTTTTTTTTTTAGTTATATGCAGCCCTTCTCTGGAGCCTTGACGGCTTACAATGCGTTAAGCAATAGCCTTCATGCTTTTGTATATTTTATACAAAGTCAGCTTATTGCCCCCACAATCTGGGTCCTCATTTTACCTACCTTAGAAAGGATGGAAGGCTGAGTCAACCTTGAGCCTGCTGAGATTTGAACTTGCAGTAATTGCAGGCAGCTGATGTTAATAACAGTTAATAACAGTGCTTTATTCTGCTGCGCTACCAGGGCAGGGTATTAAAGTGCTATTTACCTTCCTTGTGTAGATAGGTAGAAAATAATGCTACCACAAGATTTGCGGGAGTTGTGCTGGCACACTAGTTGGAATGCAGTATTGCAGGTTGACTCTGCTCACTGCCAGTAGTTCGATCCTGACTGGTTGACTCCATCCTTCTGAGGTCAGTAAAATGAGCGCACAGATTGTTGGGGGGCAATATGTTGACATATGTACACCACTCAGAGAGTGCTGTAAAGCACTATAGAGCAATATATAAGTCTAAGTGCTATTGCTGCATTTATGTGTGTTTTGAGTTACTGCTACAGTAACTGGAGCAGTGTTCTGATTTGTGAGTGTACCATTTGCTCTAGTAAAAAAGGATCCATGATTGATGGTATGGAAAGCTGTGAGAAGGTCAAGGAGAATCGGGAAGGTTGTACTATATCCATCCTCTTTCTACTAGAGATCATTAACAAGTACAGTCATGTATAAGGTATGGCCCAGCCTGAAGTCTGACTGAAAAGAGTCCAAATAACCTATTTCTTCTGCAGCCTCTGCAGCTACAACCATTTTCTTCTAACAAGCTTCCCACAAAAGGAAAGGTTGAAGACTGGATTAAAATTGCCTAGCTTTATTGAGTCTAATGATGGCTTCTTAAAGGAGGGGATATACTCAAAGAGGAATTCATTATCATCTGGATCCAAACAGAGATCATCTCCCTGGAGTCCTTTACCAAACTCTTTTTTTTTTTAATCCATAAACATTTTGAATACAGTGTATTGTCAAGGCATATCATTTACAAAAGAAAAACAAAGAAAAGGCATTAAAAAGTGTTAACACATATATTGGTAACAGTAGTAATAATGTAACAGAGTAATTTAGCTGATTCTCTCTTTATATGGGCTTATTTATAATTCTGTTCAATAGATTGACATAGTTATAGACCATCTTTATCTTTAATTCATACGTAACAACCTTCTAATTTCTACCTCTTTTCTCTAACCACTCATAAAATCTATTCCATATCAAGTACTATTCTGTGTCATCCTTGTCTTTTATTTTTAAAGTCAGTTTGTCCATCTCAGCACAGTCTAACATTTTCCAAATTATATCCACATCTGGTGGAGTATGCACATTTTCCCAGTATTTTGCAAATGCGATCTTTGCTGCTGTCAATATATGCAAAACTAAATATGTGGTTCCTTTATCATAACCTTTTTAGGAAACCATTTTTCCTAACAGAAATACTTCTGGTTTCAGGCCTATACATTGCTTAATCATCTTTTCCAACCAGGTGTCTATTTTCTTCCAATATTTTCTTGCTTTCATACAAGTCCACCACATATGATAGTAAGTACCTGGGGTCTGATTCCATTTGCAGCATTTAGCAGACAGATTACTAAACATTTTTGCCAGACTTGCCGGTGGCAAATGCCACCTATAAAACATTTTGTAAAGGTTTTCCTTGTATGCCGTCGCCATTGTCAATTTATAGTTCCCCTTTACCAAACTCTTAACAGCATGAATGGGGAGAACGAGATTGGGGCAATGATTTAGGCTAAAAAACCAGGAGACCATGTAGCCAACTGGATGACCTTGGACCAAACAGCCCTAAGAAGAAGGCAGAAAGTGCAAACAACATCCTAAATCTTTCCAAGAAGATTGGATTTGTTCAGGCAGTTGCCAGGAGTCAATACTGACTTGAAGGCGCACACAACTAGATAATTGAATTCACTCTGTGTCTCATTCAACTCAACTGGACCTTCCCAGTTGCTGTCCAACTTAGAACAAATCCAAATAACTATTCCTGATAATGACCCTTAGCAACAACCAACCATTAGTTGATTATTTGCAGGTATATGAAGATCCATAAAACAGTTCTTACCACAATAATAAAATCCCTAATGTGGACTCATGTATGTTTTCAATCGGATTCACTCTTCATTCTTCTCCCAATAAACTCTAGGTACGTCTGACATCTCATCTTCTCAGAAATGAAGCTGAAACTCTTCAGAAAAGGATCAATCAACAGGAGCAGACTGCTTTAGATCAGGAGTCTCCAAACTTAGTAACTTTTAAAATTTGTGGACTTCAACTTCCAGAATTCCCCATTCAATTATGGGAGTTGAAGTGTACAAGTCTTAAAAGTTGCCAAGTTTGGAGACCCCCTACTTTAAGATCAAGCATCTTTATCACAACCCTATCTCAGGTGGCCATTTGCAATAGATCCACAGGAAAAATCCCATTCATTTATCACCTTCCTTTTCTATACGCCTTTCTTTTCTCTCCTTTGCTTCAGCAGGACTTTCCTAAGTCCTAATTTAGGAAAAATGCAAAGGTTCTGGAGCTCTCTCACCACCTTTTAGAATTTTAGAATAACAGAGTTGGAAGGGACCTTGGAGGTCTTCTAGTCCAACCCCCTGCTTAGGCAGAAAACCCTACACCACTTCAGTTAAATGGTTATCCAACATCTTCTTAAAAACTTCCAGTGTTGAAGCATTCACAACTTCTGGAGGCAAGTTGTTAACACCGATTTAAAATTTTTGTTAGCAGGGATCCTTTTGCCCCTTCTCACACATAGTAGTCATTCTGTCTTGCATGTTTTACTTCTTTATATGATGTATTTAACTACCTCTGGAGCCAATCCAGGAGCAAAAGACTTCCTCGTTAGTCTGGTGCCACAAAAAGAGCAAACTATTGGCCTTGGTTTACTGAATACTGGCTGTTTGGTCCAGTATCTTAACCATCTTCGATCTGGATGATTGCTTCTTTCTGTTTCAAAGCTTTTTTTTATTTTACATTTTTCAGTTAAAAAAAGAAGACATACACCATAGATCAAAGTCACCATGAGCTGGAGAATAGACGGCTGAGACGCATTTCATTTGTGTCTGTGGCTCAAACGTTCATCGCCCTAGCAAGAAATGGGGAAAACCAATCAGATTAGAAGAAAGTCCCTACTTATTCTCTGGCTGTGTCCTGTCACATCTATGTCTAAAGGCTGGAAGAAAGAGTTAATTGTATAGTCACTCTTACATGCAGATCCAGATAACATACGTTTAAGGTGAGAAATTACTGTATTTTAAGAACCTTGGTTGCACATTGATTTCATACAACACATTTATTGAATTAATCCATTTGAGGGGGACAAGGATAACCACATAACCAGATATGCTAAATGTATACAACACAATCAGCCACAGGAGAATTCATCTAGAAAAATAACCCTTGGCATATTATGTGATGATCTTTATCTGACCTCCTTGTCTTTTCTATGAACGCATTTACAGTGTTACTGTAGAAGTAGACCTCAATTTACGACTGCTTGCTTAGCAACCATTCAAAGTTATGATGAGACATCCCCTCTTCCCCAAGATATTTATGATCAGGTTCTGATGACAGGTTCCCTTTCCCCGGTCCTGTGACTGCATATTGGGTGCTCTGCAACCAGCCCACATTGATGGCCATGTGCCCTTAGTCACATGACTTCATTTTATGACTTCTTTTTTTTTTTTTTTTTTTGCCAAAACCCAGCATCTACTTTCAGGTTTTGGCAAAAATGGCCCTTAGTAAACAATGGGCTTGCTTTACGACCACGGCATTTGCTTTACAATTGTAGTGTTTACAACCACGACGTTCATTTTATGTTTGTGGCGTTTGTTTAATGACAACTGCAAAAAAAGGTAGGGAAAATGCAACTGGTCACGTGGTAACCCATTACAAAGTCTCAACCCATAAACCTAACAGGCAGGCTTCATTATAGTAATAAGTCAAGAAGTACCTGTACTATGATTAAAGTACCTTGAGGTAGCTTGGTATATATTAGCTAAAATGACATGGCTGAGCATGTCATATTAACACCCACTCTGTGTTTAGCTGTAATACTGCTCTGCACAAGAGATGTACCCAGTCAGAAAAACTGCAAGAAATTCCTCCTTCACCATAAATTAAATTGTTTAAGCCACCTGTGTTCCCCACATGTTCATTTCCCCACCCCTGTTCCTTTGTACACTGCTATAGAAAGCAAGATGCATATACCGGCATACAAAAATTGTAATAATAGAAAACATATGTAGCTCAGAGTTGAACTGTTGGAGTTCTCTGAACTTTGTTCTTTTCTTGCAGACCTCTCATTACCATCCTACATAACATCAGTTGTGCTGTTAACGTCAGGGATGTTACCTACCCTGGTAATAAAACATCTGCAGGAAAAGCATCTGCATCAAGCTCAGAGAAAGAAGAACCTAACTGAGAAATTAATAACAAGCAGTGGGAGAAAAAAAAAATCAGCAAATTCATCTCTTGATTTATGGGCACATTTTAAGGAAGAGAAGCTCTTGGCTAAGTAAAAAAAAATTGGATCAAGGTTTGTGGCTCTAAACATGATGGTATTCAGCCGGTTTGGACCGATTTGGGCAAACCGGTAGTGTTGGGTAGTGTTGGCAGCGGAGTCGGACAGTGAGGAGGCTGGGGAGGACAATGGGCCAGTCCTGGAGTCAGGGAAGGCCTGGACAAGGGCTCTGCGTCAGAGGCAGAGATGGGGCCAGGGCCATCTGGGAGCGATGCGCAGACTCCGGAGCCTCCAGAGGCGGACAGCAGAGAGGCAGAGGAACAGGAGGAGCCTGTTCCTAGTGCACGCATGCACAGAGCCACCAGAAGGCAAGAGCAGCTGAAGAAAAAAGGACAACTCGGGAGTAAGGCCAGAAGATAATTGGCCACTCCCATAAGGCTTAAAAGAGCAGCAATGAGCCGTTGGGTTCTTTGTAGAAAAGCAACGTTGATTCCAGTGCTTCTTGTCAGCGTCTCTTGAACTTTGTGGGGGTTTTGCCAAGAAAAGCCTGTGGCAAGTTGCTAAAGACATCAAAGGTTGGAGATAAGGCCGACTGGATTGGTTATGAAGAATTTGTTTTGGACTAAGCTTAGAATGAATTAATTCTCAGCTGTTTTAATAAAATAAGTTTGTTCAGGACTGAATTGTGTTTGGTAATCACTATTTGGGACTCGGTCACAACAGGTAGCGGCGATCGTGAGTGGGCCAGCCCACTCGCCACGGCGCTATGCTGTCCTATTTAGCCATGTTTTTGAGGCGCGCAAAAGCATTTTTGAGGCGGAAGGTGGGCGTGTGAGCAAAGCGCATATGCAGAAGGTCGGGCGCATACACAGAAGGCATGCGCGGCAAACCAGTAGGAAAAATATATGAAACCAGTGGTGAAATCTAAAATTTATTACTACCAGTTCTGTGGGTGTGGCTTGGTGAGGGGATTAATGTGACTGGATGGGCGTGGCCAATTTTTTTTGAATTTTTAAAACCATTTTTTCTACAACCTCTTTGGTGAAGAGGTTGTAAAAAAAATGCTTTCAAAAGGCTCTGACAATCCCAGCTGAGTTGCCTGATCGTCACAGGCTTTTTTTCTTTTAAATGCCTCTGCCGATCAGGCAACTCAGCTTGAATCATCAGGCATCGTCTTGGATCATCAGCTTGGATCGTCAGCTTGGATCGTCAAACTCAGCTTGACAATCAGGCAACTCAGCTTGGATCGTCAGAGGTATAAATGTCTCTGACGATCCAAGATGAGTTGCCTGATCATCAGAGGCTTTTTTTTCCTTTTAAATGCCTCTGACGATCCAAGATGAGTTGCCTGATTGGCAGAGGGTTTTTTAAAAAGCCTCTGCTGATCAGGCAACTCAGCTTCGATCGTCAGAGGCATTTAAAAGAAAAAAAAGCCTCTGATGATTGCGCTGCTCAGCTGGGGAATGGGGGTGGGGAAGCAGGGATTTTTGCTACCGGTTCTCCGAACCATCCGCCTCCATCGCTACCGGATCAGGCGATCTGGTCCGAACCGGGAGCATTTCACCCCTGTATGAAACCCACCTCTGCTTCCCGCCCATACATTTTCTCATCAGTAAAATTAGAATGGCCTATTTTCCTTTTGCCACTGATATAGTTGGATGCCTATTAAAGAAATTGGAAGAAAAACATACACATGAAAGCAGGCATGAAGAGCAATAACTGTTTTTAAATGAACTGAGCAAAGTATTTTGGTCTGAATGTCCCTGCAGGGAATGTTTGTGGATGGGCAACACAGCATATCACCATCTCCTTTAATAAGGTTTTCCAAGAAAGAGTTTATAGGTACTTTAGGTAGGTAACACAGAAACATCTTGCTTTTTTTTTTTAAATTGTAGAGGCAGATAAAAGTTGGAATATGATACATATGTTGTCTATTAAAACAAGGTTAAGCCATACAGTCCAACTTGGGTAGAGAGACTCCATTTTCAAGAACTTCAAAAGGGAATCCACCCACGCAAATCCCACAACAGGTAAAACTGGTTACGTAGGGGAGTCTTCTGTTTTGAAGCCAGACCGTGTGGGGCTCCTGTGTCTTTAGTAACTATATAATAGGAAGTATAATTTGACCAGCTGCCTTATATAAAAATGCACCTGCCAACATTCTTTTAATTAACACACCGTCTTAATTGAGTTAGTGATGTTATATCTAATTTTCCACATGGCGGCCTAATTTTTTTTTTTTTATGGAAGATAGAAAAAACATTCTAAACATAGAAATAAAAGCAACAGAATTTTTTTTTTTTTAAAAAAAGCCTCAGTTACACCAGTCTTATTTGGCCAGTCATGAAGTGGGCAACCTCTTGCTTTTGAGGGGCACGAGAACTGCAGGAAACCCGGCAATAATGTCAAGTGGATAGATTGGGATCAGTCCTGGTTTAACCCAGAAGCTGCCCCTGAGGTAGCTCCCTATGGGCTCTGTTTTCTCAGCCTCAGCAATTTCAAGATGTGAGGACTTCAATTCCCGGAATTCTGGCAGAATTCCCCATGCTGGCGACGGGGGGTGGATTTGGGGAGTTGAAGTCCACATATCCTAAAGGAACCTGGTGGCACAGAAGACTAAACTGCTGCTGTTAAAGTAGCACTTAGCTGCCAGCTGTCTGCAATTACTACCAGTTCAAATCTCACCAGGCTCAAGGTTGACTCAGCCTTCCATCCTTTCGAGGTAGGTAAAATGAGGACCCGGTTTTTGGGGGCAATAAGCTGACTTTGTATAAAAAAAAACACCGCTTGGGGGGGCGGGGCGAAAGCCCTACTAAGCAGATATATACAAAAGTATGAAGGCTATTGCTTAACGCATTGTAAGCCATCCTGAGTCTCCAGAGAAGGGCAGCATATAAATCGAACTAATGAATGAATGAATGAATGAATGAATGAATGAATGAATGAATAAATAAATAAATAAATAAATAAAGGTTGTTGAGGTTGGGAATACATGCCTGTGCCATCACTCCAGGCAGGATCTCTTCAGCTCTTATCAAATATACTTGAAACCAAACTGTTACCAAGTGTCTAAGGCGGGAGGGGAGTTCTAAGGGGTCATTTCCCCCCCATCAAATCCAGTAAATAATATATATATATATACCCAGGGCTCTAGTGATGACTAGATAACCTGTGCCCCATTGAATAATTGTTTCAGAGACATTTCATTTCCTAAACAGAGAAACAGAATGACCAAGGGCAGGCAAAAAAGCAGTGGGAACAGAAGTGACTTCCAACTTCCTATTAGCCTCCCACTGAATTTCCTTGTAGAAATATGGCACAGAGCATCAGAAATCCTTCCTTCCTTCCTTCCTTCCTTCCTTCCTTCCTTCCTTCCTTCCCTCCCAGGGGTGGGCTGATGGGGGTTCGCAGGGGTTCGGGAGAACCTCTAGCTAAAATTCTGCGCAGTTTGGAGACTCCCCAAATCCCACTCCTGGCTGACCCCGCCCACCCCTCCCCTCCCAGGACTCCCCACGGGACCCGTTTTGGATGTAGGTAAATGCAGGGCAAGCGCAGAGGCTCGGGGAGGGTGAAAAATGGGCCTAATGGAAGTTCGGGAAAAGGGCCTCCGGAGCTTGGGGAGGCTGTTTTCGCCCTCCCGGAGGCTCGAGGAAAGCCTCCAGAGCCTGGGGAGGGCAAAAAGTCCCTACGCCGTGGTGCAGGAGGCCGACTAGGCCACGCCTAGCAACCGGGCAGAGAACCCCTTGCTAAAATTTTTGAAGACCACCCATTCTCCCTCCCTCCCTTCTCTCTCTCTCTCCCATTCCCCCATCTTACTCCCGCCTACCTGCAGGCAGGTAAGTGGGTGAAGGAGGTAGTGAAGGATTGCCAGACTGGCTGGGAAACTGTCATGGAATATTGAAAATGAAGATCACATGACTGCAGCAGCAAAGCAGCAGCAGGCAGTACCATTCAAGCAGGCACAACTGAAATTTCATGTCCTCAAAAGTCACGAGTCCCAGATTTTGGACACCTTCTGTAAATTAGCCCCTTTGAAATACTTCAGTTCAAAAACCATGGCCCTATGATGCACCGTTTTGCCCAGTTAAAGGTCATAACAATGAGAATTTAGCAGCAGATAGATCAGGCAAGAACAACTTTATCACTTTCATTAGAAGAACAATTGCCATACAGAGATACACAGGCAGCATCACATGGGTAGAAAAATAACTTTAAACAGTAGGCTATTGAATTTAATGGATGAATTGCCTTGTGTCCTGGGTGGATTACTCAAAGTTAATAATTCATAGCCTCTCACCCACAATAGACAAAAAAGGCTCCTTAAAGGTGCAAAACATTTCAAACTATAGTACACATTTAAACCGAGCAGCCCACCTCCCCCTTGGCAGAAATACCACAACTGATCTATAAAATCTTTCCCCGTTATGTTTGATTACAGCCCACCTTACCTTTTCTTTGCTCTTCAAACTGAGATCTTCTTCAGCTGATTCAATGGACAATTTTCTAGCTAGGGAAAAAAAATGTTTTCCCCTTAGCTAAGATGCTGAGCTTGTTGATTGAAAGGTCGGCAGTTCAGTGGTTCAAATCCCTAGTGTTGGGTAATGGGGTGAGCTCCCGTTACTTGTCCCAGCTTTTGCCAACCTAGCAGTTCAAAAGCACGTAAAGAATGCAAGTAGAAAAATAGGGACCACCTTTGGCGGGAAGGTAACAGCGTTCCGTGCGCCTTTGGCGTTTAGTCATGCCGGCCACATGACTACGGAGACATCTTTGGACAGCACTGACTCTTCGGCTTTGAAACGGAGATGAGCATCGCCCCCTAGAGTCAGGAATGACTAGCACGTATGTGCGAGGGGAACCTTTACCTTTACCTTACCCATAAGTAGTCTTCCTTTCTCTTAAAGCTTACTCTCTTGGTCCCTGTACTACTGGTTGTTAATCTTCATTTAACAACCAGTAGTTTATTGATCATTCAAAATTAAAACGAACTGCTCAAAAATTACTTAGGGTTCAGTCCCAGGTTCCAACAGCTGCATATACCTGTACAGTCACCTGATCACATTTTGGGCACTTGTTGAAGGCTCATTTTTGTGGCTGGTTGCAGCATTCCAGAATTACATGACCTCAATTTCTGACTTTTTTTTTTATTGGTTTCAGGCCTTTTTGACAGGTTTCTGGCAAAAAAACCACCCATAGAAATACATTGAGTCACTTAACAACCTTGGCATTCACTTAACAATAGCATTCACTTAACAGAGAAGGGAGGTATATAAATCCAATAAATAATAATAATAATAATAATAATAATAATAATAATAATAATAATAACAACAGTTCCCACAAAAAAGCCATAAAAATGGCTTCATTCACAAGAGTGCCTAGACTTATGACCGTCATGACTTATGGCAGAAATTCCGGACTTCATTATGGTAATAGAATAACACAGTTGGAAGGGACCTTGGAGGTCTTCTAGGCCAACCCCTGCTCAGGCAGGAGATCCTATACCATTTTAGACAAATGGTTATCCAACATCTTCTTAAAAACTTCCAGTGTTGGAGCATTCACAACTTCTGGAGGCAAGTGGTTCCACTGATTAATTGTTCTAACTCTCAGGAAATTTCTCCTTAGTTCTAAGTTGCTTCTCTCTCTGGTTAGTTTCCACCCATTGCGTCTTGTCCTATCTTCAGGTGCTTTGGAGAATAGGTCGACTTCCTCTTCTCTGTGACAACCCCTCAAATATTGGAAGATTATAATCAGGTCACCCCTAGTCCTTCTCTTCATTAGCTTAGATGTACCCAGTTCCCACAGCTGTTTATCATGTTTTAGCCTCCAACCCCCTAATCATCTTTGTTGCTCTTGTCTGCACTCTTTCTAGAGTCTCAACATCTTTGTATCTTGGTGACCAAAATTGACCACAGTATTACAAATGTGGTCTTGCCAACTTCCAATATCCTAGGCTACCTGGCTAGCTAAACAGTTCCTTCTCCTTTTCCCTAACCTTTGTTCAAGATTAAACTTCTGTTCTGGGCTGAATTTCTTATTTTCTCATTGCTCTCCCATCTCTCTCTCTCTCTCTCTCTGGGTTCTACTGTTTTTATACTTTTCCTAACATTTGACTTTTGTTTCTTGCCTCCCTGCTTTTTTGGACAGACACCCTCCTTCTAGAGAGCCCTATTTTGTTTTTTTAAAAAAATGTTTTATTAGAACACAACAAAAGTATTAAAATGTGATGAAAAAGAAAATAACAGAAATGTGAAATGTGATAAAAAGAAGAAAACAGAATTTTGACTTTTGCCCTTCTTTCTATTAATTGCTATCTTACTACTTACAACTCCCTCTTTAACCTTTTCTAATCCCCAAATCCATAAATCATCAATTCAGTCTTTTCCTCTTTCAGAAAAAGTCCATATAAGGATAACCAGTCTTTTTTTTAAAAAAAACTTTATTGCAGAGATCTCTAAATTTGATTTCCTTACTAGCAAGAAGTTTCCTGTCATTTCCCACAGTCTCCACTTCTCTTTATCTAAGCATTTTTAGGATCCTATATTTTTTTTCTGCTTACAATTACAACCTTGTGCCACCAAATCCTCGGTACCCAAGTTAATTTCCTTACTTCTCTTGGCAAATTCCTGCCAGTTCACATCCTGTTTCCCCAAAAATAAGACCCAACTGGAAAATAAGCCCTAGCATGATTTTTCAGGATGTTGATAATATAAGCCCTACCCCAAAAATAAGCCCCAGTTAAGATTGTGAGCAGACAGTGAGTTTAGTACTGTATTTTCCCCAAAATAAGACCTAACTGGAAAATAAGACATAATGTATCTTTTGGAGCAAAAATTAATATAAGACCCAGTCTTATTTTGGGGAAAACATGGTATATTTCTCAACTTAGTTAGAACAGGTTTATACACCAGAGACTAAAATCCAGGAAAAGCTTCCTTAGGTCAACAGAAGACTGAAGAATTTGAAAATAGAATGGACCTATGGAAAGCTGCAAAGAACCAACATTGGATGGAACCAACAGAGAAGATGGCACTTGGCTCTGGCAAAAGCTGGGAAGTATGGAAATCGTTGAATAGATCCCACACAGATACAACAAGATCCAGAGAAACTCTGAACAAATGGAGCTATCCTGTGGCTTCTGCCCTTTGTGAGTGTGGTGATATGCAGACACTCATATGTGTATACCTGTTCTTTATGTCCTGATCAGTGTACACATAAGGACTTCTTGGTAGTGCAACAGAACACAATTATTAATGTTGCTATTTTCTGGGCCAGATCTGTTTAATTTGTAAATATTTTAATATTGTATTTTATATTTTAAATTTTATGTCATATAGAATAGAATAAAATAGAATGGAATGGAATGGAATGGAATAGAATAGAATAGAATAGAATAGAATAGAATAGAATAGAATAGAATAGAATAGAATAGAATAGAATAGAATAGAATAGAATTCTTTATTGGCCAAGTGTGATTGGACACACAAGGAATTTGTTTTGGTTCATACGCTCTCGGTGTACATAAAAGAAAAGATACATTTGTCAAGAATCATAAGGTACAACACTTAATGATAGTCATAGGGAACAAGTAAGCAATCGAATCATATTAGGAAACAATATAAATTGTTAAATCAATTTATTTAATTGATTTTCAATTTCAATTTAATTTAATTTAATTAATTAAATTTAATTAAGTCAATTTAATTTAAGTCAATATAAATCTTAAGGATACCAGCAACAAGGTTACAGTCATACAGTCGTAAGTGGGAGGAGATGGGTGATAGGAACTATGAGAAGATTAATAATAATAGTAATGCAGACTTAGTGAATACTTTGACAGTGTTGAGGGAATTATTTGTTTAGCAGAGTGATGGCATTCGAGAAAAAAACTGTTCTTGTGTCTAGTTTATTGGTGTGCAGTGCTCTATAGTGTCGTTTTGAGGGTAGGAGTTGAAACAATTTATGTCCAGGATGCGAGGGGTCTGTAAATATTTTCACAGCCCTCTTTTTGACTCGTGCAGTATACAGGTCCTCAGTGGAAGTCAGGTTGGTAGTAATTGTTTTTTCTGCAGTTCTAATTATCCTCTGAAGTCTGTGTTTGTCTTGTTTGGTTGATGAGCCAAACCAGACAGTTATGGAGGTGCAGATGACAGACTCAATAATTCCTCTGTAGAACTGGATCAGCAGCTCTTTGGGCAGTTTGAGGTTTCTGAGTTGGCGCAGAAAGAACATTCTTTGTTGTGCTTTTTTGATGACATTTTTGATGTTGGGTGTCCATTTTAGGTTGTGAGACATGGTATAACCTAGAAATTTGAAGGTCTCTACTGTTGATACTGTGTTGTCTAGTATTGTAAGAGGTGGTAGTATGGGAGGGTTTCTCTTAAAGTCCACCACCATTTCTACAGTTTTGAAAGTGTTCAGTTCCAGATTGTTCTGATCGTACCACGAGGATAGTTGTTCAACCTCCTGTCTGTATGCCTTATTTTAACTGTGATGTTTCTGACATGAATAAACAAACAAACAAACAAACAAACAGGATTATATAGACTAGGATAAAGTTTTGTGTCTCTTAAATGTTAAGCCTATTTGTGGGTGTATGCTGCTGTTCATATGTGATTCCCACCTCAAAATGGCAGGAAACCAGGTCACTGATTTTTGGACAATTGTAGCTGGATCCACCCAGAAAAAACTCCAGAAACTGCCAAAAAGAAAAGCGAAGAAACAAAAATCATTGTGGATTCATGGAATTCTCCTCACCTATTTTAGTGCAATTATTATTCAGGTCTTTGCTTGGTAGCACAAGAGAGAAATTATTCCGTAAAGCATGTTATTATTTATCCTTGTGTAGCCCTTTTTTTTGCCAAAGACATCAGTGTTTCACATAAATATCACTAAATACTGCAAAAACATTTGTGATACCTTAACGCATTAAAATAAAAATATGTAAGGCAAATTTGAAAGGTTGGAGGTCATCTAGTCCAGCCCCCTGCTCTATTCTGGCTTCCCTGTTGCATTCAGCTGCTTAAAGCAGCTGTATCATTTCTGAGATCCCTGCAGATTTTCATCAGAAATCTATCACCCATTTTCATACCTTTGTGCTTAGTACTGCACAGGAGGAAAATTGCAACTATTAGAAACCATTAATAGGAATCGTTCACATTTGCTTATTACGGTTTCCAAAATTATTTTGTTTCTTTGGATCTGGAATTATAAGATTAGGAGTGGGAGGGGGGAAGAGCAGGTTGCTTGAGATTTGACTGAAATAAGCTAACCTGAGCAATAATTAAAGCCCAACAATAATAACACTGTCTAATTTATTTCATGTTAATCAAGGGAACAAGGCAGAAATCTTTAATTTGATTTCGGTTGTTCAGGGAGAGGAATTGTCCAAGCTTTCATAATATAAACTCACCCACTGTGCCTATATTAATGGAGAATTGTTGGAACTGAACACTAAACGCTCCAGTGTTACTGGGTGTGCTAATGTTTAGTCATAGAAAAAAGTAATAACTTCAATATTTATGATTGCACATAATTATGTCATAAAGAAAGCATCCACACAGTTCAATCTGCTCTCCAAGACTCAGGATCAAAATTGTCTCTGTCGTCTTGATCTCCTAAATTTGCCTAGATTCCCCATCAAAAGAGAAACATCCCGCGGCTGCCTCAATGTAATTAAAGGCAGGCATGAGACGAGAGCAACTTGTACGGACTTGCAGTTAACCAAGTTCAGAGTGACCATGAATAGTAATTTTCCTCGCAGCTCAAGTGAGCCAGATGTTTTTAAGTAACTGCCAGGAGGCATTTCATCACCAAAGGAACCAAAGGTTTGGTTTAATCATGGTTGCCTTGATCATAGTTTGACAGGTAGTCCTTGACTTACAACAATTCGTTTAGTGACCATTTGAAGTTACAACAGCTCTGAAAAAAGTGACTTCTAACCAGGGATGGTATTCACTTACCTTCACAAATGTGAGTGCCCCCAGCCTCCGCCTTCCACGCATGCGCAGAGTATAAAAAAAGGACATGATGATATCCGGGCGGGTGGGTGGAGCCTCCCACAGCCGCCGCTACCAGTTCACTCGAACCGGATAGAACTGGCTGAATGTCACCACTGCTTCTGACCGTTTTTCACACTTACAACCATTGTAGCATCCCCATGGTTACCAGATCAAAATTCAGACACTTGGCAACTGGCTCATGTTTATGACGTGTCCCGTCATGCAATCCCCTTTTGCAACCTTCTGACAAGCAAAGTCAATGGGAAAACCAGATTCACTTAACAACCGTATTACTAACTTTATTGCGCTGATTCACTTAACACTGCAACCGTCATAAATATGAGTCAGTTGTCAAGCATCCGAATGCACAGCACGTGACCATAGGGATGATGCAATGGCCATAAGTGTGAAAAATGGTCATTTTTTCCAGTGCCGTTGTAACTTTGAATGGTCACTAAGTGAACTGTTGTAAGTTGAGGACTATCTGTACTAATTCCTACTCCTCTCCCACTTTCATTGTAGTTCTAGTCCAGATCAATCCTGGAATTTCTAACGATCAAAAGAGGTAACACACATAGAGACACTTCCCATTACACGAGAGCCGGGTTTCAGCAGGTTTTCGAGAACTGGTAGCGGAAACTTTGAGTAGTTCGGAGAACCAGTAGTAAAAATTCCGACTGGCCCCGCCCCCATCTATTCTCTGCCTCCCAAATCCCAGCTGATCGAGAGGCAATGGGGATTTTGCAGTAACCTTCCCCTGGAGTGGGTGGGAATGGAGATTTTACAGTATCCTTCCCCTGCCACATCCACCAAGCCACGCCCACCAAGCCATGCCACGCCCACCATGCCACACCCACAGAACCAGTAGTAAAAAATTTTGAAACCCACCACTGCATTACACCATACCTCAGGTTTTCTATCTTTAGATTGGTTTATATCAGAATAATCACTGAACAGCCCAGGTTTGAGACTTGACTACCATGCAATGGGGTGAGTGCCATTCCTTGCCCTAACTCCTACTCATCTAGCAGTTTGAAAGCAGGCAAATGCGAGTAGATTAATAGGCACCACTTTGGCGGGAAGTTAATAGCATTCCATGCATCTTTGGCACGTAGCCATGGTGGCCACATGACTATGGAAAATGTCTTGCACAATGCTGGTTCCCTTGTCCAAGAAACAGAGATGAGCAGTGTGCTCTAGAGTAGGACATGACTGGACAAGGAAAACTTTATATTTGATATCAGAATAAGAACTAAAATATAAATCAAATGAATTGATGCATCTACAAAGTCATACTCTGAATGGCTCTTATTGAAAGTTTTTTTCTGTGTCATCTCTTTTGAAAGAACGAGTTCCTAGCCAAAATCAACAATATCTCAAAGGCTATTATGCAATCTAAGCATAATGGGGTGGGATTCAGACGATTTGGACCAGTTCAGGCAAAATGGATGCTAGTTTTACATCTGGTTCGCCGAACCGGTAGTTGCAAAGATTGGCTGACCCTGTCCACCCCACCGCGCCCCTCTCAGGAGTCTCTATGCGGCCCATTTTGGATGCCAGGTAAATGCTGGGCCCGTGCGGAGGCTCTGGGAGGACGAAAAACGGGCCTCCCGGAAGTCTGGAAACGGGCCTGTTTCCCACCTCCAGAGGGCCTCCGGAACCCGGGGAGGCCATTTTTGCCCTCCTGGAGGCTCGAGGAAAGCATCCGGAGCTTGGGGAGGGTGAAAACGCCTCCCCCCCATCATGGTGCATGAGGCCGAATAGGCCACACCCACCATGGCCACGCCCACCCAGCAACCAGGCAGAGAACCGGTTGCTAAAATTTTTGAATCCCAACCCCCGAATCTAGGTAACTGTGTAAACCTAGGCTGGATAATCTGACTTGCATTTATTACAGCAGGAGAAATAATGTATTTGGCCTATAGGTTAGCAAGTTACTTTTATTAAAAATTAATCACTAATAAAGCCTTCTACTTTTTTAATGACAATTGGACTGGCCAGTGACACTTCAAAACGAGATTCCTGTAGAAAATAATACATTAAAAACTGGACATTGATTTCTCTCTCTCTCTCTCTCTCTCTTTGCTTCTGTTTATGTTTTCTGAAGCATTGCTCATCGGCTCGCTTGGCTCATTTTAAGGTAGATGGAAAAGGGGTGTGAAACACTTTTCTAATCCTG
Organism: Arizona elegans; assembly: GCA_022577455.1. NCBI lineage: Eukaryota > Metazoa > Chordata > Lepidosauria > Squamata > Colubridae > Arizona > Arizona elegans. The sequence continues at coordinate 79,788,583 of JAKOOJ010000007.1, read as the reverse complement.
TAATTCATCTTAAACCCTTAGGAAAGAAAAGATATCAATTAAAGAATGGTTAACAATGCAATTTTAATCTCCACCCAATCCGTAGGTTTAAAGGAGATGATCAACATGATATTTTATACAGTAACAGGGAACTCATTCTCCAAACGGATCCCCTTTGTAATGAAAAGGCCACCATCCTTGCTCAAGAGCACGGGTGCCAAACTCGATTGCATCACGTGACATTTTTTGTGTTTGTGGAGCCGGGCTGGGCATGGCCTGTGCGTGATGCATCCGGCCCTCGGGCCGCCAGTTTGACACCTCTGCTCAAGAGGGAGATATCAATTGTTTGAGTTAACCTCATGCTTTGCAGAAAAGAAATGCAAAAAGCTACAGGCAAAGCTGACACAGCAACTAGCAAGAACAGATGAGAAGTATTTCCCATCCAGAAAATTCTGAGAACTTTTGAATTGTTCTGTAGGTGATACTATTCCTAAAATGCCTCAGTATCTTGCATGGTGATAAAAAAAAATATGGAAGTGGATTTATCCCATGGTTGAGCTGTCTCCTAGCATGCTCTAAATATTAGGCAAACAATCCCACAGCTAGATATTTTAATAACAATAGCACTTAGACTTATATACCACTTCACAGTGCTTTAAGCGGTTTACAGAGTCAGCATATTGCCCCCCAACAATCTGGGTCCTCATTTTACCAGCCTTGGAAGGATGGAGGCTGAGTCAACCTTAAACCTGTGAGATTTGAACTGCTGAACTGCTGGTAGCCAGCAGTCAGCAGAAGTAGCCTGCAGTACTGCATTCTAACCACTGCGCCACCACAGCTCTTAAGCTCTGGATTCTTTTCAAGTTGGAACATCATCATACTACAGGTAGGCCTCAATTTACAACAATTAGCGACCGTTTGAAGTTACAGTGTCACTGAAAAAGGTGATTTATGACCGTTCTTCCCACTTACGACCATTGTAGCATCTCCATGGTCATGTGATCAGAATTCAAACGCTTGGCAACTGACTCATCTCTACATCGGTTGCAGTGTCCCAGGGTCATGTGATCCTCTTTTGCGACCTTCTGACAAGCAAAGTCAATGGGAAAACCAGACTCACTTTACCACCATGTTACTAACTTAACAATTGCAGTGATTCACTTAACAACTGTGAGAAGAAAGGTCATAAAATGGGGTAAAACCAGGGGTGAAATCCAGCAGGTTCTGACAGATTCTGGAGAACCGGTAGCGGAAATTTTGAGTAGTTTGGAGAATCGGCAAATACCACCTCTGGCTGGCCCCAGAGTGGGGTGGGAATGGAGATTTTGCAGTATCCTTCCCCCAGGAGTGGGGAGGGAATGGGGATTTTGCAGTATCCTTCCTCTGGAGTGGAGTGGGAATGGAGATTTTGCAGTATCCTTCCCCTGCCACGCCCACCAAGCCACACCCACCAAGCTTCCCCCCCATGCCCACCAAGCCACGCCCACAGAACCGGTAGTAAAAAAAAACCTGAATTCCACCACTGGGTAAAATTTAACAAATGTCTCACTTAGCAATGGAAATTTTAGACTCAACTGTGGTCATAAATTGAGGACTAGCTGTAGTAACTTGCATGAGTTCCTTTAAATCAGAAGGTCACATAAGCCCCATAAACACAACAACTATAGACTTAGGAACACCTTTCTGTGTACATGATAATTAAGAAATACAGGTATTTCTAGCCAAGCCTGTCTCGCCTTAAACGGAACACTTGTATCTGTGAAGTAAATGCTTAACCAGTAGTACTTGGTGTAAACACGGCTGCCCGACTTGAATGGAATTTGCAATCAAAGAAACGGCAAGGGTGCGGCCAATTGTTTGAAGCCACTTAGTCTCTTGAAAAGGAAGATGAAGCTTTTAAACTGTTGTATTAAAGGCATTTAGGTGAAGTCGGTATTAATTGGATAGCTTATGTGTATGGCGGTTATGGGTGTTTTTTTTTGCAGAAGTCCCAGCTGATTAAATTAGGATATTTTCAGCTACTCTTGTCAGCAGTAAAATTTATTTATGGCCATTAGTGATGGTGCCACTGGGGCAGGACACCCAGTTGGAGTTCTGAGTCTCTCAGTTTACAATTCAGCATTGCCCTATTTTTAATTGGAAAATACCAAGACAAGACCTATCTTGCCTTCCCCCTTCGAGAAAAGGCCTCTGCGCTATGGAGATCCCAACATGACTTTTGAAATTCAAACGGGGAAAAGGAAAAAGAACAAAGGAAAAGAGGGAAGGAGAAGTGTTGCTATCTAGGAAAGGAAGGAAGTAGGGAGAGGGAAAAAAGAATGGAAAGGGAAAAAGAAAGTGTGTAAGAAGGGAAAAGTAAGAAAGAAAGTCAATGGAGGGTAAAGTGAGGTACAGTGAATATATGTGGGGTTTTGGAACATCTTGTTATATTTCAATAAGAATTTACAGATTATATAGGTAGTCCTCAATTTATGACTGTAATTGAGCCAAGATGATTATAAAGGGGATCATCACGTGAACAACCCAGGGAGGATACATAAGATATGGGTGTGGCCTACTGATGAAAGCAAACGAGCTAGAAATGGATCTATTTAGGTCTCCCACCTAGCAGGAAGAGCTTGCTAGCTGTTAGAAAAGAAAAAAGCCCAGAATTGAGTGGATGTGATTCTACTGAGCTGGAGCTACAAAAAAAACCTTGGTTACGTGGGGAAAACCTGGCTAGAAGAAAAACATATATGTGTGCAGTGCTCTATAGCGTCATTTTGAAACTAGGAGTTGAAACAGTTTATGTTCAGGATGTGAGAGGTCTGTAAATATTTTCACAAAAGGAAAAAAGTCCCGATACGTCACTTGATGACAACGTGAGTTTGACACCCCTGGCATATAACATGGAGAAAAATATCTCCCTCCCCAAACCCAGGGGTGGGAGTGTATTGGTTTGGACTGGTTCGGGCAAACCATTAGCTCAGACGATCAGCTGGGAGTGAACTGGTTCACTCCGATGATCAGGTGGGTCCACCCACCCACCCCTGAGCTTTACTGACCTATATCTTCTCAGATGTTTTGTGCTGCAGAGCGGATTGCTTTGCCTCAGCTGGGTTACTCCCCAACAGTAATGTGGAAGGTAAGTTTTCGTAAAACTGCACACACGCACGCAGCGTGCATCAGGTGTGTGCATGCGTGGTGCGTGTCCATGCGTGCAAAGCATGCAATCACTGACCGGTTGTTAAACCGGCAGGATTCCATCACTTCCCAAACTCCTGTCCTCAATTAGTACACAAGAGTTCCAGTGATTAGAGATATACAGCAGTCACTGTATATTGTTATTCAGTATGTGTTTGATCCTACAAACTAGAAACCTTCTCCTTGCATCCTCCCCCCCTTCACTCCCAAAACTGGAACCTAGAACCACATCACATAAAATAAATATTGATCATCTCTTCTGTACCCCCGGAAGGAAATAAAGCCCGTGTAAAGATTTCCAGATCAATAATTCTGGTGAAGTAATTAAATATAATAACAGGACTTCATTGGAGAGGGGAAAAATATCCATGGTGGCTCATTAAACAGTTCTGGCAGCAGCTGAGGCATGAATGAATCGTGTAACTCTTTGTGCCTGGAAAAAGCACAAATAACCTCGTCCACTTGTATGTTTAAGTGACACTTGTTCACATGAACTAAATTCCTGCCTAAACCTCATTTCCTACTAGGAATTGGTTTCCTTGAATACAAAATCCCTTGAAGGCAAGATTGCTTCTTACCTCTCTTCCTTAGAAGCAGAGAGAGAGAACTGTGAAGGACTATAAGATTGAATCATAAATGGCCAAACTTCATTTTCAGGTCATTTATAGAAGGGTTATTTTTTTGCTGAAGCTAATCTTTCGCCCTCCAGGGCTAACTGGGTTATGCATTTCCTGTAATCCAATTACCGTACTTTTCAGAGTATAAGACGCACCTTTACCCACACACCCCAAAGAGAGTGAAAATTTGGGTGTGTCTTATACATCGAATATAGACCCGCCCACCTGCTGGCCCCCACCCTTTGGCTGTTTTTGGCCTCCGTGTGTCACATTTTCAGCCTCCGCACATTGTTTTAGACCTGTTCCAGGCTGCGGGATTGCCACAGCACATCGGCGCCTCTATGCCTCGTGTTTTTGGCCTCTGCACATTGCATTTTTGGCCTCTGAATGCTCTGTTTTAGACCCATTCCAGGCTGTGGGGTTCGCCACAGCACATCGCCCCTGATTGCTGCCTCCATGCATCACATTTTTGGCCCTCTGCATGCCCTGTTTTTGGTCTCCATGCATTGTGTTTTTGGGGGTTCCAAGTTGCAGGGATCGGTGGCAGTGGTGATTCCCATCTAGAACCCCCCAAAAATGCAACACACAGAGGCCCAAAACGGGGCCTGTGCAGGCCAAAAATGCAATGCGTGGAGACCGAAAACACAACGTGCAGAGGTGGCGATCGGCGGTGATGTGCTGTGGCAATCCCCACAGCCTGGAACGGGTCTGAAACAGAGTGTTCAGAGGCCAAAAACATGAGGTGCAGAGGCCAGAAACGCGAGGCGTGGAGGTACCGATGGTCTGTGGCAATCTCTGCAGCCTGGAACAGCTGATTGGGGGTATTCTGGGAGGCCTATCCACCCGCCAATCAGCTGCTCGTGCTGAATCAGGCTGTGATAATGTGCTGGAGCTGACCTGGATGTTCATAGTTTCTTCAAGGACACTAGCCAGATGAATACCGATGTATGCTGGCAGGCATAGGAAGAATTTTTTTTCTTGTTTTCCTCCCCAAAAACTAATGTGCGTCTTATACTCCAGAGCGACTTATACTCCAAAAAATATGGCATGTGTGTCATCTCAAGATAGTCAATAAAATAACTTAGATCAGTCTTGACCAACCTAGCAGTGGAGGTCATTTCCAGAATCCCCCAGCCAGATGGTTTTGCTGAGCATACCACAGGATGAAGTCCAGAAAACTGGAGAGCATCAAGATTGAGAAAGTCCGCCCCACAGACTGACACATGGGGTATGTTCATGCCATACACTTAACCAGGTCAGTTAAAAAGGTAGCAGCTGCATTCATAATCCATTTTAAGCTTGATTGGTTTTAACATAGATTTGTTTTTGTGCTTCAGTGTGTCATGCAAATCCTCAGAAGGCATGATCTTGACAATCTTCTCAGAGCCTGTAGGCCTGTAGGTCAATCAGCCACTGCCCCAACGAGTGACGGAAGTGCTACTGTAGGAGAAATTGCTTGAGAGATGGAGGGGAAGGGAAGAGGACATTGACTCCAAATGGAAGCATTTTTTTTTTGTTGTTATTTTAATTTCAGTAGAAAATATAAGGGACAATTTTTCAAGTCCAGCAAGATCAGTGAAAACTTTTACATTGTGAGGCCAGCTCATGGCTGAGACAATTCACAACTTCACTTTAGAATTGGACGGGCTTATGGCAATACTTTTGAAAAAAGATCTTGGAGTAATGGTCAATTGAGTGAAGAGTAAAGAGTGTGATATGGCTGTCAAAACAGGCAAATGCAGTTTTGCAGTTTTAGGCTGCATCAACAGAACAAGAGTTTCCAGATTGCAATCAATAATCATGCCTTTCTATTTCTGTTGGGCATGCTTAACTTAAACAAGAGACACTGGAAAGAAGAGCGCGCTCATTAAGTTCCTGAAAATTGTCACAATGAAGACGAAGGACTAGACTTGCTAATGGGAAGGAAGGAAGGAAGGAAGGAAGGAAGGAAGGAAGGAAGGAAGGAAGGAAGGAAGGACTTTTTTCTCTTGGCTAATAGCAAATAGCTATGTTAGTAACAGTCACATTTTTATCTTGCCCTGAAAAAAAGGTTGGGAAGACTTTTGAAGTCAATGAATTATATTTACTAGGGGACTTAAATAAAGATAGTATGCCCCTCAGTCTCTTTATTTCACCTCAGAATTGGCCAACACTGTTTATTCTAGACTGCCTCACTTTTACAAGTTGATAGAGAAAGGCCGAGAAGAAATACATAGAAAAGGTAAGCAAGTAGTCTATTAAATGAAATTGCCAGCTCTTAATACAAAACAGATTTACCTGAGAAGATGCAGCTTCCTGAGGAATGTGAAATTGCATAGTCCTAATACCTTCTAATGTAAGTGGTACTACAACAAGGACGCCAAGGCTGAAGTTTTAGTCAAGCAATAATTAAAAATATAGGCAGATCACCTAGAATTTCCAATCATTAGAGATTTCAGAACGGTCATTTTGTGTACATTAGCTTTCTTGATCTGGATCTTTAGGTCTACATTAACCATAATCTCCAATGGTTTAAGGCCCATGGGTGTCAAACTCAATTGTGTCACATGATGTATCGTGATGTTTTTTGCCTTTATGGAGCCGGGGTGGGTGTGGCCTGCACGTGACACATCCTGCCTGTGGGCCACCAGTTTGACAGGTCTGGGCCCTCTTTTTAAGCTGACTGGGAATCCTGGGGACTGTTGTACCAAATCATTTAAAGCAGTGGTGAGTTGCCCCCGGTTCGGACTGGTTCACAAGAACAGGTAGTAAAACTGGCGGGAGGCCCCGCCCACCGCCCGGGATGTCGTCATCAGCGATCTGCGCATGTGTGATCCTGCTGCGAACCAGTAGTAAAGGTAAGTAGAACCCACTCCTGATTTAAAGATAGCACCAAGTTGAGAAAATGTGGATTGCATAGGGAAAAAACAACAACAACCCAAGAGCCATTTCTCAGAATTGCAGAATTATTCATTTGGATGAGAGTTTTCTCCATGGGGGGAGACTAAGAAAATGTTTGCAAAAATGGAACGCTAGAAAAAACATTCCAAGTTGTTGGAATCTGTTTCACAGCTGAATAACTGCCCCTAAAACTACATATAAAAGCACTTAGTTCTCACTTCAAGGTCATCAGAGTTGAGGAATAGATTGACTAATATGATGGGTCTTTGGATCTATTTAAAACCCCTTTCAGTAGTTCCCTTATGCAGATAGAGAATTTCAGGAGCGTGGACCTCCAATTCATTTGATGCCAGGCAGTAAATTAGTAAACTATTCTTGGTTTTTTTCTTCTTCTTTCCAGCATACAGAGAAGTTAATTGAAACAAAATTTACAAAAGCAAATCTTTCTTGCATCCAAAATTAGGGATTTGGTTCTCTCACAAAAAAACAACACCATCATTTTTCACATCTAGCTTTGCACAGAGAAAATAGGTTTTTAATGTTCAATGTTTTGCAAACTCCAGAAATTCCCTGACAATAGCCTGTGGAAATTCCTCCAGGAACTCATGTTTTTGGGGAAAGCAAGTCCTTTGGGAACACAGTTCCCAGGATCTTAATGATATGATATGTATTTCCTCCAGAGGACCGGAACATTTGAATGAATATTTCTAGACCAAAATCTTGGCAGAGCATGCTTTATGTAAACAGGCTGTACCTCAGCATCCATAGGTGGCTAATTAAATAAAAGTATGGTATGCACAGACTTGTGCCTTGCACATTAGTTAGTACAACCCCATAACTTGTTTGCTTTCAGTTATATACTCAGCATGCGACACACTAGGTAGATCAGGGGTGTAAAACTCGATTTCATTGAGGGATGCATCAGGGTTGTGTTTGACCTGGGGGGGACTGGGGGGCGTGGCCAGGTGAGTGTGGCCAGCTCGACGTCACTCCTGTCGGGGGCACCTATGGTGGCCCGAGTGCTCTGTCAGTGAAAACAGGCTCCTGAGCTCTGTTTTCAGCTGCCACGACTTCCTGCAATGCTCTGCCAGTGAAAACGGAGCTCGGGAGGGCAGCACAAGCTCCGTTTTCACTGGCAGAGGGTTGCAGGAGACCGTGGCAGCCAAAACTGGAGCTCGGGAGCCCATTTTGGCTGGTAGAAACCAGAGGTGGGTTTCAGCAGGTTCTGACCAGTTCTGGAGAACCGGTAGCGGAAATTTTGAGTAGTTCGGAGAACCGGTAGTAAAAATTCTGACTGACCCCATTGTGAACCGATAATAAAGGTAAGTAGAACCCATTCCTGCCCTAACCCTAACCCTAACCCTAACCCTTTTGTAAAGCAAAGGAAAGTTGAAATAAGATCATTTCACTTAGTGGCCTCTTTGGTTAAGATTCAAGATGCTTGACCCAATTGATTACTAAATGAGGACTACCTGTACAAAATCAGATTTAACATAAATTTGAAATAGGAGATTCAGGAATCCAAAGTTTATGCTATCTACTGAACAGCATGAGATAGTTACAAATCCTTGTAAATTTTTACTTCTTACAAAATGGACTGACTGCTGATCAGAATAGATTCTTCTGAAGACTGAAGTCTGATCAATTCCAGAAACATTGGTGCACAAATTTTGGATCTTTTTTCTCACTAGCTGCCTGCAGTAAGTGAAATTTTGAAAGACATTTTTTGTGATTCAAATGTAGAAGTGTAAATTATTTAACCCCACTGTTTTTCCTTTCTCTTCCTACTCTGATTTTTTTTTCCGGAGAAACAAATCTAAAAAGAACCTTTTGAATCATAAAGGCATACCATAAAATGCCGAATTTTACTCAGTGGCTTCCCAAGGTGATACAGATCATTCTGAGGTAGTCTCAATCAAATTAGGCATGTCATCTGCAGACACAGTCAAGCTGTGACAGCACAACTGTTTTCAAATGGAGCGCATCTTCAGCTGGATTCAATTTCCAAAATGTGACATCTCATTTGAACTGTGTAATAGAAAATAAAGGAAAAATTAACAAAAGACATTCTTTCTAAATTAGAGTATTACAGGATCAGATGTGCTAAATGCAGGTAGAATAGAATAAAAATAGGATTAAAAATAGAATAAACTAGAAACCCCGTACTCTGTTGGGTCATCATTTCAGAGATATTTCTTTACTTAAATAGAAAAACAGAATGACTTAGCTGGGCAAAAAAAAAAAAAAAAAAAAAAAAAAAAAAATCAGTGGGAGCCAAAGTGACTTCTGACTTCCTGCTAGCTTCCTCAATGAGTTTTCTTGTGGAAACTAGCAGGGAGCATTGAAAATCTTCCTTCCTTCCTTCCTTCCTTCCTTCCTTCCTTCCTTCCTTCCTTCCTTCCTTCCTTCCTTCCTTTCCCTTTCTAGTAGGCAGGTAAGTGGCTGCTGTTTGGTAGTAGGGTGAGCAAGGGATTGCAAGACTGGCTGAGAAACTGTCTCAAAACATTGAAAATGAAGATCACATGACTGCAGCAGCAGCCCTGCAGTGCAGCAGCCACAACCTCTCCAAATTTCTTGGGAGTCACGAGTCCTGGATTTTGGATACATTCTGTAAATTACCCCACTTGAGCAGTGATGAAATCCAATTTTGTTTTACTATTGGTTCTGTGGGTGTGGCTTGGTGGGCATGACAGGGGAAGAATACTGCAAAATCCCCATTCCATCCCCACTCTGCGGCCAGCCAGAAGTGGTATTTGCCAGTTCTCCAAACTATTCAAAATTTCCACTACGGGTTCTCCAGAACCTGTCAGTCCGCTCCCACAGAGAGGGTCTCCTCAGGGTGCCATCAGCCAAGTTATGTCGGCTGGCGACACCCAGGGGGAGGGCCTTCTCTGTGGGAGCCCCAGCCCTGTGGAATGAACTGCCCCCGGAAATACACAAGATCTCCGACCTCCGGGTGTTCCGCTGCGCATTGAAGACCTTGTTGTTCCGCCAGGCAGGGCTGTCAATATAATCATTTTAAATTGGGGCATTTTAATTTTTAGAGTTTTAAATCAGCCAAATTTATTTAATTATTTTAATTTTTAATTATTGTTGTGTCTTGTGTTTTTAAACTGGCTGTACACCGCCCTGAGTCCTTCGGGAGAAGGGCGGTATAGAAATAAAATTATTATTATTATTATTATTATCTGCAGGATTTCACCCCTGCACTTGAGATAACTTGGTTCAAAAATTGTTGCATGATTCACCGTTTTGCCCAGATACAAATCATGACAACAAGAGTTTTAGTAGTATATAGATGTTGACTATACTGTCATATTCAGGAACTGTTTAGTTCTTTTATACTGATGGTTCTAGGACAGGGTTATCAAACTCGTGTCGTCACGGTGGCATCACGTGACGTATTGGGACATTTCCTCCCTTCACTAAAGCAGGTGTGAGTGTGGCCAGCATGTGACGCATCTGGCCCGCGGGCCGGAAGAATGACAGGGGCATTCTAGGATATATAATGAATGTTGGCATTTTTTTGTTGTTTGATGAAGTGCTGTACCAAAGCAATGTTGTTGTTGTTTGAATACACTTTTATTTGGTTCCTTTGATAGTCAAACAAAAGCACATGATTGCTGCATTCAACACTTGTGGTTTTCCCTTTGAAATACTAATTGCCTCCATATAAATTCCAGTGTGATGAAACACGCTGCCCTTATTAATTAATGACTTACCTGGAAGCATTCAGAAACAATTAAGGGCAGACATTTGTTCTCTGTATTTAAACAATAAATTGTCCTTCATATCTGTGCCAAGCAGGGTTTTTTTTTCATGCCTTAAAAAAAAAAAGGAGTATATTAGGATATTTTTATTCATTCATTACGGCCCTACATCCAAATGGACTTCTGGCAGCTCACAAACAAAATAAACAATTGCTAGCAGCAGAGTCCATGAGAAATGCGCAATCAACAACGTGTTCAATCAATATTAATATTAAAATAACTGCTGCAATAATTGCACATTAAATATTAAAATGTCCACGGCAGAATCATTCATAACGACTCAGAAACAATAAATGAGGCCGCTATAAAAAAATTCAAGGAATATTTCAAGATGGCCATCAACCACGAATCCCCGGTGGAACAGTGATGTCTTCATGGACTCCCAGAAGGTTTGTACTGTGGAGGATAAGTATCGAAAAGATACTTGTCATTAAAGCAGCGTTTGTCAACCTTAGCAACTTTAAGATGTGTGGACTTCAACTTACAGTATTCCCCAGGCAGCCATTCTGGCTGAGGAATTCTGGGAGTTGAAGTCTGCACGTCTTAAAAGTTGCTAAGGTTGACAAACGCTACATGAAAGAAAAGCTCATTCCTGCTTCTATAATCGCGCAAAAATATGGGATAATCAGAAGCCTCTCCAATCAGAAGATGTGGTTCTGGAGATGCTTTGATGGTGAGCCAGATAAGGCTTACAGGTCAATACCAGTACTTTGAATGATAAGCCAAAATGGTCTGCTTTGTTTACAGATAATGTTCTGCATCAGAGGTGGGTTTCAGCAGGTTCTGACCAGTTCTGGAGAACCGGTAGCTGAAATTTTGAGTAGTTAGGAGAACCGGTAGTAAAAATTCTGACTGGCCCCGCCCCCATCTATTCTCTGCCTCCCAAGTCCCAGCTGATTGGGAGGAAATGGGGATTTTGCAGTAACCTTCCCCTGGCTTGGGGAAGGAATGGAGATTTTACAGTATCCTTCCCCTGTCACGCCCACCAAGCCACGCCATGCCTACCAAGAACTGGTAGTAAAAAATTTTTTGACCCACCACTGGTCTGCATGCACTGTTTGGATAAACAATCCAAGCGGCCTCGATCTCTAAATTCTCTACAATCAAGCATTTATTATTTGTTTGCTGCTACATACTCAGTCCCCATGAAGTCTCTACAAATAATACAAAATAAAATACAGACAATAACAAACTTCATAACAAGCAAATTATAACAAACCAGATTGCCAATGATAATGAAATCTTTTTTTTTTTTTTGCTAATTATTATCCTGTGGAAAATCATTCTGTGCCACAGCAATGATCTCCTGCGGAGTGGGAATTTATCATACCACCTGTCCCTTAAGACTTTCCAAAATTTGATGATTGTCTTCAGTATCAGGAAGGTTCTTAAAAGATATTACTAAAACTCTTGTGACCTTTACCTGGATGAAACAGTGCGTCATAGGGCAACAATTTTTGAACCAAGGTATCTCAAATGGGATAACTTAGAAAATAGGTCCAAAATCCAAGACCCATGACTCATGAGAGAATAACATTTAGGGAAGTTATGGTTACTTCAGTGTTACTGGCAACCACTACACTGCTGAGCTGGTGCTGCGGTCATGTGATCACCATTTTCAATTTTCTGTGACAGTTTCCCAGCCAGTCACACAATCCCTTATTCCCTCTCTTACTCGGCAGCAAGGAATGGGCTCAACTTGTGGCTTTTAAAGAAGTGACAACTTTAAGTACATGAAGAAAGGCCCCTACATTTGTATTACTTTATGCACACATTCTCTGGCACACAAATATGCAGAGGTATCGATATCCCATCTTTGTTCAGAAACTCAAGGGACGTACATTGGAGAAACTGGTATTCCAGCATGGTCAGCTGTTATGTCAGTTTTAGCTGAGGAAAAAGAAATGAAAATGTTAGAGTATTCTTACAGAATGGCAGCTCAATCACGAATGTCATTAAAACATTTTCTGTTAAATGAAAAGCATCTATATTTGTCTTTCTGTACAGCTTTCTTCTTTAATACAGGTAGTCCTCGATTTATAGTTCGTTTAGTGACCATTCAAAATTACAATGGCACTGAAAAAGTGACTTGTGGCCATTTTTCACCGTTATGATCATTGCAGCATCTCCATGGTCACATGATTAAACTTACAGTGCTTGCAGTGGTGGGTTGCTACCGGTTCACCCCGGATCGGGTGAACCAGGAGCGGTGGGGATGGGAGACTCCGCCTACCCACTTGGACGCTTATGTACATGCGCAGAAGCATCACGTGTACGCCCACGCACGAACCGGTAGTGCTGGGATTTGAAACCCACTACTAGTGCTTAGTAATTGACTCATATTTATGACTATTGCAGTGTCCTGGGGTCCTGAAACAGAAATTCTCAAACATTTTGACCCCTCTTTGAGTTCCCTCAACAGATCTTCTTTCAGGACTGAACTGAGACATCAAAAACCATTGACTCTTCAGCTCACTGGCACAATGTACAGAATTGTATTGTCTGATTGTGCAATAAAAAAACAGGGATATTCTACACACCCCTTGGCTGCATTGTCAAGAAATAACTGTAGGAACATAGCACCATACCCGGGATAATTTCCCTGCCACTGTTTTTGAAAGCAAACACTTTGCAATGAACTGACTATGAACTTCTATAAAAAATGCAGGAGAATCCAGCTGCTGAGCACTTAGACAAAGTTTCTTCTCCTTTTTTGTCTGTCTCGGAGAACAGCTTCTGGATCAGGACTTCACCATTCCAAACAAATAGTACTGAGTTGTTTGTCACATCGTGGGAAGAATAATGAGTGGCTCAGCTAGGAGAGAAAAAAAAAAAAAGCAGAACCAGCTCCAAAAAGTTATGCATTTTGGGCACGATGCAGCAGCTGTTCCAGATGGTGGGTTGACTCAGATAAGGACTCGTCCCTTATTTGCTGCCCCTCGTCATACAGCTTAAAATTGGCTCTTAGTCCAACTCTACACAGAAATTAGTTTGGCAATAGAAAGAAGAGAATCTCTTTTAAACTCTGCCCTGAATTGGATGTTCAGTTGAGCTCAGAATGATAAACTCAAAACGGTTGTGAACTTGGTTTATCTGATCTGGGATGGTACAGTTCCTGCAGCAGTGGTGGGTTGCTCCCAGTTCGCACCGGTTTGCAAGAACCGGTAGTAAAAATTTGTAGTAGTTCGGAGAACCGGTAATAACATTGGCTGGCCATGCCCCCAAACCGGTCCCCGGCCTGGTCGCCGCTCGCTTACCCCGCCCATTTCATCAGAGCCTTTTTTTTTAACTTTTAAAAGCATTTTTTCTATAATCTCTTCGGCCGAAAAAATGCTTTTAAAAGTAAAAAAAAAGCCTCTGATGATTGTGCGGCTCAGCTGCGATCATCAGAGGCTTCTAAAAGCATTTTTTTTTCTGCAACCTCTTCGGCCAACTTACTTCAAAATAACTTACTTCAAAGTAACTTACTTTATTACAAAGTAAAAGTTACTTTGAAAACTTACTTCAAAGTAACAAGGCACAGCCCTTTCATCGTAAAAGAACCATCTACAGTTCCCTGGCTTTTTCTCCTTTTTTTGCTGGCAATAGCCTAAAACCAGATTTTTTTCTTTTTTAAAAAAATCCAATCTTGCCAAATGCAGTAATGTGTCAACTCTTCTCAGGGGCTGTAGGACAAGTGAAATACAAAAGGCAAGTTTCGCCCCCAGACAAATTGGCAGATGTATATATAGTCTGAAGGACAGCAGTAATTTGTTCCTTGTCTAGAGATGCCTTCTGAAGTAGTTGGCTCCTTGTAGAGTGAAGAAAGCGTGCAAGACAATAGTAGCCAGCAGGCGGGCTTGAATTGGCAGCTATCTGCAGGGGCAGAGTTTCAAAACCATTGTAAGCCTGCTGCATTTTTTGGAGGAAGTTGGCAGAAGTCTTGGCCTCAGCATCAACATAGCATTGCCTCTTGCATCCTTAATGCATCTCGGTAAATAATTAAACCCTTCCTTGAAGGGCCTTTGCAAGGAGGTCCTTGAAGCTGTTTATTTTATGTGCAATCCCAGTAAAACAACAACAACAAAGCACCAATTGTACCATCATGGCTGTCGTTGTCCCTTTTTTGGCCATATTCCATAGACACTTCTACTCTGAGAAATTCCAGTTTTTTTCCCCCAGGTGTGTCACTATTTGGACCAGTGTTAAAAGGATGCCTTAAAAAGTTCACAATCCCTGTTGCCTAGAGCAAGTTTTAGCTGCACTGTAAACTAGTTTAGGATAGAACCAGGGGTGGAATCTAAAATTTGTTACTACCGGTTCTGTGGGCATAGCTTGGTGGTGGTGGGGTAATGTGACTGGGTGGGTGTGGCCAACTTTTTTTTTTAACTTTTAAAAGCATTTTTTCTACAACCTTAAGAGATTGCAGGGGGAAAAAATGCTTTTAGAAGCCTCTGACGATCAGGCAAGTCAGCTGGGATCGCCAGAGGCTTTTAAAGACATTTTTTTTCTATAACCTCAGAGGTTGCAGAAAAAAATGCTTTTAAAAGCCTCTGACGATCCCAGCTGAGCCGCGCGATCATCAAAGACTTTTTTAAAAAAAGTTTAAAAGCATTTTTTCAGTCGAAGAGGTTGTAGAAAAAATGCTTTTAAAAGTAAAAGAAAACAGCCTCTGATGATCACGCAGCTCAGCTGGGCATGCGGGGGGGGGGCAGGAATTTTTGCTACTGGTTCTCCAAATCACCCGCCACCATCGCTACCGGATCGGGCGATCCGGTCTGAACCAGGAGCATTTCACCCCTAGATACAACTAAGAAAGGCCAGTATATACCAGACACTGGTTTAATGGATTTACTTGTGTATGTTTTACCTGTCTGGCATTGTTTGGATTTTATTTAGTATGTTTTTTGGTTCTTTTCCTTCCAACTAATTGATATTTTTTAGAAAATAGGTCTGGTACATTTCAGGGGTGATTTTAAACGGATACAAAATTGATTTTATAATGCAGATTTAATTATCTTGCTGCTTGTTTCCAGAGCTTATAATCAGCAGTAAAACACAAGCAGTAACGGCTTGATTTAACTATGTTTTTTCAAAAAAAACTGATATAGTTTTATGCGTTCATGTGACACTCTGAACAATTATTTATTTAGAGAATTTATATGGCCGCCCACTCACTTTCAGTGACTCTAGACGGCTTACAAACAATAACGTAATAAAATTAACCGTTTGATCTGGATTTATGCAACATGCTAAACTAAAATATAGTTGCTGATGTTCTTCTATGTTTCAGAACAAAGATGGAGTCACTAATCAAAGACAGGTATAAAAGAGTAAATCGGCCCAGTCATGTGACTGTTCTGACCAATCAGCATCCAGCAAACAGCCCACCCTTCCTCCATTTATGCAAGCCTGGCTTAGATAGAATAGAATAGAATAGAATAGAATAGAATAGAATAGAATAGAATAGAATAGAACAGAACAGAACAGAACAGCAAAATTGGAAGGGACCTTGGAGGTCTTCTAGTCCAACCACCTGCTTAGGCAGGAAACCCTGCACCACTTCAGACAAATGGTTCTTTTGTCCATTTGTCTGAACAACATCTTCTTTAAAACTTCCAGTGTTGGAGCATTCACAACTTCTGGATTATTTGATTTTAGGTTCTAGGACAATTGTGTGCAGCTGTGACAATAAACCCTGTACCTCATGATAACATCACATTCCCAATTCAGAGCGGCAGTCACCCATGCTATAAAGATGTTTAATACATACAGCTCTATATGTACAAGTTTGCAAGCAAGTTGGAATCAGGGGTTGGAATTATATGGAAGCAAATTAACAAACTATTCTACTTATTATTATTATTATTATTATTATTATTATTAATAATAATAAATTATCATTTATCACACTTTTATATGGCAAAAAAAATGGAACTCCCCCAATAATTACATGTTCATAATAAATTCATGTGTTTAGATCGGAACCCATTAAATAAATGTTAGCATTAAAACAATCTGCCACAAGAGCAAATGCATTTAAAACAAAACCCTGGGTGAAGACTAAACATATCTACATTCAAAAACATTTCAAACTGGAATTGTTTATTGATTTAAATAACAGAAATTAACCTAGAACTGTGTGATAGTGCAATCCAACTGCTTGTATGGGTGCCTTTTTTCAGCCTAAGATCACAGAGGAAACTTTGTGTAGGTAAGAAATACATTTTGACAGCATGGAAAACACAAACCCAAGTAGTCCTTGACTTACAACCATCCGTTTAGGGACTGTTTGAAGTTACAACAGAGCTGAAAAAAGGGACTTACAGCCAGTCCTCATACTTATGACATGCAGCATCCCTGTGGTCATGTGATCAAATTTTGGCAACTGGCATGTATTTGTGATGGTTGTAGTGTCCTGGACTCATGTGATCACAATTTGCAACCTTCCCAGCAAGCTTCCAAAGTTAACAGGGGAAGCCAGACAGTGCGATTCATTTAACAACTGCAGGGATTTGCTTAACAACCCATGGCAAAAGAGGCTGTACAATCAGGAGCGGCTCACTTAACAACTGCCTCGCTTAACAATGGAGATTGTGGTCATTAGTTGAGGACGCCTTGTCAAAATGCTGTGCCACAATCTTAGTTGCCATTTTTTAAAATCTGAAACAGGCTTCTGCTTTTATATCCGATTCTCAGGTTGGTTGTGGGTTTCTTTCAGATTTCTCTCAGTGGAGCTTTTGAGGTTATTATTTGCTGGAGTTGACATAACCGCAGAATCCTGCTGTTTTTTGCTACACAGCTTCCTTGTTGGTCCATGCTTTTCACTCTGAAAAAGCCCCGTGGGAGGGTTTGAAAGCAAGAGAAGCTATTGTACTCTAGCAATTGAGGTATTGTCCTTGGATAGTTGCCAGAAAGTGTAAGTTTTAACAGTTCATCATAGAGACTATATAAGCGGAAAAGAAAATTCCCGGTTCTAAATATTCCCTGTCGTTCCAGGAATTGAATCATAACACACCACTGAACTTTTGCCAGCATGTCCAAAGTACAACACACTCTCGCGGCCTTAAATCTTGGCCACTGTCTAAAAAAAAGAGAAAGAAATAATAAAAATGAATAAAAAATAATAAAATATGATAATGTTTATGATATTTAATTATATGAAGACCTTTAAATAATCAAGGACTTTCACTGCAGCTAAGTCTAAAGTTTCCGAGATAAGCGTGGACTATATTCTTCTGAGATGTCTCCTGCTTCTGAAATGAATCTGGTGTTCTTAGCAAATTAGATAACTCCTTCAGCTTCAAACAGTATCAAGGAGACCTGTTGAAGTTGCTTGAGAGAAGATCACATGAAGAATAAAGAATACCACTTTATAATGCCTTGGTTATACTTGGAATACTGCATTCAGTTTTGGTCACCACGATGTAACAAAGATGTGGAGACTCTAGAAAGAGTGCAGAGAACAGCAACAAAGATGATTAGGGGACTGGAGGCTAAAACATATGAAGAACGGTTGCAGGAACTGGGCATGGCTATTTAATGAGATGACATGGTAGCAACATTCTAATATCTCAGGGGCTGCCACAAAGAAGAGGGAGTCAAGCTATTCTCCAAAGCCCCTGAAGGCAGGATAAGAAACAGTGGGTAGAAACTAATCAAGGAGTGAACCAACTTAGAACTAAGGAGAAAATTTCCTGACAGTTAGAACAATTAATCAGTGGAACAACTTGCCTCCAGATGAATGCTCCAACACTGGAAGTTTTTAAGAAGAGGTTGGATAACCATTTGTCTGAAGTGGTGTAGGGTTTCCTGCCTAAGCAGAGGGTTGGACTTCCAACTCTGTTATTCTATTCTAAAAACTCCTCCGGAAATCGTTGATCCACACATACATCATGGCCACTTTGGAAGAAAAACAAGAAATATCAGGGGTAGCCCAGCAAAAGGTTATCAAAATGAACATTTTTGAATGCATTTTTAATGGCTGTCTTGCAAGTCTTTGCAGAATGATGAATAGTTTCTTGAAGGAGCTGGCCACGCCCCCACCCCCCACCCCTCCGCAAGGTCAAACACAACCCTGATGTGTCCCTCAATGAAATTGAGTTTTTCACCTCTGGTTTAGATGTTAAAATGATTTTGGAGAAGCATTATAGATCCTATGACAGCATAGCACCTCTGTGTTGTACATCCAAGGAGAAACTGTAGAAAGCCATGCAGATGAGTTTGAGGGAAATATTCAGAAGCCAGTATGAGAGCCACCAAGTAGAAGAAGACCTGGGAAAGGTAGTGTTAGAAAGAGACTCATGTTACCTTCTTCCTGACTCACTGAGATGTAAGAGAGAGGGGAGGAAAAAAAGAAACTTGCAGGATTCTGCAATTATGGCCTACTGTAAGAAAGTTTAAACTTTAATTTAATTAAAGTAAATTAACACATTAATTTACCACTGATAACTTTGGAAGGAATACCACTAGAAAAAGTTGAAAGGATCACGTACCTCAGTTTTAATTTACATGAAAGCTAGGACATGATCAGTGAAGTAAAGACAAGGATAGAGAAAGCTCGAACAGCATTCTTCAAAAGGTCTTCTGCAGTCACGACATAAGCCTAAGACTGAAAATCAGGCTTGTCAGATGCTACATCTTTTCTATCCTGCTCTATGGAGTAGAGAGTTGGTCTCTGACAGAAAACCACTTGAAGAAACTAGAAGCATTTGAAATGTGGATTTACAGATGGCTGTTATGTATATGTTGTGGCCCCGCCCTCTGAGCCTATCTCATCGGAGGAAGAAAGCTCCAAACATGAGGGAGAGGAGTCAGCCAGGCCTCCCTCTCCAGGCCCCTCCCCTCTGGCACTGTCTCAGGTGCCGGCCGAGGGAGAGGAGATTAGCCAGGAGCCAGGTGTCTCAGATGAGAGCGAAGGAGAGCCGTTATTCCTGGACGCACGCCAACGAAGGCATGATAAACGGTTGCAGCAGTTAAGGAGGCGTGCTTGGGATTAGAACTGAGTCACTGGACCACACCCCAGAGACTATATAAGAGAGGGTGGTGGCTGGTAAAACTCCGTGACGAACAAAAACGAACTTTGGCTAGTCACTTGAACAACGTCTGAAGCTACCGAAAGGAATATTGTTTTGCTGGACTATTTGCAATGTGTATGTAATGTTATGTTATCTGCTGCAGTAAAAGCTCTTGGCAGACGGTGATTATATTGCTGCCAAGTTTGAGATAACGACCTGTGTGCGTGCCAAGTACTTTCTTAACCCTCGGCTGGCTGTGTTTGTGTGTGTGTGTGGACGGGGACAGATCAGTATAAGCTGGGTTAACAAAATCACAAATGAGGAGGTGATAAACTGCCTGGGAAAGCAAAGGGAAATCATCAAAGCCCTTAAAAAGTGAAAGTTAGAATATTTTGGACATGTGATGCGACACCCAGAAAAATATGGCATTCTTCACTTAATCCTCCAGGGAAAGATTGAAGGCAAAGGAAGTCCAGGCAGAAGAACATCATGGCTTCAAAACCTAAGGGAGTAGTTTGGACAAAACTCAGCAGTACTTTTTCATGCAGCTGTTGACAAAAATAGGATTGCCAACATGATTGCCAATGTCCGATGACAGATATGGCAGAAGGAGGAGGAGGAGGAGGAGGAGGAGGAGGAGGAGGAGGAGGAGGAGGAGGAGGAGGAGGAGGAGGAGGAGAAGAAGAAGAAGAAGAAGAAGAAGAAGAAGAAGAAGAAGAAGAAGAAGAAGAAGAAGAAGAAGAAGAAGAAGAAGAAGAAGAAGAGGAAGAAGAAGAAGAAGAAGAAGAAGAAATAATAAAGTTTAATTCTAGTTTTCTTGTGGAAACATGGTCTGGATAACCTCAAAGGGCTGACAGAATTTCACTTTTTTTTTTTTTTTACTCAACTCTTAAGAATTGTTCTCCAGACAATTTTAGCATAATTTTTACTTTAATAAATGAATTCTTTAAAACTGCAGAATCTTCTCTCCCATCTCATCCAGATTTCAGTTCGAAGCCACCATGTCTTAACATAAACAAACCAGGTTTAAAACCATGCATTCATATAGCACATTAACTCAGCCTGCAGATATATCTGCTTTTATAGGTAGGTCTACTATTGCACAGATATACCTAAAATCATGCCGTTAATGAATAAAACCCATTAATGAAATTAATGACAAAGCCTTGTATAGAGTTGGTGCTTGTTAAAATTTACTGCTTTGGGAGGCAGCTGTTTTCTTCAAATGTTCCAGCCAGCCCCTTCCTGCTTCCTTACAAGCCTGTAAAATTTTACAGGTTTGATTATTAGTTTCTTGCTGGTTCTTGTAAGGTGAATTCTCTGGCAGCCAAGGCAAGATTGATCTTGCAGGTATGCTTCGGTGGAGCAGTTCAGCAAAGGCAAAGGAAAACGGCAGGCAGTACACTCCCCATAATATCAGTTAAAAGCTGGCTGGGATACTGATGGTGAAACTTGGGGACTCTGTGTGTCAAAAATTTGCAGAATGCCTAAATTGATTCTGCTGGCATGTGACTTCACCCCAGCACAAAAGAGAAACAATTCCTTACCTATTTGTTTGTAAATACAGTGAATACAATAACAAAATACTGTGTTTCCCTGAAAATAAGACCCTGTCTTATATTTTTTTGAACCCTAAAACAAAAGCTTGGCCTTATTGCCATGCGCTCAAAAGCCCGATTGGGCTTATTATCAGGGGATGTCTTATTTTGAGGGAAACAGGGTGGAGATAGTCCTCAACTTACAACAGTTCATTTAATGACCATTCAAAGTTACGATGGCGCTGAAAAAAGTGACTTATGACCATTATTTTAGACTTATGACCGTTGCAGCATTCCCATAGTTACGTGATCAGAATTTGGATGCTTGCCAACTGGTTCACACTTATGACTGTTGCTGTGTCCTGGGGAGTCACGTGATCCCCTTTTGCCATCTTCTGACCAGGAAAGTCAATGGGGAAGCCAGATTCACTTAACAGCCATGCTCACTAACTTATCCACTGCAGTGATTCACTGAACAGCTGTGGCAAGAAAGGTCGTAAAATGGGGCAAAACTCACTTAACAAATGTTTCCCCTAACAACAGAAATTTTGGGCTCAGTTAATCAGAGGTGGGTTTCACATAATTTTACCACCGGTTCGCCGTGCACCAAAAATGTGAGCGAACACATGCCTTCCATGCACGCGTGTGCCCTCCCACACATGTGCTTTGCTCTTGTGCATGGCTTGCATGCATGCACATGGCTTAGAAAATGTGGCTAAATAGGATGGCATAGCGCTGGGGCGGGTAGGCGGCTGGGAGGGCCCACCTGCAGGTCGCCACTACCGATTCTCCCGAACCGGTCTGAACCAGCTGAATACCACATCTGGCTCAGTTGTGGTCATAGGTCGAGGACTACATGTACAGTCTATCTGCCGTGTGCCACCTACCTTGAGGCGGTGTTGTCTTTCTATTGATAGGTGCTTGCAGCCTACCTGAGGCAGTTCCAGGTCACACGAGGCCTTCATTCCTGAAGTGACTTTGGAGAACTCTCGTCCGTGGCCTCCAAAAACCATGCAAAAGCATGTCCCATTCTCGTGCAATCTTTGGAAACTCTGGAGTCTAGTCCTCTTGTGGCAACTTCTGAAGGCCACGTGAGAGCACACCCCGTTCTTGTGCGGCCTCCTCTGCTTCTGGAAATCACCCAAGAAAAGGGCAAATTTTGGAGAATAGCTGTTGTTGGTGAACAGTGGGCGTGTCATAAAGAATGTCATGGCGTGTCACCAATGATATGCATGTCATAGATTCGTCATCATTGGAGAAGATTGGAGGAAGGCTTACTCAGCTCCATCAGATTATCAATAGGCAGAAGATACAAAAAAGTCAAGATGGCAGTTATGGTAGTACAGTCTCTTTTGTGCTCTGACCTAGTCTTCCCTGAACCAAAAACCCTTTTTACTAAATTACTGTGAATTCCTCTCATTCACACCCAACAAAGTCTTTCAAGGGAGAATTTACAGTCACAGACCTTATCTGGCTTGGAGAGCTGCCAGGCCGATATCTTCAAAACTTGGCAAAGAGTCTCTTAGAGTCATGAACTAATTAAGCGAACTAATTGTCTCCTGAAAACTTCACTCCCCTTTCACTCCTCTTTATTCCCTATGGGAGGAGCCGTTCACCATCCACTTGTGCCTTTACTCCAGAGTCAGCCCTTGTTCCTTAACTGTTCCCTTCTCCTGGCAGCTTTGCACATGTGCAGTGGTGGGTTGCTCCCAGTTCTGTCCAGTTTTACCGGTAGTAAAACCGGCAGGAGACTCCGCCCACCTGCCACGATGTCATCGTGGGTCATTTGAGCATGAGCAGAAGCAAGCGGAATGAGTGAGCAAGCACGCGTGCTCCTGCTGCAAACCGGTAGTAAAGGTAAGTAGAACCCATCCCTGCACATGCGCATATCGGGAACAGGCTCCAGTTGTTCTTCTGCCCCACTGATATCCGACTCCGAAGGCAGATGATAACTGTCAGACGGCCCTGGCCCCATCTCTGCCTCTGATGCAGAGCCCTCATCAGAGCCTTCCCCAGACTCCAGAACTGGCCCATGTTCCTCCCCAACCTCCTCACTGTCTGCCACAACATTTTGTATATGCACTGTGTTTGCCCTCCTGTGCAAAGTAGCAGGGCTTCAGCTGTGCTGCCAACAATTTCCATCTTGACTTTGAACCCATCTTCAAGGATGCAACTATGGAGACAGAAACCTATCATCCGCACAGACCAAAGTCCAGTGAGATGTTCAGCTTCTCACTTTGTTAACCTACCACTGCTAACTCTGAAGCTGAAATTGGTCGTAGAAATGTCTGCTTCCCAAGAAATATGTACATAAATGCTTGTCTGCCTGGCAGAAGTCGTATTCCAAATATATACACTGAATAAAAGTAATTGCCTATAAAACGAAGTACTCCGTTTATACAACTAATTGGACACGCCTTGTATATACAACCCCTTGTATATGGCAGTCACGGTCTGTCTCACATAAACCCACTCTCATAAAGCACACAAACAGAAGTACACACCAGGGGTGAAATTCAGCCAGTTTCTACCGGATCACGCAATACGGTAGGGCCAACTGCATGAAGCCCCACCTACCCACGCGGACGTCATGACGTCCATTTTTGCAATGATTTTCAACCTCTGTGCATGTGCAGAAGGCTTTGCGCACGTGCGTATGATGCGTGCACACTTGTGAACCAATAGGGAAGGTAAATGAATTTCACCCCTGGTGCACACTTAGACTCACACTGTACGTACACCTCCTGCAGCAGAAACAGAGAAGGTGGGTGAAAATTTGGTTTTTACTGCCGTGGAAGGAAACAGAAAGGAGGAGCAAGATAGAGGCAGAAGGAATTTGAATCAGAAGACAAGCAAAGTAAGAGAGGTCTGGTTCAGGTGTTCCAAAAAAAAAAAAAAATGATTATGATTAAAGCAATACCTTAAAGCAACAACTAGTCTCCAAAACCATTCATGCTTTTCAACAACATCTGAAGTCATTTGCATCACCTGCCAGTTCAAAAGTTGCCTTCCTCTGGCTAAACAGAGTACATGTGTGCATGTATTAAGTGAAGCATGTTTAAAAAACAATTTGGAAGAAGTGTTTTTGAGTACGTGTGTACCTTGGTATAGATGTCTTTGCTGCTAATTGAGTCATTGCCACTGATAAAAGACGCTAGTAAGATACGTGGTGGCCCAGTGGTTAGAATGCAGTATTGCAGGCTAATTCTGCCCACTGCCAGGAATTCGATTCTCACCGAAAAAACACCCATTGCTTGCGTGAGAGGGGCTGCGAGTGCCCACAATGCTTGTGGTAACGCTCACACGAGTGGGGACACAAACACCCACAATGCTTGCATGAATGGGGCCACAAACACCTCCGATGCTTGCAACGACATTCATGTAAATGGGGCTGTGTGCACTGGCCACAAGTGTGCGCTGGCCAGCCCACTCATGTGGCCTGTTGGCCAATAGGCCATGGCCCAGTAGAGGGCTGCAGTCCACAGGTTGGGGACCCCTGCTATATATAATGGGGGTCAGGGGTGGGTTCTATTTACCTTTACTAGTGGTTCGCAACGGGATCGTGCATGTGCAGATCGCTGATGACGACATCCGGGGCGGTGGGCGGGGTCTCCCACCGGTTTTACTACTGGTTCTTGTGAACTGGTCTGAATCGGGCGCAACCCACCACTGATGTGGGTACTTCCATTTTGTTTTCAGAATGGCTGGGTATCAAACAGTGTTCTCCCGCTGAGGGAAGTCTGAAGTGTCATCATCTTAAGCCAAAGCCACGTAATGCAAACTTGTCCCACAGCATGATTTATTGCGGTGACCAAAGCTGCTTAGAAATACAGAGAAACGGTTGGAGAAAAAGGTCTACGGGTTTTGTTTAGCTAGCGTCTCCTCCTGTTTTCCTAGTGGAAAAGTAATTGCAGCTAGAGCAGCCTGAAAAGATGGTGCTTTTTTAAATTACATGATGGCAGGGGAATTCTGGG
Organism: Arizona elegans; assembly: GCA_022577455.1. NCBI lineage: Eukaryota > Metazoa > Chordata > Lepidosauria > Squamata > Colubridae > Arizona > Arizona elegans. The sequence goes on along the minus strand of JAKOOJ010000007.1, from coordinate 79,763,646 downwards.
AATTGAAGACCACAGATGTTAAAGTTGCCAGATTTAAAAAAAGACTGCTTCAGATTTACTTTTAAGGTTGCAGCAACTTCCCTGCCACCACCCGCAAGCTCTGGATTTTTTTTTTAATGCAGCAATTTTACAGAATAGTGGAGAGGGGTTTGGCTCACACTTCTATGTGGCCTGAAGCATTTCTTCTAAACAATGTTTGCAGCACCCACAGCCAAGGCTAAAGATGTACAATCTACATTCCCTTCCTTCAGTCTGGAACTGCCAATGGAAATTACCTCGTTCTGCCCTTCACAGCACACAATGTGATTCACTCCTCTGTGTGTGTGTGTGTGTGTGTGTGTGTGTGTGTGTGTGTGGTGCAGAATCAACACGTCCATTATTTGAGGATGTTGAGTCACATCAATAGATCAGGAAAAGGAGGAATATGATAACATTGCTCAAATACCTGGAAGGATGTCACAGAAAAGGCCATGGCGCTTTCTCTCTTGCTCCTCGCAGGCCCAAGATATAAATTTAAGTTAAAGGAAAGCAGATTCCAATGGAATGTCAGGAAAAAAAAAATCAAAACATAAAATAAAAATTAGATGGACATGACCTTGTAGATGACCCTCACTCTGTCAAGGACCTTGGAGTACTCATTTCTAAAGATCTAAGTGCCCGAGCCCACTGTAACAACCTTGCCAAAAAGGCATTAAGAGTTGTTAACCTAATCTTGCGTAGCTTCTTCTCTGGTAATGTTATACTACTAACTAGAGCATACAAAACATTTGCTAGACCAATTCTTGAATACAGCTCATCTGTCTGGAACCCGCACTGCATATCAGACATTAATACAACCGAGAGAGTCCAGAGATATTTTACGAGAAGAGTCCTCCTTTCCTCTAACCGCAGTAAAATACCTTATGCCACCAGACTCCAAATTTTGGGCTTAGACAACTTAGAACTATGTCGACTTCAGTCTGACCTAAGCATAGTACATAAAATTATCTGCCACAATGTCCTTCCTGTCAATGACTACTTCAGCTTCAACCACAACAATACATGAGGAAATAATAGATACAAATTCAAGGTAAACCGTTCCAAACTCGATTGCAGAAAATATGACTTCAGCAATAGAGTGGTCAATGCCTGGAATGCTCTACCTGACACTCTAGTTTCTTCCCCAAACCCCCAAAACTTTAACCTTAAACTGTCTACTATTGACCTCACCCCATTCCTAAGAGGTCTGTATGGGGCATGCATAAGCACACCAACATGCCTACCGTCCCTGTCCTACTGTCCCCATTTATTTGTATCCATTTCATGTATTCATAATCATGTTTATACTTATTTCTGTTATCTTATATATGCTTAACAAATAAACTTATGATTATGATTAAAATAAAAATCAACAGAGAGCCATCAGAAGTACAATTCAGAAGGGTGGTGTGTTGAAGCAGAGGCTAGAGAGCTGCCTGTTGGGAATACAGGTAGTCCTCGCTTAGCAACCGCAATTGAGATCAGTAACTCTGTCACTAAGCGAGACATCACACGACTGTGATGGACTTGCAATGTCACTTCCCATTCAGTCATTCAACAAGTCCCAGCTGGTTTCCAACAAGCAAAGTCAATGGGGGAAGGTGGATTCGCTTAATGGCCATGTGATTCCCTTAACAACTGCTGGGATTCATTTAACAACTGTAGCAAAAAGGTCATAAAATCAGGTGCAACTCACTTAACAATTGTCTTGCTTAGCAACAGTCATTCTGGTCCCAATTGTGGTCATATGTTGAGGACTATCTGTATTTACTGCTTTTCATTAAGCCCCTGGGTTTCCAATATTTCAGAAAAAGAGCCTTCTTCTGGGAAAGAGCCTTGGGGTGCAGCGGACTAAGTGCTGTTATGTAGCACTTAGCTGCCAGCTGCTTGCAATTAGTGCGAGTTCAAATCTCACCAGGCTCAAGGTTGACTCAGCCTTCCATCCTTCCGAGATAGGTAAACTGAGGACCCCGATTGTGGGGGCAATAAGCTGACTTTGTAGAAACACCGCTTATGGGGGGCCAAAAGCCCTAATAAGCAGGTATATACAAAAGAATGAAGGCTATTGCTATAAGTGCATTGTAAGCCGCCCTGAGTCTTTGGAGAAGGGCGGCATATATTGAACAAACAAATAAATAAATAAATAAATAAATAAATAAATAAATAAATAAATAAATAAATAAATAAATTTGCTGAACTTTGTGGAAGGAATTAGGACCTGTGATTTTTAAAAACCTTTTTACTCGCTAAAAGTCATTAGATTATTGTATTTTCTTTTCAAGCTCTAGCCACCTTGCTTGAGATGGCTTAAAAATGTGAACTCGGATGGAGAGCGATTGAGAAATAAAACAAAATGTCATCATTCTTTAAACAGGATGCATGGAATTAATTCCTTTGTTTTGTTGTTTTTGCTGGCAGCCAGGTTCAAATATATAACCATCTGCGGCTGACCTCAAAGGAAGTCAATATGTCTCGTTATTACTTAATTGAATAAATAACTTCTCCGGTTGGCAACAACTGGAGTGGATGCCTTAACATCCCCGATGGAAAGCCACAATGTTTAAAAGTAGCAATGACATCCTTCCTCCAATCAATACGGGCCATAAATCCATATAAAATGCAAAGCTAGTAAATGAGCACACAGGCCTTTTACGACCTGTCTGAAGCTGACATTTTCATTTCTCCCCAAGAAGACCATAAGACACCAAGATGGGAACACAATGGCAAATAAGACTGAAAGAGTGCAGCAGGCAAGAAGAAAAATTGCTTGGGTAGCTCAAGAAAAGAGCCCCATTTCTGCAGGACTAATGTTATTAGAATGTAGGTTACAGCATCTCAGACTGCAGATAAGATAATCTGAATGCCTGACCCTTTTGTAAAATAGTACCGTATGACTCATACTCTGCAATGCAGGGGATTATTTTTTTAAAAAAAATATGAGTGAATTTTACAAATGTGATCTTTTACAAATGTGATCTTTGATCTTGCAATCTGAAATGGTCCTAATCCAGGTTCCTACCACGTCATTCTGCCGGAAATTGAACATGAATTTTTCATCATGCTAGATTGAAACTTTCTTTCTGAGCGATGTCCTTTGTATGAATTTTTTTTTTTTTTAAAAAGGAATAAAACGGAAAGAAATAAAGGGAGAGTCAAAGAGATGATGTAACAGCCTTCTTGGACCTTGGATAATTGGATAGAAATGGTGTGTGGTGGCCTAGTGGTAAAAATGCTCACCTCCCATTTGGACGATTGAGGGTTCAATCCTAGGTAGCAGCAAATTTCTTTCTCCTAGGGCGCAAAGAAAAAAAAAATCTGCTGTGAACTCCGCATGGTATCAGGAAAGGCATCCAGCCAGTAAACGCTGAGATCAATCCAGTCACCCTGACTCTACCCCAAATTAAGGGATTACAGGGTCATAAAAAGGCAGTACTTTTCAGATGCGTAAAGTTTAGGTCTCATAATTCTCATCATGGCTGGTTAGATTGATATCTGTAATATGGCCTAACTGTTGTGACCCAGGCCCACGTAGTTGATATTAAATGCAAAACAGTTCCAAAAAACAAATAGATTTTATTAAAACAGCTGAGAATTAACTCATTCTCAGCGTATTCTAAACTAAACAAAAGCAAAGTCCTCAAAACACCAGTCTCTAGTTTATCTCTGACCTTGGGATAATTAGGCAAACTGCCAAAGGGTTTTCTTGGCAACAGTTCAGGAACAGACGAAATAATTACAGCCAAACAAGAAGCAATTCTCTCAACGGTTGTTTTCCAGCAAAGAGGCCAAGAGCCGTTGCTGGTCTTTTAAGCCTTATGGGAGGGGCCAATCATCTCTTGGCCCTACTCATGAGTCGTCCTCTCTGCTTTAGCTGCTCCTGTCTTCTGGCAGCTCTTCTCATACTGCCTCTTTACTGTCAGCCTCTGGAGGCTCCGAAGTCCGCACATCACTCCCTGATGGCCCTGGCCCCATCTCTGCCTCTGACGCAGAGCCCTCTTCTGGGCCTTCCCCAGCCTCTAGGACTGGCCCATGTTCTTCCTCAGCCTCATCGCTTTCAGATTCCGCTGCCAGCTCTGCAGGCTGCTGGCGGACCACAACACTAACTCTATATGTCATAAGAGCTTATTCATACATGCAATATGTAGAAATAGGCCAAGAGAGACAAATATTACTGGTTGTACAACTTGCACATTTTTCCTAAGTGTGCAGGGCTTTGGCATGTGTCCTGAAATGTTCATAAGGAAAAAAAAAATGTGCGTCAGACCTAACCTGCAATTTTGATGTCTATTTTGTCAGGATTAAATCCCCATATGTTTTCTTCTTGGATGCACAGAGATCGAAATTGCACAATAGCTCCAGATAATCTACAATAACCACGATTGGTAGGTGATGCGGTACTAATAGTTTAATAGTTAAATAGCACTTCTGATAGATTCATTAATAGTTGCTGAAAAGCTGTTAAAACCAGTATTATTATACTAAGCAAGAATGAGAACACATTAGTTAGTTGATGTACAGTATTTTCCTCCAGCAAGTCAGGGTCGTATCATAGAACTGTTTCCTCCATTTTTTCCATATATAAATCTTCGGGCAAAAGTAAAGGTAAAGGTAAAGGTTCCCCTCGCACATATGTGCTACTCGTTCCCAACTCTAGGGGGCGGTGCTCATCTCTGTTTCAAAGCTAAAGAGTCAGCGCTGTCTGAAGATGTCTCCTTGGTCATGTGGCTGGCATGACTAAACGCCAAAGGCGCACGGAACGGAGCTGTTCCCTTCCCACCAAAGGTGGTCCCTATTTTTCTATTTGCATTTTTTACGTGCTTTCAAACTGCTAGGTTGGCAGAAGCTGGGACAAGTAACGGGAGCTCACCCCGTTACGCGGCACTAGGGATTCGAATAGCTGAACCGCCAACCTTTCGATCGATAAGCTCAGCGTCTTAGCCACTGAGCCACCACGTCCCAGTAAATCTTCAGGTAGGGAGGGCTAAAAGCAGTGGTGGGTTTCAAAACTTTTTACTACCGGTTCTGTGGGTGTGGCTTGGTGGGTGTGGCATGGCTTGGCTTGGTGGGCGTGGCAGGGGAAGGAGTTGTGCCCTAGCTCCCTGGATTCGTACCATCATTTCAAAGTTCCTCTGCAAGATTAGCTCAATAGCCCAGACCTATTTTATAGCAGTAATGATCTGCTATTTTTCCAATTGGCCTGTATTTCAGGAAAGAAGGTCAGGGAAAAGTGAGACGAGAGAGAGAAGACCAAGAAAACCAGAGAAAAGCTGAAAATAAGAAAGAGAGAAGAGGGAGGGGAGCCTGAGTGACACCATTCATCTTTGACTTTGATTCCAGCCACCACCAGTTTTGACCCCATAACAAATTGATTATGTGCCATGAAATACTAGATAGATATATTAATTAAAACACATAGTTTTTTTTTCTCCAGGATGTTCTGTCTCCCATCTGGTCTTTCAGTCGTGTACTCATGATTGTTGTAATAGAGTCTACCCACCCTTCAGCTGGCCATTCTTCAGATATTTCCAGCGTGGAAAACAAAAATTCTGAAGGCAAATACGTTTTTTGCTTTAATGGGTCCAAAATATAATACACCGAGCTTGGTAATTTATGCCTCAAGTGACAATTATGGCTTGACTTATTCTACCAGCAAAATGCAACCTTACATTTAAAATAAACCCATAAAGGAACTCATGATTTTCTCCCTTCTTTCTGCTGTTTCTCCTTCCTAGGTTTCTGCTGGAGGCAGGGAGGGTGATGATAACACAGACAGGATCCAAAAAACCAAAAAACCAAAAAACCCTGGTCATAACAAGGTCCATTTCTGCCTGTCCTGAAGATCTAACAGAGGAGTCTTTCAGACCTTCAACACAGCCAACAGTTTACACATTTGTAAAGAAGCTTGTGCAGCCATTTGACTCTTGCCACCAGCTCGATCGTTTGGCTCCACAATATCCCCATTCATTGCCCTCTGATGCAGAAAGAACGGGAAAAGCATGTTAGCAGCCGAAAGAATTCTAACTAAAGTTTCCCGTGGCTGTTTCCAAATATATTGGAATAGCTTGTTTACACCTCCCTTGGCTCTCTAAGAAATACTTGCCTGCAGATTGTTTAGCTGAGAATTGATTATATTCATAGCCAAGGTTTTTTTTGGTAGCTCCAGCTCAGTAGAATCACATCTACTCGGTTCTGGGCTTTTTTCCTTTCTAACACCTAGCAAGCTCTACCTGCTAGGTGGGAGACCTAAATAGATCCATTTCTAGCTCGTTAGCTGTCATCAGTAGGCCACACCCATATCCTCCCTGTAAAGGTACAGTATCAATTTTCTTACTTCTTCGTAGGGTTTATGTGTGTTTTTCTTCTAGCCAGGTTTTTCCTACGTAGCCAAGGTTTTTTATATAAACTTATATATATAAACTCTCAGCAACTGTAGACTGCTCCTGAAATGCACAATCTCCACTCAGTGGAGAAAAATCTCTGAAGTATTGGAAGATGAAAATCTTAAGAGATTTCAAACATTCAAAACATTCAAGCTTTGGGACAGTCTCTGGTATTACACAGAATTGTAAGAGAGCCTTGGTGGCGCAGCAGACTAATGCACTGTTAAGTAACACCATCTGCCTGCAATTACTGCAAGTTCGAATCTCACCAGGCTCAAGGTTGACTCAGCCTTCCATCCTTTCGAGGTAGGTAAAATGAGGACCCGGTTTGTGGGGGCAGTAAGCTGACTTTGTATAAAAAAGAACACCGCTTAGGGGGCCCCCCCGAAAGCCCTACTAAGCAGGTATATACAAAAGTATGAAGGCTATTGCTTAATGCATTGTAAGCCGCTCTGAGTCTCCGGAAAAGGGCGGCATATAAATCGAACCAATAAATAAATCAATCAATAAATAAATTTAGTACCGTGTCTTATATTTTTTTTTGAACCCCTGAAATAAACGTTTGGCCTTATTTTCGGGGAGGTCTTATTATTTGGGGGCGTGTGGAGCAAGACGGGGCTCCTCTTGCCGTCTTACCTGATTTCCAGCTCTGTCTCCCTAACTCTAACCAGAGGAAATGGCGGGGACAGGCTGCGCATGCTTTTAAATATTTTCAGGGAGGCTTATTTTCAGAGTTGGGGCTTATTTTGGGGGAGCTCATTTTAGCGCATGCACTCAAAAGCCCAATTGGGCCTATTATCCAGGGAGGTCTTATTTTTGGGGAAACACGTTAATGTGATGTGACATAATACGTCTATGTCGATGGAGATTCTCAATCATCCAGATCATGGTTATCCCAAAGATGCTTTTGCAAAAGGCAACTGGACTTCCTTGTTTTTTTTTTCCTCAGAAAACATTTTGTTTCTCATCCAAGAAGCTTCTTCATTTCTTCTTCAGCATGGCTGCTGCATGAGCAGGGCCCCAGAGTACAACTGGGAGATGTTTTTCTGCCATTCTCTTCCTCTGTCACCTCACTCGGATGGAGAAGGTGGATCCCCAGGAGGAAGGACGTGGTGCATTCCAGAGGAGCAAGAAGCAACACAATCTGGGGCAGGGGTGAAATGGTCCCGGTTCGGACCGGATCACCCGATCCGGTAGCGATAAAGGCAGATGGTTCGGAGAACCGGTAGCAAAAATCCCTGCCTCCCCCCATGCCCAACTGAGCCACGCAATCATCAGAGGCTTTTTTTCTTTTAAATAGCTCTGATGATCCAAGCTTAAAAAACTCTCTGCCAATCAGGCAACTCAGCTTGGATCGTCAGAGCCTTTTTTTTTTAAATTTATTTTTATATGCCGCCCTTCTCCGGAGACTCAGGGCGGCTTACAATGCGTTAAGCAATAGCCTTCATACTTTTGTATATTTTATACAAAGTCAGCTTATTGCCCCACAAACTGGGTCCTCATTTTACCCACCTTAGAAAGGATGGAAGGCTGAGTCGACCTTGAGCCTGGTGAGAATTGAACTCGCAGTAATTGCAGGCAGCTGGATGTTAAATGCTGCCTTAGTAGGAGGCATTAGCCTCCTACGCCACTTTTTTTCTTTTAAATGCCTCTGACAGTCCAAGCTTTGATGATCCCAGTTGAGTTGCCTGATCGTCAGAGGGTTTAAAAACCCTCTGCCAATCAGGCAATTCAGCTGGGATCGTCAGAGCCTTTTGAAAGCATTCTTTACAACCTCTTCACTGAAGAGGTTGTAGAAAAAATGATTTTAAAAGTTAAAAAAAAAAATTGGCCATGCCCACCCAGTCGCATTACCACCCCCACACCAAGACACGCCCACAGAACCAGTAGTAACAAAATTTACATTTCACCACTGATCTTTTGTGTGAGAGAAAGCAGGTGAAGACAATCCCTCCTGTTGGAAGAAATATCCAGGTCCCGTTCCAAGCGGGGAAAAAGGCACTGGAGACAAAATGGAGGCTAGAGGCTGATTGGAAAGAGGGTCCATTTACTGATGAAGCAGAACCATCAAGCATGTGTGATTCTGGGCTGCTGACCACATGGAGTTGAGAGTGGAGGGTATTTATACCTTCTCTTGGGCTTTGCAGTTGAACTTCCTGTTCCTGTGCATGAACACGTATTCTATTGGCTGTTGTCAGACTCCCACAGGGCCATGTAGGGGTCATGTTTGTCTGAGCTACGTTTGGTTGAAGTTTGGACTGCTGATGCAATCAAAGGGCGTTGGGCAATTCCTATTGTGACTGAGGGCTAATCCTACCTTTGTTCAGACCTTGCTGCAGGGAATTTCAAAATATGCTGTCTTGAATTAATTTCTGCCTACAGTATTTGCTTATGACTAGACCTGGCTATCTCTTTATTTCTTAAGTGCTGACATCTGCTGAGGGCTATTAAGAAAGTGGGGGCTGCTTTCCAAGAGCATGTTTCTCCATTTCTCCCTTTGGGGAAATATAATATTCTGCCTTTTTAATATTTCCCAAAATATTTCATTCTTTTAGGAGACCGGTGGGTGCTAATTTTCTACACTCCTTAATAGTTCAGAGAGTATATTGTAGATGCAGGTAGTAGCATCCTCAGCCTGGCAAAATTTTCCCTATAGGTATAAAAATGATAAAGAACTCATCTTGGGGGGGGGGGAGGAAATAAATGCACCATTCTTGTTTTTGAGCCTGACACACACATTATTACACTCTTTTCCAAGGCAGTTCAGCTCCAATTGGAGCAAAGCATTGCAAGGAGCCAGAAACCCCACTAATTTTCTGGCAGTGTCACTGGAGGCTACAGGCTGGTCTTTTGCTTTGCAAGATAATGTAGGAAGTTAGCACCCACCCCTCTCCTAGAAGAATGAAATATTTTAGGAAATATTAAAAAGGCAGAATGTATTTCCCTGGATGAGAAATGGAGAAACATGTTTTAAAGACAAAGCAGCTCCCACCTTCCTGCCTCCCCCTCAACCTTTGTCAATGGGCCAGAGGCAGAAACCCAGTCCCCCACCCCACTTTGTCAATGGACCATCATTTGCAACATAATAGGACCCATCTAGCAACAGAAACTCCCCCCATGGCACCTGGGAAGATAACATCAGCCAGCAAGGGTAGCTAAGGCCCCCACCCCCTGGGAGTCTGACAACCAATCAGGATACTTTCCTGTGCCCCAGGAAGTTCAAAGCTCAGAGAGGACATAAAACCAAGGCACACTCAGCATCTCGGCCCTTTTCTGCTCAGGAACTCAAACCATGTGATCCTGTTCACCATTAAATCATCTTTCCAAGCTCCACGTTTCCAGTGTTTTTTTCCCCACTTGGAGCTGAACCCAGAAAGATATTCCTTCCAACAGTAAAAAAAAAAAAAAAAGAAAGAAAGAAATGAATGAATGAAAGAAAGAAATCTAAAAGAATAATAACAAAAGCAGTTCGCATAGGGCTCCTAGAGATATCAAAGGAAATGTCCATGGGTACATTTGACACTGGTAGGCATAACATTGTCTATCCTTGCCCGATCAGTTCTGCCACTGAAGTATTGGGATCCTTGCAACTCGGTAAAAGGCAATTGTGAACAACAAAATCAGATGCCCGTGGCTACATTTCCTAAGTTGGTTCAAGGCTTCAAGTTTGTGTGTCATAGCTACAATTAATACAGCATCTGAATATAATCCTGTAAGTAAAGGTTAGAATGGACATTCAGTCTGGTGTACTGGTTAAGGTGTCGTTGAGCTAGAACAGGGACTTCAAACTTGATTTCATTGTGGGCTGCATGAGAGTTGTGTTTCACTTCGGGGGTGGGGGCTGGGGTGGGCATGGCCAGGTTGGGCATGGCCAGCTCGACGTCACTCATCGAGGCTCCGTTTTCAGCTGCAATGGCCTCCTGCAGCCCTCTGCCAGTGAAAATGGAGCTTGGGGAGGCTGCATGCAGCCTGCCTGGGCTCTGTTTTTGGCTGTGATGGCCGCCTGCAACCCTCTGCCAGCGAAAACGGAGCCCAGGGAGGCCATGTGCGGCCCACCCAGGCTCCATTTTCAGCTGTGATGGCCGCCTGCAACCCTCTGCCAGCGAAAACGGAGCCCAGGGAGGCCATGTGCGGCCCACCCAGGCTCCATTTTCAGCTGTGATGGCTGCCTGCAGCCCTCTGCCAGTGAAAACAGCTGGCAGATGCACCACGGGCCGGTCCTTTGCTGTTTCCAGGGAGGGCCCATGGGCCAGATCTAAGTACCCCACGGGTCAGATCTGGCCCATGGGCCTTGCGTTTGATACCCCTGAGCTCGACACCAAGAGCTTTAGTCCCACCTTAGGTACAAAGCCAGCTGTGTGACCTTGGGCCAGTCATTCCCTCTTACTCTTAGGAAGGAGCAATGGCAAATGACTTCTGAAAAAAACTACAAGAAAACCATAGGGATTTATCAAGGCCGTCTCAAGAATTGGACACGACAAAAGGAACTGGACACAACAAAAGGAAAAAATAAAATAAAATGTTACAATGCATTCTCCAAAAGTCATTCACCCAGTGATATTGTTAATCCCTGAACTTCAACAGTTCTAAAAATACATATTTACTTGTCCATTTTCAGGTATAATCTAGCTTTCTCCCTTTGGTTTTTAAGAAAAGTAGCACTTTAAAAAAACTATTTTTGCCCCAAATCAGGGCAAGATGCTGATTTGCAAATATCTAGCTCACTCTGAAACAATCAGTTCCACTTCATTAGCAACTTATCAAAATTCTCAAAGTCAGATGTGACCCCCTCCACTCTTTGCTTTTCTCTTGGATTTCTACAGGAATTGGAGAACTGAGAAAGATGGATAAACAGCCAAGGGAATTCAAGGCTCATAAGCCAGAAACTCTGTAGGTTGATTGGTTCTTCCATCATGCATACTCTTATTGCAGAGTTTTAATTCCTTTATGACTTATTATTTATTTATTTTTATTTATTTGTTTCCATTTCTATACCACCCTTCTCCAATTAGGACTCAGGACGGTGAACAGCCAAAGTAAAAAACAGAACATACAAAATTTAAAAAACAGTTTAAAATAATTAAATATTTTGGCCGTAAATTAAAACAATCCGATTTAAAATCAATTTAAAATTTAACTCAAGCCAGCCCAGCTAGTTGAAATAAATGGGTTTTCAGGGCCCGACGAAAAATCCGGAGGTCTGTTATTGTACGTATCTCTGGGGGGAGGTTGTTCCAGAGGGTGGGCGCCGCCACAGAGAAGGCTCTCCCCTGGGGGTTGCCAGCCAACATTGTCTGGCGGACGGCACCCGGAGGAGGCCCACTCTGTGCGAGCGTACTGGCCAGTGGGAGGCTATTGGTGGCAGAAGGCGGTCTCGTAGATACCCCGGCCCTAAGCCATGGAGCGCTTTAACAGAATAACAGAGTTGGAAGGGACCTTGGAGGTCTTCTAGTCCAACCCCCTGCTCAGGCAGGAAACCCTACATCACTTCAGACAAATGGTTATCCAATCTCTTCTTAAAATCTTCCAGTGATGGAGCACCAGAGGTGGGTTTCAGAAGGTTCTGACCAGTTCTGGAGAACCGGTAGCGGAAATTTTGAGTAGTTCAGAGAACCGGTAAATGCCACCTTTGACTGGCCCTGCCCCCATCTATTCTCTGCCTCCCAAGTCCCAGCTGATCGGGAGGAAATGGGGATTTTGCAGTATCCTTCCCCTGCCATGCCCACCAAGCCACACCCACCAAGCCACACCCACAGAACTGGTAGTAAAATTTTTTGAAACCCATCATTGTGTGGAGTACCCGCAACTTCTGAAGGCAGATCGTTCCACTTATTAATGGTTCTCATTGTCAGGAAATTTCTCCTTAGTTCTAGGACGCTTCTCTCCTGTTTTTTAAAAAAGTTTTTTTTATTTTTTATTTTTTACAAACATATCAATGCGAGAACAGTGTGGCACCTGGATGTCATACATTCTAATACAAATAAGATTAATAGCATTAGTCATAGTTATTACTTTCAATCCAACTTATATATTTCTAATAGTAATACATATTTATATAATGCAATCTATCCTTATTCAATTATTCCATGTTTTCTCTTATTATTACTCTTATTTTATTATGTTCTAATAGAAATAAAACTAATAGCATTAGTCATAGTTATTCCTTTCAATCCAATTTATATATTTCTAATAGTGATACATATTTATATAAAGTTGCAATATCCTTATTCAATTATTCCATGTTTTCTCTTATTATTCTCTTATTTTATGATATAAAAGTGTATACACTAATATTCCCCTTTTCTCTTATTTCTATCTCTTATTCTAACTTTTAATCATGTCATCCTTTGTTAAAAAACATTTTCTTTCTGTTCTACCTAACTTCTAATCATGTCACCTACCTACAAAAAAGAAAGAAAGAAAGAAAGAAAGAAAAGAAAGAAAAGAAAGAAAAAAAGAAAGAAAGAAAGGAAAGAAAGAGGAAAAGGAAGGCAAATCAGAACAACACCAAAAGCAAAGAATCATCTATCCATCATCTCTTGCCCACTTCAATACTATGCTTTTTTCTTTTTGACCTGTCTTCCATATTCCTCTCTAAGATTTTTATCTCTTTCTATATCTGCTTCTTGGCTGTTCAGTCTGAGTTGCTTATCTCCTTGATTAGTTTCCATCCATTGCTTCTTGTCTTGTCTTCTGATGATTTGGAAATAGGTTGACGTTGACTCCCCTCTTCTTTGTGGCACTCCTTAGATATTGGAACACTGCTATCATGTCACCCATAGTCCTTTTCTTTATCAGACTAGACATACCGTATTCCTGCAGTCATTCATCACATGTTTTAGCCTTCAGTGAAGAGATCTACTCTAAGGCTTTAGACTGAAATGTTACTTAGTGATCGTTTTTTAAAAAATAACCTTACAAAAGTAATGCATCTGTTGGGATGCACATTTTCTCATTTCTAGCAGAGCAGAAGATCCTCTTAACTTAATGGATAGCAAATGAGAGTTGTTTGCTACTCAAAAATAGTCTCCACTCTTCCTTGCGCTTGTTAAAAAAAAGTGTGGGCGTGAACTTTGTGGTCCCTATTGCTGTTTCTTATTCTACCTCTGTTCCCAATTCACTGCTATAGTGTGATTTTCCTATAAGGCAATTGTCAACCCTGAAGCAGACATGGCTGAGGCCATCTTTGTGGCAGGGTTGCCAGAAGGCAGAAGAGGGGACAGGGATGGGGGGAATAGTTAGCTGGGGTTTTGTAGTCAAAACAAAAAGTTTTCCTGTGGGAACCAAGGTCATTCCAGCAGGTGGCCGGGAGAGGAGGATTGAAGTAACCAAGCAACTGGCCAACACCTCTATTGGACAATGTGACTGATGACTTGGGAGAAGAGGAAAATGTTCATTTTTTTAAACAGGTGAAAACCACGGGAACTTTCAGAGTTGGTTTTCACCAGTTGTACCAATATGATGTATCCGATAAATTGTTCTTGGAGGAATCTACCTGCCTCAGAATTCTGCTTTCAATGGGTGCATTACTTGGAGCGCTGACAGCAATTGATAGCAAACCTCTCAGATTTTGCATGCCTTGTGGCTACGGTGTGCAAAGAAGTAGAAAATTCTGTTTAAGCAAAGATAGCGGAGCACGAGTTAAAAACAGGCCGATGGCTGTTTTCCTAATAGTCTCTTTCTCTTACACACACATTCTTTTTTTTTTTTTTTTTTTTTGGCACAAAGGAAATTGGTGACTGGACTTTACTATCTGGCTCCCATTAAGAAATTGACTATAGATGATCTCTGCAGTCAAGCATCATTTGCCCTTGATAATTCATTCTTTAAGTGCAGATTCTGTCCAGATGCAACTATAAATGGCATCTCTGAGGCTACTGCCTGCTTTCCATTCCTGTAGATTGTTTATTTTCAAGACAGGATTATTCCTATAGTACATTTATGGCCCATTTCGTCTCTGCACACTTAAGGCATTGTACAAAGAGGGGTTTCACTAGACCACAGTGAATTGAATAGAGTCTTCCATGTCCAAGTTCAAAACATTAATCAGATTACCACACTGATTCTCATGGAACTGGGTTGGCTTTTTAGAAAAAGCAGGGTGCGGACAATGTTTAATTGTTATGGACCGTGGCTCGGTTGTATTTTCTTTTGAAGGTGGGACTGTCATTGCGATCTGGTTGAGGATTCAAAGCAACATGCTCTCAGGGCTGGATTTGGGGGGATTATGGGTTTTTCCTTTTTTAAAAGCTGCATTAAACTCGTTTTAGTCCATATGGCAATATTTGTGAATGTTTCACTTCAACCCATTAGGAAATATTTCTGCTGATTTTTGGTTAGAACCGAGTTCCTGCCCTGCAGAATAGAGGTTACAGGCCACTGATTGTCGTCCCCTAAACCAGAAGATTCCTTCCAATAGAGAAACATCCTTTGTAAAAGTAGAACATGAAGTTACCTTAGAAAAACAGATACTGTATTTTTCAGAGTATAAGACGCTCCGGAGTATAAGACGCACCTTAGTTTTGGGGGAGGAAAATTGGGAAAAAAAATTCTGCCTCTGCCTACCAGGTATTCATTTGGCTAGCGTCCTTAGCCTAGTCAGCTTCAGCACATTAGTTCGCTGGTTGTGAGCGCGCACACACTCATTGCGGCTGATAAGCAGCTTCCAAAGCACAGCTGATCATTGGAGGGAGCTCCATTGAGTCAAGCAGGTGAAGCGCGGAAGCGGTAAGTCAAGGCAGCAGCTGTTCTGGGTTGCCATTTTGGGCTGCACGCCTCACATTTTTAGGCTCCAAATGCTCCGTTTGAGAGCTGTTCAAGGCTGTGGGGATTGCCAAAGTACATTGCAGCTGATCGCCGCCCAAAAACACAACATGCAGAGGTGAAAAACGGGGTGTGTGGAGGCCTGAAACACAATGCACAGAGACTGAAAATGCTGTGCACGGAGCCCAAAAAAACTCAAGCCATTGTCTGTGGCAGTGGTGGGTTCCTCCCGGTTCGGTCTGGTTCGGCTGAGCCGCTAGTGGTGACGATATGACGTCACCGAACCAGTTCTCCCCCCTGCCCTCCCCGCCCACATTATTCTTACCTTTTATTTGGTCCCACCCCCAATTTATTGCTGCCTCCTGAGTCCCAGCTGATGACTAGAGGGAAAAAAACTGTTTAAACTCTTGCCGCGGGGCTTCAAATGGCCGTCCTACAGCTGATCAGTGTTAAAAGCAAACAAATGAGTCGGGTCGTAAGTGCAAGGACTGGTCGTAAGTGCAATGACCTTCCAGAAATGACTCTGACCAGCTAGCCACGCCCACCTAGTCACATGACCTCCAAGCCACACCCACAAAATAAGCCACACCCACAGAACCGGTAGTAAAAAAATTTAGAACCCACCCCTGGTCTGTGGCAATCTCTACAGCCAGGAAGAGGACGTGCAGAGGCTGAAGAGAGGGGGCTGGCGGGTGGACGGGGCTACATTCAGAGTATAAGACACAACCAAATTTTCAGCCTCTTTTAGTGGGAGGGAATGTGCATCTTATACTCTGAAAAATACAGTACTTCATCATATGGACATCTGCAATCCATGAATTGATACACCCTAGTTTCAGCACTGAGGATTTATGATGATTGGAAGTTAAACCAATGGGAATGATGTTTTCACCATGCCATTTCTGGTCCTCTTTAAAAAAAAATTGGAGGAACTCAGCTTTTATTTGTCTTTACTAAGGCTATCTTTTTTTAAAAAAAAATTCCTAAGAAGTTTTTAAAAATGCATTCTAGCTCTGTTCCTGATTTGGCCCTTCCAGTGTGAAAAAAATAAACCCCAAATTTTATGGTTTGTGATGGCTGGCACTGAACTTTCTTGCTCCCAAGGCATCAAGATTTGTATATGAAGAATGTAATTTTGCATTTTGGCTCAGCTGGCTGCACATCAGGAGACAAGCACAACATGGTTTCACACAAACAAGTGTAAATCACCCTCCTTCAATATTTTCAGATGCCTCTTTAGCTGTCAGGCAACAAGGCATGGTGTTTGCATGAGAATCACCATATGCTATGAATTATTATTATTATTATTATTAATCATGTCCTAGTATTAGCGAAAGCTGGGTTTTTTTAATAAAAAGGGCAGGAGAAACATTCCAAGGAACAGATAAATAAAACAGAAATATATCTCCTCTTAAAGAGTATTTCCATTTCACAAGCAGAGATGGAGCAGGTTGGTGGGTAGAGTTGGAGATACAGCTGCTTTTGAATAACAAGATACTTAGAGGGACTTCCTAACCTGCGCCGTGGTGGCGCAGTGGTTAGACTGCAGTACTGCAGGCTACTTCTGCTGACTGCCTGCAATTTGGCAGTTCAAATCTCACCAGGCTCAAGGTTGACTCAACCTTCCATCCTTCCGAGGTGGGTAAAATGAGGATTGTTGGGGGCAATAGGCTGACTCTGTAAACCACTTAGAGAGGGCTGTAAAGCATTGTAAAACGGTAAATAAGTCTAAGTGCTATTGCTAAGTAGTGTGATAAACTCAAACAGGCTTGTTTGGGTTCTCCATGAGTTCTTTAGGCCCTGTGATCCAAATTATCGGAACAAGATCTTCTCCCAGCAATTTATTTACAGATTGTAGTTGCATGTTCTTCTCACATGTTCTCTGAATACCAACAAAGAAATACATTTCCTGGGATTACCTTAAACGGACAGGTTGCAGCAGCTCTGCTGTGAGTGGAGGGAGAAAAGTTTGGGTTCTCTCTGCTGAATTTAACGTTGAATTCTGTGGAATATCGAGTGGCCGGAAGGGCCGAGGGAGTGGCTAGAAGAGGTAAGCGGTGACCTGGTGACTGGGCGGGCATGGGCAGGGCCAACTAGGGGTGATTTTTACCAATTTGGTGAACTGATTCAAATCATCCCTACTGGTTTGCTCGAGCCGGTCTGATCTGGTCGAATTTCACCATTGCTTCAGATGTACAATTTGTCTCACTTTAAAGTGGATTTATGGAAAGGAGAGACTGTAAACTTGTCTCATTTCACACATCAGCCTTGAAATTTGACCTGGTGGGTCCCATGTGTCATGGACTTTTTTAAATTTAGAAGAAGGTATCTGGATACTCCCATTTGATCTTTGTACCAGGTAACCTGGTACAACAATTGCAAATCGGAAAGCAACATCAAGCACAAATTTGAAATGTTTTATTGCTGGATCATAAAGTTTCTGATAATAGTAGGGAATTGAGTAAATAATTACCTACAGAATACTTAGAACTTCACAGGTTCAAAGCTTCCATAAACCTGCTTTGTAAAAATGAGTTGCAATGATTTGCTTGCAGTGCCAGAGGTGCTCTCCAAAAGGCGACTGGAATTTCTTTCTTTATATTCTTCAATCGCTTAACAACCGACCTTCAGAGTGCTAACTGACCAGATGGCTGCAAAGAATATAAATCATTCTATTCCTCACCGGTCAGTAAAAACCGAAGAAGTTTCTTGGAGGAGAAGCAAATGCTTTCAAGGAAAAAATAAAGAGGAAAGTCCAGTTGAAAAGCATCTTTGGGACAATCATGACCTGAATGATTGAGAATCTCCATGGACAATCTGCTTGCAGGAAAAAGGCAGAGCCACAAGAGTTGTCTAAAACAGCCTAGAACTTGAACACCTGAGAATTCAACAGGCTGGGAAAGGGAAAGAATAAGAATAAGGAACACACACCTGAAGGAGATCCATCAAGGACCTGAAGGACCTTATATAGTTCCAGTGCAGACTTGGTTTGCTTAGGGACACTGGTGTCCTTTCCTTTCAAGGAAACATATTGACTCAGCCTTCCATCCTTCCGAGGTGGGTAAAATGAGGACCCAGATTGTTGGGGGCAAGATGCTGACTCTGTAAACCACTTAGAGAGGGCTGTAAAAGCACTGTGAAGTGGTATATAAATCCAAGTGCTATTGATGGCCTTGGCTTGGCCCATTGTAGGTGCCACCAAATTCTTGGGTTAGGTGTTCCACTAGAACCTGATCCTTCATCAATTCTCAGGCTTATAGCCTCACAAAGTTGCTGCAGATACCATATTACTTATTGGCTCTGCAGGCCAATAGCTACTCTGGTGTGTCCCTTCAACTTCAGTGGATTCAGAGGAGACCATAACATGTACTGACTCTTTGCTGCTTAGACCGCGACTTTTGCCGTCTTCTCTTTCTCTCTGGAGTTATCAATAGCACTGGCAGTAATCTGGCTTTGATCTCTCTGCCAATTCGTTGACTGCTCTTCAGTCTCTCTCTCTCTCACCACGAGTAACTTCTTTGCAATCTGACTTTGGACCGTACAAATATACCTTTGTCTCTTTCAATTTCTAGCTTCAAACACACAGTAAGACATTGCCCACAAATCTTCCTTTTCATTCCTGGCATTGCCTAGAGTGTAAGGGAATAAATAAGCTATATTTATTTCCCCTAAACTGAGTTCACTAGGACCATCTTTCCATTCTGAGATTAAAATATCCCTGTAGCATGAGGCGATAAATTGAAGCTTTAAGTATGTGTCATTCCTTTCATCAGATACAGATGAGACCAAAACTCCAGCAGCAGTAAGTAATACCTGATATATCTCCTGGCTCCAGAGATTAAGACAAGAGAACAGATCCCCCACACCCCGCTTCCCTTATTCCTAGTTGCTGAATCCAGTGGCAAATGATTCACTGGAAATCTAAACCGGGAGAAACAAAATAAACACATGATTTGATCTCTGACCACTCGTGTTCATGTCAGAAGTACCAAAGCTTTTTGTGATGATTCCCATAGATGCTTCCCCAAATGCCTCTCCAGATGGTAATTCAGAGGAGGATGAGCCAGTCCCAGGCATGTCAGGAGGCGAGGCGGCTGATGGTTCTCAGGCGGGGACTGTGAGTCTGAGCGAAGGGGAGTGTTCCCAGGGAGAGCGACCAGACAAGCAGTTGGCTGAGAGTGATTTGGCTGAAGGGCAGCTACAGCAGGACATCCCTGAGGCTTCAGGTGGGGAAAGCATGCAGCTATAGCTGGTAAGGGGACGCGGTGGCTCAGTGGCTAAGATGCTGACCTTGTCGATCAAAAGGTCGGCAGTTCAGCGGTTCGAATAGGGTGAGTTCCCATTACTTGTCCCAGCTTCTGCCAACCTACCAGTAACTGTTATTCTAATAGCAAATCTGTCATATAAGTTATTGCATTACATTCTTGATTAAATTATCTTTCCATTGATATATAATTTTATAGTACTACTCCCAAAGAAAGTGGTGTTATTAGCTATTTTTAGAAAATACACTTTTCCCAAAAGGTTTCCACAATTTTAGCTACTACTGTACAATACAGCCATTTTGCTTCTTTCAACAAATATTCAGCAGTCCATATGCTACCCATTACCTTACTACCGATGTTTGTACTTATTAAAATGCCTCCATCCATCTCCCCATCTTTAGTGCACATTCTACTAAATAGACACATCCATCTACCTTTCACCATTTCTGTACAACCTGTAATGATTTTCTTTCCCCTGAAAAAATACAACTATCTTGGTTTCTAAGACATTCATTTTCAGATCGCTATTCCTTGTTGCATCATACAATGGATCTAAAATTTGCAGAAAACCTTTTGGCTTCTCGCTCAACAACCTGACAACAGCAGCAACATTCATTTACATCCCAACTAACACAATGTGTGGATATAGTGGTGTAAGAGTTAAAGTGTTGGACTAGACTAGGGAGATCTGGTTTTAAGTCCAACCATTCTTGGTCCAGGAAACACCTTTGTCCCAACTTATTTCACAAAGTTATTGTGGAGAAAAATTGGAGAAGGAAGTGCTAAATGTGCTGCTTTGAGCTTCTGGAGGAAAGGAAAGATATAAAAAACAACAATGAGTCATTATAAGCATCCGTTATATCCAGAAATATATTAAATGGCATTCTTACTTCCTATCAAAGTCTTTACAGATTAAAATGAATAAATTAATACATCAATAGGTATGTGCTAGTCGTTCCCGACTCTAGGGGGCGGTGCTCATCTCTGTTTCAAAGCCAAAGAGCCAGCGCTGTCTGAAGACGTCTCCGTGGTCATATGGCCGGCATGACTAAACACCAAAGGTGCACGGAATGCTGTTACCTTCCCATCAAAGGTGGTCCCTATTTTTCTACTTGCATTTTTTACGTGGTTTCAAACTGCTAGGTTGGTGGAAGCTGGGACAAGTAACGGGAGCTCACCCCGTTATGCGGCCCTAGGGATTCAAACCGCTGAACTGCCGACCTTTTGATTGACAAGCTCAGTGTCTTAGCCACTGAGCCACCACGTCCCTCAATACATCAATAGGATCATTATTAAAAAAGACTTGGGTTTGGTTCTGACTTCACCCAAAGTTTTGAGGAAACAAACTTTGGCATTTATTCAAAGAGAGACTGTCAGCCTGGAAAAAACTAGCACAACCCAGTATTGAGACCACATCAATAGTGCTCACTTGTTTAATGCTGGGCCAAACTGCATGTTCTTGTTTCATTTTCCCTGTTGGTGATGATGACAAAATAGTTGCTCAATATGTTCATAATTCCCATCCCCAGGTAGCTCTTCTGAAGCTATATTCTTCTTCACAGATGTTTAGCGCTTTAAATGTTTGAAGCATTGCAGATACACAGCCTACCTGAAATCTTTGTAACAATTTTGGAAAAGAGAAAAAGGAAAGGTGTGTGGGAGATGACCAGGCTGAGCCTGAAAGAAAGGTCAAATGCATCATCAGTCATGAGTCCCTTCATGCCCACAAAAGATCTAAATCCAGCCCACATTGAATTCCTTTGATTCTTATCTACCACCAATTTGCTTTGACTGTTAGTAGTTCAGATTCTTGTCGAGAGCTTAAGCTTGCAGTAAATCTTTATATCCATTTGAACTGCCTGGATCACCTGATTTCCCTGGCACTTGACAGGATGGTTGAAAACTATTATTAAGGGAAGAAGCCCCCTCCCTCCTGCAACTTTGGACTACATTCTACCATGTCAAGGCAATTTTGCATAGCAACCAACTTCACCTCTCTTTCTCTCACTGTTTCTGGAGGAAAGGATAGGGTGGGTGGGATAACACACACACCCCCTCCATAAAATCATGATTCTGGCTCCGATGATATTGTTTGCTGTGATTACCATATTTTATTGATTTTATTGTAATTTCTTTGATTGCTGTGAACCAATCAGAGTCATAGGGAGTCACGTGGATTAAAGCAATACTTTTAATATTCTTAAACAACAATCTCTATCCTGGAACTGCAGATAGGACCTATCCTAGATCCTTCAGAAGGACTTGATAAAGTAAAGGTAAAGGTTCCCCTCGCACATGTGTGCTAGTCGTTCCTGACTCTAGGGGGCGGTGCTCATCTCCGTTTCAAAGCCGAAGAGCCAGCGCTGTCCAAAGACATTTCTGTGGTCACATGGCCGGTAGGACTAAATACCAAAGGCGCAGGGAACGCTGTTACCTTCCCACCAAAGGTGGCCCCTATTTTTCTACTTGCATTTTTACATGCTTTCGAACTGCTAGGCTGGCAGAAGTTGGGAGAAATAACGGGAGCTCACTCCATTACGTGGCACTAGGGATTTGAACTGCCGAACTGCCAACCTTTCTGATTGACAAGCTCAGCATCTTAGCCACTGAGCCACCACATCCCTTGATAGGTGGACAAAAATGCCAGATCCAGTCTAAACATCTGGCTGATTGTGACCAACTATAATAATTAGCCTTCTGAGGAAGATGGGCAGTTAAGAAGTGTGAAATGCAAACAAACAAACAAATAAATAAATAAATTTCAGAGCTTTCCTTAACTGACTTCCTTCAGCAAGGATTCTTGACTTTTCTAAATATTTCTATTTCTATTTCTAAATATTCAGGCCATGCTCTCCCCCTTTTCTGATAAGTGAAACAAACTGTAGAAGAACAAAAGTAGGGCCTTACTTAATGACTACATTAAGTCAAGCTAAGAACCCTCAGTGAATAAATCAATAAAGGAAAGCTCTTAAAAACAATGAAGATGAAGGCTGAATATGGAAAAGAAACAATTGAAAACCGATTTGTTAATTGGAAGAACAAGGCAATGCATGGTCAATATTTGGAGGATATAGAAGGAAAAACTATTTAAAACCCCCACATAGAATTGGTTACAAACAGGAGAGTTAAGGAAAGAAATTAAAGGCTTTATTTTAGCGATTCAAGAACAAACTTTGCCAACTGATTGCATAAAGACAAAAATTCAATACATAATGAACAACGGCAAATATCATCCTGAAAGGATGAAACGATTGACTAATTGATCAGTGGCTTCAATAAAACTTCACAAAATGACTACAAGCAGTGCCCTAATCAAGTTTCCAAAAGTCAGTCAGTCAGTCAGTCAATCGATCGGTTAGTCGGTCAGTCAGTCAGTCAGTCAATCAGTCAATCAGTCAATTGGTCGGTCAGTCAGTCAGTCAGTCAGTCAGTCAGTCAGTCGGTCGGTCGGTCGGTTGCTCAGTCAGTCAGTCAATCAGTCAATCAGTCAGACAGTCAGTTGGTCGGTCAGTCAGTCAGTCAATTAGTCAGTTAGTCAATCAATCAATCAATCAATCAATCAGCCAGCCAGCCAGCCAGTCAGTCAATCAGCCGGTCAGTCGGTCAGTCAGTCGGTTGGTCAATCTGTCAATCAGTCAATCAGTCAATCAGTCGGTCAGTCAGTCAGTCAGTCGGTTGGTCAGTCAGTGAGTCAATCAGTTGGTTGGTTGGTTGGTTGGTTGGTCAGTCAGTCCATCTGTCAGTCGGTCAATTTCTATAACCAAATTAGCCAATGCAAATTGTGCATTGGAAACTTTGCCAGAAGTTTGGGTTTGAAAATAATAAAAACTACTGGAAACATTAAGTTGAGAATATTTTGGAAAATGAGCAGGTTAAGCTCTTATGGGACTTTAAGATCTAAACAGACAGGCATCTTGTTCATAACATGCTTGATATAAACAGTTATTAAAAAGAAGAAACTCCGGTTCACTGATGTTGCTGTACCAGATGATGCTAGGATTGAGGAAAAACAATTGGAAAAAAAATTAAACAAAATATCGGGAGTTGGAGATCGAACTGAACACTTATGGAAAATAAAAATCTATTTTTATACCGATCATGGCTGAAGCTTTCAGGGATGCCCTCAATATCTAGAAATATTGAATTTATCAGACCGGAACGCACCAATTTTATTTAACAAAAACCCACCCTGTTTTGCATTGCCTATAATCTTAGACATCACATTAATCAGTCTCAGCTCCTTGGTTAGGACTTGAATTATTAAGTTTCCATCCATTTTACGGTGTGAATCTAGCTATAGACTACCCATAGATAATAAAATAACCACACTCTCGTATAAAGAGGAAAATGTTGGTAAGATCCTATGGTACCTTGGTTTAAGAAAGGTAGTTGGAATATTAAAAGCAAAGAGATACAATGAGGAGAGTGTTAGACTCTCTGCCATGCAGCCCCAAAATAAATTATGCAAAGCTTTCTTTCCACATTTTTTCCTCCAAAGGAGCTGCTGAGCCAAAAGTCAAATAACTGGGCTTGTGAAGCCCATTGGAAGGCCTATGGTGTCATAAGGCTAAAAGGAGCGCAACATAAAGATCAGATTGATGTCATGCTTCTGTGTGGAAGGGATCTTAGCCCTTCAATAGGTCACCCGAAAATAGTTTCTCAAAGTTTGGAGTTTTCAAAAGTTTTCATTTTGCCGAGAGAAGAATTAGAAGCTTAAAAGCTTTCCCACTATCCTATAACTGGACACTTCATCCAACAAAAAGTATCTTTAATACTTTTATTATTTATTTGTCCCTGTTTTAATTGGTTTTGATTAGGATTTTCTTTTATTATTGTGTATTTTTTAACTTGTGTTCGCCGTCCTGAGTCCTTTGGGCATATAAATATTTGTAAATAAATAAATAAATAAATAATTCAGATCCTGTAAAATAAGCTGGGTGCCAACCTTTGAGGTAGACCAGATTTGAACACTGAAGTCACAAGTACTAAAGTAAATGTAAGTATAACTTTATTGCTTAGCGCATTGTAAGCCGCCCTGAGTCTCCAGAGAAGGGCAGCATATAAATCAAATTTAAAAAAAAATTGTCATTGCATGTATATACACAGTATACCCATACAACGAAATTCACTTAACACCCAAAGACCAGGTCCAACACACATAACAATCCCCAAACAAACTCCCATCCACCACAAATTCCCGGCCCCTGAACCACCCAACCATCCACACAACAGACCAAGTAATGCTGTCCAACAGCTCACTGATGGTGGCCCTTTAGTTCATTGTTGAGTGCAATTATAGCTCTGGGATAAAAACTATTCAGAAAACATGTGGTCCGAGTTTTAATTGTTCTGTATCTCCTGCCAGAAGGCAACAGTCCAAAAAGATTGTAAGAAGGATGGGAAGAGTCTCTGAGAATGTTATGCAACTTTTTCAAACAGCGAGATTCGAAGATGTCGTCCAGGGCTGGTAGCTGGAGTCCGATGATATTCTGGGCCGTTTTAATGATTCTCTGTAGAGCTTTTTTGTCCGCTACAGAGCTGCTCCTATACCATGCAAGAATGCCGTATGTCAGGACACTCTCAATGGTGCTGCGATAGTAGGAGAGAAGTAGATGCTGAGATAGATTTATCTTCCTGAGCATTCTCAGGAAGTACAGCCTCTTCCGTGCCTTCTTCGCAAGCATGTTAGGATTCATAGTCCATGAGAGGTCCTCCAAGACATAAATGCCCAGAAATTACCTTTATTACAGAATTACACTGACTGAATTTTGCAACTCCGAAGGTGCCTCCTGCCATCCTGGCTGTTATCCTAAAGAGGATGGGGGTGGGGGGGTCAGGTCTGGGTCGTTTTTTTCAAATTACAGGTAGTCCTCGACTTACAACAGTTCATTTAGTGATGGTTCAAAGTTATAACGGCACTGAAAAAATGGCACAACCATTTTTTTTTTAAAAAAAAATTTGATTTATAAGCCGCCCTTCTCCGGAGACTCAGGGCGGCTTACAATGCGTTAAGCAATTTTCCACACTTATGCAACCATTGCAGCGTCTCCATGGTCATGTGATCAAAATTCAGCCACTTGGCGACTGACTCATGTTTAGGACGGTTACAGAGTTCCATGGTCATGTGATCACTTTTTGGGACCTTCTGACAAGCAAGGCCATTGGGGAAGCCAGATTCAATGAACGACTATGCTGCTAACTTAACAACTGCAGTGATTCAAGTGGACAACTGTGGCAAGAAAGGTCGTAAAATGGGGCAAAACAACAACTGTCTCACTTAGCAACAGGGATTCTGGGCTCAATTGTGGTTGTAAATTGAGGACTACCTGTACATTTCTCCCTAGGACAGTGATGGCTAACCTTTTTGCCATCGTGTGCCAAAAGCGGGGAGGTCTCGTGCGTGTGTGCCCACACCCATAATTATATGTGCCCTGCCCCCTGCGCATGCGTGTGCAAACCCCCCCCGTTGCTCCCCCCACTTTTGGCACGCAATGGCCCAGTGGGCCTGGTAGGCCTGTTTTTTTCTCTCCCCAGGCTCCAGAGCCTCTCTAGCAGCCTGGGGAGGGTGAAAACGGCCTTCCCCATCCCCGCGGAGGCCCTCTGGAGGCCAGAAACGGCTGTCGAGAGCCCTCGACACGTCGTCGGGAAGTAGCGGTCCTAACCCCAATACGCACCTGGACTCGATGACTCTCGATGACTCTGTAGCGGCACGAGGGGGGGGCGTGGCGACAACATATCCTCACGGGGGTGAAGGGGGGTGTTAATCCCAAGCACACAGGCGGTCGGTCACCCCGCGGCCGGGATAGGGCTATACCTTTAACTCTCCCCTCTCCGGCGGCACATGCGCTGTGACCACCCAATCCAGAAGGGCGTATACTTTAACGGCGCGAATGTTTAAAAGGCGTTGGTAGGCAGCCGCTCCCAACGCCGACTTTGTGCACATCGCACCATTGTCATCTACCGTAGCCGTTGTGACCTGCTTGGATTAAAGACTTCATGCACACACGAACTGGCATTAGAGTCATCTTTTTCTTTTGGGTGAAGCAACGAACGGGGGGTTTGACAGAAAAGTCGGCGTTTGCTTTCATCCGGTACGAGCGGCTGGAGCGTGTCGAGCATGGCGGAAGGCACGACAGCCGGTTCACCGGGACTAGACGCCGAGGCGGCAGGGGACGTTGCGGCGGAACCTGCGGTGGACGGTCAGGAAGAGGCGGCGGGCCCGCCAACAGTTAAACCCAAGGAGAAGCCACGGCAGATGGGGATGGCGAACGCTGAGGTGGCTGAACCTGGAGCTGGACATCCCAAGAAGTGGGATTGGGGCCAAACCCTGTTCTAACCGGGGCCGGACGACTACCCCCCCAAAGCAGTGAGCCCTCGTTCCAGGGGTGGAGGGAGAGAAGGTGGCTGGACGGGGATGAAACGGAGAGGAGCCATTCCACGGGCCTGGGGGCTTCCACTTTGGACATTCTCCGTGAGAAATTTGGCGAGGCAAGTTTTAAGGACGCCCCTCCAAGACAGTCGGGGGTACCTGTTCGGGACACACGATATGGGCGGGGGGAGCCCCAGAGTAGTTTTGACTCCCGGTTTCATCTCGCCAGTCCACAGCTGAGACTCGGCGGTAGGGGCTCCTCAGTTCCCGAGCCTGTGTTTTCACAAGGGGGGGATCAGTCAGCATCCCGACAGCAGGGACAAACTCAGGCAGTTCAGACCTGGGCGGAGTTCCGTGGCCAACCAAGGCAACACCAAGGGGGAGGTGGTTTCGGAGCAGAACAAGACGCCCCGGCTCCTGTCTGGGCACCTGCAGTAAACCAAACCCACCGACAGTTTTGGGGCCCTCCCCCCTTGCAAGCGATGTTTGACGGTAATGCAGACAGAGTATCCCTGTTTCTAAGTCAGGTCCTAAGTTACATAGATTTGTATGGCCATTTGTACCCATCGCAATGGGCCATCATAGTCGCTGTTACTACCGTTTTGACAGGGGAAGCAGCGGATTGGGTCGCTGATCTGCACAGCGACCACGCCAAAGAGCTGACAGACGTAGGGCTTTTTCTGGAAGCGCTACGCTTACGCTTTGAGGATCAGTCAAGGACACAGTTGTTGGAAGGGGAGCTAGTGGCCTTATGTCAGGGGGGACGGCCAGCGAGGCAGTACGTTAAGGAATTCCGTACAGTAGCTGGGCGTCTAAGAGCGTGGCCCGAATGGCTATTGGTGCACCAATTTCGATTAGGCCTGGATAGGGACCTCAGGCAGGCATGTGTGTATCGGGGGTTGGGGCCCAAATTGTCAGATTGGTTCCACGCAGCGGTGGACTTAGACGTCGGATTGAGGGAATTCCGAACTCGTGGACTGGCCACTTATCTCCCACCAGGCCGGCGGAGCACGGACAAGCCGTCTGGTGCCCCGACAACCAGTGTAGCACCTCCACGCTCTCTGGTCCCGGTGGGGCGGGGCTCGATCTGGTGTTTCCGCTGTAACCGATTGGGCCATCGAGCAGCCGAATGTCCCTCCCCAGCAATCACACCTGGTAAGAGTACGCCAACCGGGCCTAGAGGACGAGAACGGGCTCGTTCTTAATCGGACTGGTCCAGGGCTACAACACCAACCGTGTCCAAAAGACCTCGAGCAGGGACGGAGACACCCCGTGAGCAAGACACCACTCCAGGAGCCTCCGAAAGTAGCGATAATGACGCTCCTGTTGACTCTATGGTGAGTGATCCAATACAACCCTTTATTATCCCGGTCATACTCAGACACCCCCACACCCGAAAAACAGTCCGACAGGGCGCCCTAATAGACTCTGGGTGTACTCGGTGTCTTATCCGGGAGACTGTGGCCAAAGAACTGGGTCTCCGCATACTAAACCTGGCCAACCCTATTCGTTTTGAGCAAATGGACGGGTCTCTGCTGGGGGGAAACCGGCGACCCGAGTTACCGAATTAGTGACGTTGGGCATTGGGGAGCATTGGGAAACCATTCGGTTTGTGGTCGTTGAGACTATGGTAGAACCTGTCATATTAGGCCTGGCATGGTTGGATAAGTGGAGGCCCACTATATGGTGGGAAGGGGGTTTCCGGCGGATCCGGTTGAGTGTGGGTCCAGAACCAGAACCAGAGGCATCAGTGGGACAGGGAGGATCCCGAGTGGGTGGAGTAGTTAGTCCACCTTCTACAACGTACCCGGATGTGTACAAAGATCTTGAGGTGGTCTTTAAAGAGGAAGAGTGTGAGGTGTTGCCACCCCATAGACCTACTGACTGTGCTATAGAGTTAAAGCCAGGTGTTACTCTACCCAAACCACGTATGTATGCCATGACCAAACCTGAATTGGAGGAGTTAAGGCGCTACATCGATAGGAATCTGGCCAGAGGCTTTACCAACCCAGCCGTTCCCACCTGGCCGCACCCGTGCTATTTCGGGAGAAAAAGGACGGGGGACTAAGATTATGTGTGGACTTCCGTGGACTGAACGCAGTTTGTGTTGAGAACTTATACCCCCTTCCTTTAATGAAGGATCTTCTGGCCATTCTATCAACGGGAAGGATATTTACAAAACTGGACCTCCGTGAGGCGTACTATAGAGTGCGAATAAGGCCTGGTGACGAATGGAAAACAACATTCAACTGCCCGCTGGGGAGCTATAAATTTCGCGTCATGCCTTTTGGCTTACAAGGGGCCCCAGCCGTGTTTATGCAGGTGATAAACGAGGTCTTACATGAACATTTGTATCGGGGGGTTCTCGTATACCTCGACGATATCCTTATATACACCAAGACAATGGAACAACATGTGGCGTTGGTGCGGCAAGTATTGACCAAACTGCTCCGTGCTAAATTGTTTGTCAAGCTATCAAAATGCGAATTTCATCGCAGACAGCTTGATTATCTAGGATATCGCATTTCTGAAGCCGGGGTGGAAATGGATCCAAAGAAGGTGAGCACGGTTTTGGAGTGGCAAGCACCCACGACACGAAAGCAGTTACAGAGCTTTCTTGGATTCGCTAATTTCTACCGGCAGTTCATCCCTGCTTTTGCGCACATAGCTCTCCCATTGACCGACCTGCTACGGACGAAGGGGTCGGGGGTTAAGGTGAGACCGGGCCAAGTACTCTGCTGGACTCCAGCCTGCCAAAAGGCCTTTGAGGCATTGAAAACATTGTTCGCACAGTCACCTATATTGAGACACCCAGACCCTGCTTTACCATTTGTTGTGCAAGCAGATGCAAGTGACGTAGCAGTTGGCGCGGTCCTGTTACAAAAAACCCCCGAAGGAGACTTACATCCTTGCGCCTATACGTCACGCAAATTTTCCGTTACTGAAAGACGCTGGGCGATCTGGGAAAAGGAGGCTTTTGCAGTACGCTGGGCTTTACTGACCTGGCGACATTTGTTGGAAGGTAGTGGTATTGCGTTTGAAGTATGGACGGACCATAAAAACCTAGAAGCCTTACAAAACCCCAGGCGGTTGTCCCCGAAACAGGTTCGGTGGGCACAATACTTCCAACGGTTTGATTTCCGGTTGCGATATGTTCCGGGGGGACGGAACTTTCTAGCAGATGCGCTGTCTCGTCTACCACAATGCTGCCAGGAAACCAACGAGCGTGCCAGACATTCTACACTGGATTGGATTCCACATGGAAAGAGGAGCTGCAAAGGCAGCTAACCACGGATACCTGGTTTAGGGACAATAAACAAACAACAACCCAACGAGATGGGTTTGCTTGGATGGGGGATAAACTATATGTTCCTGAGGCTCTACGACAATCCGTGTTGTACAGGTGTCACGATACGAAAACAGCTGGCCACTTTGGCTTCCAGAAGACGTTACATCTGGTGCGCCGACAATTTTGGTGGCCACAATTTAGGAAAGACGTCGAACAATATGTAAAGAGTTGTAGAACATGTGTTGCAGCAAAACCCCGCGTAGGAAAACCTCTTGGCCTCCTACAACCTGTGGCAGAACCCACACGACCCTGGGATGAGATCGCGATGGATTTCATTGTCGATCTCCCGGAAAGTAATGGTAATACAGTAATATGGACCATCGTAGACCTCTTCTCGAAACAGGCCCACTTTATCCCATGCTCTGGGCTGCCATCAGCCCGCAAATTAGCCAGAATGTTCATATGGCACGTATATCGGCTACACGGGGCTCCTCAGCGTATCATCTCAGATAGGGGTGTTCAATTCACCTCGAAATTCTGGCGGATGTTTGTGAAAATGATAGGGTCGTCACAGGGCTTGAGCTCAGGGTTTCATCCGTGTACCAATGGAGCAGCTGAAAGAGCAAATGCACTAGTAGAGCGATATCTACGTTGTTACGTGTCATATCAGCAAACCGACTGGTCTGAATTGCTCCCCTTCGCCGAAATAGCATACAATAACGCTGTACACGGTAGTACCGGGTATACCCCTTTCCAGATAGTGTCCGGAAAAGAATTTCCCGCAATACCCGAGCTGGAGGTCCGGGAGCAAAAACAGATGGCGCCAGATAAGTGGACTGATCATATATGGAAACAGTGGCCACATATACGAACGGCTCTAAATAAAGCAACAGAAGCATACAAACGTCAGGCGGATAAAAAAAGAACCGATCACAAACCTTTCACGGTGGGGGATCAGGTTTTTCTATCTACGAAATATCTTAAGTCGCATATACCTAGTAAGAAACTGGGCCCCAAATACCTAGGACCATTCCCTGTAGTACGCGTTATCAATCCCGTAACTGTGAAGTTAAAACTACCACCATTGCTAGGTAAGGTCCACCCTGTGTTCCATAGTAGCCTCTTAAAACCACATGAGTCTGTCCGGGACACTTTACCCAGACCTGGACCAGTGAACGGAAAGCACTATGAGATAGAAGAACTCCTAGACTCTCGACACAGGAGAGGTAAAACACAATACCTAGTCAAGTGGAAAGAGTACCCATTCGAGGATGCCTCGTGGGTCAGTGCCGATGATATACAGGCCAACCGGCTGATTAGGCACTTTCATACACACTTTCCACATAAGCCCGGCCCATAACAGGGAGGATAGGCGTCGCCCAAAACTGATGTTAATGTTTCCGTTTCTATTTTCCAGGAGCAGCCCTGGTAGGGGGAGCCGCCTGTCGAGAGCCCTCGACACGTTGTCGGGAAGTAGCGGTCCTAACCCCAATACGCACCTGGACTCGATGACTCTCGATGACTCTGTAGCGGCACGAAGGGGGGGCGTGGCGACAACATATCCTCACGGGGGTGAAGGGGGGTGTTAATCCCAAGCACACAGGCGGTCGGTCACCCCGCGGCCAGGATAGGGCTATACCTTTAACTCTCCCCTCTCCGGCGGCACATGCGCTGTGACCACCCAATCCGGAAGGGCGTATACTTTAACGGCGCGAATGTTTAAAAGGCGTTGGTAGGCAGCCGCTCCCAACGCCGACTTTGTGCACATCGCACCATTGTCATCTACCGTAGCCGTTGTGACCTGCTTGGATTAAAGACTTCATGCACACACGAACTGGCATTAGAGTCATCTTTTCCTTTTGGGTGAAGCAACGAACGGGGGGTTTGACAACGGCCCATTTGCCAACTTCCGGTGGAACTGGAAGGCCCGTTTTTTCCTTTCCCCAGGCTCCAGACCCTCTCTAGGAGCCCGGGGAGGGTGAAAACGGCCTTCCCCACCCCCCTGGAGGCCCTCCAAAGGCCAGAAACGACCTGTTTCCCTATTTCTGGTGGGCCCAGAAGGCCCGAAAATCAGCTGGCCATTACGCACATGTGCGCCAGAGCTGAGCTCACATGCCCACCAATATGGCTCCGTGTGCCACCTGAGGCACGCGTGCCATAGGTTCACCATCACGGCCCTAGGACTCAGATTTCTCTTATCAGGCCAGTGCCTTGGCTACAGCTCTTCTTCCTCTTTCTGACAGTTATCCTCACAATCCATTACACCAGTTATATTTTATTTTCTATGTCACTGAAATGACCTTTCACTGAGAGGCAAGTTGTAAATATTTGCTTAATAAACAAAGTTTTATCTCAGAAGGTTCTCCTGATAATACAAATCACTCCCTTGAGCAATCACAGAAAGTAAGGAAACATGTATACACAGAAGCGCACGCACTTGCAGGCTGCAGATAGACATAGGCATTATTCAGCGCAACAACACCATTAACCATCTGCTTCAATGAAGCTACCAACATTTGGGAACAATTGTTTTAACACCACTCTTGTCTGTGTTTGTGGAAGATTCAGTTGTGCTATCAAGGAAGAGTTGGCTGTGTGGAAATGCTCCCTAATATATCTTTAGCTTCCAGCATCATTGAATAGTCAGCCTTACAAATCAAACCATAGGTTCTAACCCAGGTGTACCTCTCTAATGATGGGTTAATTTTTCTAATTATGGATTAACCAAAGAACACAGCAGCTGACACCATCATCAAAGCTGAAACTAGCCAGAGCATAGAAAAACTCAAGTAGTTCAAGATCAGAAGATGTGGAGAATTGGACATGACTGAATTGATATTCCCTTCTTCTTCCTCCTCCTCCTCCTCCTCCTCCTCCTCCTCCTCCTCCTCCTCCTCCTCTTCTTCTTCTTCTTCTTCTTCTTCTTCTTTCTCCTCTTTCTTCTCCTCCTCCTCCTCTTTCTTCTCTTCCTCTCCGCCTCTTCTTCGTCTTCTCCTTCTCCTCCCCCTCCTCCTCTCCTCCTCCTCTTCTTCTCCTCCTCCTCCTCTTCTCTTCCTCCTCCTCCTCTTCTTCATCTTCTCCTCCTCCTCCCTCCTCTTTCCCCTTCTCCTCTTCTTCTCCTCCTCCTCTCCTCCTCCTCCTCTTTTCTCTGCCTCCTCTTCTCCTCCTCCTCCTCCTCCCTCCCACTCTTTGTCCTCTTCTTCTCTTCTTCTCCTCCTCCTCTTCTTCACCTTCTTCTTCTCCTCCTCTTCCTCTCCTCCTCCTCCCCCTCTTCTTCTTCTTTCCTCCTCCTCCTCCTCTCTAGGTTTCTACTCAACCCACTTGTTGCATACAGCACAAAATAAAATGAAACTAGTTGCAGCTCCATATTTGTTCTATTTTACTCTGACTTCTGCCAGGGAAGGGGCTGGGATCCAGCTCTTGTTAATGAAAAAGAATAATGGAAGCCAAGAATGGTTCAGGATTTCAGGGCCCATGAAATCAGCCAGATGTCTCATCAGTGTACTGTATAAATACATCCACAGCTCCAGGAGTTTCTATCTGCAGTTTCAGGATAAGAGCTACTGACCTACCTTTACAAGATTGTAGATAGAATTATCACAATCCTATTTGCCCTCCGTAGGATCCAAAGACTATTCAGCGGTTGTGCTTGGCATGGATCCTGCTCACAGCTTTTCAAATTCTATCTGATGACTGTAACAATCTTTGCATGCTAGAAGTGCTACTTCAAAGAGTATGTTTTAATGCCAGTGTCTGCTGCTCTTCCAGTAAATGTGGGGATTCTTTAGTTTTGCAGCCAGTATCTCCCCAAAGCTTTTTTTTAATCTGCTAAGCAGCTTATGGATTTTAAATGGTATCTCAATCAGATTTAGTAAAATGGTGTGGTTTGGTTATTTGTAGTTGCTGTTGCGGTAATAATAACAATACAAACTTGGCACTTAACCCATCAGATTTAGCTGTGGTTGAACAGGGGACAGTGGGCATAATTGACATGGCAACACTGTGGGACAATAGAATTGTTCTTCTGACCCAGCCTTTGCAAGTAATGATAAGTTACTTACTCGTGAGTAAAACAAACCCCTTTTCAAAACAGGACAGGAACCAGTGGTGGGTTGCCTCCGGTTCGGACTGGTTCGCAAGAACTGATAGTAAAACCGGCGGGAGGCTCCTCCCACTGCCCCGGATGTCGTCATAGGCGATCTGCGCATGTGCAGAAGCTAGGCATGTGCGTAAGTGAAGCTAGCGGGCATGATCCCATTGCGAACCAGTAGTAAAGGTAAGTAGAACCCACCCCAGGCAGAAACAGTCTTTTATTCATGTCGCTAAACAAAATCCAAAAGTAATTAGTCCCAACAAACCTGGTTCTGGCCAAGGAATTTGAATTGACCCGAATAGACTCGAAAATGAAGAGTTGTCTTTGACAACCAGTCACCCCCAAACCCCTACTATTTATTTCCCAAGCAGGGAGAGGCTGGCTAGCGTCCACGTCTGTTTTTCCCTGAGAGCCGGCTTATTGCTTTCCTTTGCTCTCCTCTCCTTTCCTCTCTTTGCATACACGCATTTGGGATGGGCCCCATCTGTTCCTCCCCCTCACTCAGCTCAGGCCCTGAAGACAGCTGCCTCTCTACTTGGGGGAGGATGGAAAGCCATGGCTCTGCCTTTGTCCATGAAGCTGTTTTCTTATCAGAGCCTTCCAAAGGCTCCGAAGCTGTCCCAGGTTCCCCCTCAACCTCCTCCTCGTCTCACTCTGCTGCTAGCTCTGCTGGCAGCCAAGGGGCCACAACAAGAATAGAATACCTAGCCTTAGAGAAGATCACAAAGAATCAAGATCTGAAAATCGAAGTTGAAAAGATTATAGCATAAACTGGTGGAACCATGGGGGTCCCAGCGGTTAACAGCATACTAGGTGCCATACCAAAAAAAAAATCTTGGATGACATTTAGGAAATCTGCATATTGACAACATTTCCATTGGTCAAAAGTACACTGCTTGGATCTGTACATATACTACACTGATTCATTATGACATCCTAGGTTCTTGGGAAGAACTTGATGTATATGAAGGCCAACACCAGCTAAGGAATTGACAGTTGTGATTTCATGTTGTGCATATAATAATATCAAGATCTGCTTTGGCGGTCTATTCAGTTATCCAGTGTAGCTATCTGGGCACTGAGTCAGATTAAAGTCCTATTCCAGCCAGGATTATGTCATACAGTAAAATTACAGTTATAAGGATGGCACAAATTCGTACATTTATGGTGACCCCAAGCATATTCCTAGAAATGTGCCATTGATGCAGCTCTTTGCAATCAAAAGTGATTCAGATAAGAGAAGTAGCACATCCTGGTTGCCATCAACATTGTAATACTGAGAATCTCTTTTTGGTGGATCCTTTTTCATGCCAATCGTTCCATGCATTCGTGTAGCTTCAGCGCTGAGGTGCATTTGCTTGAATAATGGCGATTCTAGGCTGTGGTGTAACTGTGGCACCTTGTTCATGGTCTCAGTGAATGCTTATGGAGAATGCAAACATTTAGATAGGGCTGTGCTGAGATTTGTTTAGAAAATTTGCTTCCCCTGTGAAATAAGCTTTTGTCTTCTGGCTTTCTCATGATGTTTTCAAATTCGTCTTCAGTGGTGTTTTTGAACTTCCTCGGTGATGATTGTAGGTGGTTCTGGATACCATGCTGATGTTCATTCACAGCTTCTTCTGCCTCAGAAGAATGCTTTTTAAGTGTTATGATGATTCCTTTATTTGGGATTACATGCATGTTGGGAAGATGGAGTCTTGTTAGAGAATGACTGTCTCTCTAACAATGAACAGCAGAATTTTCACAAACACGCTTTTTGTAATTTTATCACAAGAACATCACATTCCACTCGTAAAATTTCTGTGAAAGCAACCTTCCCATCTGAAAGAAATGTTGAAAAGCAATTCTCAGTCATTAAATTAAATGAGAACAGTCGGAAAAAATAGGCTCAACGTCTCAATTTTATACTATTTAAAATCAGACCCGAGTGGTGGCTGGATACATAGTCCCTCACACACATTATTTTTGATCTAAGGGTCATTGCTGTTTGGACACCCAACACACATTAAGAGTCTGCAGTTCAACAGCCGCTGTACTCACCACACCTGTGCCTGGCCATGCAGGGTATTATATGGACCAGTTGGTATTAACATGGGACTACAGATTTAAGATGGTTGGAAGTCTGATCAAACTGTGGTGAAACACCACTGAGAAGTTCTATTTCTTCTGGGCAAGACGGGAGGCAGAGAAAAGTTCTGAGGTGGGACAATCTCATTAGTTGTCCAAAAAATGAAATAAAAGAGAAAGAGAATACTCTCTCTAGACCTGTAATGGCAAAACTATGGCACGCGTGCCACAGGTGGCACGCAAAGCCATATCAGAGGGCATGTGAGCTCAGCCAACTGATTTTCAGGCCTTCTGGGCCCACTGGAAGTAGGGAAACAGGCTGATTCCGGCCTTCAGAGGGCAGCCGGGGGGGTTGGGAAAGGCCGTTTTTGCCCTCCCCAGGTTCCTAGAAAGGCTCTGGAGGCTGGGGAAGAGCAAAAAAAGGGCCTTCTGGTCCCACCCAAAGTTGGCAAACGGACTGTTTCCAACCTCCAGAGCGCCACTGGTGTGGGGGGGGGGGGAAGGCCATTTTTGTCCTCCGCAAGCTCCTAGAAAGGCTCTGGAGCCTGGGGAGAGAGAAAAATGGGCCTACTGATCCCACCATGCCATCTCGTGCCAGGCGTGGGGGAGAGCGGGGGGTCACGCGCATGTGTGGGGCAGGGTGCATAGAATTATGGGTATGGGCGTGCATGTGCGTGACCCCCCTCCCTCCCCCCCGCTCCTGGCACACGATGGCAAAATGGTTAGTCATCACTGCTCTAGGCTATGAGAAACGTAACCATCAATTTTCAATGATAAAAAGTCATTTGGCGTTTCTTTACATGTAATTCTAGCCTGGCTAAAATATGACAGGTTCATTCTCTGATTCCTCCTAAATCCATAGTACATAAATCCACCATCTACTTTGGGATGACGGTTATCATCTGTTGTGAAACTCAATTTTATTTCTCAGCTCACTGGCTGGCCTGCTGATTGAGAAGTGCTCTCTTGAGTTGGATGATGTTGGTCCAAATTGGACGTCAGGTTTTTTTTTAATACGATAACTCAATACCTGAAAAAAACAGCTCAAGTTCAGAGAGCGAGAAGGAGGCAAATGCAACCTAAATGGACAGTGGCAATCTTTAAACAGAGGAAGAAATGCTTACCTTAGCAGAGGTGTCTACAGGGTGCTGTCAAATACCTAACATGACAGCTGTGACAGGGTGATCGATGCTCCATTTGTTTTCTAAGTGCAACATACATAAAATCCAGATGGAGCTTTGATCGTAATATTGTAGCTGCCATTCTGATTTCTTTTTAACCATATCCTGTGGATACTCATGTAACCCAGAAACCCTTTAGTGCTCTTTGGTGGCACCTGGCCCATTTCCTCTAAAAAGCCAAGAGAAGAGGTAAAGTATGACTCTAGAGATACCCAGTCATCCAGGTCATGGTTGTCCCAAAGTGCTTTTTCAAGAGGCAACTGGACTTTCTTGTTTTTCTTTGAAGACGTTTCGCTTCTCATCCAAGAAGCTTCTTCGGTTCTGACTGAATGGCGGAGAATGGAAGGATTTATATTTCTTGCAGTCATCTGGTCATTAGCACTCTTTCTGAGAATCATTGAGGCCACTTGGAGGTTTATCTGTGTCCTTAGGGTACAGATTTAGAACACAGTCCTTTTAGCAATTCCAAGAAGTTCCACACCCATTTGCACTATTCAACGATTCTCAGAAAGACTGCTAATGACCAGATGACTGCAAGAAATATAAATCCTTCCATTCTCTGCCATTCAGTCAGAACCGAAGAAGTTTCTTAGATGAGAAGCGAAACATCTTCAAGCAAAAACAAAGGAAGTCCAGTTGCCTATTGAAAAAGCATGTTTGAGGGAAGGTATGAGTTGGAAAGTGCATGGTTCATGGGTAGGCATTATTTGAAGGCTGAAGGGTTAGATTTCAACCTTCCCATATTTTGTGGGACCAGGGAGTATCCGACTTATAACCATGTGTTTAGTGACCAGTCAAAGTTACAACAGCAATGAGAAAAGTGACTTACAGTATGATCATTTTCCACACTTATGCAGCATCCCCATTATCACATGATCAAAATTCAGGGGCTTGGAAACGGGGATGTATTTATGACAGTTGGACTCTCCCAGGGTCATATGATCACTATTTGTAATCTTCCCAGCCTTCTGACAAGCAAAGTCAATGGGAGAAGCCAGACTCGCCTAACATCCACCAGATTCACTTAGTAACTTCGGTGATTCATTTAACCACCAGGGCCAAAAAATGAGGCAAAATTCACTTCACAACTGCCTTGCTTAGCAACAGGAATTTGGGGCTTAATTGTGGTCATATGCTGAGGACTACCTGTAGTTGTATATCCTGAAATGATGAGCTCAAATATTTTTGGTCAATTGTATGGTCTAAGCGAGAGTTGGAATGAGGGTGAAAGGCCACTGAGAGATAAACTAGTGTCTATGGAGATTCTCAGTCATCCAAGTCATGGTTGTCCCAAAGGTGCTTTTTCAAGAGTCAACTGGGCTTTCTGGTTTTTCTTTGAAGATGTTTTGCTTCTTATCCAAAAAGCTTCTTCAGCTCTGAAAGCTGAAGAAGCTTCTTGGATGAGAAGCGAAACGTCTTCAAAGAAAAACCAGAAAAGTCCAGTTGACTCTTGAAAAAGCACCTTTGGGATAGTCCAGTTCCCATTGTTAACACTTAGCATTGGAGATATTGCCGACCACCTAACATTTCCTGAGAGCTCCTCCCAAAGTATAAACATCAAAACCAAAGAAGGGGAGAAAAAGGCTTAAATCAAACCTACATAGTTCAATATTGTGGAGATGAAAATTCTGCTTAATGTATAGAATATAGAAGCTCTACAAGCTATTGAGAAGCTATCCTCATTCTGTCATGCTGCAAACTAAAAATATGTTAATGAATGTTTTCCCTGCCAAATGTTCCCAGGCTATATATTTTTTCTCTCTGAAAGAATGAAGCTTGGATAACCCCTGCTTTGTAGAAACAGGAGGAAAACCCGTATTATCCCCCCCACCCATATGAAACAGAGACTTCCAGTACTTAAATACATGTACTTTGAAAAGTGTCTATGAAAGAGACCTAAAACAAGATCCACTCCTCTGAATACCTTATGCCACCAGGCTTGAAATTTTGGGCTTAGACAACTTAGAACTACGCTACCTTCGGTCTGACCTAAGCGTAGTACATAAAATTATCTGCTACAATGTCCTACTTGTCAATGACTACTTCAATTTCAACTGCAACAATACACGAGCAAACAATAGATACAAACTTAAGGTAAACCGCTCCAAATTCAATGGCAGAAAATAGGACTTCAGCAACAGAGTGGTCAATGCCTGGAATGCACTACCTGACTCTGTGGTTTCTTCCCCAACCCCCGCAAAACTTTAACCTTAGGCTGTCTACTGTTGACCTCACCCCATTCCTAAGAGGTCTGTACGGGGCGTGCATAAGTGCACCAGCGTGCCTACCGTCCCTGTCCTAACATCCCCATTTATTCATATCCATTTCATGTATTCATAATCATGTTTATACTTATATCTGTTATCTTATACATGCTTGAATAAATAAACAAACAAACAGATAAATAAAAGATGGATAGCTTGTATTGCAGGAAAGAAAGCTCAAGACCATATAGGTTGGAAACATGCAGAAGAGACCTTTATCCTGAAGTGGATAGACAACAGTTAGAATGATGATGATGATCATACATCATTTAATTTAGGGATAAGGATGGATATGATTGTCATAGTATTGCTTTGTATACTATGACTTTAGCATACTAAAGTCATAGTATTACTTACAGTTACTGTTGCCTTAGTAACATAATTCCTTCACACTGATAGCCAACGGTACCCATGCCTTTCAATTAACAGCAATTCCTTATTTTGGCATCTGTGTTAAAATGCAAAATGGTTCATTGAACAGTAATAGTTGGTGGGTGGATTTCTATCATTCAAAAGAAGAACTGTAAAGAATAAGAAGAAGAATTCTGTTTTTCTTCTTCTCTTACTTGTGTCTTTAAGAGGACTATAAATAGGATTTACATCGGTCCCAGAAGCAAATAAAGACAGAGTAAAAAAAATAAAAAATAAAAGAGAGGAGAGCCAGTTCTCTGGATTTGGTCATAGAGCTGAAGGAGCATTTAAAGCCACAAAGACCTATTCCTGCTCAGTGTAAAAATCCAGATTAAGTATTTTCAACAGACAGTCACTTTTCTGAATTCATTCCAAATTGTTAAAATATGGGTCCAGCACTAGACAGACTTCTTCAAATATAAGTGGATCCAAGGCACAATAAATTGAGATTTTTAGTAGGCACCCAAACTTTCACCATTCTTATTAACATTTTTTCATTAGCTACTTCTGAAACAGAGACTGTCATTTTGGCCTACCCTTCTTTTTTTTCTTGGGGAATTTGGCTCGCGATTTTCAGTTTTGGCTACAGATTACTGTAATTCACTTGCCTTCTAATAAAATTATACCTTTTGCAACAAATGGAGCCAAGGATCGTCTCTGCTTAGGAGTTCAAGCCGAGGCAGGTCTGACACCTCCATTCTTACCTGCCCAAATGTTGAACTGTCTAAAGATGTATTAAATTGATTAAACTGATTGATTAAGCAATTGCAGAATCTCTGAAACATGTTGTGATTCCATATAGTATTTTTTACGATGCAATTTGTGTGACAAATGTTGTTGAGAATATCATCATACTGTGCTTCATTGAATTTTGTTAATGGCTTGGGCTTGTAATTATTTCATAGCCTGCAATTTGCCTTTCTGAGCCGTCATTCAGTCAGCTTATTAGGATATGATTTATACTAGAAACTTCATTAGAAGTGTTAATCACAGTGTCAAGACTGAAAATTAAAACATGCTCATCAGGATACAAATAATGGAATTTCCATTTTCCTTCTGCATTGAGATGCAAATTAACATGATGCTCAATTTCATTGCTGAAATCCTAAATCAGGTAAATAAACACACATACACACCACTTCTGTCTTGCATTAATAGGTAGAAGCTTCTGAAAGACCAACAAAAAGGTTGGAAATATGAACTAAGATATTGAATTTAGTAACTGGAACAGGAAAGTGTACAATGGGCCAGAATACACAATTGTAGTTGCTTAGTTAGAGAGTGCTGACTCATGCAAGAGGCAATCTATGTTATATTAGTATTTTCCCTCCTTTTTCTTCTGTGTGTTCTGTATACTGTATACTGATTAATTTTACCTCATGATAGTCCTGTGTTTATTACTAACTCCTGTTCTTCTTTCTAGATGATGACAAAGACTGCTGTAAGTTTGAACGTGTTATATATGTAGATGTCTACAAGTTTGTGTTAATGTCTCTGACTTCATCTGAGCAACTGCTACGCCATTCCTCGACATGAACCTCAAAAACCTCTGGAATTTACCCCCAAAAAGGCCATCTTACCTCATTTCTTCAGTTTTTGAATAATATGAAATAATATGGAATCGTGACATCTCAGGCAATCTTAAGAAATCTCAGAAGATTTTGGTGAGGCACACAGAACCATAAAAAATGGCTAAGTCCTGGGCTAACCAACATTGAATTAAACCCACTTATACTATTTTGGAGGCCTTAAAGGTAAAGGTTCCCCTCGCACCTAGTTGTTCCCGACTCTAGTGGGTGGTGCTCATCTCCGTTTAAAAACTGAAGAGCCAGCGCTGTCTGAAGACGTCTCTGTGGTCATGTGGCCGGCATGACTAAACGCCAAAGGCGCACGGAACACTGTTACCTTCCCACCAAAGGTGGTCCCTATTTTTCTACTTGCCTTTTTTATGTGCTTTCAAACTGCTAGGTTGGCAGAAGCTGGGACAAGTAACGGGAGCTCACCCCGTTACACGGCACTAGGGATTCGAACTGCTGAACTGCCGACCTTTCGATTGACAAGCTCAGCATCTTAGCCACTGAGCCACCACATCCCATATTGGAGGAGGCCTTAGGCAAACTTATATCAGATATCAAATGTTTAGGAACTTGGACAATCTTCTGGCTTAATAGTAGAGTTTGTGAGAAGAAATTATGGATCCTGGTAGACCACAGATTAAGCGTGAGTGCTGCAGATGTCAAAAGAGTGAATGCAATCTTGAGATCAAAAATGTCAAAAACATGGGAAATCATAGATGGTCAGGTTAGTCAGACTTCCCCTGGAATACTGTTCCACTTTTAGTCATCACAATAATGAAAAGTTACTGGGTAACTGGGAAATATTGAGAAAAAAACAACATAGATGGTGAGGGGCTAGGAGGTTAAATTCTAAGAAGAAGACTTAGAGAAACTAGGTAATTCTTTGAAGAACAACTTAAAGGACTGGGCATGTTTAGCCTAAAAGAATAGAAGACTAAAAGGAGACATGAGAGCAGTCTTCATACATTTGAAGAGGTGTTACAGGGAAGAAAGTGTGGATTTATTCTCTGTAGTTATTAAGGAGAGCCAATGGGTTGAAGACTCAAGGAGAGAGGTCCAAACTCAAATAAGGAAGAACTTCTGCCCTGGACAGCAGGTTGGGCTAGAACAGGGACTTCCAGTGTCAGGGCCAGGGCCCACTAGTGGGCCTTGAGCTTTTTGCAACAGGGCTGTGAAAATGGCGGGCGAGTGTATGCATGAGCACAGACATTCCCACCTGTGTGAACAGTGGGCGAGTGCGTGCATGCCCGCTCCATTTGTGCGAGCGGCAGGTGGGTGTGCACCAGGGGTGAAATGCTCCCGGTTCGGACCTGGTAGTGATTGTGGCGGGTGTTTCAGAGAACCGGTAGCGATGGCGGTGCAAGGCTCCGCCCACCCACCCAGGTGTAGTTACTTCCTGGTTTTAACCAGGAAGTAATGTGTTTTTTACCCTCTGTGCATGCGCAGAAGGTTTTGCGCATGCGCAGAGGGTCTGTGTGTGGTTGTGATGTGCGTGCACTTCCAAACCGGTAAGGAAGGTAAGTAGATTTCACCCCTGATGTGCACGCTGCTCCCGCAAATGGAGGTGCGTGCGAAAGCTTTCCAACTGCTCGCCCAGAACCATCCTCTCTCGCCCCCCCACAATCCGCAAAGTCAGAAAGGTTGGGGAACTCTGGACTAGAAGACCTCCAAGCTCCCTTCCAGCCCTTGCCGTCTACCATTCTATGGCAAATATGAATTTATGATTCGCTTATTTATTTATTTAGCGCATGGCTGGTCACACACAATATTAAAACACTTCATTTTTACAGGTTAAAACAATTAAAACAATTAAAAAAAGAGCAGTAAGAAAACCTAAGAGGAAAACAGAAATAACATTTCAGAGTTTAATGTCGAGTTTGGAGATCCAGTCAGTTGTTACGTAGAGGAAGTCCCTAAAATCTCCTGGATACCTTCTGTTAGAGCAGTGTTTCTCAACCTTGGAAGCTTGAAGATGGGTGGACTTCAACTCCCAGAATCCCCCAGCCAGCGCTGCTGGCTGGGGGATTCTGGGAGTTGAAGTCCACCCATCTTCAAGCTTCCAAGGTTGAGAAACACTGTGTTAGAGCATTCCCTCACTATATGTTGGATAGTCTGTCGGGGGGGCGGGGGGCGGGGGGCGCAATTGCATTATGATTCGCTTAATGACAGTGACAAAAAAAAGGGTAAAAAACGGGGCAATATTCACTTAATAACTGTCTTGCTTAGCAACAGACATTTTGGGCTCAATTGGGGTTGTAACTCGAGGACTACCTGTAAATCTTCCTGCTGGTTATGTGGATGAGAGTTCAGGAGCGTGAGAGCTGGTGTGTGATGTGGCAGAGATTAGATTGGTGTTTCTACTTATTACCGTTTTCAGTGATGCCGAGAAGGCCGCGAGATCACACTGCCAGCTGTAATGAAAGATGAGCCATTTTCAAGTCCATCTCTTAATGGACTGTTTTCGTTCGCTTTGTTCCAATAAAGTTGCACTTTATGTCATGTCTTTTCGATCATAAATCTGAAGGCAAAGGCTGCTTTTATTACTGACTCTTGCGAGGCTATTTAGGAGCCTTTCTTGGTTACAAAGTACGAGGGGTGGATGGGAAATAGCCCATCGACGTACGCTTGCTTCAGAATCAATTTAATAGCCAAGCCTATCGCGGAAACATATCAACGACGCAGACATCTGCATCAGGGTTTTCCTCATGCCAACCCAACCT
This sequence comes from Arizona elegans, assembly GCA_022577455.1. Taxonomy (NCBI): domain Eukaryota; kingdom Metazoa; phylum Chordata; class Lepidosauria; order Squamata; family Colubridae; genus Arizona; species Arizona elegans. Next base: position 79,719,249 of record JAKOOJ010000007.1, on the reverse strand, counting down.
CCTAATTCAATTTCAAAACATTTTATCCCTGATCTTATTTCCTGGATGACGGCGGGGGTGGGTGGGTGGGGGAGTCACTTCCTCTGCACTCAGCTCTATGTGGTCATTGCTCCTTCCTATGATTAAAATGATCAAAATCTTACAGTAGCCCGAGATGATAAATTAAAGTCTCCAGTGTGCGCCATCCTTTCCTCAGGTATAGCCAAGTGTGAAAGTCCCTGCTGTGAGTATATTGCTCTTCAGAGATTAATAGATGAGAGCAGGCCCTGTTTGCAACTGCTTTGCCAATATTGGATGGCCTCTTGTTTCGTTCTTTTGCTCTGCGTCCTCGGGAAGCATTCAACTCCCTTCCCCCTTAATGCGGTTATACTAGTCCAATATTCGGGCTTCATGTTGACAAAGGCAGGGATTCATTTAGGGGCTGCCCTCCTTCAATCTGATGAAATGGGATCTCATATCACAGCATTCTTCCCTTCCAAACATTTCCCCACCTATGGAAAATCTAGCAGGCCAGGAAGAAGGCTGGATAAGGAGTCTTCTGGATATAACTGCGTTTGTATAAATACTCCCAATATCACAATAATTTGTGATTATTCCCCACTGTGTATGTCTTCTCTTGTAACTTGAAATCAGGGGTGAAATTCACTTACCTTCCCTACCGGTTCGCAAATGTGCGCGCACCAGTGGTGGGTTCCTCCTGGTTCGGTCTGATTCGGCTGAGCCGGAAGCGGTGATGATATGATGTCACCGAACCAGTTCTCCCCCCTTGCCCTCCCACTCCCCCACCCCCCACGTTATTCTTACCTTTTACTTGGTCCCACCCCCAATCTATTGCTGCCTCCTGAGTCCCAGCTGATGGCTAGAGGGAAAAAAACTGTTTAAACTCTTGCTGCAGGGCTTCAAAGGGCCGTCCTACAGCTGATCAGTGTTAAAAGCAAACAAATGAGTCGGGTTGCAAGTGCGAGGACTGGTCATAAGTGCGAGGACCTTCCAGAAATGACTCTGATCAGCTAGCCACGCCCACCTAGTCACATGATCTCCAAGCCACATCCACAAAATAAGCCACGCCCACAGAACCAGTAGTAAAAAAATTTAGAACCCACCCCTGGCGCACACCACGCTCTCTCTCGCTTCGCTCTCATGGTTGTCCGTGCATGCGCAAAGCCTTCTGTGCATGCACAGAGGCTGAAATCGTTGGAAAAAAGGGATGTCATGACGTCTGCATGGGTGGGCGGAGCCTCCCGCAGCTGCCGCTACCAGTTTACCCGAGCTGGATAGAACCGCCTGAATTTCACCCCTGCTTGAAACGGCTATGCTGAAGCCTCCCAATTCTGAAAATACAGAATTCTATAAATAAACATCTGTATGAAAATGTATATGGCTGGCCAACTCATTCACAGTGACTGTGGGCAGCATAAAAGAATTAAAAACCCAATACAAAACCCAATAAGCCCATCTCCCTGATGACAATGAAAGCAACCTCTTGTTGATTGTAATAAGACTATATTACTATTATTCTTCTCACCCTTCTGGTACCTATCTCTTCCCACTTATGACTATAACCATGTTGCTTGTATCTTTACAATTCGTATTGTTTTATTTGTTTCCTAAAGGTAAAGGTTCCCCTCGCACATATGTGCTAGATGTTCCCGACTCTAGGGGGTGGTGCTCATCTCCATTTCAAAGCCAAAGAGCCAGTGCTGTCTGAAGACATCTCCATGGTCATGTGGCCGGCATGACTAAATGCCAAAGGCACATGGAATGCTGGATGCGGTGGCTCAGTGGCTAAGACGCTGAGCTTGTTGATCAAAATGTTGGCAGTTCAGCAGTTCAAATACCTAGTGCCGCGTAACGGGGTGAGCTCCCGTTACTTGTCCCAGCTTCTGCCAACCTAGCAGTTTGAAAGCACGTAAAAAATGCAAGTAGAAAAATAGGGACCACCTTTGGTGGGAAAGTAACAGCATTCCATGCGCCTTTGGCGTTTAGTCATGCCAGCCACATGACCACGGAGATGTCTTCGGACAGTGCTGGCTCTTCGTCTTTGAAACAGATGAGCATTGCCCCCTAGAGTCGGGAACGACTAGCACATATGTGTGAGGGGAACCTTTACCTTTACCTTTATTTGTTTCCTAGTATGATTTGATTGCTTATTAGTACCCTATGACTATCACTAAGTGTTGTATCTTATGGTTCTTGATGAATGTATTTTATTTTTCTTTATGTACACTGACAGCATATGTACCAAAGACAAATTCCTTGTGTGTCCAAACACACTTGACCAATAAAGAACTTTATCCTACCCTACCCTACCCTACCCTACCCTACCCTACCCTACTCTATTCTATTCTATTTATGGGCTCCATAGCAGCTTGGGATCCCCAGGGCTGCTGGCAAAATCACATCTTCAGGGCCTTTCCAAAGACTGTCAGATAAAGGGCACTTTTATTTCCACAGGGAGGGAGTCACTACTGAGATGGCTCTTGGTCCCACTAGCTGGGTCTCCTTAAGAGAGGGGACCTGTAACATATTCTGCCTCCTTCCTCTAGTGGGTCAGATGTACTTTGGAAAAGATGGTCCTTCAAGTAACGTGGCCAAGGGCCATGTAGGATGGATATGGTCATGTATGCATTTTCTTAGTTCTGTACCCTAATGCAGTAACTACAAAAACTGAAGACATAACAGATTTGGCATTACAAGTCCAAAATTTATAACAAGACAGTATAATTTTAAGGCTAATCAAAATGCTGCAAAAAAAAAAAAAAAAGATCTGGAAAAGTGTTTGGTTCTCCAAAATTTTTGATCAGACAAGCACAATAAAATTAATTCCAAAAATTAAGTCAGCCAACTGCAGTTCAAAAATGGAAATTGTGAAGGTGCCTTGAGACTCTTTCTTCTATACGCTGAAACCAGGGGTGGGATCCTCCCGGTTTAACAATCGGTTCAGTGATCACGTGCTTCATGTGCGAGTTGAAGAAATCTTCACTTCCGGGTTTCTTCAGGGGAGTAACACAGCTGATTCACGTAGCAATAGGCTCTGCCATGCGAATCAGCTGAGGAGATAAAGGTAGGAAAATAGCGCGGGCAGGCAGGTGGGCGCATCTAATCATTGGGGCGAACCAGTTCACTCCCAGCTGATTGTCAGAGCTACTGGTTTTCCCAAACCAGTCTGAACCGGTAGAATCCCACCACTGGCTGAAACTATTAATAAGCTTTCTCACGGTCCCAAGTTGGCCATAACATGGACATGTCTATGATTATACTGAGCTTAGAATATTTAACAAGAATCTCAAGTTCTTGTTTTGCAAGTAAGCAGAATGCATTAATTAATTGGCTGGAGAAACTTGATGTTATTTATTTTATTTATTTATTTATTTATTATTTAAATTTCTATACCGCCCTTCTCCAAAATAGGACACAGGGTGGTGAACAGCCAAAGTAAAAAAAAAAAAAACAATACATACAAAGTTTAAAAGCAGTTTAAAATAATTAAATATTTGGCCGAAAAATTAAAACAACCCAACTTAAAATCAATTTAAAATTCACTCAAGCCAGCCCAGCTAGTTGAAATAAATGGGTTTTCAGGGCCCGACGAAAAATCCGGAGGTCTGTTATTGTACGTATCTCTGGGGGGAGGTTGTTCCAGAGGGTGGGCGCTGCCACAGAGAAGGCTCTCCCCCTGGGGGTCGCCAGCCGACATTGTCTGGCGGACGGCACCCTGAGGAGGCCCACTCTGTGCGAGCGTACTGGCCAGTGGGAGGCTATTGGTGGCAGAAGGCGGTCTCGTAAGTACCCCGGCCGTAAGCCATGGAGCGCTTTAAAGGTGGTCACCAACACCTTGAAGCGCACCCGGAAGACCACCGGAAGCCAGTGCAGCTCGCGAGGAGAGGTGTTACATGGGAGCACCTCGTCGCCCCCATAATCCCCCGCGCGGCCGCGTTCTGGACCAGCTGGAGCCTCCGGGTGCACCCCAAGGGGAGCCCCATGTAGAGAGCGTTGCAGTAGTCCAGGCGGGAAGTGACGAGTGCCTGAGTGACTGTGCGTAGGGAGTCCCGATCTAGAAAGGGGCGCAACTGGCGTATCAGGCGGACCTGATAAAAAGCCCCCCTGGCCACGGCCGTCAAATGATCTTCTAACGACAGCCGTGCGTCCAGGAGGACGCCCAAGTTACGAGCCCTCTCCGTGAGGGCGAGTGATTCGCCCCCAATAGCCAGCGATGGTGTCAGCTGGCTATATCGGGACGCCGGAAGCCACAGCCACTCGGTCTTGGAGGGGTTGAGTCGGAGCCTGTTGAGATATCACTATCTATCACTTCTTGTATTTTGGTGGACTTTCATCCATCATTGCAACCAATGTTCAAGGCAGCCAACTCTGTCTTAGTGTTGTGGCCCGTCAGTGGCCTGTGCGGATTATAGCTGATTCTGATAGTGAGGAGGCTGGTGTGGTGCTGCGCTAGCAGCCTATGCAGCTGGCACCCAAGTCAGACAATGAGGAGGCTGGAGAAGATGTGGTGCCAGAGGCAGGGATTCAGCCAGGACCTTCAGAACCTCCAGAAGCTCCTTTAAGTGAAGGATGAAGAAGAGGAGCCTCTTCTCGATGCACGGGCACGCAGAGCTGCCAAAAAGCAGGAGTGGTTCCTCAGGAGGAGGTCTCCTCGAGAGTAAGGCTTGGGGCTAATTGGTCACTCACTTAGCCTATTTAAGGAGGAATGCTGACTGAAGCAAGTTATAAGGAACAACTTTAGTTCACTCTACTTCGCGTCTGGATTCTCTGCACATGGCTTCTGGGCTTTCTGCCAACCTTCGTAAGATTGTGATTACTTTATCTTTGGTTTCTTGTAGGCTGTTAAGAAAGCTTATTAAACAACCTTTGTTTTGAAAAAGACTGAGTTAGTTTAGTAAATTAAGTTTTGTACAAACTTTGTGTGTGCTATGTCCTTTGGGATCTGTAGCTGGGGCAGAACACTTATGGACCTTCATCTATGACCTTGTTTGTATGCATGAAGCTCCTTTCCATTGCTAACTTTGGCAGTTTTACTTGCTCAGGTGTACTCAGTCTTGGCCGGTAGCCATTGCCCCTTTGTAGTGCTTCTCAGTGGCTCTAATGAACAAGTTACTTGATGGCAGACGTTGGAAGAATTCTACGCTGTTATCTTCGCCCTTGCTCTATCATCTTTTCTGCATGCTAAAGATTCAGATCAATCCATAACTTGATATTATGCCTCCGCAGGGAGACATAAAAACGGTTTTGCATCAACATGGCTCTGTACGTCTTTGCCAAGTGGCTCGCAATGATGCACTTTAAATGACTGAACTCTTTTCGGTTCTGACTGTTTCTGTTTATGCAGGAGAATCAATATGGAAAGAGGGAATAAAGCAACGCCAAGTCAAGGCAGCTCATCCTTAACTCTGGTTTTATTTTAGCTTCGAACTATGCTCTCTCCAGACCTGGTGGGAGTTTCATATTTCCCAATAAGCGTGGCTAGTAATTAATTCATTAGTTAATTAACAACACTCAATTCCTCTGGGCAATCCCAGGCTGAGAAGGAAGCTTCTCCCCCCCTCCCCTCTTTAGTTTGTGAGAAGGTGTTACAGAAAGACTAGGACAGATTTTGTTCAGGGATGGGTTCTAATTCTTTTTACTACCAGATCTGTGGGTGTGGCTTATTTTGTGGGCATGGCTTGATGATCATGTGACAATTCTTTAGGATTTAGCAGAGGTACTGGTCTACCAGGCTTTTAACTGCTTGCAGAGCTGTACCGGTCTATTCATTCGTTTTTGGAGGCACCGGTCTACCACCACACTGCCTTTTAACACTGATCAGCTGTAGGGCGGCCCTTTGAAGCCCCGCAGCAAGAGTTTAAACAGGTTTTTTCCTTCTAGCCGATCAGCTGGGACTCGGGAGGCAGCAATAGATTGGGGGTGGGACCATATAAAAGGTAAGAATAATGCGGGGGGGTGGGGGGGTGGGGGGGGTGGGAGGGCCCAGCTCCCGAACAAAGAGAATCAGTTCGGTGACATCATATCGTCACTGCTACCGGCTCGGCCGAACCGGGCCGAACCAGGAGGAACCCACCACTGATTTTGTTCCTTTATTATTAAATCCAAACCCCTCCTTTCTATTCTATTTCTATAAACACTCAGAGTAGCTTACAGCAAAGACTATGAATCATAACAGTAAAATCAATACAATTTTTTTTTTAAAAAATCAGCTGTTCAAAGTTTGGTGGCAGAGATGTAATTTTGTCATTTTCCTACATCTTGGGAGACTTGGGAGCTAACTAGATCTCCTTCAGGAGTGTGGGCCACAGCCTGCGATATTTTCCATGCAGACTTTTGTGCTCATCAAAGTAACTGGGAAGATTAAGGGCAGGCAGCCTGACCGATAACCAACCAGAAGCATTGACCTTTCTGAAAACCAGGATGGAAGGTAAAGGGCAGGTTCCTTTGTTCTCCGAGATGGTTCTTTTAGCTGTAGGCAAAGAAGGCACTCAAAATTGATCTCTCCCTCCTTTCCATCAATTCCATCTATTCGGAGTTTTTTTACCCTTAATCTTAACTGGTTAAAAAAAGGAAAGGTAAAGGAGTCCTTGCAGATTTTACTCTGCTTGTTGTTGTTGTTATTGTTAGTTGTGAAGTCGTGTCCGACCCATTGCGACCCCATGGACAATGTTCCTCCAGGCCTTCCTGTTCTCCACCATCCCCTGGAGTCCATTTAAGCTCATTTAAACTTCAGTGACTCCATCCAGCCACCTCGTTCTCTGCCGTCCCCTTCTTCTTTTGCCCTCCATCGTTCCCAGCATTAGGCTCTTCTCCAGTGCATCCTTCCTTCTCATTAGGTGGCCAAAGTCTTTGAGTTTCATCTTCAGGATCTGGCCTTCTAAAGAGCAGTCAGGGTTGATCTCCTCTAGGACTGACTTGTTTGATCGCCTTGCGGTCCAAGGGACTCACAGGAGTTTTCTCCAGCATCATAGTTCAAAGGCCTCAATTCTTTGGCACTCAGCCTTTCTTTTTCTTTTTTTTTATTAAAAAGTTTTACAAAGAAAAAATTTCCCCCCAATATTCCCCCCGCCACATGGTTGTTAAGCAAGTCCATTTCCCCAAATGTGCTTTTTTGGCCCCCCAAAAGCAAAAATGTTATAAATCGCAGTCCAATGACTGTGGGACACTGCAACAGGTCACAAATATGTGCTGGTTGACAAGCACCCAATATGCAATCATGTATCACTCTGTCTGTCTGTCTGTCTGTCTGTCTCTCTCTCTATGTGTCAGAGGTGGGTTTCAGCAGGTTCTGACCAGTTCTGGAGAACGGTAGCAGAAATTTTTAGTAATTCGGAGAACCAGTAGTAAAAATTCTGACTGCCCCCGCCCCCATCTATTCTCTGCCTCCCGAGTCCCAGCTGATCGGGAGAAAATGGAGACTTTGCAGTATCCTTCCCCTGGAGTGGGGAGGGAATGGAGATTTTACAGTATCCTTCCCCTGCCACACCCACCAAGCCACGCCCACAGAACCGGTAGTAAAAATTTTTGAAACCCATCACTGCTGTGTGTGTGTGTGAGAGAGAGAGAGAGAGAGGGAGAGGGAGAGGGAGAGGGAGCGAAGATATAAGTTTGAGGACAAGTCATAAATAACCTTTTTAGCAGTGGCTGGGAACACTAAAAAGAAAAGCCCCAATTTCCACCTGCCTTGTTTTCTTTTATTTTCCTAGATCTAATGGGGGACATAGAGAAAACAGACAGATTGAGGGTTTCTTCTCCTTCAGAAGGAGATTTGCAAATAGATAGCTAGAGCAAAGAACTTGGAGAGGGCCACAAATGCTTGGAAGTCATTGTATTTTTATCAGGAGGCACCTTGAAACATTTTCTATACCTACAAAGGCAGTTGCACATGTATATCAATTCCTTTCATTTGTAGCAGAGAAAATTCTGGGTTTTCATTAGACGAGCCTTACATTTCTCAAGAGCAAATTAGTTCTCTTCACTTTCGTTGTGAAAGGCTTCTTAAGGAACTCTGGCTTCTGGTTGCTCAAGCCCCATTTATAATTTCTTTTAACTCTTTGAAACGGTAGCTCCACTGCAGCTCAAGAGAGGAGATTGATTCAGAGGAAAACAAACATTTTCCTGGGCTTATTCATTATGCAGTCAGCATGGCGAAAGATTACAGATTTTAACCAGGTTTCACATTCACTCATTCCTTCAGAAGTCAAAGACGCCCAACGATCTCGTTCTATTAACTTCGGTGGGTTTGCGAGCCTCAGCTGCTTTTGGGGATTCGTTGAGCGTCGATTCTCCTCCTTTCCTTTCTCAGATGTTGTCCTTATAAAAGAAACTCCTAGCTATTATTGTTGCAGACTTGATATCTGCAGCATATTAGTAACACTTCTTTTTTTTTTTTAAGCTAAGGCAGGGGCCTTAGCTGAACTCAAACTCAAGGCCCACGGGCCAGATCTGGCCTTCTGCAGCGCTCTGCCAGCGAAAATGGAGCTCAGGAGGGTCACATGCATCCCCCATGAGCTCCATTTTCACTGGCAGAGTGCTTGTTCTGACCTAAGCTTCCCAAGAGCATGAAGCTTGTCCCGACAAAAACCCCTTTCTATTAAGTTACTGTGAATTCCTCTCATTCACACCTAGCAAAGTGTTTCAGGGGAGAATTTACAGTCACAGACCTTATCTGGCTTGGAGAGCTGCCAGGCCGGAATCTTCAAAACTTGGCAAGAAGTCTGTAAGAGTCACGAACTAATTAAGCAAACTAATTGTTTCCTGCAAACTCCTCTCCCCTTTTGCTCCTCTTCATTCCCTATGGGAGGGGCCATTCACCATCCACTTGTGGCTTTACTCCTGAATCAACCCTTGTCCCATAGCTGTTCCCTCCTTCTGGCAGCTCTGCGCATGCACACACTGGGAACAGGCTCCAGTTGTTCTTCTGCCCCACTGATGTCCGACTCTGAAGGCAGCTGAGAACTGTCAGACTATTGTCTGATGGGCCCTGGCCCCATTTCTGCCTTTGATGCAGAGCTCTCGTCAGAGCCTTCCCGAGACTCCAGGACTGGTTCATGTTCCTCCCCAGCCTCCTCACTGTCCGAATCTGCTGCCAGATCTGCTGGCCGCTGGTGGGCCACAACAGTGCTAGCAAAACAAACTACTAGCAAAAGTGGCATTTGATCACACAAGTGACATCAAGCTGGCCACGCCCCAAAGGTCAAACACAACCCTAATGTAACCCTTAATGAAATCGAGTTTGACGCCCCTGAGCTAAGGCATGGGAAGCAATATTGCAACTCAAAGAGATACAGAGGAGAGTAGGGTGTTGTTTGCAGGGTTGGTTTAGAAAGCTAAGGTGGCATCTGCAATGGTCTGGCCAAAGCATTGCCTGGTTTTGATGGATATTACAGGTACACATAAAAGCCAGGCACAGCTGTCATCACATTCTCATGACTGCCATCTTGACTTTTTTGAAAGTACTCTGCAGGCACCCCTGCTGGAAGATAACAGAAAGGAAACTATGCAATGGTGTGTGGGAATGACGTTGGCAGAGGAGGCAAAGCAATGTGGCCCAGCTGATGTTCAGGTAAGAGGTGGCCTAACCCAGAGCTGCATAGTGTGGATGGAGCAAGAGACTCAGAAGAGATCTTCCCTAATTTCTTGGATTGTAAAGGTGGCAACAGGAGAATTTTACTTTCAGACTGGTTGATGTAGTAGTAGTACCATGTTTTCCCGAAAATAAGACCCTGTCTTATATTTTTTTGAATCCTGAAATATGCACTTTGTCTTATTGCCATGAGCTCAAAAGCCCGATTGGGCTTATTATCAGGGGATGTCTTATTTTGGGGAAAACAGGGTAGTAGAATTCTTTATTGGCCAAGTGTGATTGGACACACCAGGAATTTGTCTTTGGTTCATATGCTCTCAGTGTACATAAAAAGACAAGATACATTCATCAAGAATCATAAGGTACAACACTTAATGATAGTCATAGGGTACAAATAAGCAATCAAATCATACTAGGAAACAATCAATATAAATTGTAAGGATACAGTAGCAAGTTGCATTCATACCGTCATAAATGGGAGGAGATGGGTGATAGAAATGATGAGAAGATTAATAGTAATAATAATGCAGACTTAGTGAATAGTTTGACAGTGTGGAGGGAATTATTTGTTTAGCAGAGTGATGGTGTTCAGGAAAAAAACTATTCTTGTGTTTAGTTGTTCTGGTGTGCAGTGCTCACCAAGTAGCTTTACAATAAAGTAGAATTAGCTCATCCAATTGTATTGCATGGTGCATGGGCTTGAACTAGATCAATATCTCTCAACCTTGACAACTTGAAGATGTGTGAACTTCAATTCACAGCATGCTGGCTGAGGAATTCTGGGATTTGAAGTCCACACATCTTCAAGCTGGAGTAGAAAATGCACACGCTCTTCTCATCATCCCCTTCTATGATTCTATGAAATGGCATCTATTATGGGTTAACCTCAGCTTGAATTATCCGTGTGATTCAAACTGACATGTTGATTTAAATTGTCAGATTAATTTGAATGGGATTGGATCGTTCGAATCAGGTCGATTAGGTTTGAATCATCTCGCACTCTAAAAACATCTGTGCCTAAAGCAGGGGTCTGCAACCTTAAGCACTCAAAGAGCCATTGGGACCTGTTTCCCACAGAAAACAAAATATCAGGAGCCACAAAACCTGTGTGGGTGTGGCCAATTCGATGTCACTCACTTTCACCAATCACATGACCCCCCCTAGCCACGCCTACCCAGCCAGTCATTAGGGCACAGAACCAGTTGTTAAAAAACACTGGGAACCACAAAACCCTCTTGACGTATCTCTCTCTCTCCTCCCTCCCTCCCTCCCTCCCCCCTCTCTCTTCCCCTCTCTCTGTATCTCTCTGTCTCTGCCGTGGCTGCATCTCCATCCCCTGCTGTCACCGTTACCTTCTCAGGCCAGGCGAGGAGTGAGTGGGAGGGGAGGGCGAGGGGTGGGCCCAGCCAGTGGTAGGATCACCTGACAGGGAGCCACAGCAGTGGGCCCAAAGAGCCGCATGCGGCTCCGGAGATGCAGATTGCTGACCCCTGGCCTAAAGTCATCCAAAGCAATCCCGATCAGATTGGATTGAGTTGGATGCATTTGATTCAAAGGTATGATTCTAATCAAACCAGGAATCAATTCAGAAGGTTTTGGTTTGAGATAGCTTTTGAACAGAAGTTCCAAATCCCCTCTAGCATATAAACCCTCTTTTCAAACAGTGCCATTCTGAAGTTTCTAATATATATATGTTACATCTTTCTTGGCCTGTTCTATTTTTGGATCTGCAGGCATCTAAATAAAGAAAACATCATCAGAACTTTAGCGTGAGAAATGTGCTATAAACCACAAGTAAGTAAGTCGCAGAGAATGGGAAAGGGCTGGGAAGAGATGCTCTGCTTTCATTTTTAACTTTTAACACTCTTTAGAATTTGCATAAATATTGTAGAGGAATATTAACTTCCATTATTTATGATTCTGTTGAACTTTCCAAGGATGTGTTTTGGCAGCTGAAAAATTGCAGTTTTAAGGATAGTGCAGCTTGCATCATAAATAACCTAAAAAGGCCTCAACTTTCCCCACAATAGCCTCTGAAGGAGAGAGTACTTAAAGATGGAATAATTTCCTGTCAGTAGAGCAAGGATTTCCAGAATTAATTGTAAGAGATATCAAAATACAAGTTCATCATGTTACAAAATGTCTGCACCATATATATATATATATATACACATACATACATACATACATACATACATACATACATATATATATATATATATATATATATATATATATATATCAGGTTTTCGCGGGTGTTTGTATGTAGGTCTTTGGTTATTCGGGTCTTCTCCCACGTAAAATTGGAAGTGTCTTGGCGACGTTTCGATGAAGTCTCATTCGTCATCTTCAGGCTGGTGTTCTTGGCTTCGTGCTTCCAGGAGCAATGTGAGATTGCAGCTGTCTCTTCCTTTTAACTGCTAGTGGGGGTGTGAGCTGATTGGGTGGGAACTTGGCTGTGTTCTGATTGGGTGGAGGTGTGTTCTGATTGGTTAGGGGTTTGGCTGTGCTCTGATTGGATGGGGGGTTGGTTGTGCTCTGATTGGCTGGGGGTGTGTTCTGTTTGGGTGGGGGCTTGGTTGTGCTCAGCTTAGTCTGAGTTGCAGGGGGATTTGAGCCGAGAACACCAGCCTGAAGATGATGAATGAGACTTCGTCGAAACGTCGCCAAGAGTTTTATTGTTTTGTGCATCCTTTCTTTCAGAGAATAAATGGAAGAGGCTACTTATTCAAAGGGCAGTAAACATGTAGTTATGGAAATCCATCGCTGGAAGTTTTCAAGATTGGACAGCCAATGGTCCAGGGTAAAATAAGGTCTCCTGCCTTGGGCAGCAGGTTGGACTGGAAGACCTCCAAAGTTCCTTCCAACCTTATAACTTTGTGATTCTAAGTGCTTCCCAAAATTGTCTTCTGTCAGGTGTTACTTTGGAGATGTAGCAATTGCAAGCTCCTAGCACTTAAACTTAAATAGTTTAGTTTAGTTTTAGTTTTATTAAATTTATATACCGCCCTACTCCTGAAGGACTCAGGTGGTGAACAGGCACAGAATAAAATACATAAATACAAAAGTTAGAAACAATTAAAACCAAATTAAATAATTTAGCCCAAGACAATTAAAAATCCCAATAATTTAAAACAAATTAAAATTTCAGTTTAAAAATTTAAAAGAAAGGGGAGAAAATTAGGCCAGGCCGGCTTGCTGGAATAGGAGGGTCTTAAGAGCACGGAGGAAAGTGCGCAGATCCGGGATCCTCCGTAACTCTGGGGGGAGCTCGTTCCAGATAGTGGGTGCCCCCACAGAGAAGGCCCTCCCCCTGGGGGCCGCCAGTCGACACTGCTTGGCTGACGGCACCCAGAGGAGCCCCTCTCTATGAGAGCGTACCGGCCGGTGGGAGGCTGTTTGTGGTAGTAGGCGGTCCTGTAAATAACCAGGTCATAAGCCATGGAGCACTCTAAAGGTGGTAACCAAAACCTTGAAGCGCACCCGGAAGACCACCGGGAGCCAGTGCAGCTCACGCGGGAGAGGTGTCACACGGGAGCGCCATGTTGCTCCCATAACCACCCGCGCGGCCGCACTCTGCGCCAGTTGGAGCCTCCGGGTGCTCCTCAAGGGGAGCCCCATGTAGAGAGCATTACAATAGTCCAGGCGGGAGGTGACGAGGGCATGAGTGACTGTGTGTAGGGAGTCCCGATCCAGAAAGGGACGCAACTGGCGAATCAGGCGAACCTGATGAAAAATCCTCCCAGTCACGGCCACACAGTGCCGCAGCTGTACCGTTTTACAGTGCTGTACAGCCTTCTCTAAGCAGTTTACAGAGTCAGCATATGGCCCCCAACAATCTGGATCTTCATTTTACCCACCTTGGAAGGATGGAAAGCTGAATCAACCTTGTAATACCAATGTTAATCACAAACCACTTTAAAACCAGCTCTTGCATTGTGAATTTCCAACTCCTAATTCAGGACTGTAGGAAGTTAGCACCCACCCCTTTCCTAGAAGAATGAAATATTTTAGGAAATATTAAAAAGGCAGAATATTATATTTCCCTGGATGAGAAATGGAGAAGCATGCTTTAAAGATGAAGCAGCTCCCATCTTCCTGCCCCCACCCTTTATCAATGGGCCAGAGGCAGAAACTCAATCTTTGTCAATGGACCATCATCTGCAACACAATAGAACCCATCTAGCAACAGAAATTAACACAATAGGACCCATCTAGGAACAGAAACTCCCCACATGGCACCTGGGAAGATTACATCAGCCAGCAAGGCTAGCTAAGACCCCCACCCCCTGGGACTCTGACAACCAATCAGGATACTCTTCATGTGCCCCAGAAGTTCAAAGCCAGAGAGGACATAAAACCTGGGGACTCACCGCATCTCACCCCTTTTCTTATTCAGGAACTCAAACCATGTGATCCTGTCCACCATTAAACCATCTTTCCAAGCAGTCTCCATGTTTCCAGTGTCCTTTTCCCCACTTGGAGCTGAACCCAGAAGGATGTTTGTTCCTACAGGACCACGGGAGTTTTAGCTACCTTTAGTAAATGAAGTTCAGGCTCTCAGCAATGTCTCGTAACTTTTCACGTGAAGTGTTAATATCACTTTATAATGCTTTGGTCAGGCCACACTTGGAATACTGCATTCAGTTTTGGTCACCATGATGTAAAAAAAGATGTAGAGGCTCTAGAAAGGGTGCAGAGAAGAGCAACAAAGATGATTAGGGGACTGGAGGCAAAAACATATGAAGAACGGTTGCAGGAACTGGGTATGCCTAGTTTAATGAAAAGAAGGACTAAGGGAGACATGATAGCAGCATTCCAATATCTCAGGGGCTGCCACAAAGAAGAGGGAGTCAAGCTATTCTCCAAAGCACCTGAAGGCAGGACAAGAAGCAATGGACGGAAACCAATCAAGGAAAGAAGCAACCAAGAACTAAGGAGAAATTTCCTGACAGTGAGAACAATTAATCAGTGGAACAACTTGCCTGCAGAAGTTGTGAATGCTCCAACACTGGAAGTTTTTAAGAAGCGGTTGGATAACCATTGGTCTGAAGTGGTGTAGAGTTTCCTGCCTAAGCAGGGGTTTGGACTAGAAGATCTCCAAGATCCCTTCCAACTCTGTTTATTCTCTTCTCTTCTCTTCTCTTCTCTTCTCTTCTCTTCTCTTCTCTTCTCTTCTCTTCTCTTCTCTTCTCTTCTCTTCTCTTCTCTTCTCCTCTACTCTACTCTACTCTACTCTACTCTACTCTACTCTACTCTATTCTACTCTCTGTTCCTGTTCAAAATGTGGAGAAAGAATGATGAAGGGCCAAGTAGAGACCACAAGCTAAGCCATAATTCCCCATTACATGAGCCAAACCACAGAAAGCAGCAACCAAGGGTGGCAACATAGACCTCAGCCAAACAGAGAAAATGCATCCCAGGATAAAAGATGAGGAGAGATTTAATAGAGGTGAACATTTAGATTTTATAATTCTGTAATTTAAATAGAAGCCTAATCCGCCTCAACAACATAGAGAAGATTGCAATCAGCTGGTTTCGTATTGCTCTTCAGTCTCTCTACTGATGTTCAAATTCATAGCTGTTCTCCTTTTTTGGAATGTTTAGCCTGCTATCCTTACAAAGAGAACAGCAATTCTCAACTTTTTCTTTTAAATGGATCAATAAGTGAGCAACACTTTTGAGAACCATTAAGGCCAGAAGGCATCAGGCAGGGGTGAAATCCAGCAGGTTCTGACAGGTTCCGGAAAAACCGGTAGTGGAAATTTTGAGTAGTTTGGAGAACTGGCAAATACCACCTCTGGCTGGCCCCAGAGTGGGGTGGGAATGGAGATTTTGCAGTATCCTTCCCCTGGAGTGGGTTGGGAATGGGGATTTTGCAGTATCCTTCCCCTGGAGTAGGTTGGGAATGGAGCTTTTGCAGTATCCTTCCCCTGGAGTGGGGAGGGAATGGAGATTTTGAAGTATCCTTCCCCTGGAGTGGGCTGGGAATGGGGATTTTGCAATATCCTTCCCCTGGAGTGGGGAGGGAATGGAGATTTTGCAGTATCCTTCACCTGCCACGCCCACCAAGCCACACCCACCAAGCTACATCACGCCCACTAAGCCACACCTACAGAACCAGTAGTAAAAAAAAATTGGATTTCACCACTGGCACCAAGCATATGTATAGGTAGTCCCTGACTTACGACTCGTTGCTTAGCAACAATTCAAAGTTATGATGAACTGCAAATAAGGTACTTACAACCTGGATTCAAAGTTCTGATGGCTGCCTACCCCTCCATCATGTGATTATATTTTGGGTGCTTAGCAATTGGCCCACATTTATGGCCCTTGGCAGTGCCCCACAATCATATGACCACAATTTCTACCTTTTTTTTGGTTAGAAACCAGTGTTTACTTTCAGTTTTCAGGAAAAAAATAGATTCTGGATGATGGGTTCATTTAATGACTGTGGATTCACTCAACGGCCACTGTAAACATTGTAAAATTGGGTTGGTCATGTGATGAACACCTTAATGACCAGCACATCTACAACCATAATTCTGAACTCAACTATGCTTCATAAGTCGGGGACTACCTGTAATTCTTTCCATGGGAATTTGTTACATCCACGCTTCCTGAAATATATTTTTTTTCAATTTAATTTCATTGAATTACATGTTTTGCAATTTAATTTCAATTAATGAAGGCCAGGAAATGTCTATGGAGATTCTTAGTCTTCCAGGTCATGGTTGTCCCAAAGATGCTTTTTCGAGAGGCAACTGGACTTCCTTGGTTTTTTTTTTGGTTTTTCTATTTTGACATAGATGTATATGCAGTACGATGCAGTGAGAATGTGCAGATCTGCACATTGGGGAAACAAAACAACCACTTCATAAACACATGGCATAATGTAGAAGAACAAACCCATCAGGACAAGATTCAACAGTACATCTGCATTTAAAAGACAAAGGCTGCTCTTTTGAAGACAGCAAAGTCCACATTTTGGACGGAGAGGTCCGCTGATTTGAAAGAGGATCAAAGAGACCATTTATGTCAAAACTGAATATTGGAAATTAAATGTTGACTTAAAATTAGAAGAATGGTATAATGAAACATGGAAATTTGCATTAAATGATAAATTGACTTGTGATATTAAAATTAGAAGTGGTATATACAAAGAAAATGTTTTTTGGAACACTTGGCAACCATTTGTAGACTTTGCACTTGGAAGATTGGATGAATCGGCACCAGTACTTTATCAAAGAGATTTCTGGAAGAATTGAAGACTTCAATTTCCTAAAATTTCCTTTCGGTTTGTATAGCACGTTGGGGAGAAATTTTTTTTCTTTCCTTACTATTGATTTTTGTATTGTTTTTTTTTTCTTTTTTTTCTTTCTGTTATTCTTTAACAATAAAAATATAATAAAAAATTTAAAAAATAAAACAAAACTGAACAGCCCCTTCTCAACAGAGGGGGAGTGATATGACATCATCTATTTCCAGTCTACAATACAGTCCTTTTAGCAGTTCCAAGAAGACTCCACACTTATTTGCACTACTCAAGTGACCCTGAGGACACAGATAAACCTCCAAGTGCTTCAAGGACCCTCTAAAAGAATGCAAATGACCAGCTGTCTGCAAGGAATATAAATCCTTTCATTCCCTGCCACTCAGTCAGAGCAGAGCAGAGGAAGCTTCTTGGATGAGAAGTGAAACAAGAAAATCCAGTTGCCTCTTGAAAAAGCACCTTTAAGAAGGCTAGGAAACTTCTTCTTTCTTTTTTTTTTTTTTGGTAGATTCTTCCTTTGATTTCCAAACATTTAGATAAAGAACGTGCAGGCTGTTACGTTGCCTTTTTTATAGGAAAACAGCAGCCTCCTTGCTAAATTCTCTCCTGATTTCTTCTCTGTTTCTTCTCTTATTTTACATTTCAACTGAGCTTGACAACCAGCTGTCAGAGTTGAAGGGCAAGATGGTTGCACACCTTCACTTTGCTGACAGAAGCCAACACAGGTGTCTGGCAGAAGCCACAATGATGCTGAAACAACACCCATAATATCTGTGCAAAAGATGCAAATTACACCCTTGCATCGTTTGACCTGATAACTATAATCCTGAGCTTATTGTCATGTACTGCCCATCCTGCACCTACCTAAGGAAGCCAACTGGGTTGTTTCCTCCCATGTTGTGTTTCAGGGCAATATCAACTATTGTCTTCAAGGCCAGTAGGCTAGTTTGGGGTGGGGTGGGGTGGGATAGAAGATATTTCAGGTAGCCATCATAGAAGTGGATGACTAATGGCTCAGGAAGAATTATTAGGGAGTGGATATTGCTGTCTCTACCATTTGCTATCTATTTTATTTTATTTTTTATTTTATTATCAGATTTATATACCGCCCTTCTCCTGGAGGACTCAGGGCAGTGCCCAGCCAAAATAAAAACATAAATACAAACATTAAAATACAGTTAAAAAGATATATATGCATCTGGCCCCATAATTAAAAAACAATAACAAACCTATTAAAAACATTTAAAAATGTGTTAAGCCACCCCGGCTTGCTGAAAAAGAAAGGTCTTCAGGGCATGACAATATGCCCTGACAATATGACAATATGACAATATGCCCTGACAATATTGACAATATGACAATAGCCTCCATCTGCCCCTTGTTAGAGGGGCGTAGTGGCTTAGTAGTTAAAATGTTTGGCTTGTTGACCAGAAGTTTGGCAATTTGAGACCCAAGCCCTGCATGGCAGGGTGAACTCCTGTTCTTGCCCCAGTTCCTGTCCACCTAGCAGTTCAAAGATATGCAAGTGCAAGTAGATAAATAGGTACCACTTCGGTGGGAAGTTAGCGGTTGTTCTGTGCAGTTCGGTGTACAGTCATGCTAGCCACATACAGAAGTGTTTTCGGATAATGCTGGCTCCCTTAGCTAATAAACGGAGATGAGCACTGCTCCCTAGAGTCAGACATGACTGGACAGGGGAAACTTTTACCTTTCTGCCCCATGGTAGAGTCCTTTAAAGCTATCAACCTATCCCTAGACAGCTTGGGGTGGAGGTCTGTTGTGAGTGAAGAGCCTCAACAGCACTGCGTTGAAGAAATTGGATTCTCGTTGAAGGGCAAGAAGTAACTTAATCTCAGGAAGTTGAGAGCCAATCTTTCTTTTGCCTTTTTCCATGTCTCGACCTCCTCTCCCTCTATTTGTTTCATGCAATCCCCATTTCTTACCCTCTGCCTAAATGCTTAGGTTGCTGCCAATGAGTAAAACGGAGGAGATGCTTTTGGGTTTAGATCTTGCAAGACTATAGATTGCCATACGAAATGAATGAATGCTAAATGGATGAACTGATGAATAAATGAATCAACTAATGAATCAACCATACAACTGTACTGATGGGATTTTTCCTAGTCAAGGATGGGTAGGGAATCACTTAATGAGTTACCATGTATTACGTTTACTGTTTTTTTCTCTCCCTTTCTCATCAGTTCAGATGCAATTTTGAGCCACATCACATGCTGCTTTAATGCTCGCATCATCTGATGGCCGGATACGAGACGCTGCAGTGAGAAAACACCCTCCCCCACCCTCTGTTAATCACCAAATATAAATCCTGCATGAGGCAGCTGTCTTCCTTGTTATCTCTCTTATTGCTATATTATTACATTTAATGATCTGTGTATGATTTCCCTTGGCATAATGAAAGAGCACCAGGCAAATCTGATATAATGTGGCCATCTCCTTCGACGTCTTTTGTGCCTTGATCAGCAGAGACACGAAGAAATTTTTGAAACCTAGTTCAAAGAAGGAAAAAGGGTTGAGGTGGGGAACTGACACGGCTTCTTCTCTTGTGTGAAATGGGTGCCTGGGCCGGACAAAGCAAAGGAACGTTCTTAGAGCAAATTGGTCAGCACCTGCACTCACTCACACACACACACAGATATTAGCAGTGGTGGGATTCAGCTGGTTCTGGTGAACTGGTTGTTAAATTGCTGGCTGGCTCCGCCCCTCCCCGCCCCGCCCCTTCCAGGAGTCCTCACACATCCTTTTTTGGTTCCCAGATAAGTGCAGGGAGGCCTACTAGGCCCAAAACAGTGTGTGTGTGTGTGTGTGTGTGTGTGTGTGTGTGTGTGTGTGTGTGGTGGTGATGTCCCCCCGCGGCCCATTTTTGCTCCCAGGAGGCTGCAGGGAGGCCTACTAGGCCCAAAACAGGGCGCAGGGGGTGATGTGTCCCCCGCGGCCTGCTTTTGCTCCCAGGTGCAGGAGGTCCGGTGCTGCCTGTAATACCTCCTGGCTATGCCCACCCAGCTGGTCATTAGGGCAGAGAACCGGTTGTTAAATTATTTGAACCCACCACTGTATATTAGGTATGTTCACCTGGGCAGCTGCAAGCAAAGCATTGCTTCATTTTGTAGTATTGTGAGCCAGAAATTATTTCCAGAGTCAGAAAATGTGAGAGGGTGATGGAGGGTCCCAGAGTTGCCGGTAGAAACCTCATGAAGCATGAAGGAGAACCTTGTTTCCTCTATGCATGCTGAGATGAACATAACAGAACTTTGAAACAAGGTCTTGGTTTGCTTGATCTTGGTGGTTGAATAAAACCAGTGGTGGGAGTCAAGTAATTTAACAACCGGTTCTCTGCCCTAATGATTTCTTCCAACAACCAGTTTGCCAAACTGCTCAGAAAATTAACAAGCAGTTCTCCTGAAATGGTGTGAACTGGCTGAATCCCACTACTGAATAAAACCATCTTTGTATAACACATCCCATTCAGCGGTTGGTTCATTTTATGGGCTAAGCCCAGTGGTGGGTTTCACTTACTTTGCTACAACTTCGCTCATGCGACACTTTTGCGCACATGCAGAAGATTCTGCGCACACGCAGAAGCTTCTGTGCATGCACAGAGCGTATTTGATGACTTCCAGGCAGGTGGGTGGAGCCTCCCGCCCCCATTACTACCGGTTTTCCCGAACCAGGGCGAACTGGGAGCAACCCATCACTGGCTAAGCCATATCATTTGGGATTAGCATGCTGTGGTGATAACCCAGTGATGGTGAACCTAGGACACGTATGGCGCAAGTGATCCAGCATGCCATTTTTGGTCACATGCCAAATGTCAAGCATAGGAAATCAGGAGTCCTCTTTAGATAACTTATAGTTTATTGTATGCTACAGATCTCTACAAGAATCTGAACTATTAATGATCAAAGCAGGTCGGCAGTAGATAAGAGTCAATGGAAATCAAGGTGGACTTACTGTAGGTCTCTTGCTGTCATGAAGGCACTCAAGACTGATAACACATTTGACCCCTCCCTTGGGCTCAGCCTGGTAATCTCCTACACCCAATCTCTGGACCCTCTGAAAGTTGCCCAAGACGACCTTTATCGTGTGTAGCCTCTGAGAAGTCCAACAATCGTGGGAGTGTTCTAGTGCAATTTTGAGGTGCCCAAAAATTGTGCAAATATTCTCACATGGTTTTCTGTGAGGCCCTGCAAGAGCAGGATTATCTCGAGCACTATCTGAAGAAGAGACAGGAGGAGATCTGGAAAGGCTCCTTTTGTTCAGAGTGAGGGTGAGATGTATGACATGCCA
The DNA here is from genome assembly GCA_022577455.1 of Arizona elegans. NCBI lineage: Eukaryota > Metazoa > Chordata > Lepidosauria > Squamata > Colubridae > Arizona > Arizona elegans. The sequence continues at coordinate 79,698,085 of JAKOOJ010000007.1, read as the reverse complement.
GCATAGTCAAGACAGGTATTTTCTGAATTTTTGACATGCCGAGTCCAAAGAGTTTGCCATCGCTGTGATAACTTCGCCTGGATAATTTGAGTTTCAGTAAAGACGGCACATTAAATAATTGCAAGGGGACTGGCACCAATTTGTAGAAATTATTTTGCCGGTCTTTAAAACTGGAAAAATATTAATTTAGTTAATCTATAAAATATTACTATATGCCCCAGTGGTGAAATCCTCGGCAGTTTGCCACTGGTTTGCTGCCTGCACATGTGTGGTGTGCGTCAAATGCATGCATGCGCAGTGCATGCCAAACACACGCTGTGCGCAGAAAAAGGAGGCTTAACAAGTAGAATAGTGAATATAAATTCGCAGCATGGCTGATCGTTGGAAATACCAGTTTAGATGAACTGGTAGCTTTTTTTTACTATCGGTTCGCTTGAACCGGTAGATTTTATTACTACCAGTTCTCGAACTGATAGCATTTCATCCCTGATGTGCCCTGTGTTTTTATTCTGTCTTGCCACTCCCTCCCCCCCAAGTGGTGAGTTCCTCCCGGTTCTGCCCAGTTCCGCCAAGCCCGTAGTGGTGACGATATGACGTCACCGAATCGGTTCTGCCCCCTTCACCTCCCCGCCCCCCCTGCATTATTCTTACCTTTTATTTGGCCCCATCCCCAATCTACTGCTGTCTCCTGAGTCCCAGCTGATCGGCTAGAGGGGAAAAACCCGTTTAAACTCTTGCTGCGGGGCTTCAAAGGGCCGCCCTACAGCTGATCAGTGTTAAAAGAAAACAAATGAGTAGACCAGTGCCTGCAAAAATAAATGGGTAGACCAGTGCCTGCAAAAATAAATGAGTAGACCGATGCATCCAAAAACAAATGAGTAGACTGGTGCTTGCAAAAATAAATGGGTAGACCAGTGCCTCCAAAAACAAATGAGTAGACCGGTACAGCTCTGCAAGCAGTTCAAAGCCTGGGAGACCAGTACCTCTGCTAAATCCTAAAGAATTGTCACATCAAGCCACGCCCACAAAATAAGCCACACCCACAGAACCAGTAGTAAAAAAAATTAGAACCCCCCCTGCCCCACCCCACTTCCGTTTTTCTAGCCTTTACTTTTGCTTTTCTGTGAAATCCTTTGGATGGCCCACAAAACTGAAATGATTATTCAGCCATTTTGGGGTCAGCTTTCTTTGCTAGGCGGTTATGTGTATTTACAAAAGAAATATATAAACCAATAAATAGTGGGTAATGTGCAAGCTGTCCAAGGATTCTTTCAATGGGAGTTAAAATGTGTTAATAATGAACTCAACAGCCTCTCTGAACAGCTGCTACAAATAAATAGACAATAGGTGGATTTCCCAATGTTTAATAACTGCTGCCAATGTTGCAGATGTTGGATTAGTGTGAAGGACCCTCATTGCCAGCAAAATAGATCTCACCTTTGCTAATTAGAGCCTTAGGGCTGAAGGGCCATCACCCTTTTATGCACAATAATCAGTGTGTGAAAACTTGTTGATTTCCTTCAATCAAGTCGGTGCAAATCTAAAGAGAAAGGAAAAGAGCAAGGCTGTCTGTGAAAGCTTTATCTTTCTTTCTTTCTTTCTTTCTTTCTTTCTTTCTTTCTTTCTTTCTTTCTTTTTTTTTTTTACAAACATGAGATGGCCATTTTAAAATTTGGGTAGCATAAGACATGCAGAGAAAGAAAGTGCGAATTTCAGTTGGCCGGTCATTTGTCACCATCGTGGCTTAACACCCCCTATACCTCGCAGAAGCTCCTGGAGAGAGGGATATAACTGGTGTTTATTTTTCTAATCTTCTCAAGAGAAGAGATTCCATGGTGTGTAAACAAGAGATTTTGCTATAAGAGATACTTAGTGAAATAAGCATCCTTGGGAGAATGTTTGAGTCCTTGCTAAAGCATGCATGAAATTAAGAGATGCTGCCTTTTGCCCAAATGAATAGGACAGGCAGTTGAATGAAGTCTCTGTTCCAAGGCAGGGGTGTCAAACTCACGTCATCACGTTGTTGTCATGTGACGTATCGTGACTTTTTCCCCCTTTGCTAAAACGGGGGTGGGGGTGGCCAGTGCGTAACACATCCGGCTTGCAGGCTGCAAGTTTGACATCCCTGCTCCAAGACGTAAATGGGGAGAAGTAACAAGCTGGGGTTATTATTGTTACCACAGCTTGGCTGCAGATACAGGTAGTCCTCGATGTACGACCACAATTGAGCCCAAAAATTCTGTTGCTAAGCTGACATTTGTTAAGTGAATTTTGCCCCATTTTATGACCTGTTGTTGTGACCTAGGCCCAAGGAGTTAGTATTAAATGTAAACAGTTTGAAAACAAACAGAGTTTATTAAAACAGCTGAGAATTAATTCATTCTCAGCGTAGTCCAAACTAAATTAAAGCAAATTCTTCAAAACACCATTCCTCAGTTTATCACCGACCTTGGTATAATTAGGCAAACTGCCAAAGGCTTTTCTTGGCAAAAGTTCATAAGCAGAAGATGCCGACAATAAATGAAACAGTGAAATAAGAAGCAATTCTCTCAACGTTGTTTTCCGGCAAAGAGGCCAAGAGCCATTGCTGGTCTTTTAAGGCTTATGGGAGGGGCCAATCATCTCTTGGCCCTACTCCCGAGTCGTCCTCTCTGTTTAGCTGCTCCTGCCTTCTGGCAGCTCTTCTCATACATGCACTAGGACCAGGCTCCTCCTGTTCCTCTGCCTCTCTACTGTCAGCCTCTGGAGGCTCCAAAGTCCCCACATCACTCCTTGATGGCCCTGGCCCCATCTCTGCCTCCGACGCAGAGCCCTCATCCAGGCCTTCCCCAGCCTCCAGGACTGGCCCATGTTCTTCTTCAGCCTCATCGCTGTCCGACTCTGCTGCCAGCTCCCCAGGCTGCTGGCGGACCACAACACCTATCTTGCCACAGTTGTTGACTGAATCACAGCAATTATTAAGTTAGTAACAGGGCTGTTAAGTGAATCTGGCTTCTCTGTTGACTTTGCTTGTCAGAATTTTACAAAAGGTGATCGCACTACCCCAGAGCAGTGCAACCATCATAAATATGACTCAATTGCCAAGCATTTGAATTTTGATCATCCATGGGGATGTGCAATGATCGTAAGTATGAAAACTGCTCATAAGTCACTTTTTTTCAGTGCCGTTGTAAGTTCAAATGGTCACTAAATGAACTGTTGTAAATTCAGGACTATGGGTAGATGTTCTCCATGATGATCTGTTCCTAACTTGCCTTTGAGGACTCCATCCACCTTACTGTTGATCATCCTCTTCTCTTTCTTTCCACTTTTCCAAGTATTAAAGTCTTTTTCAGAAAACTGGGTCTCAATATAATGTGTCGAAAAGTAGGATAATTTTGAGTGTTAATCTATCCATCTCTGCACATTCTAATGTTTTTTTTATTACACATTAATCTGTAGGCAGCTCTTCATTCTTCTACTGTTGTGCAAAAACAATTCTCGCTGCTGTTAACACATGTAAAATTAAATATGTATTCCCTTGATTGTACTTTTCTGGTAAAATACCCAGCAAGAATATTTCAAGTTTTAAATCGATGTGTTGCTTTACCATTTTTTCTAACCATGTATGTACTTTTGTCCAATATGTTTTTTGCCTTTGGACATATCCACCACATATGATAGTACGAACCCAGTATCTGATTACATTTCCAACATTTGGGAGACATGTTTTTAAACATCTTTGCCATTCTTGCTGGTGGTAAATGCCAACTATAAAATATTTTATATAAATTTTCCTTACAGGCAGTTGACATTGTTAATTTATTATTTCTATCCCACAATTTCTGCCATATAGAATAGAATAGAATAGAATAGAATAGAATAGAATAGAATAGAATAGAATAGAATACAATACAATACAATACAATACAATACAATACAATACAATACAATACAATACAATAACAGAATTGGAAGGGACCTTGGAGGTCTTCTAGTCCAACCCCCTGCTTAGGCAGGAAACCCTACACCACTTCAGACAAGTGGTTATCCAACATCTTCTTAAAATCTTCCAGTGTTGGAGCATTCACAACTTGCCTTCTGGAGGCAAGTTGTTCCACTGATTAATTGTTCTAACTGCCAGGAATTTTCTCCTTAGTTCTAGGTTGCTTCTCTCCTTGATTAGTTTCCACCCATTGCTTCTTGTCCTGCCCTCAGGTGCTTTGGAGAATAGCTTGACTCCCTCTTCTTTGTGGCAGCCCCTGAGATATCAGAACACTGCTATCATGTCTCCTCTAGTCCTTCTTGTCATTAAACTAGACAGACCCAGTTCCTGCAACCGTTCTTCATGTTTTAGCCTCCAGTCCCTTCATCATCTTTGTTGCTCTTCTCTCCACTCTACACCTTGGACATTTATCTAGCTCTATAGTATATCCAAAATTTTTGGCCCATACTATGATTGTTTTTTTTTTTTACTTGTTCTTCTTCCATTTTGATGCTCAAAATGGACAACTATACTTTTTTTAAAATTAGTTTTTTATCTGTTCCTAGTAAAATCTGATCTAATGCTGTTGGTTCTTTATAGAAACCATGCATAACAATACATACATACATACCAAACATACAATTCCAGAAAACTGGATCTCAATATAATGTGTTGAAAAGTAGGGTAATTCGAGCCTGGTGATTTGTACCTTGAATGAGAACTGTGGGTTGCTTTGTTCAATGATCCCTTTATTTGTTTTCTTGGTATTGTCAGGAGTCTTCTCCAACACCAAAGTTCAAAGGCATCAATACTATTCATCTCCTATTTCTTCCAAGTCCAATTTCTACTTCCATAGAATGTCACAGGAAATTGCTTGCACGATTCCGATCTTTGTTTGTATGGACCAGTGATGGGTTGCTCCCAGTTCGGTCCAGTTCTTGCGAACCGGTAGTAATGGCGGTGGGAGGCTCCGCCCATATGCCCGGACATCATCATGAATGATCTGCGCATGCGCAGAAGCGCGCGCAGTCCCGTTGCGAACCGGTAGCGAAGGTAAATAGAACCCACCCCTGGTATGGACATATCATGGAATTTTAATATCAGACTGAAATATAGGCTGATATTAATCTTCTCAGTGATGTCATGATCTGTCAGCTGCCACCTTACGCATGCTTGAGCTTTGCTACTATGCAGTGACAGTCTGCCATGAACTCTGGGGATGAGAAGGGGAATACTTGGGGGGAAAAACAAAGTAACCTCTGTATCTCCCTGAGATGCTGCTCCAAGGTCACCCAGGTGGGAGAAGAAGGCAGCTGCATACCAACCTACCCTTGAAATGACCTTTCTGAAAACATCTTGCTTGAACCTGATTGGTCATGGGGTGTGGGGAGCTAGAGATGGGAGGCACTTAAGAGAGGGAGAAGATGAACGTAGGGATTTTGGTGTGTGATTCTCAGTTCTGGCTATGCTTGACTGCAATACACATGACTTCTAATAAAACTATTCCTTTCCCAATGAATAGAGCCAAGGATCAATTTTAGTTAGAATTTTAAGTAGTGGCAGGTCTGACATGATCAGATTACTTTTCTCCTTGCACTCTGGACATGAAGGAGTTAATCTTAGGGATGTGAATCCTAGGGAGATCTGGTTAATGTCTTTCTTAGACATTTTTAGGCATCTTAGTTATCTGTTTAATTTTGCTGCTGTTCCGTATTTTTGTTGAGAGAGAAAGAAAGGTTTTTCTTTCCTTGTTTTATTCTGTTCTGGGCCACCCGGAATCCTTCGGAAGCGAGTTGGCTTATTAAAGTTGTTAAATAAAATGCAAAACAAATATATTTTTTTTAATGAGAAGGAAATAGAAGTTCCATAAGATCAGCAGAAGAGTGATGGCAGGCAACCCCTCCCACTGCCCCAATTAGAGCTATTCTGATTTGGGAGTTGTTTTCCCAAGCATCACATTCAGATCTCTCCTTGCTCCTCTGCACTCTCCTTTTTAATAAAATGGCCCCACGGTACGCTCTAGTCAATATTTAATGCAAAGTGTCCTCAACAAACAGCTGGGACTGCAAGGTTTAGCTTGCAAAACTTAAAGCATCAGTGCTGGTCAACTCAAACATCTCTGCCAGCTGTTCAAAATCAAGCCTGTAGCCACATCTTTGTGATTGAAGTCCTGACTTTTTTTTTTTTAATTTGATTTATATGCCGCCCTTCTCCGGAGACTCAGGGCGGCTTACAATGCATTAAGCAATAGCCTTCATCCTTTTGTATATTTATACAAAGTCAGCTAATTGCCCCCACAAACAGGGTCCTCATTTCACCTACCTTAGAAAGGATGGAAGGCTGAGTCAACCTTGAGCCTGGCAAGATTCGAACCTGCAGTAATTGCAGGCAGCTGGTCAAGAAACCATCAAGAAATAGAAACAATACCAAGGGATGTTATGTTTAGATATAAATATACGTAAAAGATTTGAATTAAGAGATATATGTATGGGGGTGGAGGAAATGGGTAGATTATGAATTGAATAAATGTCAAATTAGGATTTATCATATAGTTTTATAGCTGAAGGTTGCTTTGAAATGTATAGTATAGGGGGGATATAATAACAATGTTAGAAAGAAATGGTTAGCATGTGGGGGGTGGTGTAAAAGGATTGTAAAGTATTATATAATTTGATATCAATTTGGATTTTATTTTTGGAGAAGCCATGGGGGGGTAGGGAGGGTGAAGGGGGGTTAGGGAGGAGGAGGGGAAAAAAGAGGGGGAAAAAATCTGTATTTGAAAAACTTTTTCAATTAAAAAAAAGAAAAGAAATAGAAACAATACCCTAAATGGGCAGCAGCTATCTAGAAACAAATCAGAAATTTCACACCTTCCCTATATAGCAATAGCAATAGTACTTAGACTTACATACAGCTTCACAGTGCTTTACAGCCCTCTCTAAGCAGTTTAAAGAGTCAGGATATTGCCCCAACAACCTGGGTCCTCATTTTGCCCACCTGGGAAGAATGGAAGGCTGAGTCAACCTTGAGCCTGGTGAGATTTGAACTGCCAAATTGCAGGCGGTCAACAGAAGTAGCCTGCAGTACTGCACTCTAACCACGGCGCCACCGCGGCGCAGGTTAGGAAGTCCCTCTAAGTATCTTGTGATTCAAAAGCAGCTGACAAGCAAAGTCAACGGGGGAAACAAGATTTGCTTAACAGCTGAGTGACATGCTTAACATCCAAGACAAAAAAGCCATAAAATTATGCGTGAATCATTTAACAACTGCCTTGTTAGTAATGGGAAATTCTGGTTCCAATTGTGGTCGTAAGTGAAGAATTCAAGGCACAAATGACCAGACTCAAATGATCCTACTTCAGATACACCATGCAATGATCTAGCTCTCTGAAGAAGACTCTAGGAAAGGGGGAAGGAAAGACAAAAAAGAATGAACAGTAACCAGGTGGATGGACCTACTAACAGTGAAAATGAGTATACAATTGGAAGAGCTGAAATATTATGCTAGGGACAGATCATTATGGAAAAACTCTGTGCTTTTGCTATGGTTTGAAAATGATTTGATGGCACATAATCATTCCTCCAACCAACCAACCAACCAGGGGTGAAATCCAGCAGGTTCTGACAGGTTCTGGAGAACCAATAGCGGAAATTTTGAGCAGTTCGGAGAACCGGCAAATACCACCTCTGGCTAGTCCTAGAGTGGGGTGGGAATGGAGATTTTGCAATATCCTTCCCCTGCCACGCCCATCAAGCCACGCCCACCAGGCCACACCAAGCCCACCAAGCCACGCCCACAGAACTGGTAGTAAAAAAAATTGAATTTCACCACTGCAACCAACCCCCAAAAAATGTAAAACAGGAAAAAGAAGAAATACAATAGAGAGGGAGATTTCGAAATAGAACCAGCTCAAGAATTTGATATCTTAGATCTTCTTATGGAAACTGCCACTGATGAGAACTTTGACACTATATTGGTTCTGATGGAGCTCCTTTTCCTCATAAAAGATTGGGATTTTGTTCAGGGGTGGCAATGGTATGTCTGCATATAAGCTGGTGTAAAAAGGGCAATGAAAAACTATATGTTAATTGTCTATTGTCAAGAAGGTGTAGGAGATGACCAGGTTGAGCCCGAGGAGGGGTCAAATGCATCATAAGTCATGAGTCCCTGCGCGCCCACAAGAGATTTAAATCCAGTCCACCTTGAATGCCTCTCTTATCTCCCGCTCATTTCCCTTGACCTTTAGTTGGTCAGATTCTTGTAGAGAGCTTAAACTTGCAATAAATTGAGGATCCTGGATAACTCTGCAGACAAGGCACTGTAATTTAACACCAGCTATCTGCAATTAAAGTAAGTTTGAATCTTGCCAGGCTCAAAATTGAATCAGCCTTCCATCCTTTCTAAGATAGGTAAATTGAGGACCCAGTTTGTGGGGGCAATAAACTGACTTTGTATAAAATATACAAAAGTATGAAGGCTATTGCTTAACGCACTGTAAGCCGCCCCGAGTCTCCGGAGAAGGGCGGCATATAAATCAAATTAAAAAAAAAAAATTACACTCATTTGAACTGCCTGGATCTCTTGATTTCCCCAGCTTGACAGAAGGCAGGAACAAATTTCATCACGTGGGCAAACCCAAGCCTGAAACATCTCTGTCTTTGTGCATAGCTGTTTTTATTCGGCAACAGTTCTTCTCCTTCTCTTTTACAGACTTCTTATTGTTTTATTTTTAAGAAGTTGTCAGAACTAGATGAGAACAGCTTCAAGGTTAATCCTTATTGAATTCCTCTCCTCTCCTCTCCTCTCCTTTCCCTTCCTGATTAAAGCCCCGCTTGCGATAAAGAAAAGGAATGATCAACGCTAGCGCTTTGTTAGGGCTGAAAGAGAATAAATGGCACTCCTTATGTGCACCCATTCCGCGTCTGATCTATTTATCCATCAATCAAGTTATAACAAGACTCTAAATCTGTAGCTGCTGCGTGCTGGCTTTTAAGTGAGACGCTGCTGCAGCTCCTCAATTCTTAATGCCATCCTGGCAATGTGCAATGATTGGCTATGGGTCCTTTAAGTGCTCCGCCGTGGGGCACCTACTCAAGGTCACTTGATGCAGTTAGTTGCTCCAATAGAGGAGAATACACATAGCTCAGGGTTGAACGATGGAGTTGTTGATGCTCTTTCACCTTTGTTGTGTTCACTTGCATGTGTTTCATTACCTAACTAGGTAACGGAATCGAGAGGCTCTGGTGGTGCAGTGGCTGAAGTGCAGTATTGCAGGCAAACTCTGCCCACAGCCTGGAGTTCGATCCTGATGAGGCTCAAAACTCGACTCAGCCTTCCAATCCAGTTTGTTGGGAGAGATATGCAAATAATCCTTCTACACTGTAAATTGCCCAGGGAGTGCTATAAAGTGCTATTACCTAGTTGGGTAATGAAACATCTGTAATCAAACACCCAAGCTCAGAGAGCCCAAAGAATGCCACACTTCGTTATTACTTAACAATTATTAAAATTAATGTTCTACTTCTAATGTTCTAATGTGGTTGCTACTCAGCTATTCCTTTGCTTTCTAGCTTTCCTGAGCTGACACACGTCATTTTAGAGAGGATTCTAAAAGTATCTACCGTATTTTTCAGAGTATAAGACACACTTTTTTCCTTCCTAAAAGAGGCTGAAAATTTGGGTGCGTCTTATACTCCGAATGTAGCTTTTTCGAAGCTTTTTTTCAGCCCTAAGGAGGTGCTAGATCTACCTCCGACTCTCAGCTGTGCTTTAGAAGCTTTTTTTCAGTGAAGCGATCTTTCCCCACTCCCTCCGACTCTCAGCTGTGAAGCTTTTTTTCAGCCCTAACGAGGCGCTAGTGAGTGAAGCGATCTCCGTGCTTTGCCTGCTTTTCTCATTGCTTCTCTCTCCAAAGATCAGTTGTGCTTTAGAAGCTGTGTTTTATCCCCAAGCAGGAGATAAAAAACCCAGCAAACTAATGTGCTGAAGCTGATCAGACTAAGGACGCTAGCCAGATGAATAACTGGTAGACAGATTCCCGCCCCCTTATTTTCCTCCACAAAAACTAAGCTGCATCTTATACTCCGGTGTGTCTTATACTCTGAAAAATGTGGTACTTAACTTGAGTTCTTGTAAGCTTATGTTAGAATGTCATTGATAGCATTCTGACCATGTTTTCCATTGTTTCTAAAAATTTTCCCAAACACTGAGATCTTCTCCAAAAATTCCTACCTATGCATTAAGGACCTGGAATATTTAAATTTTAATTTCATTGTTAATGCTTCCAGTGAAGAGCCCGGTTTTATATCATCTACCACTGAACTACTACTCTTTGTGTAGCTCAAGGTGTTCTCAACAGTTTTCTACAGCATCCCAATCAAAAGATAAGCTATTTGGTCCTCCTTCCTTTGGCCCATTCCTGAAGGGTGAGGGCTATTTAAAAGGGAAACTAAGTAAGCTGTGAAATTCAAGTGGGGAGACGTAGGAGAAGCCACCTCATTAGAGATAGTCCTCAATTTATGACCACAATTAAGTTCAAAATTTCTGTAGCTAAGCAAGACAGTTAAGTGAGTTTGCCCCATTTTATGACCTTTTTGCCACAGTTGTTAAGTGAATAACTACAGTTGTTAAGTTGATAACATGGTTGTTAAATGAATCTGGCTTCCCCGTTGACTTTGCTTGTCAGAAGATCACAAAAGATGATCATATAACTCTGGGACACCGCAACCATCATAAATATCAATTGCCAAGCATCTGAATTTTAATTATGTTACCAAGGGGATGCTTGACACTGTTGTAAGTGTGAAAAAATGGTCATAAGCGGTGGTGGTATTCAGCCGGTTCTATCCGGTTCAGGCGAACTGGTAGCGGCTGCTGCAGGTGGCTCAGTCCACCTGCCAGGATGTAAAAAAATGTCCCATTTATCCACGTTTTTGATGCTCTGCGCATGCGCACACTCACATTTCCGAACCGGTAGTGAAGGTAAGTGAATACCACCCCTGGTCATAAGTCACTTTTTCAGGGGTGGGTTTCAAAATTTTTTACTACTGGTTCTGTGGGCGTGGCTTGGTGGGCCTGGCTACTGCAAAATCCCCATTTCCTCCCGATCAACTGGGACTCGGGAGGCAGAGAATAGATGGGGGGCAGGGCCAGTTAGAATTTTTACTACCGGTTCTCTGAACTAGTCAAAATTTCCGCTTCATAACCTGCTGAAACTCACCTCTGCACTTTTTTCAGGGCCACTGTAACCTCGAATGGACACTAAATGAACTGTTGTAAGTCGAGGACTGCCTGTGTTTGCAGTAGTGGCCAAAAAGGTCAGTCATACTGCCTTTCTTTGCCTTTCTCTTCTCTTGTATCACAAATGTGATACCCCATTGCAGTTGTTGGAGGCTCTTTTGTTTCTTGAAGCTGCAGTTCCTGACCATGAAGCCTGTTGCACAAAAGGATCCAATTTCGGATAGTGTTAGTTAAAATGGCTCTTATTATCGCTGATCCAAATCGTGGGTTTTACATTCCCATCCATCCATCCATCCATCCATCCATTCATCCTTCACTTTTTGCAAAAGATCGTGGGAGGTTTTTGAAGGGGAGAAGAGGCCATATGTCTTTACATCAGTAGAAGTTGATCTATTTTTTTTTCCATTTTAAAACTCCCCTTTCTCCCCTTTGCAGTGGCTTGAAAAGCACTTTCTATCTTTCTTACGTTGTTTGCCTGGTCACCTAGTATTGCATGGGAGAGACGTGAAAGAGATCTTTAGCCTTACTGCAAGCAGACCCGAGAGCAGAAAAGGAAGTAGAACAGGGGTATAAAACTCAACTTCTTTGAGGGTTTATGTTTGACCTGGGGGGGGGGGGTCAGGTGGATGTGGCCAGGATGGGCATGGCTAGCTCGACGTCACTCGTGTCGGGGGCGTCTGTGGTGGCCTGAGCACTCTGCCAGTGAAAACGGAGCTTGGGAGGCTTCGATAGCCTCCTGCAACCCTCTGCCAGTGAAAACAGAGTTCAAGAGGGTCTCCATTTTCTCTGGCAGAGGGTTGCAGGAGACTGTTGCAGTATCCCAAACTCCATTTTTGCTGGCAGAGGCACCGTGGGCTGATCCTTCGCTGTTTTCAGGGCGGCACCTCTGGCCCACGGGCTGATCCTTCGCTGTTTCCTGTGGCACATCTGGCCCACGGGCCTTGAGTTTGACATCTCTGAAGTAGAAGACAGCTGGCTCAGGAATTCTGGGAGTTGAAGTCCACAGGTTGTAAAAGAGCCACATTTGCCCACCCCTGCTCTAGAGACCTAGCAGATGTTACTCTGTACCAGGCTAAGTTTGGTAAGTTTTAAAGTTTGGGATGGAGTGTGTCTGGGAGGTAGGGGAGGGAGGGGGGAGAAAACAGCTTAGCACATTGTATGAACTTGGATTGCTCAATTAGATCACGGAATGGGCAGAAAGAATAACCTGAGGGACAGGAGGAAGAGCTGCAACCAAGATAGCTGTTTGAGAAAAGAAATCTGAGTCATTGTCAGAAATGTAATTTCAGGAAACATTTGACTCATGACTTTCCCTAGTTCTCATAAAAATAAAGAGGACGAGGGAGGAAGCACAGCTAAACTTGCCAGATTCTGTTACTCTTCCTTATAATAATAATAATTTAAAAATATAAACTTTCCAAGTTTGGTTTATCCTGGCTGACAGTTTATGGTTCCATATACAAAGCAAATTCAGTCATTGTGTGCAACATGGAATTGAAACAGAGATGCTGTACACCAATCATATATTCCATCAGTGGTTGGATTCAAATAATTTAACAACTGGTTCTCTGCCCTAATGACCATCTGGGTAGGCGTGGTTCGGTGGTCATGTGACCATGTTGGCGTAGCCAACTCAATGTCACTCACTGTTACAATGTAATAAGGGTTAACCAGAGAGGCAGTTTCTGTAAGCAGAGCAATAAAGATTAGGCTAGAAACTACATCAGAATGTTTCCTTCCTGCCTTCCTTATAGGATTAGCCCTGTAAAGTGGAATAAAACAAAATAAGATTTCTTCCAACAACCAGTTCTCTGAACTGATTAGAAAGTTAACAACCGGTTCTCCCGAATAGGTGCGAACTGGCTGAATCCCACCACTGTATTCCATTCATCTGAAGGTGAGGATATTTCGTGTCTTAAACAAGAGCCTTCCCCTTGCTTCTTTCTTTTGGCAGGATGTATTAGCTTTTGGAACCAGAAATGTTTGCATGTATTGTAAAGGATACCATGTTCTCTACAGTCTAGTTCTACCCATAGCTCTTCCTTACCCCATTCCAAATCTATCTGATGATATCTAACTCACCCACAGTATGGTTGTAAAGGGATTTAGAGCTGACCTTGGGGGAGGTATAAAAGGGCTAAGAAGGAAGGAAGAAGTCACTTTAAGAAGGATTTGGAGAATAGATTAAGCACTCCAGAGATGCTGAAAGAACATAGAATGTTATCAGTTCTTTGAGGTAGCCCAGGTCAGGAAAGAGATGATTAAATGCATGGATCCTAGGAATGCTATTTTATTGTTGTAGGATAGGGTATAATGGGCTGTTGGTTTGAGCTCCGAGCAAACCAACAGCCCAGCTACCAACCTGAGCTACTAATATTCAAGAGCCACAGTGGCGCAATGGTTAGAGTGCAGTACTTCAGGCTACTTCTGCTATCACCGGCTGCCAGCAGTTCAGCGGATCAAATCTCACCAGGCTCAAGGTTGACTCAGCCTTCCATCCTTCCGAGGTCAGTAAAATAAGGACCCAGATTGTTGGGTGGCAAATATGCTGACTTTGTAATCCACTTAGAGAGGGCTGGAAAGCACTGTGAAGTGGTATATAAGTCTAAGGGCTCCTGCTATTGCTATTCAAGTACATTTCAATAGGATATAATAGCATAATCTTGAAAAGCTGTTCAAGTTCCACTGTATACTACACAAAATCAAGCTGAGGTTATCTTGAGTTTCTTTCTCATGCTTCTTTCAATCTATGGGTTGTGCAATCTCTTCAAATCCATCCTTAATGGCTTGTTCCTTCCTTCCTTCCTCCCCCACCCCACCTCCCTTTAACAGTTCTTTCATTCCTTCTGCAAGCTCAGCTCTACATTGTTTATAATAACTGTTAAATTTTCCAGCTATGAAATTTTGCATGCTTAAGATCTCTGGTTAATTTCATGGCATGTTCAAGTTGAGCAGAAAAAAAGAATCAAGGCTTGAGGAGGCCCAAGATAGATCTTTAAGATCAGCTTTCTTAAGGATCACTGTGGTAGCCATACGTATTTTAGAAGTCATTTACAGATTGGAGCTGGTCTGAAATTCCTAACTGTATATCCTTAAGAAAGATGCTATAAAGCTGGAAAATTGTATGGGTTGTATTACATACTTTCCAAGTCTCTCTAAGCATGTCTTCCATTTGGAACTAACGTTCTGTGTCTATGACAAAACCATAATGAAATGATGAGGATCGTCATGAAATATAATTGGGTTAAAAAATTACAAAAAGATGCTAGTCAGCAAAGAGTTTAATTTATTTATACATCAAAATTCTTGCTCTCCCAATATCTAGCGGTTCTACTTCACTTCCTTGAATGATTTCTCTCTAAAAAATTATTTGTCCCCTAAAATGTACCATTAGTTTTGCACACACAATATTTATTGTGGATGCACGTACACATACTGTATATACTCCAAACTGCCACTGTGTCTAATGTTGGAAATCATGGTACAATTGGAGAAGAATCCTAACGATTAGAAATGAAACCTTCCTGGTGATTATTCATCAATGAAAGGGGAGGGGGGGAAAGGGACATTTGCTGAACAGATTATTACTTATTAAGAATAAGGTCATTGCTGGTTAGAAAATACTTAACTAGCAATTTCTGAGTTCAGTGAACTGTGGTGTTAATCAAATGCAGCATTATTTTCACTGGAAAAAGAAATTAGCTCATTGTGAAGAAAGTGTGTTGCTGTTCTGGGGTTATGTAAGATGAAAAAGAAAAAAGGATAGATGGAAAAGTACAGAGGAGATCAATCTTAGGAAGGCAGAGACAAAGTTAGATAGAAACGAAGATAAGAACATTTCCCTGATAATGATGTTTCTGACAGCTAGTCCTTGGTTTACAACCATTCATTTAATAACCATTTGAAGTTACAATGGCACTGAAAAAAGTGACTTATGACCATTTTTCACATATCATCCCCATCATCACATCATCAAAATTCGATGATTGGCAAGTGACATGTATTTTTGATGGCTTGCAGGGTCATGTGATGACCTGTTGCAACCTTCTGACAAGCAAAGAAAATTAAAGAGGAAACCAGATTCACTTAACAGCCATGTTACTAACTTAACTTCAGTTATTCAGTTAACACCTGTGGCAAGAAAAGTCATAAAGTGTGTGTGGGTGGGTGGTGGGTGGGGGGAAACTCACTGAACAATTATCTTGCTTAGCAATTGGAAATGGAAATTTCCAAATGGAAATTCTGGGCTCAGTCGTGTAATTTATCCATCTGTCTGGTGAAAGTGTCACTCAGTGTTTCCTTCCCCTTTGCTTTGCCTTCGAGTTGAAGTTAGTGCTCGGATAGTGATGAGCTGGGGTTCTTGTCGAAAAGTTGATTCAACAATTTATTTATTTATTATTTAAATTTCTATACCGCCCTTCTCCTTTCGGACTCAGGGCAGTGAACAGCCAAAAATAAAACATTTGTACACAAAAGTTAAAATAGTTCTAAAATAATTAAATAAAATTTGGCCCATAATTTAAAACATTTCAATTAAAATCAGTATCAAATTTTAAAACCAATATAAAATCAGGCCAGCCTGGCTAACTGAAAGAAATAGGTTTTAAGGGCCTGACGAAAAGTCCGGAGGTCTGGGGTCACTCGTATCTCTGGGGGTAGATTGTTCCAGAGGGTAGGCGCCGTCACAGAGAAGGCTCTCCCCCTGGGGGTCGCCAGCCGACATTGTCTGGCTGATGGCACCCTGAGGAGGCCCTCTCTGTGGGAGCGAACTGGCCGGTGGGAGGCAATTGGTGGCAGAAGGCGGTCCCGTAAATACCCCGGCCCTAAGCCATGGAGCGCCTTAAAGGTGATCAACAACACCTTGAAGCGCACCCGGAAGTCCACCCGAAGCCAATGCAGCTCGCGCAGGAGAGGAGTCACATGGGAGCGCCCCGTCGCTCCCATAATCCCCCGCGCGGCCGCATTCTGCACTAGTTGGAGCCTCTGGGTGCACCCCAAGGGGAGCCCCATGTAGAGAGCGTGAATGAATCAGAATGAAATTAGATGGAATTTTAATAGAAACAGAATGTAAGAGGTCCTTGGTGCTCTCTGAGCTTGGTGGTTTTCTTGCAGATATTTTATTACCCAAACTAGGTAAGATCACCTGTGCTGATGTTGAGGGCTGATCTTATGATGCAACCTAGATTGGGTAATGAAATGTCTGCGAGAAAAGAACCCAGCTCAGAGAGCCCTGAAGACCTCTCATTTCAACTCTGAGCTACAAATATTTTCTTCTACAGGAAGCAGATTGTATTCACTGGTTAAGACTGTGTGGTAGCTGCTCTTTGTCTCTGCACAGGGCTAATAATGGATGATGATCTAAATGCCTCTGCTCTCATTCTCTGTACTTCTACAGTGTAGAAGTAAACAATCACATACATTTCCAATGTATTATTTTGCCAAGGGAACCTGAACTACGCTTCCCATTAATTGACTGATCACATGCCATCATTTATTTTATTTTATTTATTTTATTTTATTAGATTTCTATACCACCCTTCTCCCGAAGGACTCAGGGCGGTGAACAGCCAAAAGATAAAACACGGAAATACAAAATTTAAAATAGATTAAAACAGATTAAACAATTTGGCTCAATTTTAAAAATATCCCATAATTAAATTAAAATTAGTGATTAAAATTTAAATCTAAAAATGTTAAAAGGGAGAGGATTTAGGCCAGGCCAGCTTGATGAAATAAAAATGTTTTAAGCGTGCGGCGGAAGGTGCGCAGATCCGGGATCCTCCGTATCTCCGGGGGGAGCTTGTTCCAGATCGTAGGTGCCCCCACAGAGAAGGCTCTCCCCCTGGGGGCCGCCAGTCGGCATTGTTTGGCCAACGGCACCCGGAGGAGCCCCTCTCTATGGGAGCGTACTGGCCGGTGGGAGGCTATTGGTGGTAGCAGGCGGTCCCGTAGATAACCAGGTCCTAAGCCATGGAGCGCTTTAAAGGTGGTAACCAGAACCTTGAAGCGCACTCGGAAGACCACCGGGAGCCAGTGCAGCTCGCGCAGAAGAGGTGTTACATGGTTGCTCCCATAACCACCCGCACGGCCGCACTCTGCGCCAGTTGGAGCCTCCGAGTGCACCTCAAGGGGAGCCCCATGTAGAGAGCGTTACAATAGTCCAGACAAGGTCTGGACAATAGTCCATGTTCTTTTCGACTCCTAGTCACCCCACATAGCTAGATTTTCTCCATGTTGATCTGTCCCATGATGATCCATGATGATCTGTAACATGGTCTTTCAGTTCTTCTAATAGTACACGTGAGTTCATCCAACTTGCTATTGATCATCTTCTTTCTCTTTCCTTCCACTTTTTCCAGCACTAGAGCTCTTTCCAGACAGCTGCATAATTCGAACCTGGTCATCTGAGCCTCGAACAAAAACTTCTGGATTGATTTGATGTTTGATGTTTGATTTGATCGGTCGATGTTTGTTTTCTTGGCTGATGTTTTCCATATTCAATGAGAATTCTGAGGAACTGTATTTCCAGCTCTTCGGGAGGATCTCGGCATGAAGAATGCTGTTTATTGTCACAGAGGAAGAAAAATCATCTAGACCTTGCTGGGAGATAAGGCCAAATTGCTTATTGCTTGATCCCTTCCCTGTGATTTGCTCCTTAGCTTTTCTACTTCTTACTTGTCAAGGATTTCCTTCAGTATAGCCCTGTCCATACTTTTCGCTCATGGTCAGCTTCTCCAAGATGGAAACATCACCTTCATTTTAGCAAAATGCACAGGCAATGACATCCTTACTTTTCTTGCACTTTTGCCTGAAACGGTTCCCTGTTTTTTCTTGTCAACTTCTGTTGGTTATTGCCTGCAGAGCACTATTCTGCTACAAAAAGCAAGCATGTTACGCAGCCACTCGAGTTAATAGAAAGCATTAGATGATTCTGCAAAGCACTGAAGTGGTCCACGCAGACCTAATATACAGTCTGGCCAATTGACCTATTGAACCATCATATTAATAAACTTTGAGCACAATCAGCATAATAGGGATAAAAAAGAGATTAATTGCTCTTGAGCAAGGATGGGTGCCAATGTGAGTGACTGAAAAGTGCTCACAATATGCTTTTAAAATATTAAATGCATGGACTGGCCAAAAAAGTTTGAAAAACCCGGTACTGAGGTTTGCACGTAATAGAAACAGGAATGCTCCAATCATGAGGTGTAATTAGAGAACTGCTCCAGGCAACCGGTGATGGGAAGGGACAACCAAATGTTAGAGGACAGAGCTGTATGCCTTGTGCTCTGCCTTATGTGTTATGAAACTCCTTGTGTTCTGCCCCAGCTACGGACCCCAAAGAATGCAGCACAAAGTCTATACAAACCTTAGTTTACTAAATTAAATCAATCTTTTTCAAACAAAGGCTGTTAATTAACTTTCTTAACAGCCTACAAGAATCCAAAGAATAAATAATTGTAATCTTACTAGGATTGGCAGAAAGCCCAGAAGCAATTTGCAGGACACTGATAAAAGAACTAAGATCCAGACGTGAAGGAGAGTGAACGAAGTTGTTCCCTGCAAATTGCCTCAGTCATCGTCCTTCCTTAAATAGGCTAAGGGAGTGGCCAATTAGCCCCAAGCCTTGCTCTCGAGGAGACCTCCTCCTGAGGAGCCACTCCTGCCTTTTGGCAGCTCTGCACGCCCGTGCATCGAGAAGAGGCTCCTCCTCTTCTTCCTCTTCATTTATAGGAGCTTCTGGAGGTTCTGAAGGCCCTGGCTGAATCCCTGCCTCTGGCACCACATCTTCTTCAGCCTCCTCATTGTCCGACTCGAGTGCCAGCTGCACAGGCTGCTGGCGCAGCACCACACCTACCTCCTCACTGTCGGAATCAGCTATTAGCTGCACAGGCCGCTGATGGGCCACAACACCTTGTAGCTTTTAGGTGCAATAGATGATCAGTCCTATCATAAGTTTTTGGAGAAGTAGTGAAGTTCCAGCCATTATCGTTTTCATCCATGGACTGAGAGAAGCCATCATCTTGATTTTGATCATTTGATTATTTTCTTCTATTAGTTTTATTTTATATATATGATGTTTTCATATTCATGTAAGCCTCCTTGAGGCACCATAGGCGGCAATATAATCTTTTTCTAAAATAAAATAAATAAATAAATAAGTCTTCAGCAATAAAACACTTTCGGCAAGTTTATATATTTATTTTAGATGCATAGGAAAACAGCATTTCCAAAAGAAGCTTGATTTCCAGGGTTGATAATGAACGCGGTTCCATCACCTCACAAAAATATAATATAAATTAAAAATGAGGGAAGAAATGAGGGAACTTGATTTAATTATTATTCAGAACCACTTTAACATTTCAGATAAAAGCAAGATGCCAAGGGTTAGATAGGTGCAATATATGTGTTCCATATGGCATTAATTTCTCATAATCAAAATTTTCAATCATGGGCTTGATAAATTGCAGTAGTATATACTATTGCCAAGAGTGAAGTCTTCTCCCAGATGGTAAATAAATGCATCACTAGCATTTATTAAAGGAATAGAGAAATTTGTTCTCTGATTCTATCTTTTTACAACAGAAAAGAAGAGATTTAGAGGAACAGTTGCCAGTTCGAACAATGAAAATTGGGACAGTCCAGCAGCTCTTACAGCAGATGATCCCAAAGTGTTCTTCATTCCTGAAGGATTTACAGTCACCTGAAAGTACTTTGATGCCTGAGTGCTCCCCTCCCCATTTCATCCAGACCCACTCTCATCATCAATTGCCCAAGTAGGCGAGTATTTGAATAATTCATCACTTGTAATCTGTGATGGAATTTCCAGGTGAAGTGGAAGATGGAGTTAAGAGACTGGCAACTTGGAGGGAGTGATGAAATGATGGAGACCTGACCCCCCTCTAAAATCCCTGAAGTCCTTATCTGGTTGTTCCCAAGAAAGTGAAGTTAGTCTGGTGTGATTCTTGTAAATAGGCAGGAAGCAATCAAGAAACTTCTCTGATCAGCTCACAGTGTTGTTCTGGTTCCTTGTGCTTCACAAATGACACAATATCCTCTATTGAAAATACTCTGAATCTCTCCAACAACTCATTCCCCCCTACAGTTTCTGATGCCTAAGATAACCATCTTATGTATAGCTAATGGTACAATGGCTCTAGGATCACATTCTTTGAATGGTTGAGATATCACCAAATAACTGTTGAAAGTAAGTGGAAAAACAAAATCAGTAGCCAATGGATTGAACAGACCACAAGCAATAAAGCATTATTCTGAGAATCTGATTTAAAGGCATCTGGTGAGGGTGATGAGACATTACAGCCCTTTGATCTAGAACCCCAAGAGCTAGAACCCTAGAAAAATGATACTTTAGATCCCTTGATCTAGAACCAGAACCTTCCCCCCTATCCTTAATCCTAACTCAAAAGAGCCTTTGCAACCACATTAATGGGAATTCTTGGTGGAGCTCAAGTTGTTAAATAATTATCATATGATGTTACTATATTGAGATTAGTATATTATATTAAGATTAGTATATTATATTAAGTATATTAAGAGGTTAGGATTCTAATGAGCCCTGGAGCATATTATGATAAGCTTGCTTTGGAAGATATTATGCCTGTCATAACATTAATAATGTACATTCTGAAATATTGGGAAAAAATAAATGAGAAAAATATCATTCAAAATATGCTGTGGTGTTTAGGCAGTTCTGTATAATAATTGTTGCAAAAATTAAAAATCTTCTGACTACAGGAAAGCTTACAGTGCAATTTTACACACATATCTCCCCACATATATATCCTAAACACACACATACACACGTATATATTTCATATAGATTTTACCCAGTATGATTTTGGATCTAATTGTTGAAATGCAAAGAATGCACATAGAGAGAGTGATATATAGAGAGATATAGAGAGAGATACATAGAGAGAACTGGATCAAATCATGGACTTGTGATTATATCAAAGAAATACCTTTTGGTTGTATTCCGGTTAAGGTAGTATATTTTAAGCATTTATACTTTACAATGTGTCCCACATTTCTGCCTCAAACGTCAAGATTTTTAAAAAGAAATCTCAAACTGGTTCTATTGAGAGGAACAAGAACAGAATATACCTGGTATGTATTGAACCTTTTTATCATAGCAACATAGAGCTGGAAGACCTTAGAGGCCATCGGCTACACCTCCTGGCTCAGTGCAGGAGCCACTGAAGCATGAGTGGCAGGTGACCAAGCAGCTACTGTTTTAATGGAGAACTCAACAGTTCATATGACAGCTTGTTCCACTGGCTGACAACTAATAACACTCAGGAAATTCCTCCTGACATCTAGCTTGAAGCTATTTCCGTGGAGCAAAAACCCACTAGAGCAACAGAGAACAGGTTCTTCTGTGCAACAGATTTTCAGATATCTGAGCTTTAGATTTACTCAGCATGCCCAGGAATAGGTCTAATGATCCACAGTGAGAGCCGTTTCATCAAAACTTTAATGACTCCATTTACCTTTAGTCCACATTTGCTGCAGGAACATTTCTCTTTGCAGGATTTCCAAACCTCATCTGTCCCCACTGTTCTTCATTTGCTCTCATTTGTTTTGCTCTCAATCCATTCATTTCCAAGAAGAAGAAAAATAAATGCAAGTCTTTGTTTTTCGCTTAATGCTCTTGGGAGCATCCGGTGAATAGTAAGATTATGCAAATCAGCCAAAGTCTATTCTGAATTCAGGATTCTATTCAATGGCCTAATTAATTTGATTCAAATTTGTGATTCTGCTAGAATTTGCTCTCTGACCTGAAATGGCTTTGCAGTTCGAATGGCAGATCAGCTGAATTCAAAACCTGGGATAGGTTGTAAAGATCTACACAAACTCAACTGAGCTTTTCCACTGACTTGAATACACCTGCCTCAGTGCAATAATTCCATTCAATTGCTCAGTTGGACGTAAGACATCAATTTGATTATTTGACTCAAAGAGTCAACGTGAAGGAGATATTTCAAACAAATCTCCTTGGAATCCAATTTATGAGTAGAATATTCACACAACTCTAATAAATAGGTAGTAACAGTGATTTGGGGCAGCAGCGAGGTCCTTTATGAAATACGACCTGAGGATTTTTTTTATTTATTTTTTTTTTGGTTTATGCAATCCCTGGCACCAACAGATATTTCCATTTTTACAGGGGATGCAATTTTACTGATAGTATTGCAAAATACTCCGGTGCTATGACATTTCCATAGTGTATCAAAACTGATTGCTGCCAGAACCATGGAATACACTATTTTCCAACTACATTCTCCCAACACAAGTCATATCTCTGCTTCTAATGTACAGCATACTCCGACTTCTGCTACATTACGTTTCTAATTTAAAACTGTGAATCACAGTTGGATTTTCACACTCATCACATGGATTGTTTTGCTGAAATTACTCCATAAGTCAAAGGAATGTACCAAAATAGCTTGAATGGGTCTCCTGGTTTCTTAATGCTGGCATGTCAGGCATAACTGATTCATTCCTTAGGATGCCCTAGAGAACCGTAAAATCCAAAAGGAAAGAGAATGTCTGTTCACAACTGCACAACATTATTTTTAAAAGGGGAAAAAAAAATTGGACTTAAGGAAGGGGTGAGCAACGAATAAAAAGCTCAATGAACATTCCTTCTTATATGATGTCTGTCATATAATTAGTATTTTCTCTCCAAGATAGCATTTATTGTAGGCGTACAGTACTCATTTAATAACCCCAAACAACTGTAGTTATAGTTTTGCACTCTCTTTCTATACTTTCTGTACATCAAAATAAGGGCATTCTTGTGTCCTTGCAACAATCATCACCTTAAACTGAGAATTATTTAAACTGAGAGTACTGCTTCTGCTTTACACCCATTTTTTAAATGCCTCTTTGCTCTTTCAGTTTAGCCTCAGTGTTAGTATACTGAATTTAGTAGCTGGAACAGCAAAGTGTACAATAGGCCAGAACACACAGTTGTAGTTGACTAGTTAGGGAGTGCATGAGGCAATCTACGCTGTGATTGGTTGCTGCTAGTATAAAGGGGGAGTTTCCCTTTTTTCCCCGCCTTTTTCTTCTGTGTTCTGTATACTCTTTGATTTACCTCATGATGTTTCTCTGTTCTTGACTATCTTGTGTTCTTCCTTTTCTGGATGATGAGAGAGGCTGCTATAAATTTAAACATTAAATATATTGATATTTATATAAAAGATGACAAGTTTGGCTTCATCTGGACAGCTGCTGCGCAATTTCCTTAATACTCTGCAATAGCTCATTTTGCACAGGTTCAAAGCAGTAGTGGGATTCAAATCCCGGAGCTACCAATTTGCTTTTGGGAGTGTACGGGCGTGCTTGCTTGCTTTGCGAGTGCGCAGCAGATTCTGTGCATGCGCAGCACATTTTTGATGACGTCTGGGTGGGTGGGCGGAGCCTCCTGCCGCTGCTAGCGGTTTGCCCAAACCGGGGTGAACCAGTAGCAACCCACCCCTGGTTCAAAGATAGAACCTTCTCTTTCTCTTCAGAAAGGAGCCATGTAGCCAAGCTTGAAGTGTATTTATTTATGCTTTTATGAATTAAATACAAAAAGAAGAAGAAAGTTATAAAGGAAAATATCTATAGAAATAAGAAGAAAAAATATACAGGGCATATATTTGCAAATAAATATAGAGGCAGTGCTTGACATACTCCATTTATTTAACAACTGTTTGAAGTTACAACGGCACTGAAAAAAGAGATTTATGAGCAGTTCTCAAACTTATGACCAGCAGCATTGCAGCATTTCCACAATCAAATGATCAAAATATGGGCGCTTGGCAACTGACATGGATTTACAAAGGTTGCAGCAACTGGGATCATGTGATAGTCATTTGTGACCTTCCTATCAGCTTCCTACAAGCAAAATCAGTAGGGGAAGCTGGATTTGCTTAATGACCACATTATTCACTTAACAACAGGGATTTGCTTAACAATCATGGCAAAAGGTCGTAAAATTGGGTGCGATTCATTTAAAAACTGCCTGTCAGACCTGCCTCAACTGAGCCTCTAAGTAAGAATGAAACAATAAAAATCTGGTCCCAATTGTGGTCATAAATCAAGGACTACTTATACCAACAGCATCTGAAGGCCAGACAAGGAATAATGGATGGAAAGTGATCAAGGAGAGTGAGAACAATCAACCAAAGAAACAACTTGCCTTCAGAAGTTGTGGGAACTTCATCATTGGAAGCTTTCAAGAAGAGGTTGGAGTGCCATCTGTCAAAAATGGTGTAGGGTCTCCTGCTTGGGTGGGGGTTGGACTAGATGACCTACAAGGTCCCTTCCAACTCTGTTTATATATATAAGATCCAGGGGTGGGTTCTACTTACCTTTACTACCAGTTCGCATCGGGGCCGCGCGCATGCATAGAAGTGTTTTGATGACGTCGTGGTCAGTGGGCGGAGCCTCCCGCCAGTTTACTTACCAGTTCTATACAACCGGTGCGAACCGGGGGCAACCCACCACTGATAAGATCTGTATATAATGTATCTGTATAAGCATTTCAATGAATTGTGACCATATTTCATTATTATTGCCCATTAGCTAATCTATGGTGATATGCAATTTATTTGTTAATTGCTAATTGTTAAAATCATTGTGTGGTTGAGGGTATGCATTTATTTTTCCAATGCTGAAGAGTAAGTATTTTAGCCATAAATAGGGCAGGAAGAATCTATTTTCTCTAGAAGTGAAGTTCCACAGAGTAGGAATATACTTCAAAAACAGGTGAACATCTGGGAATAATCAATCTTGTCTGAAATTTGGGTTAATACTTCTAGCTTCCTTTCAAAATGGAACAAGCACAGGGCACTGTATTATATTGTAGTGAATCTTAAATATACAGAGCTGTTTCATTCTGAAATGCATTATGTCTTAGCCAGGGGTGGGTTCTACTTATCTTTACTAACCAGTTCGGAATGGGATTGTGTGCACAGATCGGGGATGACGACATCCGGAGCAGTGGGCGGGGCCTCCCACCAGTTTTACTACCGGTAAAACTGTACCAATTTTACTTGCAAACCGGTCCGAACCGGGGGCAACCCACCACTGCTCTTAGCACTGGGTGGATATCCTTCCCAATTTTTTAAAAATGCCCCAAATCTTATGACATCATTAATTTCCCCAAGATTTCAGTAAGATTACTAATAAAATTTTAGCCCCAGGAGATTTTCGCATTCTTGTTTGAGATCCTGGGAGAGATCAGGTAAGACAACATCCTGGGTGGACCACCTATCTTTTGAATGGTGAGTGGTGAATATCAACTATTACCAGTAGGAAAAAGCTGGGAGGTTTTCTTTATTAACCTGTCGTGCAAAAGAGCCTCAGATGATCAAGAGCCAATCATCCCAAAGGCATCTGATAGAATAAAATAGCATCTGGGACTTACAGTCTATCATTTGCAGATAGTTGTTGTTCCCCTTCCTCATCTGAGTCGATGGAGCCATGACTGGTTCTTGTAGACTTCTTCCAAGGACTGGTAGTCCTTGACTTATGATCGGTGGTTTAGTAACCATTTGAAGTTACAACAGACCTATTTTGGGGCTACTCTGACTCAGATTTGAGGTTCTGACATTTGCACCCCACACCAATTACATGACCAAACTTTGGGTGCTCAGTAACATAGCTGCATTTACGGCCGCTTGCAGCATCCTGCGGTCATGTGACTATGTTTTATGACAGTTTTGCTGAAAACTGGCATTTCCAGTTTTCGGCAAAACCACATACCTAGTGAACCAGTGATCCACATGTGTAGATTTCAAGCTAACTATTTTATTGCATTCTGCCTATAATACAGGAATCTTCCCAGACAGCCTTTCCTTGGGAACAAATAGTTAACGTTTGATGGAGTTTAGGGGAAATCAGTCCTGGATTTCTTATGCCTGTCCAATGATTCAGGGTTAATTTCTGTGCTTGATTCCTCTTCCTTGCCTGGAAGGGCATTTCTCAGCCCATTGGTTTGCTTTAACAATGATGCAGGGGTGAAATGCTCCCGGTTCAGACCGGATCGCCCGATCTGGTAGTGATGGTGGTGGATGGTTCGGAGAACCGGTAGCAAAAATCCCTCCCCACCCCCATGCCCAGCTGAGCCGTGCAATCATCAGAGGCTTTTTATTTTATTTTTAAAAGCATTTTTTCTACAACCTCTTCAGCCATAAAAATGCTTTTAAAAGAAAAAAAAAAGCCTCTGCCAACCAGGCAAGTCAGCTGGGATCGTCAGAGGCTTTTTTTTAAAAAAAGAAAAGCCTCTGCCGATTAGACAAGTCAGCTGGGATCGTCAGTCTTTTTTTTTAAAAAAAAGAAAAGCCTCTGCCGATCAGGCAAGTCAGCTGGGATCGTCAGAGTCTTTTTTTTTTAAAAAAAAGCCTCTGCCAATCAGGCAAGTCAGCTGGGATCATCAGAGCCTTTAAAAAAAAAAGAAAAGCCTCTGCCGATCAGGCAAGTCAGCTGGGATCGTCAGAGGCTTTTAAAAGCATTTTTTTACAACTGCTTTGGCTGAAGAGGTTGTATAAAAAAATGGTTTTAAAAGTAAAAAGAAAAAAAAAAGTTGGCCACGCCCACTCAGTCATATTAACCCCCCCAAGCCACGCCTACAGAACCGGTAGTAACAAATTATACTTTTCACCACTGCAATGATGGTGTTCACTTAATGATTACCACAAAAAAGGTTGTATCACATAACTAACCTGTTTTATGACTGTCATGACTTATATCTATGATGGAAAAGCTCCATTATGGTAATAATTCAAGGACTATCTATCTGTTTGGCCACCCGAGTTTATTTCTCTGAATATTTTTTTCATTTTGACTCTCATTTTAAGATTGCTGTGATGATACATTTGCGTTACAGTAGTAAGGTTTTGATCAGTGATCTTTTTAGAAAATTCCAAGCAATGCTAGGTGTACGTATTGCAGTGCAGGACTCTGTTGAGTTCAGTGCTGAGAAGGACGTCTCTGTCTGGTATTCAACACAGCTTTTATGATATTTCATTGCTTTTTAATAGCTGGGTATCAATTTCTGCTGAGTAAAGTGTCATCAGCATTCCCCTTAAGAGGTACTGCAGTCAGCATTCAGATAGCGCTTGGCATATATCTCTCCTATATACCTTCAGGGTGTCATTGTTTGCTGGCTTCAAATTAATATTTATTTATTCCTAAATGTTTCTAGCAAAAGCCACATTTTAAATCTGGACTGATTGAGAGAATGGAAGAACTAACCGCATCAATAACAAGGAATATATGACTACATATTATACCCCTTACAGTATTTTGTTTTGTGATTTTCTATAGGGGTAACTGCTTGGTTAAAATAATGCTTTCAGGAGAACGCTGGGCAAATGCCAGATTTGCTTAGTGAGAGTTGCTAGTTACTCCAACACTTTGTTCCTGCAGTTGCCAACCAGACGTCTGAGAATTCACATCAGGATAGAAGCACAAAAGCAAACTCGTTGGTATTCCTAGCAGACTGCCATTCAGAAACAGGTAGCCGAAGATCTTGGATGATAAAATATAGTCATGGTGGCTAGTAATGACTGCCTAAACTATTGAAACCAATTAAATTGAATTGAATAAAATAAAATAAAATAAAGTCTTTAGCATCTTCTCAGACTGATAGAATGCTAGAACATGTTGATGAGTAAATTTATAGATGTGCAAATTTTCTCAGTCAAGGCTTTGGAAACTTATTAGAATTCCCAACTATGCCATGTTCTTCTTTGTTTGCAAAGAAAAATGACTTGTATATATTGTCAGATTGATGGTGCTTTTAGCAATGGTGAGAGGGGGAAAGGGAAGTCATCAGTTTGTCCAATGCCATTGGATCAGCTATTAAAGATGTGGGAAGTATGTTTGGAAGAATCCTACACATCATACATCTACTAGATTAAATAAAAATCAAACTTAGATCCCTCATTCTGGAAGAGACTAATTTTCTATATCCATAACAAGCAAGAAATCGGTTTAGTTGTTCTGATGGATGATCTGTTAAGGGGCTCTGGGGACCAATTTGCCCCTGCTCATGATCCTCTACCCTGTTCTGTAAAGAAAAGAGCAACAATTATTAGGATGTTGGAGGCTAAAACATATGAAGAATAGTTGCAGGAAGTGGGTATATCTAGTTCACGGGTATTGAACTCGATCACATCTCGTGACGTATCGTGACATTTTTTTCCCTTTGTGGAGCCGGGGTGGACGTGGCCTGCGTGTGACGCATCCAGCCTGTTGGCCTCCAGTTTGATACTCCTGAGCCAGTTTAATAAAGGACTAGAGGTGATATCAGTGGTGGGATTCAGCCAGTTCGCACCACTTCGGGAGAACCGGTTGTTAACTTTCTGAGCAGTTTGGCAAACTGGTTGTTGGAAGAAATCATTAGGGCAGAGAACCGGTTGTTAAATTACTTGAATCCCACTCCAGGAGAAGAATACCACAAAATCTCCATTCCCTTCCTTCCTGGGGGAAGGATATTGCAAAATTTCCATTCCCACCCCACTCTGGGGCCAGCCAGAGGTAGTATTTGCCAGTTCTCTGAACTACTCAAAAGTTCTGCTACCGGTTCTCCAGAACCTGTTAGAACCTGCTGGATTTCACCCCTGGGTGACAGGTAGTTTTAAGGGAAGAAATGGCAGAACCTGGGGGCGGAGTCAAAAGAGTGATCAGCCTAGAATCTCTACATAGCCACAAGCAAACAAAGTCCAACCTCCCTTGAATTCTGTTGGCCTTATCTTACTCCTAATAGGTCCCAACCATTAGTTAAGATTTCTGTGCATAGACTCGAGTGGCAATAAATCAGTTTAACTGGATCTTCCTGTGTGGACCTGATCTTTCTCACCTGACGCTAGTTCTTTATCCTTTTCAACCCATGATTGGGAGACAGATAATAATAATTTTCTTTCTGAAGCTGTTATACTTTGTCTTCCCTGCAGTATAGAAAAAGAGGCCCATTTGTCATACCTCTACAAGGTTGGCAGCATTCGTTTATTGCATGGAGATTCATATTTTGATTTTTTGTTGGTGGATAAAATGGGAAATGTGCTTGAATCCATGTGCTGGATTGTACATCTGTAAAAAGTAAGAAGCTAATCTCTTGTGCATTCCTGGACACCTAGATGAAGTTTTCTTGGCAACAGTAAGGCTGTGGATTGCCCCTGCATCCTTCTGAGATGTTTGATTCTTTCCAATCTAGCAAATTACTCTCGAATTCACTGGCGATATTCCATCCAAATACTAATTAAACCTAACCGTGCTTAGCTTCTGAGCCCAGAAGAGGTTCCTGCCAAATCATAACACTTCATTTTTATTTTCCACCTTTTTTTTCACAGTGCTAATTCTAATTGTGGAGACTTTGCATTTGAATGTGTCAGAATGTGGGACTGCAGTTAATATCCCTGGAGGTTGGGAATCAATTACACTTAGAAATGGAATTGTACTAAAACTGTATACACAGGAATGAACTTTTAAGAAAATTAAATAAAAACCTTAATTGCAAATCCATTCAAATGAGAAAAAAGAAAAGATTTTTTTTTTAAAAAAAAAGTCATTCTCCACAATGGCAAAATAGCAATTTGGAACGGAATTGCATGAACTCAGGAGTTCATGTTTTTATTTGTTAAGAAAATGTACATGCCTGGCCAACTCAAGGTAACTCTGGGTGGCTTACAGAAATAAGACCTAAAATACAAAACTCAATAGAACCCCCCACCCCCAAAACCTCCCTAGTGACAACAATCAAAACCATCCAGGCCTGCTAGCTAAACCATGTCTCCAGGGCCTTTTGAAAGAATGTCACGGTAGAGGTCAATGTTATTTCTGCAGAGATGATGTTCCACAAGGAGGAAGCCATCATAGAGAAGGCCCTTCTTTTTTTGTGGATCTTTTTGTAGTTCTATCTCTGATCTCTTATATTCTTCTTCTAATGTCCTCTGGTTTTGTTTCTTCTTTCTGTTTAGTTTTGCACTGTATGTTATAGCTAAACCTCTAATGTATGCCTTGGCTGTGTCCCATACAGTTTGTAGTGACGTTTCTTCTTTTCTATTCTCTTTAAAGAAAAAGTCTAGTTCTCTTTTCATGAATGGAATGCATTCTTTTCCTTTTAATATTTCGTGCTTCAATGTCCATCTCGGTATTCTCTTTTATCCTTTCCATATAACTTTTATTGGGTTGTGATCCACCCAGTTACCTATTTCTATACATATTTCTTGAATATTTGCTTTCAGTTCCGCCGTCATCCATATCATATCTATTCTTGACCAGGTCATGTGTCTATTTGAATAAAATGAATATTGATTTTCTTTAGGATGCATTTCTCGCCAAATGTCTTATTTATTTATTATTTATTATTTATATTTCTATGCCACCCACTCTCCAAGGACTCTGGGCGGCTTACACCAAAGACAATATACTAAATAGCATATTGCCCCCAACAATCTGGGTCCTCATTTTACCCACCTTGGAAGGATGGAAGGCTGAGTCAACCTTGAGCCGGTGAGATTTGATCCGCTGATCTGCTGAACTAGCAGTCAGCTGAAGAAGCTGCAGTACTGCACTCTAACCACTGCGCCACCTCGGCGCAGTGTCTTGGGTGTCTAGTTCTTCTGCCATTCTAAAAAAGGTCTTAGGGAGTATTTTCCTTACTTTTTTGTTTACCTTTCTAGTTTTATAGTCCATTTCCGCATCCACGATTGCATTAAAATCTCCCAAGATGCATATGTTATCATACTATTAGTTTTTGTCTATTAGTTTTTTGTGAAGTTTCCTGTAAAAATCCTCTTGATTAACATTTCGTGCATATATTGCTACCCAAAGTATCGGCTTTTTATTCATCATTATTTCCACCATCAAAATTCTCCCTTCCTCATCCATAAAGATTTGTTTAGCATTTATTGTCTCTTTTATTTATAGAACTATCCCCCTCTTCTTTTGCATTGATAAAAAAGTGTATAACTTCCCAAGTTTGGTATATTCCAATACTTTCAAATGTTGTTTTTTTATGTGAACTTCTTGCAGACAGACTATATCTAATTTTAATTTTTCTAGTCTGTGAAAGGTCCGTTTTCTTTTTATTGCCGAATTCAGTCCATTTATGTTGATTGATATTAGTTTAGCTTCTTCCTCCATGATTATTTGTAGATGGGATTTACCGTTCTAGTCATTCTTATTTCTCTTGGTTCTTTCGCTCTTGCCCCTTTTCTTATTGCTATTTCCTCTCGATCTCTTTTATCTTCTTCCTGTTGTGATACCTCTCTTCCGTCTCTTCTTCTTGTCCTTTTATCTCTCCTTTGCCGCTTATACTCGTTTCCTCTGGCAGCCCAAGATATTGCTCATAAAATTGTTCTGCTTTTTCTATAGAACCCAGCCTATGTCTTTGTTCCATCCAGATCACCAATATTCCCTCCCCTCCGGGATCAGCCATCTAAAATTTACTCCATGCTTCATTAACATACCCTGTGTCCCCACTGTGGAGGGCTGGGTAGATGTAACTGTGATAAGACCATTTCATTGGCTAGATGATAGGAACAGTGCCATAGGCTTCATCAGTCAGTTACAGTGCAAAAGGTACCACAAACAGTCCTTAGGGTTGTGAGTAGGGCTGGAGAAGGCTTGTGCTTAAAACTGTGGAATGATGATTCTGGCCCATCCAAGTAGAACATGAACATGAACTAAGTCCGTGTTTTTCAAGCTTTGAGATATATGAACTTCAACTCCCAGAAGAGTTCAGTCAGGCCAGAAACCTGATCACTCCTTTCTGTGTCTCACAGGGCTTGGAGAAAACATTCATGCACGTTTTCTCCAAAATCCATATCTGGTTCTTCCAATGTTCAGCAGAGCCTAACATGTAGCTATCTCCAAGCTATGAA
The DNA here is from genome assembly GCA_022577455.1 of Arizona elegans. NCBI lineage: Eukaryota > Metazoa > Chordata > Lepidosauria > Squamata > Colubridae > Arizona > Arizona elegans. The sequence goes on along the minus strand of JAKOOJ010000007.1, from coordinate 79,665,979 downwards.
TTTCTTTTTCTGTACACAGCCACAACAACTGGATGACACCGATTCATACTTTCTAGCATATATTTTGGGCTTTACCTTTTAAATGAATCCTACACTTTCATGCTGTTCTCTCCTTGAGAACAGATTACCTTCATTCAGATTTATTAGATTCTTCCCTTCATATCCTTTACATTTAATATTGATCTCCACTGCCCTTCAAATCAGTTGAGGCTTTCACATAACAGAATCCACTGGAGTTAGGAGGCAAATAAATTTAAATAATAACACTATTTAGCAAGATAAGGAAAATGTTAACTAGCTTATCAGCTACCTACAGCATCCTGCTTGGAAACAAGAATAGGATTGATTAGATCCCACATATTTTGGGTCTATATGTCACAAATGCTGCCCATGTCCAGACTGGAGAAATTACTTTGCAAGTCAATGTATTTAAATCCCACCAACATGGAGGTACAGACAGTATAATGATGGACTCTTTTTTTTTTTTACAACTAAACATGAGATTATTCATCGGCTAGCATTCACCTGTGGCTGGAATAGCATAAAGGGAAGACCAAAATGCCTAGAGTTTGTCAGGAGGAGGAGCATTCAAAACCGAAGTTCTCCTGTACTTCTGCCTTTGATGGCTATTTAATGATGTCTGTCTCATGAACTCTAATTATAATTTTAGGAGAAGGAGTGGCAGAACCTGGGGGTGAACTATGGTGGCTACATGGAGATTCTAGGCTAACCCCTCTTTTAACTCCACCCCCTCTTACAATAATGGAACTCAGGAAACCTTGAAAGAAAATTCCTGCGTGTCTGCTTTCAAACGGCAAAACTTAGTGATTTCCCCATTGCAACCACACAAAGCTTTCCTTTAGATTCCCCACCACCACCACATCAAACCCTCTTGGCTCTGGATCACGTTCCTTGCTACTGCTTTCAGCTGTGCTTCTAAATAACTAGCTGAAGCTTCAAAGAAACAGCATCTGTATTTAAAATCCAATTTTGTTAATTCATTTAGAGAGCACATTACAACACTCAAGAGTTTTTTTGTTGGATGAGAAATCTACAGCTGAGAAAATACTGCCCATGATTTCCCCTCCTTTGAATTCTTTTTGGGGGTTCTCAAATAGGTTTGATTCAGTGTATTCCCAACTCTAACTAGAGATTGCCTTGGGGAGAATAACGTTTCTGCATACAGATTTATGAAGGTATCTTTGGGTTGTACAGAGGCTGCTATGTATATATGAAAGGAAATGTGTCATTTTTGATTTTTTTAAAAAATCCTCTTTATAATTATTTACTTATTAAATCTATGGACTCCTTTAGGTCCCAAGAAAGTTTAGTATGGAAATCACGTAATATTCCTATATAGAGCAATGCACTTAGACATTATGTTGCCTGACCTGGTTGGTTTTAATTTAGCCAAGAGCCTTCTTTGTGTTGGCCCCCTTTCTTATGTTCCAAAATGAGGCCTCCCTGGCTTATTTTTTATTCATTTTTATATAAAAAAGGGTCCAACAAGGAAAGCTCTGCGTTTGTTTTTAGCTAGGAGCCTATTTATAGAATGGAATGGAATGGAATGGAATGGAATGGAATGGAATGGAATGGAATGGAATAGAATAGAATAGAATAGAATAGAATAGAATAGAATAGAATAGAATAGAATAGAATAGAATAGAATAGAATAGAATTCTTTATTGACCAAGTGTGATTGGACACACAAGGAATTTGTCTTTGGTGCATATGCTCTCAGTGTACATAAGGAGAATAAAATACATTCATCGAGAATAAAAAGATACAATACTTAGTGATAGTCAGGGTTACTAATAAGCTATCAAATCGTACTAGGAAACAAATAAAAACAATATAAATTGAAAGATACAAACAACATGGTTATAGTAATAAGTGGGAAGAGATACTGTAAATACTAGTAAGGAAGAATAATAGTAATATAGACTTAGTAAATTATTTGACAGTGTTGTGGGAATTAGTTATTAAGCAGAGTGATGGCCTTCGGGGAAAAAATGTCCTTGTGTCTAGTTGTTCTGGTGTGCAGTGCCCTATAGCGTCGTTTTGAGGGTAGAAGTTGAAACAATTTATGTCCAGGATATGAGGGGTCTGTAGATATTTTCACATTTTATGAGCTCCATATCATGTGATCAGGCTAGTTCACATATAAGGTTGTTGAAATAACACTAACACTTTGACTAACATGTCTTTCCCTTATTCCATACAATATATTGCAACATGTTGGTTCATTCTACTATATTGCAGCCATCTCCCAAATTAGAGTAAATTTAGAAAGGCCTGGTCACTAATTAATTTCCTACCATGCCTTCAAACTAAATATTGTAGTTCTCCATTTATTTGGGGCAGAAAGCTGCCTATTGCTTTGACCGCAGCAGCTCGCCCAGTGGAAACTCACTTTTTAAAATCATTTGATTGCTCTTGATGCTAGACTGTGAACATCTGCATTTATGAACTGGGGTGTCCCACGTGAGAAACATGGTGTTGGTGGCCATATTACATTTCTATTTCTGGTGGTCACTCTGTGATAGCTGAGTCAGCTCTTCCTGCAAATGATGAATAGGCATGCATAAACCAGATGTTTTGTTTTTAAATTCAGCAAGCATTTAGCCCTATGAATGGAACAGCTGCAACTCATTGCCGTCATGCTGAAGTCTCTGGATTTCAAAGGAAGTGAGTCTGCCTGACTCGCTTGGGCTGTTAGCAACATCAGAAGAGGGATGTGCCACATCTTTCTTGCATATGTATTTTTGAATTCTGTGCTCACTTCTAATAAAAGTGGGTGGGCTAAATGCTAAATTTAACTTCATGTAAAGGTAAAGGTTCCCCTCACACATATGTCCGAGTCGTTCCCGACTCTAGGGGGCGGTGCTCATCTCTCTTTCAAAGGTGAAGAGCCAGCACTGTCCAAAGACGTTTCCGTAGTCATGTGGCCGGCATGACTAAACGCCAAAGGCGCACGGAACGCTGTTGCATTCCCACCAAAGATGGTTCCTATTTTTCTACTTGCATTTTTTACCTGCTTTCAAACTGCTAGGTTGGCAGAAGCTGGGACAAGTATTTATTTATTTATTTATTAGTCATATTTCTATGCCGCCCACTCTCCAAGGACTCTGGGCGGCTTACAGCAAAGACAGTATACTAAATAGCATATTTGCCCTTAACAATCTGGGTCCTCATTTTACCCACCTCGGAAGGATGGAAGGCTGAGTCAACGTTGAGCTTGTGAGATTTGATCCGCTGATCTTCTGAACTAGCAGTGAGTTGAAGTAGCTGCAATACTGCACTCTAATCACTGCGCCACCTCGGGAGCTCACCCCGTTACGCAGCACTGGGGATTCGAACCGCTGAACTGCCAACCTTTCGTTTGACAAGCTCAGTGTCTTAGCCACTGAGCCACTGCGTCCCTTATGTATGTACTTCAGGTATGTAATTTCATATATGTATATTTAAACATTCACATCAATGTAATGCAATTCTTATGGTTTCATATTTTTTGATAAATAAAATGAATGGCAGGTGGGCTTCCTCTGGTCTAGATTGAAGAATTGACTGGGAATGTGATGGGTGCTAACTAAATAGGAAACTATGGTAATATTGCACACTTCTACATCTGAAATACATACAGGCAATCCAAGTTATGCTTATTTACAAGCAAGTTATTTTGAAGTTAATAGTCTAGACACTTGAATAAGGGCTGCAATAATAAAACCCTAATAAATATTCAGTATTGCAAAACAACGTTCAACTTCCGAAGAATTCTTTTCAAGATGGTATATTATAGAATCATCAGGTACATCAGCACATCCTAGAAATTGGACAGATGGGTGATACTTGGCTTTATTATGATTCGCCCATAATCATCCAGATGTTTAGATTGGATTGTAATTTTATCTATATATTGGGTTCTTCCCAAGGTCTTGGGAAATGCAAATGTTTAATAAAAGTAGCCTTGATAGAATCAAGATCACGTGAAGTTCGAGTACCATTTTACAAAGTCTTAGTAAAACCAGTGGTGGGTTGCTACCGGTTCGCCCCGAATTGGGCGAACCTGTAGTGGTGGCAACGGGAGGCTCCGCCCACCCTCCCAGATGTCTCTGCGCATGCGCAGAAGCTTCTGTACATGCGCAGAAGCGTTGCACATACGCACGAGTGCACGCGCACCCACGAGCGAACCGGTAGCGATGGGATTTGAAACCCACTACTGAGTAAGACCACACTTGGAATACCACATCCAGTTCTGGCTACCACAATATAAAAAAGATGGAAAGAAATGCAAAGAAGAGCAATCAGAATGATTAGGGGGCTGAAGGTTAAAACATCCAAAGAACAGTTACAGGAATTGGTTATGCCTAGTCTAGTGAAAAGAAGGACTAGGGGAGACATGAGAGCAATGTTCCAATACTTGAGGGACTCCTACAAAGATGAGGGGGTCAAACTATTTTCCAAAGCTCAAGAAGGCAAGGCAAGAAACAATGGATGGAAACTAATTAAGGAGAGAAATAACCTAGAACTAAGGAGAAAATTCCTAATGGTAAGATAAGAGTAGTAAACTAATAGAATAGCTTGCCTTTAGAAGTTGTGCCTCTTCGACCAGAAACTTATTTATTAGGAATATTGACAAAAGACTACAAAAAAGAAATACAATATTTAATAATACACATTCTTACAGCAGCCAGAATTACTTTCGCACAAATGTGGAAATTGGAAGACACGCCATCAGAAGAGAGAACAATACAAAAAACATTGGAATGTGAGGAGATGGACAGACTTACCAAAGAAATTCAAGAAAAAGAAGACTCAGATTACTATTTGATTTGGCAAAAATGGTACGATTGGTTAGAGAAAAAGAAGACGAAATAAGGGAATACCACTCAAGGACACAAAAATGAGGAACCAAAATTAATATCATTACATAAATATCGTTATATAATGAAGTATAGATAGATAGATAGATAGATAGATAGATAGATAGATAGATAGATGTAGGTCTTTGGTTATTCGGGTTTTCTCCCGCGTAAAATTGGAGGTGTCTTGGCAACGTTGCCAAGACACCTCCAATTTTACGCGGGAGAAAACCCGAATAACCAAAGACCTACATACAAACACCCGCGAAAACCTCAGAAAACAAATATAAATATATGGATATACAAATTACCGATGTAGCTCCATTCACAAAGTTCAAGTTGCATGACTTGATTTTAGTGTACAGTTTGTTTATGTACAGTTTGTTTTTATGTGTGTATGTTTGTATAGGTATGTTTGTTTATCGTTAATAAAATTAATAAAAAAAGAAGAAGAAGTTGCTCCATCACTGGAGGCTTTCAAAACGAGACTGGACAGCCATTTGTCTGAAATAGTATAGGATCTCCTGTTTGAGCAAGGGATTGGACTAGAAGGCTTCCAAGGTCCCTTCCAACATTATTATTCTATGTTCTATGTTTTGTTGCAAATGAAGCTACCTTTTGCAATTAACTGATAATGATTTTGTCCATGCCAATGGGGTTTAAGTGGTGCTATTACATTATTATGATTTGTTGCACAGTCAGCCAGAAGTTTAGATTGGATTTGGCATCTTTTTCCACTTAATTGAGTCCTTCCCAAGGAGTTTGGATAGGCAGATATTATTGTTTAAGGACATCAAAGGTTTTGTCCTAGGATGTAAGCTATGCTAATTAAAGCTGCCTTTTGCAATTGACTGATGGTGATTTTGAAAATGCTGATGGTGTTCAGGTGAGGCTGCAGATGTTTTGGGATTGCACCCAAGGTGACTATCACTATTTGTACTACCTTTGCTTTCTTTTGTCAATTACTGTATTATTATTATGGTTGGTTGCACAGTCAGCCAAATGTTTAGAGTGAATTTGGCATTTTTGTCAACCTATTATTATTATTTAGATTTATTATCTTTACCTTATTCCCAAAGACTCTTTAGAGAAAATCGGCACTGATTAGAAGCTACTTCTCCTATAAAATCAAATGATTTCTATTAAAAAATAAGTCCACAATCACTAGATTCCTCTAGCTTGGATTTTATATTCCATAAATATAAAACAAGTATTGTATCTTATTCTTAAACCAAGTTTATGGTTTGTTTTAAACACACACCCATTTTTCTCCAATTAACTATGGTTTACAAATTGCACAAAAAAGAAAAAAAAAAGAACAATTTTCTGCCTAATACAAAGGATGTTTGTATTTTCTCTCCAAATGAAAGTAGAATATATTTAGGGTTTTTTGGTTAGAGAGATGCATTTTCAAGGGAACCAATGTTGCAATTATTCCATAGTGGAGCATATTTTTATGGGACTCTTTTCAGAAGTAGGTAGTTGAAATTAACCGAGTCCTGCAAATTGCATTGTCTTGGTTAACAATTTGTAGCTTGAATTAATAAGGCCTTATCTTCCATTATGTGAACAGTAAACTGTCAAATGGAGACACTTATGTGTAAAGTGATTTGGCTTAAAGAATCTATTTTTGCTTCTGCTTTGTCTCCATTTGGCAAAAGAAAAGTTATTTCCAGCTTGGGTTCCAGATTTATGAACAGGTTTGAGAGCACATATGGGATCTGGAACTGCCATTAATAAACTTTGGCTAGTTCTTTGAATATATTATGCAATTTGCCAAATTGTTTCCAAGATGCATTAATCTAGGGAAGTTAAAAAATTAGCCAAGGTTTAGCTATCAAGCCTTCCCCAATTTAGCATCCTTTAATTGCGAGTTGTTGGTGCTCTCTGAGCTTGGTTGTTTGTTTACCCAACTTGGTAACTTCACCAATGAGAGTAAGTGTGGGGTTTGCTGCCTGTTTATAAACAATAAATTACTCTGCCAGTGTTGATAGGGGTTTGGTTTTCTTTTTGGTAGTTGCTTTTATCAGCATATTGTTTGTTGACTGATTGTCTGGTATTAATCCCTGCTTATCTGAATATTGGCTGCTGGAGGGGATGTGTTCTAATCTTTTTGTTTCCTTCCAGGGTATTTTATTGTCTCTTTTGAATTCTATGTAAATGGGGTCTATCTGTATGTATCTATTGATGGCTGATTTGTCTGAATGCCAAGCTTCAAGGAATACCCTAAAGTTTTTTATTTGCCTTGGTCTAAAATGCTAATAATGTCTCAGTTGAAATTGTGATTGTCTTGTCTATGCATTATAAGATTAAGGAGTCTTTGTCATGTCTTCCAAATGCTAATTGGCATTTGTGGATGTGCTATGTTATTCTTTTGCCTGTCCACTCTACATGGCAGCTCTTACTAGTTGGCTCAGGTACCAAGGAATTCTGTTGAAACACACCTGGATGGTGCTAACTTAAGCAATGCTGAAGGGATGGTTTTAAATTTCTCTCTGTTGTGGGTTTGCTGCTATTTCTAGGAACATTGAGGAAAATCACAGAGACCGGAGTCTATGAAAGATCCTTTATCCCAAGTTAAGGACATCCACAGAGGGCCAAGTTAGAGTGTTGCTGGCTGGGGGATTCTGGGAGTTGAAGTCCACCCATCTTCAAGCTACCAAGGTTGAGAAACACTGCTCTAACCTTTCTGTATGTGTGCCATGACACAGTATATATTTTGTCCCTAACCTTAACCCTATGACTATCATTAAGTGTTGTACCTTATGATTCTTGACAAATGTATCTTGTCTTTTTATGTACACTGAGAACATATACACCAAAGACAAATTCCTTGTGTGTCCAATCATACTTGGCCAATAAAGAATTCTATTCTATTCTAAAAAACAAAACAAAACACCTTTCTATATGTGTGCCATGACACAATATATGTGTGATAGACCTTCCACTACAACTGTGCAATGGTGTTTTTGTCATTCTGATGAAAGCCTTGGATCTTACAGATCTCTGAAGGCCAGGGCTTCTTGAGAACATCATCTCGGGTAGAAATAGATGGAGAGGGAGCCTGAGTGAAGCAGCTGCTATTAGTCTTGGTAAATGCTTGGTGCTCAAAGCTGCTATTTGTCCCATTTAGCAACAGCAATAGCAGATTTACCTCCCTGGGGCCTCTGAGTCCCTCCAACTGCCCCAGGCACCAGGAAGAGGCTTTGATCAATGTGCTAAGGTGCCCAGAAGCCTTTTGCAATGCTGTGTGAGTGGGGCATTGGCTCTTAAAACAGTCAGGTTCATTTTAAAGGTCCCTCAAAGCAGAGGCAACTTCATTTCATGCGAGCATGAATGCTTGAAAAAGTCCAGTTACGTTGATGACCGGCAAGATTTTGGAAATGTTTTGCCATTGCCTCCTTCCTAGGGCTGAGAAAAAGGGACTGGCCCAAAGTCACCCATGGGATGGTTTCATGTCTAAGGTGGGACTAAAATGTATAGTTTTTGGTTTTTTTTAAAATTTGATTTATATGCCGCCCTTCTCCGAAGACTCAGGGCGGCTTACAATGTGCTCAGCAATAGCCTTCATCCTTTTGTATATTTATACAAAGTCAGCTTATTGCCCCCACAACTGGGTCCTCATTTCACCTACCTTAGAAAGGATGGAAGGCTGAGTCAACCTTGAGCCTTGGCGAGATTCGAACCCTGCAGTAATTGCAGGCAGCTGGTCTTAATAACCAGCTTAATAACAGGGTGCCTTAAACCCCTGTACTACCAAGGCTCTTGAAATAGTCTCCCAGTTTCTAGACTGCTGGCTTAACCACTATAGCTAAATCCAGATTAATCACATGTTATTTTTGAACATGAGTGTGTCCATGTCTACAGTATGTATCTACAATATATCACCTAAATAAAGGGGGTAAATTATTAATTATTAGCATCCCTTTCCCCCAGAAGTACAGATGGCAAAAGTGGTGAAATCTAAAATTTGTTACTACCGGTTCTATGGGCGTGGCTTGGGGGGGGAAATGTGACTGGGTGGGCGTGGCCAACTTTTTTTTTTAACTTTTAAAAGCATTTTTTTAAGAAGCTGTAAAAAAATGCTTTTAAAAGCCTCTGACGATCCCAGCTGAGCCGCATGATCATCAGAGGCTTTTTTTAAATTTTAAAAGCATTTTTTCTGCCGAAGAGGTTGTAGAAAAAATGCTTTTAAAAATAATAAAAAAAAGCCTCTGATGATTGCATGGCTCAGCTGGGCATGGGGGGGAGGGGGGCAGGGATTTTTGCTACCGGTTCTCCGAACCACCCGCCTCCATCGCTACCGGATCAGGTGATCCGGTTGGAACCGGGAGCATTTCACCCCTGGATGGCACCCTTTCTCTTGAGGTTCAAAAAAACCTCTTAAAACCTGGCTTTGATTCCAGGACTGGAGTTTATCTATTGGGTGGGGGGGCTGTTGTGATGTTTTTTTAATGACTTTAAAATGTGGTGGTGGTGGGAAGTTGTCTATACTTTTAATTGAATTAATTCAGTATTAGATTTTATAAGGCACCCCAAGTCTGCTGGAGTGGGTGGCTATCCTAAATGGAATGGAATAAAATAAATGAGAAAGAAACACCGTTAGTATACAAAAGGGGAACTTAGTAAGTCCTACATCATTGTGTATTTATCGCTTGATTGGATTTCTGGTATATCCACACAGGGAAATGTATCTCTTGTGTATTTCCGCCATGGGGTAATATTCAACTGTGGAAGCTGCTCCTCATCTTCAGTTCCAAATGCTCAGTCAAGCAAAAAGCTTTATCAATCTTGGTTGTTTTTACTCTCCTCCTGATTTGGTTGGTGTTCACAGAAGTGTAGCAAATTACTAGGATAACATTCTTCCTTTGTTCGAGTGGCCTGCATGCTTTTGCTTCTGTTGTGCTCAACAGTCAAGATGCAAACAACCTCAGGATAAACAGTTTCTGATTGGCTTAAAGGTCAGGCACTGAGTGACAATAAAGAGGGACAAAGATGAAAGGAGATGAAAGGAGTTCTGTGCAAAAGGCATTTCATCTAAAGTCATCCAAATGTACGTGCACGGACCTACACAACACATTTAAAAATATGTCATTGGGGCAGTTATTTTTTTTGGGAGTGCATCCTTGAGATGTTGTTGAAACTCATTTCCCAGCAACTAGACCTTTATAGGGACGCGGTGGCTCAGTGGCTAAGAAGCTGAGCTTGTCGATCGAAAGGTCGGCGGTTCGGCGGTTCGAATCCCTAGTGCCGCGTAATGGAGTGAGCCCCCATTCCTTGTCCCAGCTTCTGCCAACCTAGCAGTTTGAAAGCACGTAAAAAAAAATGCAAGTAGAAAAATAGGGAGCGCCTTTGCTGGGAAGGTAACAGCGTTCCGTGCGCCTTTGGCGTTTAGTCATGCCGGCCACATGACCACAGAGACATCTTTGGACAGCGCTGGCTCTTCGGCTTTGAAACGGAGATGAGCACCGCCCCCTAGAGTCGGGAACGACTAGCACGTATGTGCGAGGGGAACCTTTACCTTTACCTTAGACCCTTGAACACCCACTGAAGTCAATGGGGTTTATTTCTGTAGTACAGAATTGCAAGTAACTAAAACAGTTGGTTTCTTAGGAATGAAACCCTACATTCTGCTTTGTCTCATTCCAGCACTTCTTTCTCTCCTGCTCCATCAATGAATGGAGTTTGTACTCCCCGCTGCCTTTCAAAAAGAGAGGAGGCACCAAGGGTTGCCATTAAGGAAAGGAAAGTGAATATTGCAGCAATCTGTGTCCTGAATTTTCCTCTGCTGGCTTCCAGCTGTCAGCTAATGGTTTGGCTTTATTCATTTTTTTTTTGGCAGCCTAAATGGATAGCAACTCTCAGGAAATATGTGAGGTGTTACAAGCTTTGGCTTCGGGAATCAGCTTCCAGGATAGCAAAAGAGCAGAAGCAACTTCCTATAATCAACTGTTTATGGCTCTGACGCTGAAGAAGTTCTGAAGACCCATTTATGACTGTGTGGAATGTGTATATGTGTGTATTTATTTATGGGGGAAAGCTTAGGAGTATTTTTCCCCAAGATTCATAGCAATTTGGACCAAACAGTGAAACAATATATTATTTTCTGTGCCTCTGAAAGCCCAGATCTGTGAAGAGAAACCTTCATACATATATGAATAGCAAAGAAAAAGAAAATCCTACTACGGATTATTACACATAGGTCTGCTTTAATTTGGTTTTGACAGTCTTGATGGATGAATTTAGAATTTCCAGACACAGAATTTTTTTCTTCAAATGTCTATTTATTTAGAGAGCTACATAAAATCCCAAGAAATTGGCATGAGATTTTCTGATTTTGCTGAAAAAGCTGCTCCTGGATTAAGACGCTATGGTTCTATTATTAAAGGCAGGATTTAGAGTCAGAGTTGCTGCTTTGGGAACTTAATGCTTGTTATGACAACTCAGTAATAAGTGCCATTGAAAGTGCTTGTTTTCAGATTGGAGAGCATAGATTTTGTTCCCAAGAACCCATCAAAAGAAATGCAGCAGGAACTAATGGCTTCAAAGAACTGGCCATCAGAACATCACTCAATCTTAGGGCTATTGTTGTGACTCAGGCCCAAGTAAGTAGTAGGAAAATCAGTCCATGAAAAAACAAACAAACTTTGTTCGAACAGCTGAGAATTACTTCATTCCCAGGGTCCTTCAACTAAATTAAAGCAAATTCCTCCCAACACAAATTCCTCAGTCCTATCGCAAACCTTGGTCCAATTAGGCAAACTGCCAAAGGCCTTTCTTGGCAAATGTTCAGAAGTCCCAGATACAAAAATAAATACAAGACGTAGACGACGAAGAAGACAAAGCTACCAACGTTGTTTTCTGGCAAAGCCCAAAGACCATTGCTGGTCTGTTTTAAGCCTTATGGGAGGGGCCAATCATCTCTTGGCCTTACTCCTGAGTTGCCCTCTTTGCTTGAGCTGCTCTTGCCTTCTGGCAGCACTTCTCATGCGTGCATTAGGAACAGGCTCCTCCTGTTCCCCTGCCTCACTCCTATCAATCTCTGGAGGCTCTGAAATCCGCACCTCACTCCCCGATGGCCCTGGCCCCATCTCTGCCTCTGACACAGAGCCCTCATCCGGGCCTTCCCCAGCCTCCAGGACTGGCCCGTGTTCTTCCTTAGCCTCATCCCTGTCTGACCCTGCTGCCAGCTTCGCAGGCTGCTGGCAGACCACAACAGCTATTATATCTAGGCTCAGGGGTGGGATTCATATTATTCGGACCAATTCGGGTGAACCGGTAGGTCCGACGATTAGCTGAGAGCGAACCGGTTCACTCCAATGATCAGGTGGGCCTGCCTGTCTGCCCCTGTGCTATACTGACCTAGATTTCCTTTGTTTGAAGCCCAGCTGATAGGTGCGGCAGAGCGGATTGCCACGCCTCAGCTGTTTTACTCACCAAGGCTGCAATAGAAGGTAAGTTTTAGAGCTGTTTTCGAACACACCGTGTGAGCTCAGCGAACCGGTTGTTACACCGGTTGAATCCCACCACTGTCTAGGCTGCAAAGATCCACATGACCACTAGATGGTAGCCAAGAGGTCCAGAAAAGCCTATTAATTTGTTGCCCTCTAGTGGCCATTTGTATTTGAGCAGGCCAGATAATGATTTCAAGCCTTCAATATTACAAGAGCCGGGATCTGGGTTGCAAGTGTTGAGATGGAGAAAAATCCCTATGATATGATCACCCACCCCCCAACAATAATCTTTGGAGCAGAAAGGAAAGTTGGACCAGAAAGTTAAAGTTCTGGACTTCAGTGAGACAGAATCAGTCCTCACTATTCTTGATATTGCTCCTGAAGTCATAGCCATGCTGCTCAAGCAAATGCAACAGGGGTTAATCACTGCCACCTTCAAGGCAGGTGAAACGATTCTCTCCCACAAAAAAGGGATTACTAAACCCAACCATGCACCCTTTCTCGGGATATATTGATCTGCCAGGAGCGGCATGGATCCAGAATATAGATGCAGAACTCACCGCATCAAACACCTGTCCACTTCCTCAGTACTTCTGGTCTTTGACATTGTGAGTTTTGCACCTTTATTCTGGAACTGGGCTGAAACTCGTTCCCAGATAACCAAGCAAGATCATGCTCTGGTCACTTCCATAGGACCTGCCCAGCCAGAATCAAACTCGGAATGAATCTGAACAACTTTGACAGATGCCTAGAATAGCAGCTCCCATGGCCCTTCTTGCTAAGAAGGGATCTGTTCACTTAAAACAGGGTCACCGGCAAGATTTCTGCAGAACCACTAAGAGCAGAGAAGTCCACTTGGTGTTCATATTGCCATAAATAAGACTTAATAGAGCCTTTCACTATGTCTGATCAGAGTCACTCTTTATCTTCCTTCAGCAGCACTCAAGGTGTCTCTTTCATTGTTTCATCCAATTCTTTTGTAAAATCAGGGATTCTTCCACAGGATCCACCTTCACTGAGTCTCCATAGCTGCAATCTGATCCAAGGTCCTTATTTGATGCTCATTTTAATCCCTAAGGTAGGGATGTCAAACTTGCGACCCATGGGCCAGATGCATCACGCGAAAGGGGAAACGTGATGAAGCCATGATGACGCGAGTTTGACACACCCCCTGCCCTAAAGTCAGGGGTGAAATTCAAAATTTTTCCCTACCAGTTCTGTGGGCGTGGCTTGGTGGGCATGGCAGGGAAAGGATATTGCAAAATCTCCATTCCCACCCCACTTTTGGGCCAGCCAGAGGTGGTATTTGCCGGTTTTCCGAACTACTCAAAATTTCCGCTACCAGTTCTCCAGAACCTATTAGAACCTGCTGGATTTCACCCCTGGCTAAGGCCTTGGCCAAACTGTGCACCAGAACCTTGGGAAAGACCTCCTCAATTCCCTGGGTTGTCTAATCAAATGGATCCTTACTCGTTGCAGCTGGAGGTGGTGGAATTCCAGAGTGAGGAGGAAGTGATTTATCCATGACAAGAGATCTACGTTAACATCCTCCCAACCCCAGAACATATCACCGCTGCTCCAAGAGAAAAAAAACAGCTGTAGCATTGGACCTCTGCTGGGAGTTGGGCCTTCAATCAACTGGACCAGGTCCATGGTTGTTATGGTAACCATGAACTCCCAGATCAGGAACCTCTCTGACTCTGGGCCCAGAAAAAGCAGGTTAAAGTCCCCCACTATCATCTATCTTGGAAATTCCACAAACCTTGAGGGACTCAAGCAAGAGAAGTTGCTACACTGCAGGGAGTTAGGTAAACTAACAGTCTCAATTGATATTTATGGCCCAATTTCATAAACAAGGCCTCACATCTGGTTATATTTGGGGTAATGCCCCTGAAGCTCATCAGAGACTCCAAGGTGATGTCATCCACACACCTGTCCCTAATTGGGAGTTGTATCTCAGGCCACACTCAAAACCAGGAGAGAAGTATTTTCCCCTCTGTTTTTAACCAGATTTCAGTAATGGGTACAGATAAGCCCTCTCCTCCAAGATGAAATTTGGACCTAGCAAGTATTTTGTGTTCCAAACTTTAAATCAGAGATGTTCACATGTGGGAGTGTCAACTGTGTCAAAATGTTGACTGTGACGAGAGTGGTTGAAATCTTGTCCCCATATGTGTTGCAAGCAATGGACGTAAAAACAGGCAGGGCTTCCATCTTTCAATTGTATCCAGCATTTTGATGCTGTTGACTCTTCCATCTTCATGGACGCCACTTCTCTGAACCTTGTATTTGGATTGATAAATTGACAAATTTCAGCTGGAAGAGCTTCTACCAGTTTATGACCTTGGATTATTAAGATAGATAGATAGATAGAATTCTTTATTGGCCAAGTGTGATTGGACACGGAAGGAATTTGTCTTTGGTGCATATGTGCTCAGTGTACATAAAAAGACAAAATACATTCATCAAGAATCATAAGATACAACACTTAATGATAGTCATAGGGTACAAATAAGCAATCGAATCATACTAGGAAACAATCAATATAAATCGTAAGGATGCAAGCAACAAAGTTATAGTCGTACAGTTGTAAGTGAGAGGAGATGGGTCATAGGAACGATGAGAAGATTAATAGTAGTGCGGCCTTAGTGAATAGTTTGACAGCGTGGAGGGAATTATTTGTTTAGCAGAGTGATGGCATTCAGGGAAAAACTGTCCTTGTGTCTAGTTGTTCTGGTGTGCAGTGCTCTATAGGGTCATTTTGAGGGTCGGAGTTGAAACAGTTTATGTCCAGGATGTGAGGGGTCTGTAGATATTTTCACAGCCCTCTTTTTGACTCGTGCAGTATACAGGTCCTCAATGGAAGGCAGGTTGGTAGCCATTGTTTTTTCTGCAGTTCTAATTATCCTCTGAAGTCTGTGTTTGTCTTGTTGGGTTGCAGAACCAAACCAGACAGTTATAGAGGTGCAGATGACAGACTCAATAATTCCTCTGTAGAATTTATTAACAATTTATTAAAACTTTGGGGACTGGTGCAAAACCTGAATCTTTTCAACTGTATCCTGAACATAAATCTATTGCTTTTAACTATCTTCTAATGGTCTTCAGAAGATCAGAAGCAAACTGAGAAGGAAGTTCTTAAGAACATGGAAGCTCACCAGGAGATCTCAATCTCTTGAGAGACAACTTCTAGGACAGGAGAGAGCAAACTAAATATGGTAGGCCTTGACTTATGACCACATTTGAGAACCCAAATTTTTTTTTGTTCCTAAGCGAGACAGTGATTTTTGTCCCATTTTATGACCTTTCTTACAGTTAAGTGAATCACTGCAGTTTTTAAATTAATAACATGGTTGCTAAATGAATCCCCATTGATTTTGCTTGTCAATGGGAGCTGAATCATAAATTTGAGTCAGCTGCCAAGCATCTAAATTTTGATTATGTGACTGTGGGGTTGCTGCAACAGTCATAAGTATGAAAAACCCTCATCTTTTCCCCCAGTGTCTTTGTAACTTCAAATGGTCACTGCTGTAAGTTGAGCAGAGGTGGTATTCAGCCGGTTGGGATCGATTCGACCGAACCGGTAGCAGAAATCGTGGGCCCACCCCAGCTCTATGCCATCCTATTTAGGCATGTTTTGAGGCCAGACGCATGCATGGAAGGCGCGCATGTGAGCAAGGCACATGTGCGGAAGGCCAGGCACATGTATGGAAGGCAGGCACGTGCATGAACCGTGTGTGCGCGCGATGAGCCGGTAGTAACAAAATTTGAAACCCACCGCTGAAGTTGAGGATTACCTGTACAGGGAAACTTGATGCTAGAAATTGTAGAGAATATTCGTTGTTCAGGTTTGTCCGCCAAGCTTGCTGCTTGGTTTCCAGATGTTTTGTTACCAAACAAGGTAACAAATTTGGTAATGAAATAATCCAGGAGCCAAGCAGCAAGTTTGGAGGACAAACCTCTGCCTAAAACTTGATGCTCTTGAACATCTTGGAGTCTTTTCAGAGCAACTGCTGAAAACCCTTTCCTGACATATCGTGACAGGGAGCAAATGAAATGAAAAGCATAGTTGATGGCTTAAAATAGGCTTTATTTGTTTGAAGAAAATAAAAAGAAACATCCTCCAAACTGCAGAAGCCCAAGGAAAACAACATTCTGGCTGTGCTTTTTACATGTGGCTTGGCTTCTCCCCCTCGGTTTCTTTGGCCGCCATTCCCCCTCGAAAATAATAGCTATCGCAACCAAGTCAAAGACTAGACTCCATGAAAACTGGAATGTTCTAATATGTTTTGTTTGCTTTGGACTTAACGCAGGGGTGAAATCCAGCAGCTTCTAACAGGTTCCGGAGAGTGGAAATTTTGAGTAGTTCGGAGAACTGGCAAATACCACCTCTGGGAGGCCCCAGAGTGGGGCGGGAATGGAGATTTTGCAGTATCCTTCCCCTGCCACGCCCACCAAGCCATGCCCACAGAACCAGTAGGGAAATTTTTGGATTTCACACCTGGCTTAACGTGTTGAAGGAAACCTGCTATTATGGTTTGCAAACTTAGTGTCACGGACAACGGCGGGATCATAGGTTTTAATCAGAGTTATGAAAGAAACACTGTGGTGTTACAATTTCCAATCCTTTCATTCGCATGCGGAATACCACGGTACACATATAAAATACGCATGATATCAGACCTCCGGACTTTTTGTCGGGCCCTGAAAACACACTTATTCCATCTAGCCGGGCTAGCTTGATCCCATCCTCTCAGCACCCGGCCTATTTCAAAGCACCATGGAGCGCCTTCTGCAAGGGCTCCCAGGGGTGGTGCCTTATTTTGATGACGTCCTAGTCAGCGCTCAGGATGAACGGCAGCTAGGGGACAGAGTAAGGAACGTCCTTTCTAGATTTAGAGAAGCGGGACTCAAATTAAAAAAAAAAATAAGTGCATGATTGCTGTCCCCTCTGTTGAATTTCTGGGGTACAGGGTGGACGGCACAGGCATCCACCCTACCAAAAGCAAGGTGAGAGCTATTAAGAGCGCACCTACCCCCAAGACCAAAGCGGAGCTCCAAGCCTTCCTTGGACTGCTCAATTTTTATTCTATGTTCCTGAAGGACAAAGCCACCATTGCAGATCCCCTACACAAACTATTGGGGAAGAATGTACCATGGGTCTGGGGGAAACCACAAGCAGCCGCTTTTGAGGCAGTAAAGAGACTTCTATCTGAAGATAGTTTCCTAATCCAATACAACGCAGCGCTACCGCTTGTATTGGTTTGTGACGCCTCCCCCGTAGGAGTTGGTGCCGTTCTAGGCCATAGACTGCCGAATGGCCTAGAGGCGCCCATTGCGTTTTACTCTCGCACCCTGTCAAGCGCAGAGCGGAACTATAGTCAGTTGGACAGAGAGGCTCTGGCTGCAATTGCGGGGGTTAAAAAGTTCCACGAATACCTCTATGGCCGACAATTTGAACTTGTGACTGACCACCAGCCCTTGCTAGGACTTTTGGCAGGCGATAGGCTGCTCTTTCCCCATGTTTGACCAGATGGGCCATTTTTTTGTCGGCCTACTCATATCAGCTTGTCCATCGACCCGGACGGACTTTGGGTCATGCGGATGCCCTCAGCCGCTGCCCCCTACCTGACCTACTTGCCAACCCAACGCGAGAAGCCTCCGTTCTTTTGCTGGACACTTTGACTTTGGGGCCCATCTCCTCTTGCGAGGTGGCAAAAGCCTCGGCTAGAGACTCAATCATTCGCACTGTAATGGGTTGGGTGCTGAAGGGGTGGCTGGTCAAAGTGGACAGGGGGGAATACCAAGGTTATGTTAACAAACGTAACGAACTATTTATGCAAGGGGGTTGTTTGTTGTGGGGTGACAGGGTGGTAGTACCAACGAAACTAAGAGCAAGGGTCTTAGAATTGCTGCACGAAGGGCATCCGGGCATTGTCAAAATGAAAAGCTTAGCCCGCAGTTATGTTTGGTGGCCCAACATGGACCAAGTTATCTCCGAGTGGGTGGGGAAGTGCAGACCCTGCCAGGAGTCTCGTCCCGATCCCCCAGTAGCGCCCATCCGAGAGTGGGAGAAATCAAAAGGGCCATGGGGGAGGATCCATATTGATTTTGCCGGCCCCTTCCATGGGCAAACATTTTTAATCGTAGTCGATGCCTTTTCGAAATGGCTCGAAATAATCCTAATGCCCTCTACCACAGCTGAGGCAGTCATTAAAGTCCTTCGCAAGCTATTTGCCACACATGGCCTAGCAGATACTCTAGTATCTGACAACGGCCCTCAATTCACAGCGACCCTGTTCGAGGGCTACTTGGCCGGACTGGGCATCCGCCATGCCCTATCGGCCCTGTTCCACCCGGCTTCTAACGGATTGGCCGAACGTTTTGTAAGAACGGCCAAAGAGGCACTGTTCAGACTAGATAACGGGGACTGGCAGGCCAGGATAGACCAATTCTTAGCTGTCCAGCATGCCACACCATGCACAGCTACAGGGAGAAGCCCAGCAGAGCTCCTCATGGGCAGGAAGCTTCGGTGCGTGTTAGACAGGCTTCACCCTAACTACTCGCATGAAAATTTCAAGGGAGAAACCTCTGGACTAAGACAGTTTCAGGTTGGGTCCCCGGTGTTCGCTCGCAATTATGCCAGCGGACCTCTATGGGTTGCAGGAACCATAGTGGGCATAACAGGCCCAAAATCTTATACGGTAGATGTAGGGGTAGACAGACTCTGGAAGCGCCACATAGACCAACTTAGAAAAAGGGTAGTCGGCGAAGCAAACATCAATTTAGACATCTCCGAACCTAACTACAACAACTTTCCCAAAACAGCTAACTCAAGCCCGGGTTCACGAGAATACTTAGCTGACAAGCCCTGGTTCCAGTGCTGCCCCAGCGAGTCGCCACTCCCAACCGGGGATAACCACGCCCCGGACAAAATCCAGGAGGTTCCATTGGCGGAGCCGGGAGAGACAGAAAGTCCCTCTGACCAGCTCGACGCCCCACCAGACACTGAACTGCGCAGGTCAACTAGAGCGAGAACTCGTCCTAGGCACCTGCGAGATTTTGTGTGTACATATGTAAATTTTTGAATGTTAGTGCTTTCTGGGAAGGGAGGGGTGTTATGTATTGATACTTTTAAGCGGGAGTTTCAAACCTGCCTACGTTTCTGATTGGCTGACAGTCCCTCCAGAATTGTATATAAGGAGGGCTGCAGCCTCTGAGTTTTTGCTGAAGTCTCACTGTATATTAAAGAGCTGTTGTCACTTGCTTGCTTGTGCCTCTCGTTATTCCCGAACCACTTCAGTAAACTCAGCTTTTTGGTTTTCCTCCAAGCTGACGCAGCCACATTTCCCTTGTCTGTTAAATTGTGCACCAGGCCGCCTCCAAAATTCCCTATACACTCCTCACTGCTTGCACAGCTGTGCTTAATTTATGTACATAATTTGGGTTGGGATCTCAAAAGGAAGAGGATATGGGAATAAAATATCAAAGTGACGGAGAATTTGTAAAAACTATTATTTCTGTTGGTGGGACTAAAATGGCTCACAGACAGGTTCTGATGGTGTGTAATTGGCTCAGAGAGGAAGTCAGAGTGGTTTAATGGATGGAGAACTGGGAAAGATCATATATTTTAATGTGCAACAGATTTACGTTTCCAAATTTATATACATTTCGACTCTTCGAAAGTGAAAAGATCTAGGGAAGAACGTTAGGATTGTAACATGTGGTGTTCCTTGGAAAAAACTGCGGTTACACTGAATATCTGGCTCTTAAAACGCTCTCAAATGGGTAGAAATGAAAGAGTTATATAGTTGAAAAGGACGGTTTCTGGCAAAAAACGGTCATACGAATGCACCGATTTGCTTAACGACTGTGGTGTTCACTTAATGACCACCATTAAAAATGTCATAAAATTGGGTCAGTCCTATGGATGTCTCAACTTACGACTCTCATGACTTACCACAGAAATTCTGGGCTAATCTATGGTCATAGATTGAGGACTACCTGTAATTTTTGGAGACTATTCTTAGTAAAATGTCATGCACAAAGAACAATTGGCAATGTTGATATAATGAAGAGAGCAGCTGGAAAAAGTTCCATGTTCCATCTACTGAGGAGGAGATGAAATGGCTGATAATATCACGGTGTCCCTGGTAAACATGGATTATCTATCTATCTATCTATCTATCTATCTATCATCTATCTATCTATCTATCTATCTATCTATCTATCTATCTATCTATCTATCTATCTATCTATTTGCCATCTTTATTATTTTTACAAATAATTCAAGGCAGCAAACCAGAGGTGAAATCCAGCAAATTCTGACAGGTTATGGAGAACCGGTAGTGGAAATTTTGAGCAGTTCGGAGAACCAGCAAATACCACCTCTCACTGGCCCCAGAGTGAGGTGGGAATGGAGTTTTTACAGTATCCTTCCCTCTGGAGTGGAGAGGGAATGGGGATTTTGCAATATCCTTCCCCTGCCACGCCCATCAAGCTGCACCCACCAAGCCACACCACGGCCACCAAGCCACGCTGACAGAACCAGTAGTAAAAAAATTTGAATTTTACCACTGCGGCAAATATATCCAACAGGTCTTCATTGTCCCATTTTCCCTACAACACCCACCCTGTGAGGTGTGTTGGGCTGAGAGAGAGAGAGAGTGACTGGCTCAAAGTCATCCCAGCCATTTTTTCATGGCTAAGGCAGAACTTAAACTCACAATCTTCTACTTCCTAGATTATGAACGTGGATCCTTGCCAACTGCCCCCCACTTGCTTTGAGATTATGAAGTATGAAGTCCCAAGAAGCCGCTGACTGGTGGAAAGGTGAAAGTGTTAACTCTGTAAATTCTGAAAGTTCTTAACCCTGGGAGAATAAGATCAAAAAAGAGGTTTATCATGAGAGGAAAACTGTTGAGAAATTGCAGATGAGATGTGGGCTCAGTATTAATTAAAGAAGGCATCGCTATAAATTAGAGCAGGGGTGGGCTACGAAGTGCAGCTTTTTTAGGCCAATAGACTTCCTCAACAAATGAGGAAAAAAATAATAAAAATTAAATCAAAGTGGCATGTTGCAGATCTCATAGGTCAGGATATTACAGTGGGTGGGACAGGGGTGAAATCTAAACTTTTTTATTACTGATTCTGTGGGCGTGGCTTGTTGGGTGTGGCAGGGGAAGGATACTGCAAAATCTCCATTCCCTCCCCTCTCTGGGGTCAGCCAGAGGTGGTATTTGCTGGTTCTCCAAACTACTCAAAATTTCCGCTACCGGTTCTCCAGAACCTGTCAGAACCTGCTGGATTTCACCCCTGGGGTGGAGTCCAGGAAAAAGCCTTCTCTGCCATTGCAACTGCCTTTTGGAATATCTTGCCTCCCCTCAGACAAAAAAAGTGAGGTCAGCTCCCACCCTCCTGACCTTTCAGAAGAACTTAAAGACTCTGTTGTTTGACTTGGGGCGCCAACGGAGGGGATTCATGCTGTGCTAATGGAGGGGCTTCGTGATGGTTGATTGATTACCAATAGATCCGTGCCTCTCCTCCGCTCATCATACAGGTAGTCCTCAACTTATGACCATGATTGAGCCCAACATTTCTGTTGCTAAGTGAGACATTTACGTCAGTTAAGTCAGTTTTGTCCCTCTCTTGCCACAGTTGTTAAGTGACTCACCCCAGGTGTTAAGTTAGTAAGTTGGTTGTTCAGTGAATCATTGCAATTGTTAAGTAAGTAACATGGTTGTTAAGTGAATCTGGCTTCCCCCTTGACTTGGCTGGTCAGAAGGTCGCAAAAGGGGATCACATGACTTGGGACACAGTAACCATCATAAATAGGAGTCTGTTGCCAAGCGTCTGAATCAGTAGTGGTTTTCACTTACCTTCGCTACCGGTTCGGAACTGTGAGAGTCCATGCACGCACGCTTGCTTCGCTCGCGGCCCTTCTGTGCATGTGGAGAGCGTCCGTGATGATGTCCAGACGGGTGGGTGGCGCATCCCACCGCCACCACTACCGGTTCGCCCGATCCGGGGCGAACCGGTATAAACCCACCACTGGTCTGAATTTTGGTCACATGATGATGGGCATGCTGCAATGGTTGTAAGTGTGAAAAAGTCACTTTTTTCGGTGCTATAACTTTGAATGGTCACTAAATAAACTGTCGTAAATCGAGGACTACCATCCTATATTCCCTTCCTCCATCTTTTTAGTTAGGTTGATTTTGTTGTATTTGTATTATTTTTGGATTAATCTATTGTATTTATATTATTATAAACTATACACGTTACCATGCGACAAAGTGGGCGGCTAATAAATTTTGTACAAATAAATAAGAAAGAAAGAAAGAAATCCAATGGGAAAGGAGACAAAATGATCCTCCTTGACTAAGAAGACCCCAAACTGGAAGAAAAAAAAAAAGAAAAAACCCTCATAAATTTTGTTCAGTCTATGCCTGACCGGGTAACGCTGCCAAACAAATGGTGACATATCATTTGCATTTGTATATTTTGAAGAAGCTCCTATGACTCAAATAAGTATATAATTAATTTCATCACAGTGGGCAGAACCATGATTGGTTAGCTTTATGCTGGCTTAACCTGTCCTGGTACCAATTGAAGAGAATTTGAAAGCTCTTGCTCTTCTTTCTTATGTCATTTCTTTCCAAATTAGGCAGACCTTCAGAGAGAAGAGGCTATCAATGAGATCTTCAGAATGACAGCTGTCTTCCGTAAAGGGCGATCTGTGTCCAGTCTATCTTGTTTACTCAGTTGAAAAATATGCTGTCTTTATTGATGCTGAAACTGAGTTTGAATCCACGTTGTGTACTAGATTGTGGGCCAATGTACCATTGTAAATTGTTTCACGTACAGCTATAATTCCTGTATGTGGAAGACAAAGCAAAAGATTGCTCTGGTTAGAGAATGCTCTTTTGTGCAGGTGTGGGTATGTATCAATGGTGGGTTTCAAAATTTTTTTACTACCGGTTCTGTGGGCGTGGCGTGGCTTGGTGGGCGTGGCAGGGGAAGGATACTGTAAAATCTCCATTTCCTCTCAATCCAGGGGAAGGTTACTGCAAAATCCCTATTTCCTCCCGATCAACTGGGACTTGGGAGACAGAGAACAGATGGGGGCGGGGCCAGTCAGAATTTTTACTACCGGTTCTCCGAACTACTCAAAATTTCCACTACCGGTTCTCCAGAACTGGTCAGAACCTGCTGAAACCCACCTCTGGTGTGTATGCATGGGTTTGTGTGTGTGTGTGTTATTCTAAGACTCACAAAAGCATGACACCATCATGGTGGTGTCACTGGAGCTGAAAGGACTGACATTTTTGGACTCTTGACGTGGGAGTTTGGTAAAGTTTGGGGAAAAAAGGGGGCAGGCAACAGATTGCCTGCCCCCAACAGAAACAAAGGAATGAATACACAGACAAACAGTCAACACAACAGACACAATAGCATTTTGCACTGAGACATATATCGCTTCATAGTGCTTTACAGCCTTCTCTAAGTGGTTTACAGAGTCAGCATATTGCCCCCAACAATCTGGGTCCTCATTTTACCGACCTCGGAAGGATGGAAGGCTGAGTCAATCTTGAGCCCCGTCAGGATCGAACTGCTGGCAGTCGGCAAAATTAGCCTGCAGTACTGCATTCTAACCATTGTGCCACCATGGCTCTTCCACATGTACATATATTTTTTCTGATTAATATACCTAAGAATGCCACATGGCATATCTTGATCTATGAACTCATTCCAAACATAGAATCCTGACACTTTTAGGAGTTATGTTGATATATACTAAATATTTGAGCCATATTTTATTTTTGTGTGGGCTCTCATCTTTGAAATAGCTACGATTTGACTTGAGACACATCAATCCGATCATAGTCTTTTGCAGGATCAGCCAAATCCCAATTCTCTCTTTTCCCCCAGTTTCATGCAACTCTATTTTCCCCTAGGTTTGGGCAGTGCCCCTCTTAAAAATGAGAATCTGCTGGGAAGAGGACTGAGTCCTGAAGAAAGTCCAAGTGAACTTTTGCAAAAGAAGAGAGTACAACTGTGCAAATTTTAATTTTCCTTCATAGGTTGCACATTTGAAAACAATAATTACATCTGCAAATTTGGCTTAGCCCAATCATTTGAAGGCAGTGAGAAAATAGACATATAATTGACTTCCTCCTTCCTTTACACAGGGATCCTGCCTTGTGCTTAGTAGCAGACAGATGTTGCTTAGGCAAGATTTGGGTAAATAGATGGGGCAAATATCCTGGCAAATAGATGGGGAAGAAATGGAGGTAGTGGCAGATTTTATTTTCCTGGGCTCCAAGATCACCACAGATGGGGACTGCAGCCAAGAAATTAAAAGATGCTTGCTCCTGGGGAGGAAAGCTATAGCAAACCTAGGCAGCATTCTAAAAAGCAGAGACATCACCCTGCCAACAAAAGTGTGTATAGCCAAGGCTATGGTTTTCCCAGTTGCAATGTATGGCTGTGAAAATTGGACCATAAGGAAGGCTGAGTGCCAAAGAATTGAGGCCTTTGAACTCTGGTACTGGAGAAGACTCCTGCAAGTCCCTTGGACTGCAAGGTGATCAAACAAGTCAGTCCTAGAGGAGATCAACCCTGGCTGCTTTTTAAAAGGCCAGATCCTGAAGATGAAACTCATATACTTTGGCCACCTAATGAGAAGGAAGGACTCCCTGGAGAAGAGCCTAATGCTGGGATGGATTGAGGGCAAAAGAAGAATGGGACGACAGAGAATGAGGTGGCTGGATGGAGTCACTGAAGCAGTTGGCGTGAGTTTAAATGGACTCCAGAGGATGGTAGAGGACAGAAAGGCCTGGAGGAACGTTGTCCATGGGGTCGCGATGGATCAGACACGACTTCGCATCTAACAACAGCCACCACTTCCATTTTTTTTTTAAATGAATGCCAGTGTTTACTTCTGTGGCTGCCTGGACAGGTCTTGGCAAAGTGTTCAGAAGTGGTTTGTTTCCTCCTCCTCCTTTTTCTTCTTTCTTTCTTCTTTCTTGACTGGCCAAGGTCAGCCAGCTGCTTTCATGCCTAAAGTGGGTCTGGAACTCCTTGTGACTGGAGTCTCCTTGTTTCTAGCCTGAGGCTTTAACAACTACACCAAACTGGCTTTTCTTGTATAATTATAAATATTTATTGCAACCATCCCGAAGGTCCCTGAATAAGCAACTCTGAAAGTCTGACATCTTTCCCTAGCAAGATTTTATAAAAATGAAGAGAAGGGAAAGAAGCAAGGGTGTCATGAAAGAAGGCCGCCAGTTTCAGCTGGGAATTGGCAATGTCAAATCAAGATGGAGATTACAGATTAAATACATTAATCAGTTGAATGCAGAGGTAGTCCTCTACTTACAACAGTTCATTTAGTGGCTGAAGTTACAGCAGCACTGAAAAAGTGACTAATGACTGGTTTTTTCACACTTATGACTGTTGCAACATCTCCATGGTCACATGATCAAAATTTAGATGCTTGTCAACTGGCTCGTATTTTATGACGGGAAGCCAGATTCACTTAACAACCATGTCATAAAATGGGGGAAATTTCATTTAATAACTCTTTTGCTTAGCAATGGAAGTTTTGGGCTCCATTGTGATCATAAGTCAAGGACTACCTATAACTAGGGAAGGTTCCTGGGCAACTACAGGGACTTAAGGATGAACCTCAAGTCAGGAGCAGTGGTGGGATTCAGCCGGTTCTGTCCAGTTTGGGTGAACCAGTAGTAGCGACTGCGGGAGGCTCCGTCCACCCGCCCGGATGTAATGTGCGAGCAACTGCGCATGCACGGAATGCCGTGTGCATGTGCAAAGGTGGCGAGTGTGAGCGAAGCGCGCACACACACACGCTCACATTTGTGAACCGGTAGGGAAGGTAAGTGAATCCCACCTCTGGTCAGGAGGACTGAAGAATCATCTCAGAGGCTGCCTTTGAGGACAAGTCAGTGAAGCCAATTTGGGTAGTATTACCTAACAGTGGGGAATCATGTACTCAAACTATAGAAGGCACAGGTGGGAAGGCATTGGGCAGTATTCTCAAGACCTGCCTGTCATAGGTAATGGCAGCAACTTTAGCTAATTAAAAAAAAACTAAGATAGGCAAAGGCTAAAGAGCAAAACAATAACAACCACGATTAGCAAGCTACTCCTGCAATGTTGCCACAAACACAACATGGATATGTTAGGAAAATCAATCAGAATTGAAGTCAACTTGAGGAAGCCTTTCAGATCTTTTCTCTTAGCTACCATATTTTTCGGAGAATAAGATGCACCTTTCCCCCCCAAAAAGAGGGACTCTGAATGTAGCCCCGTCCAGCCTCATAAACAGAGATTTCAGAGGCTGAAAGAAGCTTCAGAAAAAAGGCCTCAGAAAAAAAGCTTCAGAAAAAAAGCCTCCAAACAGAGCTTCAGGAAAAAAAGCCTCTGAAAGGCTTTTATCTAAAATAATATGGAAAGCAATAAAAGAAGAATCAGTAAAGGTTCTAACCAAACTATGTTAACAAATCTGAAGAATGACACAATAACCAACAGATGGGAAGAAGTACATACCAATACCAAAGAAAGGAGATTGAACAGAGTACAGATAGTCCTTCAGAATAAAAGCCTCTGAAAGAAGTTTCATAAAAAAGGCCTTTTTTTCTAAAACTCTGTTTCAGAGGCTTTCAGAGGCAGAAAAAAAAGCAAGGGACAGAGCTCACAACTAATGAACCTGTTGCTAAAATTCACTTCTGGAAACAGCTGATTGGGGGTGTTCCGGGAGGCTGATCCACCCACTAATCAGCTTTTTTCATATTTTCCTCCCCAAAAACTAAGGTGCGTCTTATATTCCGAAAAATACAGTAAATAATACTTGTGGAAGCCACCTTAAAGAGTAGCTTAGTGTTTCAATCAGTAGGCAAGTCTTGGTTGGCATTACAGATAACTGAAAGACTCTGGCAATAACACAGAATTAGAAAACCAGCTGAAAACCATAGAGATAATGGACAGATTGGCTAGACAGGCCCATCATTGGGGATGGAGGGTTGAAGAAAGATATGTGGGGGGGAAAATATTTTGCTCCTCTAAAATACTAGTTAGGATGATTCTTTCTGAAATTAACTTTCCAGAAGGCGGATGAGAATTATTTAATGTCATGAGTTGCTCCTGAGTCAGTTGAGGGAAGTAGCTGAGTTTTATGTTTTGCTGTTGGAAATATTCTTTGAGGTGAAAGAAGGGAAAATGGCAGGCCTGCTGTATACCCTTAATTTTTAAAGAGACAGGCAATGTTGTAAGTGCAGCCTCTTTGTAGCAGATACTCTGTTTTCCAGCAGTTGTGAGACAGCGTTTAAATCAAGGAGAATATGTTTAAATGACGAGCCTTGGGAGGGGGGAAAAGAACGGCAAAGAGAAACAGTTATCAGGGGGTTGCTTTGGATGCGATCAGTAGCACCAGCACATGAAATGAACTGCTGTGCATCTCTTTCATTTTTTTGACTGCAACAATATTATTTTTATCTGGGGTCTCTTTGACTGCCAAGTTGCAAAACACTCCATTAACGCAACACCAGCCATTCGTACTTGATTTCAAAGAAAAGAAAGTCAACATTTCATTGTCAAAATGGAGAATCTTTTATTGCTAAACCCCAGGCAAAGACATTGGCAGGTATAAAGTAAATATGAGAGGTCACCAGAAGTTCAGCCAAGATTTTGTTTAGCTCAGGGGTCAGCAACCTGTGGCTCTTTCACCTCTCTGCTTCAGCTCCTTGTCACTCAAATTATGCGTCACAACCACCAATGTGTGACACCCGCCGGCACGCAATTTATTGAGCTTTTCAACCCCCAGTAGGCCAACCATGGATAAATCCAAGAAAAGAAAAGTTTCAGAAGAAAACAGAATGTTTAATTCAACTACATATGCTAGTTTTGTGGCTGCTCAAGAAATAGTCAGGCACGGGAAGGGTTTTGTGGCTCCTGGTGTTTTCTTTTCTGTGGGAAACGGGTCCAAATGGCTCTTTTGAGTGTTTAAGATTGCAGACCCCTGGTTTAGCTTCATAAGCAAAAGGTCACTTCTCATAATAAAAGTTGACCTGGGGCCTGCAGGTCACCCAGTGGCTCATAAATGATGGTGTCCACTTCCTGGCTTGCTTCTTTTCAGACTGACTTCTTTCTGAGTTTGCTTGCAAAATGAAGATTCGGAATTTGTTATCATGTTCTGTCTGGGACAACTCACCGCAGCCTAACTTGCTACAGCCAACTCGACATGGCCAACTAACTGTGGCCAACTCACCACAAGACAATTTGCCATGGCCAGAACACCGTGGGACAAGAGTTATACTAATAGTGAAGAAATAACAACCATAATAACACAAGGGCTATCAATAGATTCAAACTCAATAATTCGCTCTAATCTTGATTGTAGGAAATGCGACTTCTGCAATAGAGTAGTAAATGTCTGGAACACTCTACCTGATCTGTTGTTAGTCTCGCTAACCCCCATAACTTTTACCTTAAACTGTCTATCGTGGACCTTTCACGTTTCTTAAGAGGTCCCTAAGGGGGTGTGCATAAGTGCACCAGCGTGCCTCCCATCCCTGTCCTACTGTTCCCATTTGTCCCTGTTCCCTACTGTCCATAAAACTCATTTTATGGGTTTATGGCTATGTTTTGCTTATTTATCGTATATCCTTTTATTTGTGCCAATTTTTTTTCATGTCTATGTCTATACTGTTACTTGTTTCCTTGTACTTGTTGACAAATGAATGAATGAATGAACGAACGAACGAACGAACGAATGAATGAATAAATTGTGAGAAAGAATAATTAAAGAAAAGTTCCCAAAGTGCTTGGAGACCGCTTCTAGACTTTATGGATTGAGGTGGAAACTTTGATTTGGATTTTATTGATTAAAGTGATTTATCATTATAGAAATGGCTAGTTTATCCTATTATGAAAAAATAAAAAGCCGAGGTTCGGTGTTAATGCTTTATTCTACTGCAACAGAGGGAGTCAGAAGCCAACATCTTTTTTTCCCCTTTCCCCTCCTCTCTTCCTCACTTCTCTTTTCCCCTTCCCTTCCACTGTGTCCTACTATTTGCTTTTGTATTTTATTCTATAAACTACCATATTTTTCGGAGTATAAGATGCGCCGGAATATAAGATGCAGTTTAGCTTTTGGAGAGGAAAATAAGGGGAAAAAAGCTGCCTACCAGGTATTCATCTGGCTGGCGTCCTTAGTCTGGTCAGCTTCAGCACATTAGTTTGCTGGTTTTTTATCCCCTGCTTGCGGATAAAAAAACAGCTTCTAAGGCACAGCTGAGAGGAAGCAGCAATGAGAAAAGCAGGCAAAGCACGGGGGGCCGGGGGGGGCGGGGGAAGAGATCGCTTCACTCGGCTAGCGCCTAGTTAGGGCTGAAAAAAAGCTTCTAAAGAACAGCTGAGAGTTGGAGCAAAGCATGGAGATCTTCACTCACTAGTGCCTCGTTAAAGCACAGCGGATGGTCGAGGGAGCAGGCAAAGCTGGGAAGATCACTTCACTCGCTAGCATCTCGTTAGCGCCTCGTTAGTGCCTCGTTAGAGCTGAAAAAAGTTTTGAAAAAGCTACATTCGGAGTATAAGATGCACTTAAATTTTCAGTCTCTTTTATGGGGGGGAAAGGTGCATCTTATACTCCGAAAAATATGGTAATAAAAATGCAAAAATGGAGAAAAGATGCCAAAGGAGGGGCAAAAAGAAATGTGAATGACAAAAATTAAAATTATTTTTGAAATTATTTTAAATAATTAAACTGAATTATTGAATTGTAATGCAGCAAGTTGTCCCACGGCAAGTTGGTCCTTGGGAAGTTGGCCGCCATGAATTGTCCCATTCTGACTGCAGGAGGAGGCAATCGAGAAGGATGCTTGGTACATTGGGAATGTTGAGAAGATTTCCCCATGAATTTTCAAAAATATTTTGAAGCTGGTGAGATGTCTCCTTGGTATCTGATTTCACCTTCACCAATCTTGGATGTCCTCTATGTTTTCACCTTGCCTTTGCCAGAACGACATATTTTAAATCAAGCACTGGGTTGTAGCCCACCATAACTTTGACTAACATACCTATCCTGGGCCAGAGCAAGAGGACCAAGCCAGCTTCCATTAATAACTATGTTTTCAGAATGTTTTTAAAAATCTTAAAATAAGGGTGTGTTGCAGTGGTGACATTCAAATTTTTTCCCTATCAGTTCTGTGGACATGGCTTGGTGGGAGCCTTGTGACTAAGTGGGCATGGCCAACTCAATGTCATTCATGGCCTACTTAGTCACATGACCCCCCACCACCAAGCCACGCCCACAGAACCCAGTAGGAAAAAAATGTGTGTATGAACACAAGAAGGGCTCATAGCAGAGGTGGGTTTCAGCAGGTTCTGATCAGTTCTGGAGAACCGGTAGTGGAAATTTTGAGTAATTCAGAGACCCGGTAGTAAAAAGTCTGACTGGCCCTGCCCCCATCTATTCTCTGCCTCCCAAGTCCCAGCTGATGGGGATTTTGCAGTAATCTTCCCCTGGAGTGGGGAGGGAATGAAGATTTTACAGTATCCTTCCGTTGCTACACCCACCAAACCATGCCCACCAAGCATGCCACACCCACCAAGCCACACCCACAGAACTGGTAGTAAAAATTTTTGAAACCTACCACTGGCTCATAGTGAATGCTATGGCAGGGAGAATTCAAAGTTTTCTCTCTCCATTCACAGTGGAGTTGCTGCAGCCTGTCCCTTTAAGGTACTTCAACCCCAGGAGGGAGGGGGCCAGGGGGAGACCATAAAGGGAGCAGCAGCTTCGCTGTGAATGGAGGGAGAAAAGACTCACCCTATAGGGGAGGGGTGGATGGGCTGGTCGAGCTGCCGGAAGGGATGAGCGGTTACCGGGCAACAGCGGGGCCAACCGGGGGGGGGGGGGTGTTACTGGTTCGGCAAACTGATTCAAATAGTCCCTACCGGTTCGCCCGAGCCAGTTCAAGCCAGTCGAAATTCACCCTTGGTGTGCTGATGGTAACAGGTGCCAAGGTAAGGGTCAAGGGCATGCTAGTATTGACAGGCATCTTTTAGCCAGTCTCTGGTGTATTTGGTTATAATTGCTACTTTCATTCGTTCCTTCGTTAGTCCATCTCTGGATGCTACTTTTCATTAAACAGGTGTCATGCAGGCTTCGTACATGCCTATCATCTTTTATCCTGAGATCCCCTGGGATAAAATTGGTGGTTTGGGTCATGTTTTGTACAAACATGGAAAGTAATTTGGTTCATGGCCTGAAATAAGGGTTGCAATTTATTTCCAGGCAAGGAGAAGTCCATACTTTCTTTCAGGAGATGGCATTGTAAGATTTTCTTCCTTTTTGTCTGTAGCTTTCAATGCCTCATCGTAAGGAACTTAAGAATGTGCTGCTACCTAATAGCGGTCATATAGAAGCAAAGGTAAAGATAAAGGTTCCCCTTGCACATATGTGCTAGTCGTTCCTGACTCTAGGGGGCGGTGCTCATCTCTTTGGACAGAGCCAGCGCTGTCCAAAGATGTCTCCATGGTCATGTGGCCGGCATGATTCAATGCCAAAGGTGCACAGAACGCTGTTCCCTTCCCACCAAAGGCGGTCCCTATTTTTCTACTTGCATTTCTTACGTGCTTTCGAACTGCTAGGTTGGCAGAAGCTGGGACAATTAATAGGAGTTCACCTCGTTACGTGGCACTAGGGATTCGAACCGCTGAACTGCCAACCTTTCGATCAAGAAGCTTAGCGTCTTAGCCCCTGAGCCACTGCGTCCCTTTTCATATAGAAGTAGGTCCCTTCTATTTGGCAGCAGTTTTCCAGAATCTCCAGGGTTACTACCTTATATCTTTGACTGGAGTTTAAACTTGAGACCTTCTGCATATATAACATGCATACTTCAGAGTAAATGACGGATAAAGGTATGTCATCAAACACCCACGCCTATTACTCCCCCCCCCCAGGACTCCAAAAACACAGACAACCATTAGATGGCAGTCAAGGGATACAGAAATTTAAATTCTTTACTGTCCAAATGTCTTGTTTTTGTAAAAAATGACGGCTGTAGCCTTGTGCTGCTGTTATGCAAGCTCCGCCCCTTTGGGCATGGATGTGATGTCACTGTGCATGTACAAAGGACTTGCATCAGGATGGCGCAATGCTGCCCTTCAACTCTGTTTTTTTTAATTCTGGGAGGTGTTTATTCCTCATTTAAAGATCAACTAAAGAGAAAATGTTATTTGCCTTAGGATCCAATTTCAATGGTTCTGAATAAATACCATTGATTACAGCAAGCAAATGACAGAGTTTATTGCTTGAAAAAATTCTAGTGGTAAGGGTCTAACCCTACAGTAGTGGCCAAAATTAACAATTAACAGTAAAAGACTTGGAAGGGACCTTAGAGGTCATCTGGTCCAACCCCCTGCTCACGCAGGAGACCTGTACTAGGGATTCGAACCGCTGAACTGCCAACCTTTCTGATCGACAAGGTCAGTGTCTTAGCCACTGAGCCACCTAGTCATGTATATTGTGGAAACCTTTTGGGAAAAGTGTATTTTTGAGGTTTGATGGCTAATAACACCACTTTTTGGGGGGAGTTTTAAGATTATCATATTCCTCTGCTAGAATGGCCTGTGAATAGTCCAGATCTTAACCTAATTGAAAATCTATGGAGCTGACTAAAGAAACTTGCTAGTCAGAAGCAATAAAACCTAGTTAATAGAAGCAATCATTCAATCTTGGTTTCACAGGATAACAGCTGTAGAACTAAAAGACTTGGTTCACTCCATGGGAAGACATGATAAGGCCGTAATTCATGCTAAAGGTTACCCAACTAAGTATTAACTGACATGCTGATAATTTTTGTATATCTCATTTTTTTCTACGTGTTTCACTTTTCTTCTTTATACTGTAACTGCTATTCTAATAGCAAATCCTTCATAAAAGTTATTGCATTACATTCTTAATTAAATAATCTTTCCATTGATATATAATTTTATCTGGGAGTCCTCCTGGATACGCAGCTGTCCTTGGAGGAACATCTGACGGCTGTAGCCAGGGGGACCTTTTGTCAGGTTCGCCTGATTTGCCAGTTGCGAACCTTTCCTGATCGGGATTCCATGTGTACAGTCACTCATGCCCTCGTCACCTGTCTCCTGGACTACTGCAACGCTCTCTACATGGGGCTCCCCTTGAAGAGCACCCGGAGACTCCAACTGGTCCAGAATGCGGCCACGTGGGTAATTACGGGAGCTGCATGGTGCTCCCACATAACACCGCTCCTGCGCGAGCTGCACTGGCTCCCAGTGGTCTTCCGGGTGCGCTTCAAGGTGTTGGTTACCACCTTTAAAGTGCTCCATGGCATAGGACCTAGTTATCTTCGAGACCGCCTGCTGCTACCGACAACCTCCCATTGACCCATGCGCTCCCACAGAGAGGGCCTCCTTGGGGTGCCATCAAGCAAACAATGTAGGCTGGTGAGGGCCTTCTCTGTGGGGGCACCTACCCTAAGGAACCAGCTGCCCCCTGAGATAAGGAGAATCCAAGACCTTGGTGCCTTCCGCCGTGCCCTTAAAACTTTCTTTTTTCATCAAGCCGAGCTGGCTTAACGTATTTTTAAATTTTTAATTTTTAATTGGTTTGTCATTTTAAACTGGGGCCAAATTAATATATATTCTTTTAATTGTTCTTAATGTTTGTATTGTATGTTTTTATCTGGCTGTACACCGCCCTGAGTCCCTTGGGAGAAGGTGCGGTATATAAATTTGAAATAAAATAAAAATAAATAATTTTATGGTACTATTCCAAAAAAAGTGTGTTATTAGCTAGTTTTAGAAAATACACTTTTTCCAAAAGATTTCCACAATTTTGGCCACTACTGTATGGCTTACTAGAGAGCTCATTCTGCATTGGAGGTTGTGGCCATGTAAGTTAGAGATTTTTAAGGTTCAAAGTATACCCAACATTCTTGCTACCACTCCTAAGTGCTGTCCCCCGTCTGATTGGCATGGAATGAAGAAAAAGGGAGAAGGGTCATCATATCTAGCTTACAAAAGGTTCCGCTGCTTCTACAATTCCTAAATTCATGATCTTGCTCACTACCCAAATCTTTAGTGTTTACCATAAAAAATCTAAAAGCTCATTTCCTTTAAAACCTAAAAGCTCATTTTCTTTTAATCAATCAAATCAACAACAACAACTATAATAATAATATAATAAAATCTGTTTTAAAAGACATGCTTCTAAGGTCTTATTCGCAGAGGGTATATTCCAAAGCATTAAGTGGTTACAGCTCTCGATCATGAGAAACAAATTAATGTAATTTGAAGACAAGTCTTCCAGTGGTGGATTTCAAATTTTTTTACTACCAGTTCTGTGGCTCGGTGGGCGTGGCATGGCTCGGTGGGTGTGGCAGGTGAAGGGTACTGCAAAATCCCCATTTCCTCCCGATCAACTGGGACTCGGGAGGTAGAGAATAGATGGGGGCGGGGCCAGTCAGAGATGGTGGTTTTCTGTACTACTCAAAATTTCCGCTACCGGTTCTCCAGAATTGGTCAGAACCTGCTGAAACCCACCTCTGAATTCTTCTCAGAGAGGCTCACTGGGAGGAGAGTGCATACAGGAACCTTCTGTCAAGTAGCTGGGACCTATTGCCTATTTTAAAGGTAATAGCCAGCCTTATATATTTCATGCAGAAGCAGGTGGCACTGGGCCTGTTAACAAGGTCCCCACAGACAGATTCAGCGCAAGTGATTTAATACAACAGAACTTAGAGTGGTGCCCATGTTCTTTTTTCTTTTGCCGCTACCTTGAGAGCACACGCCTTCTCTTTCCAGTCCAATGATCTCATGTTTCTTCTTGCTGCTTGACATTAAGAGCTCTAGGCCTATAAAACAGCCACCATTTTTAAGGAGACCTTTGCATTTGGGACAGGTCACGCGAACTGAAAGATTGTGGGGGGGGGGGTGAGTTGGAGGGGAGAACAATGGGGGAAGAGGATGCATTTTGCTTACTTATTTATTTCTTTTATTATTTCTGCTACGGAATGCAAGTAAATATATGTCAAGGTTATATTATGCCTACAGTACGTAAGAGGGAGGAGAGGGAGACTGAAGTTACGAGTGAGTGCCTAGGAATCAAGATTAGAATAGAATAGAATAACAGAGTTCGAAGGGACCTTTGAGGTCTTCTAGTCCAACCCCCTGCTTAGGCAGAAAACTCTACACCACTTCAGACAAATGGCTATCCAACCTCTTCTTAAAAACTTCCAGTGTTGGAGCATTCACAACTTCTGGAGGCAGGTTGTTCCACTCATTAATTGTTCTGTCAGGAAATTTCTCCTTAGTTCTAAGTTGCTTCTCTCCTTAATTAGTTTCCACCCATTGCTTCTTGTCCTATCCTCAGGTGCTTTGGAGAATAGTTTGACTTCCACTTCTTTGTGGCAGCGCCTGAGATATTGGAACACTGCTATCATGTCTCCCCTAGTCCTTTTTTTCATCAAACGAGACATACCCAGTTCAGGGGTGGGTTCTAATTCTTTTATACTACCGGTTCTGTGGGCGTGGCTTATTTTGTGGGTGTGGCTTGGAGGTCATGTGACTAGGTCGGCGTGGCTAGCTGATCAGAGTCATTTCTGGAAGGTACTCACACTTACGACCAGTCCTCGCACTTACGACCTGACTCATTTGTTTGTTTTTAACACTGATCAGCTGTAGGACGGCCCTTTGAAGTCCCGCGGCAAGAGTTTAAACAGTTGTTTTCCCTCTAGTCATCAGCTGGGACTCAGGAGGCAGCAATAGATTGGGGGTGGGACCAAATAAAAGGTAAGAATAACGTGGGTGGGTGGGCGGGGGGGGAGAACCGATTCGGTGATGTCATATCATCACCGCTACCGGCTCGGCCGAACCGAACCGAACCGGGAGGAACCCACCACTGACCCAGTTCCTGCAACTGTTCTTCATATGTTTTAGCCCCCAGTCCCCTCATCATCTCGGTTGCTCTTCTCTGCACTCTTTCTAGGGTCTCCACATCTTTTTTCCATCATGGCGACCAAATCTGAATGCATCTTCAAGAAGATCAAGTGTGATTCATAGATGAGCAGTTGGAGAAACTGTGTTTTCACCCTTGCCCTGTTGGAGAGACTGATCAGCCATCAAAGGATTGATACAGGTGCAACCCCTTTGGCAAGGTAGGATGTAAACAAGGAGGACCCTCCGGTGGAAAAATGCCTGGAGATACAAAGGGAGAGGCTAGTGTTTTAGGAACACGTTGCTCACATTTTGAGTTTCCTGAAGCTATTACAATTTAAAGAAAAAAGTGGCATAGAACTGACTGCTCAAAGGGCTTGAAGATGTCCCTGGTGAGACACATGAGAACAAAATGTTCTGCCTCTGGTATGATCCATTTTGTCCTTGCTCTTGTTTCTATTTCAAGAATACCTCTTGACTGCAAATGGGCTTCTCGAGCTTTTGTAGAAAATATTTTGGTTTTAAAAAATGGCAACAGCAACCTACAGCTACATAGGAAACTGTGGACACCTAGTTGAGCCAAGGCAGGGATAGCAATGACTGTTGGGAAGGGAAAGAGAAAAGCAACGGTGTGGAGATAAATCCATGGATTTGGAATTGATTAGGGTGCTCCTTACAGCTACTTTGCAAGAACATCTGTCAACCTGTTCTCACAATGCCAAAATTCTATCTCTAAAAGTTTGAGAATGCATAGGATGTTACTTCTAGGAAAGGAAATTAAAGCAAGTGGGGATATATATGTGTGTGTGTGTGTGTGTGTGTATGTATGTATGTATGTATATATATATATATATATATATATATATATATATATATATATATATATATATATATGTCTTTTTCTTTTTCGTAGGCTTTTATGTGCATATTCTTTCTAGCCAGGTTTTACCTACGTAAGCTAGGATGTTCTGCAGCTCTGGCATCCAGAGCTGCAGAACAACCTAGCTTACGTAGGTAAAACCTGGCTAGAAAGAATATGCATATATATATATATATATATATATATATATATATATATATATATATATATATATATATATATCCCTTGGCAAATGGCTGTCTGTATTTTGAGCGAAAATAGTATGTACCATATTTTTTGGAGTATAAGATGCACCTTTTTTCCCCAAAAAAGAGGGTGAAAATCTGGGTGCGTCTTATACTCCGAATGTAGCCCTGCCCAGCTTCTCAAACGGAGGTTTCAGAGGCTGAAAAAAGCATCAGAAACGAAGCTTCAGAAAAAAAGCCCCCCAACAGAGCTTCAGAGGCTTTTTTTCCTGAAGCTGTTTCGGAGGCTTTCAGAGGCAGGGGGAAAAAAAGCAAAAAAAAAAGCAAGGCACAGAGCTCACAACCAAGGAACCTGTTGCTAAAATTTACCTCTGGGGACAGCTGATTTGGAGTATTCCGGGAATTGGATCCACCTGCCAATCAGCTTTTTTCTTATTTTCCTCCCCAAAAACTAAGGTGCGTTTTATACTCCGATGCATTTTATATTCCAAAAAATACAGTTAGTCCAGGGTTGGCTCTCTTATTGATCAGGCAAATTCCACATTATTTTCCTCAATTTTCCCCCATAAGCAAGTATTCCTGATCCTAAACCAATAGCTCTCCATCGCTGGAAGAAAAAAACAACAACAACCCACCTCCCTCAACTAGGCAGATAATGTTCATTACTTCTAACAGAAATCTTAATTATACTGTCACCACTCGAGACTCCCTTGAAATAAGCTATTGCTTCACATCATTGGTGCCAAACTTGACCTAATTTGCATTGTGATTAGATTCTCTCTCCCTCCCCTTTTCCCCATTTTCAATCTTATATGGCACTTGCAGAAATGCGCGGAGATTCATAATGCCAGAGTAGCTGAAAATTATGTCACTACCAAATAGGACAAAACGGGCTCTGGATAAGTCACGATCAGCTTCTGATCATCGAAGTAGGACGGCGGCTCGGAAGGTAAGATGAAGGGTATCCTTGCTCCCAGGCAGGACGACAATTCGGTAAGAAGACAGAGAGTGTTAGGAAAAACCTTGGCAATGCGGCTGTCACCCATTGCAGGGAAAATGAAGTTGTCCTCGCTTGAACAATCTGTCGCTCTCTGCCTGAGGCATTGACAGGTACCTTTGTTAAGTTGCTTCACAGGGGCCGTTCTTCAGAGGGTGTCTGCATTGCTTGCACTGAGCAAAAGAAAAAAGTTGGCTGCTGGTATCGCAGGAAAAAGATCCGGAGGAAAAAATCAATCTCTTCCAAGAAAAAAAAAATGACAGAAAGGTTAGCAGCATTAAACGTAGCAATTAGTTGCTGTAAAAGAAGTACAGATAGTTCTAGGGGTGGGCTTCAAAAATTTTAGCAAGGGGTTCTTTGCCTGGTTGCTGGGTGGCCATGGTGGGCGTGGTCTATTTGGCCTCCTGCATCATGGTGGGGGGGGGGGCGTTTTTGCCCTCCCTGGGCTCCAGAGGCTTTCCTCAAGGGCAAAAACGGCCTCCCCAGGCTGCGGAGGCCCTCTGGAGGCCAGGAACGGGCCCGTTTCCGGCCTCCCTGAATTTCCAGTAGGCCCATTTTTCGCCCTCCCTGAGCCTCTGTCTATGCCCTGCATTTACCTGCATCCAAAACCGGCAGCGTGGGGACTCCTGGGAGGGGAGGGAAGGGAAGGGGTGAGAGGAGCCAGCCAGGAGTGGGATTTGGGGGTTCTCCAAACTGCACAGAATCTTAGCTAGAGGTTCTCACGAACCCCTGCAAACCCCCAGCAGACCACCCCTGCTTACAACAATTCATTCAGTGACCATTCAAAGCTACTAGGGCAGTGATGGCGAACCTTTTTGCTGTTGTGTGCCAAAAGTGGGGGGAGTGTGGGGGGGCTCGTGTGCGTGCATGCCCACACCCATAATTCAATGCGCCCCGACCCCCTCCACCCGTGCATGCATGCACGACGCCCTGCTTTTGGCACGTGATGGCCTGGTGGGCCCAGTAGGCCTGTTTTTTTTGCCCTCCCCAGGCTCCATAGCCTTTCTAAGAACCTGGGGAAGGCAAAAACGGCCTTCCCCACCCCCCTGGAGGCCCTCTGGAGGCCAGAAACAGCCTGTTTCCTGACTTCCGGTGGGCCCGGAAGGCCCGAAAATCAGCTGGCGCACACCGAAGCTGAACTAGGGCAACACTCGTGTGCCCACTGATATGGCTCCGTGTGCCAACTGATATGGCTCCGTGTGCCACCTGTGGCACGCGTGCCATAGGTTCACCATCATGGTACTAGGGGATTGAAAAAAGTGACATAATTATTTTTTTACACTTACAACCATTCACGCACCTCCAGGGTCATGTGATCAAAATTCAGATGCTTGGCATCTGACTCCTATTTATGACGGTTGCAGTGTCTCTGGGTCATGCGATCTGCTTTTGCAACTTTCTGACAAGCCGAGTCAATGGGGAAGCCATTGGGGAAACCAATATTACTAACTTAACAATTGCAGCGATTCACTTAACAACCGTGGCAAGAAAGTTGTAAAATGGGGCAAAACTCACTTAACAAACGTTTCGCTTAGGAACAAAAATTTGGGGTTCGATTGTGGTCATAAGTTGAGAAATACCAGCAAAGGAGTCATCAGACTAGGAAGGAGTTCTCCATTGTGAGAGGTCCTTGGTGCTCTCTGAGCTTGGTTGTTTCCTTGCAGATATTTCATTACCCAAAGCAGATAATATCATCATGAAAATTGATGACTTTACCTATTTGGGGAAAGAACCTGCAAGAAAACAACCAAGCTCAGAGAGTAGTAACAATCCCTCCTTTCAACCTTAGAGCCACAAATATTCTCCTTTATTGTTTCTCCATTATTCTCAGGCCAACATTGGAGATTTGCGATCAGCTGCTAGGTGCTCTTAACTTGAAGGGGCACTTGGCCTACTACAAAACATGAATAGGCAAACTGGTTAAAGAAGTTCACCACATTTCTTGAAATCCCTCAGGTTCCTTGACATCCTCAGGACTGTCCTCAGGGTGCAGTCTAAAAACTCAGAATTGTGGCTGCAACAGTGCAAACCAAGCTGTACCCATTTCTTAATGCATTTGTGCCAGTGGTGGGTTTCAAATTTTTTTACTATCAGTTCTGTGGGTGTGGCTTGGTGGGTGTGGCAGGGGAAGGATACTGCAAAATCTCCATTCCCTCCCCAGTCCAGGGAAAGGTTACTGCAAAATCCCCATTTCCTCCCAATCAGCTGGGACTTGGGAGGCAGAGAATAGATGGGGGTGGGGCCAGTCAGAATTTTTACTACCAGTTCTCCGAACTTCTTAAAATTCCTGCTATCGGTTCTCCAGAACTGGTCAGAACTTGCTGAAACCCACCTCTGATTTGTACGTAATCATCCACTGTTACAACTGATCTGGTTGTGATCACATCCTGAGGGAACTCCTGACATCTCCAGATGGGAGACCACTAAGAAAAACTAGGGGCATAGATTAGATTGGGAATTTGAAAGAAATATCCCAGAATGGATATGGAAAACCTCTTTCATGTGTTGCCTAAAAAACTACAGGTCTGCTAGTCATTAGGAATGGAGGTTGATTCAGACTTTGCTTACAGAAATCCCAGGCTTAACCCCAGCTATCTCAGTCAATGGGAATTGTAAACTGATGCCTGTCAGAGCAGGCAATACTGACCTAGATAGCTAAAAAGTCATTTATATGTTAGTTTCTTCCCACGCATGAATGAAGACAAGCAGTAAAATTGTGTGAAGATTAGGATTCCCTTCCGGATTCTTTCCAGTTGACTTGACTTCTGTTGGCATATTTCTAGCCAGTATAGTCTAACATACTGGGATGATAAAAGCTAATTTTGAGTACAGGATAATATGGAAATAATTTGGAACCTGATTTTCATTTTGCAGAGGACATTTTGAGAAGGAGCTAAGGGATACCGAATCTCTCCCGACCCCATATTGTCTCATTAAGTCCTAGTTTCATGGTCCCTAGTCTCTCCATTCACATCATTTTTCATTTTAAGTGTTTTTATTAAATATACAGTTAAAAACATTGGACATAGTGCAACTTTTCTGGTTCAAACATTTCCATCAAGTTTTACTGTGCAACAAATACAATTCATATTCGATATATAAATATGTACAATCTATCAAAATTCAGACACATAAATTTCTTTGTCTGTGAAAATTACTTTCAATACCAATACAATTCCCACCTTTACTTTACTTTTACTTTTATTTGATTTATATACCGCCCTACTCCCGAAGGACTCAGGGCAGTGAACAGCCAACAATAAAATTCATACATACAAAATTTAAAAAGCAGAATTAAAATCAAATTAAATAGTTTTGGCCCAGACAATTAAAACCCCAATCAACTTAAAACCAATTTTAAAATTTGAATATATAAAATACTAAAAAATATTAAAAATTAAAAATTCTTTTATAAAAGAGGGAGAAAATTAGGACAGGCCCGCCTGGTGAAATAAAAAGGTCTTTAGAGTGTGGTGGAAGGTGCGCAGATCCGGGATCCTCTGTATCTCCGGGGGGAGCTCGTTCCAGATAGTAGGTGCCCCCACAGAGAAGGCTCTCCCCCTGGGGGCCGCCAGTCGGCATTGTTTGGCCAACGGCACCCGGAGGAGCCCCTCTCTATGGGAGCGTACTGGCCGGTGGGAGGCTATTGGTGGTAGTAGGCGGTCCCGCAAGTACCCAGGTCCTGAGCCATGGAGCGCTTTGAAGGTGGTAACCAAAACCTTGAAGCGCACCCGGAAGACCACCAGGAGCCAGTGGAACTCGCGCAGGAGGGGTGTTACATGGGAACGCCAAGTCGCTCCCCACGCGGCCGCACTCTGCACCAGTTGGAGCCTCCGGGTGCTCCTCAAGGGGAGCCCCATGTAGAGAGCATTACAATAGTCCAGGCGGGAGATGACGAGGGCATGAGTGACCGTGCGTAAGGATCACATAATACTATGTGACAGTCAGCCTGTCCTTTTCTGTGTAAGTCAGTATTTTGTTTATTATCTCTTTTTCGGGGTGGGTGGGTGTCTCTTTACTTTTCCAATTTTGCGCGAAGACTAGTCTTGCTGCCGTTAGTATATGCAACATTAAATATATTGTCATTCACATCACTTTTCAATGTCCCAGAATTGGCTAGTGGCTTCTAGTTGCTAATAATCATTTCCAAAGGACACAAGATGATGGTTAGTAATTCTGATTCATAAAAGGGCATTAAATGGAGAGATCAGAGGATTACTCTGATTTCCAACGTATTTATAATTACATTTAAGGAAATCTTATTTTGCATTTTGAATAAAGAAATTATCTGCATTTTTTCTGTATTATGGTCTCTTGAGGGTTTACTGAGATTCTGAAATTTAAAAAGTATGCTATAAAACCAGTATTTATAAAGTGCATATAAAATTATTTGTTACTTAGATTTCTAAAAACACAACGAGCGAGAGAGAGAAGGAGAGAGAGAGAAATTCTGTGGTGAGAATTCTAGGAACTACTGATTTATTTACCATAAATAATAAAAAAAGATCTTTTTATCCCTAAACTGAATAGAATTCATTCATAGAAATGTATCTGAATCTCTTGCCAATTATATTATAATATATTCCAACTTCCCTTACAGCCTGCTATACAATATTGAAACATTCTGCAGTGAACTGATTCTTAACTACTTTTTAAAAGATGTATTGTACATCATCTTTAGGGATTTTCTAAATTGCAAGAGACCTACATCTCGATCTTTTTAAGAAACCTATATTATTCAGACATCCAGAACAGCTTGGATTGTCTTGTCTCTGTGGTTGGGAGGCGTGAATTTAACTTTCCTCCCCCCTCATTTTTTACGTAAGCCATTTTCAACAAAGGTAAATTGAAAAATGATTTACTTAATCAAACGTACTTGATGTCAAGAATGCACTGGTGAAGATATAGATATATATATGTCGAAACCGAACTGGTACATCTCACATAGTTAAGCTTTATGTTCCTTTCACTGCCGGAATAAAATTTTTGAAGAGCTAGATTTTAGATTTTTAGCTTCTAAGACTACATTGTACTCAATAAAGCATCCTACTAAATAAGGTACATGAAATTAGAAAGAGAAGCTAACAGGATTCCTATCTACTGTACATCTCTGTATGTTTGTGTGGGTGTGTGAAGAAACAGGCTGTCATTGTTTTAAAAATAACCTGACATAATCACAGTTTATGAAGTAATCACTATTTGGCACTAAATACAAGGAAATCTGGAAAGCAGAGGGGAATCGCTGATTTGTTGCATAATCACTATCAAACTGAAAAGGATTTATGTTTCCATCTTTCTTTTCTCTGATCAAACTCCTGTTGTTATGTCTCCTATGGGGACCTGAATGATGCTCTCTTCTGCTGACATAACAGCAAATTTTGTGAAGTTTAGGGAGCCATTTAAGGAAGAAACTGATCCAGGGGTGGGCTCCTGGGGGTTCGGCAGGGTTCAGGCAATCCTCTAGCCAAGGATTGCCAGGGTTCGGCGAACCCCCAAATGCCACCCCTGGCTGGCCACGCCCACCCCACACCGCCCCTCCCAGGAGTCTCCACGCGGCCCGTTCATCATTCCAGGTAAGTGCAGGGGCCGCGCAGAGGGCAAAAAACGGGCCTACCAGAGGTTCCAGTAGTCTGGAAACGGGACTGTTTCCGGCTTCTGGAGGGCCTCTGGACCCTGGGGGAAGAAGTTTTCGCCCTCCCAGAGCTTTGAGAAAAGCCTCCGGAGCCTGGGGAGGGAAAAAAAAACACCCACCCCCCTGCTGTGGTGCAGGTGGCTGACTAGGCCATGCCCACCATGGCCATGCCCATCCAGCAACAGGGCAGCGAACCCGTTGCTAAAGGATCTGAAGCCCACCCCTGAACTGATCCCCATCTCAGGCAGAATATAACCAGGGACAAAGATCGGAAAGTAATGCCTTGCTTTCTGCTAGGAGAATCTGTAATCTCATAGCTTTCCTGGGTTAACTAGGAAATGGCAAATTCAAAATGTTTGGAAAGGAAACAGATACCGGTAGAGGGTATCAGTTGGAGAGAAAACCGAAGGTTGGTGTTGCCTGAAATGAAGTATTTCACAGCTAGAAAAGACTTTCCCAAGACCGATTAGAATTCTAGATGTATTGGGACTACGGTCCTTTTGGTGAGCTGGCTGGAATTTATGAATGGATCAGGGGTGAAATGCTCCCGGTTTGGACCGGATCACCCGATCCGGTAGCGATGGAGGTGGGTGGTTCGGAGAACCGGTAGCAAAAATTCCTGCCCC
The DNA here is from genome assembly GCA_022577455.1 of Arizona elegans. Classification (NCBI taxonomy): domain Eukaryota; kingdom Metazoa; phylum Chordata; class Lepidosauria; order Squamata; family Colubridae; genus Arizona; species Arizona elegans. Next base: position 79,621,355 of record JAKOOJ010000007.1, on the reverse strand, counting down.
CGCCCCCCATGCCCAGCTGAGCCGCACGATCATCAGAGGCTTTTTTTCTTTTAAATGCCTCTGACGATCCAAGGTCTGACGATCCCAGGTGAGTTGCCTGATCGTCAGAGGGTTTTTAAAAACCCTCTGACGATCAGGCAACTCACCTGGGATCGTCAGAGCCTTTTGAAAGCATTTTTTTACAACCTCTTTGCCGAAGAGGTTGTAGAAAAAATGGTTTTAAAAGTTAAAAAAAAATGGCCATGCCCACCCAACCACATTACCCCCCCCACCCCCCCACCAAGCCACGTCCACAGAACCGGTAGTAACGAATTTTAGATTTCACCACTGGAATGGATCACCCATGTTGGAGAAGGTTGGGCTAGAAAAGAAATTTGTCTAAGTGTTTAGAAGCTGAGCTTGGGAAAGGAGAGAAGAAAGTTTGATATCAGAGTGAATTCCAACCCCCCCCCCCCACCTTCTAATATCTACATGAGGCTTTGTACCACAGAGGCTATGATCCTGGCTCAATTTTCTCTACGAAATGAACAAACTAACTGAAAGAATGCTAATTTAGTTGTAGATCGTATCAATCGCATAACATGGAGCCTTTGGTGATCTCTGCATTTGATTTGCTTGTAGACATTTTATTACCTGACTTGATAACACCATCAATGGCCCTGATGAGGTTATGTAGTTGGGTAATGAAATGTCTGCAGGCAAACCTCTGAAAACAGGAAAATGAGACAATGTAAAAGCCATATAAAAACCACCACAAACTACATAAAATTCACAATCAAGATAATCCTGTTCATCAAAACAAATCTGTATAACGACTGCAGCAGCGCTGTCATATGACTGGGTCCTCATGTCCCTTGGGAAAGCTGTATCTTCAGGGTTGGCTTTGTGAAAAGCCAACAGAGACAGGGTCAACCTGACCTCTGGGGAAGGATGATGATTCACAGGGTAGGTACCAGAACAGAGAAACCTCTCTTCCTGCTTCCTGCATAGCGACACTCCCCAGCTGATGGGACTCAAAGTATTTGCCTCCTGCTGGACCTGATTGAATGGGTAAATGTAACCGGGGAGAGGTGATCCCACATTTCACAAAGAAGAGGGGATTAACCAGAGGTGGTATTCAGCCGGTTCTGAAGAACCGGTAGCGGAAATTATGAGTAGTTCAGAGAACCAGCAAATACCACCTCTGACTGGCTCCGCCCCATCTATTCGCTGTCTCCCGAGTCCCAGCTGATTGAGTCCCAGCTGATTGGCTGGGTCTTCTTTTGTTGCCCTGCACATGGAGCTGGAAAACAGGATAGTGGGGTGGGGTGGAAATGGAGATTTTACAGTATCCTTCCCCCTGGAACAGGGTGGAAATGGAGATTTTACAGTATCCTTCCCCCTGGAGTGGGGTGGAAATGGAGATTTTACAGTATCCTTCTGCCTGGAGTGGGGTGGAAATGGAGATTTTACAGTATCCTTCCCCTGGAGTGGGGTGGAAATGGAGATTTTACAGTATCCTTCCCCCTGGAGTGGGGTGGAAATGGAGATTTTACAGTGTCCTTCCCCTGGAGGGGGGTGGAAATGGAGATTTTACAGTATCCTTCCCCCTGGAATGGGGTGGAAATGGAGATTTTGCAGTATCCTTCCTCTGCCACGCCCACCACACCCACCAAGCCATGCCCACAGAACTGGTAGTAAAAAATTTTGAATCCCACCACTGGGATTAATTTATTCTCCAAAGTACCAGAGGGCAGAACAAGAAGTAATGGGTAGAAGCTTGTTAAAAAGAGATCGCACCTAGAATAAGGTGACCAGATTTTAACATTGGTAAAGAGGGACATTGTGGGCGTGGCTTATTTGGGGGCGTGGCTAGCTGGTCATGTGACTGGGTGGGCGTGGCTAGCTGGTCATGTGACCGGGTGGCCATGGTTATGTGTATAGGGTAAGGTGAACAGATTTTAACATTGGTAAGAGGGACACCATTGTGGGCGTGGCTTATTGTGTGGGCGTGGCTTGGAGGCCATGTGACTGGGTGGGCGTGGCTAGCTGGTCATGTGACCGGGTGGCCATGGCTGTGTGTATAGGGACTACTCAGAGGGCTGAAAAGTCATTTCTGACAGGTCCTCACACTTTTGACTGGTCCTCACACCTATGACCATCCTCACATTTATGCCCGTGCAGCATTCTTAACAACCATGTCACTCATTTCACAACAGCTTCTCTTCACCATGGTGACAAGATAGGGCAAAAACGTAAAATGTGAGGACATTCGTAAGTTCGAGGACTGGTCAAAAGTGCGAGGACCAGTCAAAAATAACTTTTTCAGCCCTCTGAGTAGTCCATATGCACAAAAGGACTAACCAGAGGGCTGAAAAAAGTCATTTCTGACAGGTCCTCGCACTTTTGACTGGTCCTCACACCTATGACCATCCTCACATTTATGCCCGGGCAGCATTCTTAACAACCATGTCACTCATTTCACAACTGCTTCTCTTCACCACGATGACAAGATAGGGCAAAAATGTAAAATGTGAGGACAGTCGTAAGTTCGAGGACTGGTCAAAAGTGCGAGGACCAGTCAAAAATAACTTTTTCAGCCCTCTGAGTAGTCCATATGCACAAAAGGACTAACCAGAGGGCTGAAAAAAGTCATTTCTGACAGGTCCTCGCACTTTTGACTGGTCCTCACACTTATGACCATCCTCACATTTATGCCCGGGCAGCATTCTTAACAACCATGTCACTCATTTCACAACTGCTTCTCTTCACCATGATGAAGTAGTCCATATGCATAAAAGGATACAGTAATAGAGAGGGATGAAGGAAGGGAAGGGAAATTAGAGTAGGAGTGACGGTTAAGAGAGGGAGGAAGAGAGGAGGAGAAGGAGAAAGGAAGAGGAAGTAGGGAGGAGGAGAAGAGGGGGGAAGAGAAAGTAAGAAGGAAAGAAAAGAGAGGTGGTAGGTTTGAGGAGAAAGATTGCTGTACAATAAAAAAGATGAAAGGGAAGAAAGCCAACCCCAAACAAATATAAAGATATTAAGATAAAGAATGAATTGTTAAACTTTAAAGAATAAAAGAGAACAAATATGAATAAATAGCAATAATTAGAAACACACATACATACAATGTATTTTCTTTGAACAGAATATTTGGCTGGTTCACAAATTTAAACAGTGTTTAGTCATTTCAATTAAATTTACAATTTCTATATTTCCTTTTTGCCATATTTATTCCTCATCTATTTTTGTAAAAAACCAATATTACCCTTCATCCTCATCTTTAATCTTAATCAAATTCAATTTTTCCCTTCTATTCTATATTATACCCCTTCCCATTGTCATCTATTTTTATATCCATCCTCACATTGGTTAATTATGTAATATTACAGTTGTTTAATATGAATTCAACATTTTAATATAAATCAATTAGTTATATAACTACCTTTTTTGTATATTATTCCAATTATTTCCATGCAATCCAATTTCTTACAAATCAATTAATTATACTTACCAATAATAATAAACCAAATAATTTCCCCCATATATTCCTCCAAACCACAACTTAACCATTTCTGCTTTCAACACAGTATACAATTAATAATATCTCAATTATTACAATTCCCTAGTTAAAAAGAGCTTTTTTTTCTTTTGTGTTTTAAAATCTTGAACTCTCCTCTTTTGCCCTAAATAATTTTCCATTGTTTGCACTTACCTTTTTTGGTGAGGAAAAGGAAAATAAATCTGCTGCCTAATTTTCCGCAAAGCCAACAGCCTGTTTTACTTTCAGTTTCGTTTTGAGCTTGGTTTGCACAAAGAGGAAAAAAAACTGAGCAATTTAGCAAGAGCAGAGCCCTGTGCAAATCAGCTGAGAGGGGGAAGCCGAGCTAATTAACGTAGGGCGGCCCTTTGAAGCCCCGCGGCAAGAGTTTAAACAGGTTTTTTCCCTCTAGCCATCAGCGGGGATTCAGGAGGCAGCCGGGAACCAGGAGGCAGAATGAAAAATCGGGACTTTTTTAAAACGCTGCGGGACACGGGACAAATTCCTCAAAAGCGGGACTGTCCCGCCAAAAGCGGGACGTCTGGTCACCTTAACCTAGAAGTAAGGAGAAATTTTGTGACAGTGAGATCAATTAATCAATCGAATAGTTTGTCTCCTGAGATTGCTCCATCACTGGAGGTTTTCAAAAATAGACCCCACAACAATTTGACCCGTATGGTATAAGGCTCCTGTGCTGAGCAAGAGGTTGGACTACAAGGCCTCCAAAATCCCTTCCAACTCTTGATTCTATGCTTTTAAAAGGAATGGCTCTGTTTTGTCCTTAGTGTGACCCCTTTTAAATCTTTCAGGGGAATGAAAGTGAGAGAAAACAGCAGGGTGTATTTTTTTCTTTCAAAAGCATCCTTTGGAAGGAAGCTTGTTGCTTGAATAGCTCTTCAAATATCCCGAGGAACCTTACAGGACAGTTAAAGCTGGGTTTCCTGCCAAATATATTTTCCTGAGAGGTAAATTGAAACAGCATGTCATTTCTTTGGTGGCAAGTCTTTTCTCTGCCAATACAATGCCTGGCATTATCGGACACACCATATCAAAACTGGAAAGGATTTAAAACTTGTTCATGAAGATTTTATGACTGATCTTCGCATATTTTGACCATTAATCAGTCCAGCAATTCTCTTGGTGGGCCTTGGGACCTGCAAGCATGTGCAACTATGCAATACGGTGAGCTGGTCCTGACTTAGGCCCCAAATTAATGCAGGCTTGGTTTTATGGTTAATGTATTTCTAAAATCCTTAATTGTCATTGGAAATTGGAAGTCCTTTTGCATAATTTTAAATAGATTTAAGCAAGACTTATACTTAACAATATATGGCAGGACCAATGTGGGCACCTGATTCAGCATTTACGATTTGAAGCTCTGGTTTTCCTGTCATTCATTCATTCATTCATTCATTCATTTATTTAAATTTATATACCGCCCTTCTCCCGAAGGACTCAGGGCGGTGTACAGCCAAAAATAAAAAAATAAAAATATAAAATTTAAAACAATTTAAAAGTATATTAAACAAATTTGGGCCATATTGATTTAAAAAAAATCTTTTTTAAAAAACGAATTAAAAACAATTAAAAGAGCTACGCCAGCCCGGCTTGCTGGAATAGAAAAGTTTTGAGGGCGAAAGGTGCGTAGATCCGGGATCCTTCGTATCTTCAGGGGCAGTTCGTTCCAAAGGGCAGGTGCCCCCACAGAGAAGGCTCTCCCCCTGGGGGCCACCAGTTGACATTGTTTGAATGCACATACTTTTTTTTTTTTTTTTTTTTTGCAAGAGAAAGCGGCAGATGAGTTTATCAAACTTTGGCTATGCCATTTGGAGATGAATGAGTCAACGGCTATATCTGTAGCTCCCAGTTGTCAGCTGTGTTGAGAAAGAGGACCAGTTGCATGCACGAGGCATGTTAAATCATCTCTGGCATTTCAAGAGGGACGCTGAAGCTGAAAGCATTTACTCCTTAGACCACAGGGGAGCATCAACCAATGAAGCAAACAACGAAAAGAAGTATATATATTTTTTTAGCATCAAGGCACTGGAAAATCGCTACGAAGAGATACCTAACTCCATGTACATCCTTGGTACTTAATGTTTCACTCCAGATCTTGATTAATAACAGACGGGACTAGAACAACTTGTCCACAGCACTGGGGTTGTTAGACATTGAAAGGTACATTATGCAATTTCACTTGCAGTTAGGCTACCTTGACTCAAAAAGAAAACCCTGAAATGAGCTACCGTATTTTTCAGACTATAAGACGCACCGATGTATAAGACGTGCCAAGATTTCGAAGAGGTAAATAAGACAAAAAATTTTTGCCCTCCCTGGCTCCCAGGAGCACTCTGCAGGCCTCACAAACCTTCTGCGCACCCCATTTTTTGCCTGTTTTTGCAAAAAATGGGGTGCGCAGAGGGTTTGGGAGGTCTGCAGAGTGCTCCTGGGGACTGGAGGAGGGCAAAAACGCCCCCACTTTTGTGAAAAACAGGGGTATTTTTGCCCTCCCCAGCCCCCAGGAGCATTCTGTAGGCCTCCCAAGCCCTCTGTTGCACCCCGTTTTTGGCAAAAATGGGAGGAGTGGGGCAGGGCTTGGGGAGGCCAAAAATGGCTGTATTCGGTGTATAAGAGGCACCAACATTTCCACCCTCTTTTTAGGAGAGAAAAAAGTGCATTTTATATTCTGAAAAATACGGTATTTTGAAGGTAATGTGTCATTAGCATTTTGTAGCATATTCTTGAATATACAGGCAGTCCTTGGCTTACAACCAATTTTTTTAGGGATCGTTCAAAGTTACAACAGCATTGAAAAAAAGTGACTTATGGCTGTTTTTCACACTTATGACCATTGCAGCATGGTCACGTGGTCAAAATTTGGACGCTTGACAACTGGTTCATGGTTAGGATAGTTGCAGTGTCCCCCGGGTCATGGGATCACTTTTTGCGACTTTCTGAGAAGCCAAGTCAATGGGGAAGCCATTGATTAATTTAGCAACTGTAGTGACTCGCTTAATGACTATGGTAAGGAAGGTCATAAAAATGGTCAAATTCTCACTTAACAACTGTCTTGCTTAGCGATGGAAATTTTGGGCTCAGTTGTGATTGTAAGTCGAGGACTATCTCTATTACAGGGAACCAGCTGAGATGTCAACCCTGAAGCTGACCTGACCGGAGCCATATTGGAGCTTCAGGGTTGCCACACTGGAGCTGAGGGATAGGGAGGGGGTGGGGATTAGAGATAGAGGAGTTTGTGTAGCCAAAATAATATACTTTCTCTTGAGAACCAAGGACATTCTCACACCTGGCCTGAGGAAGGAGGATGACTAGACAGCGTCTTGATTGGACCATTTGACTGATTGTTTGAGGTTTGAGGAAAAATGTTTTCTTTTAACTAGGTGAAAACTGCGGGAACCTTTAGAGTCAGTTTTCTCCAAATATGTGCCAATATGATTTTTTCCAATAAAGCTATCCTTTGAGGAATCTACCTGCCTCGGAGTTTTGCTTGCTATGGATGTATTACTTGGAACTCTGACATGAGACCGTTAAAGCCTCAGGTTCTGCTGTGTCATGCCTTCAAAGCCCATATTTGAGCAATTATGATTTTCTGTGGAGACTCCTAATGGAGTGGTATATTACAACTCCATGACTTGCAATAGGCTTGGATTTCAACTTCCATCACTTCAGTCCAGGGGTGGGTTCTACTTACCTTTACTACCGGTTCACAAGGGGGCCGCATGCGTGCGCTTGCTTCACTCGCACACATGAACTTTTGCACATGTGCATCTTGATGACATCGGGGTCAGTGGACGGAGCCTCCCGCTGGTTTTACTACCGGTTCTATAGAACCGGTCCAAACCGGGGGCAACCCACCACTGCTTCAGTCCATGTGACTGCAGATGATGAACATTGAAGTCCAAAACTGAGAAAATCAGCATTAGAGCTTTTTCAGTTCATGTTTTCCAAAAGGGAGAATGATTATTAAATCAGCTTAAACTTTCTGGGATAGCACTTCCAGATATAATGGAAGTCTTCATTCCATTATCATAGCCCCTTCATAGCCCCTTCCGACAAAATTATTTAAAAAGGAGAACCGGTTTGGTGGGAAAGGAGTATAAATGCATTTTATTATGCAGCGGATGTTGCCAACTATATTTTTACAGCTTGAAGGGACTTGCATATTTATTCAAACTGTCTGCTGATGACCTTCAAAAATGAGCAAAGGTTTTTTGTTTTTTTTTTGAGTCTTTAAAACAGGGCAATATGCATCAAGCCACTTATGAGATGGAAAAAAAAACCAGAAGTACTCTTTAGCTATTTCATTATTTCAGAAAAGTAATTGCAGGTTTTATAACAAATTATAGCTTGCTTTGCCTGAGTTCTAAGCAAGTAGCATGTTATCTCGGTACCATCAACTCTAGAAAAATGGCAGTGTTATTGTTATTTTTGTTGTTGTTGTTGTTGTTGTTGTTGTTATTATTATTATTATTATTATTATTATTATTATTATTATTATTATTATTATACATCTCACATTGATGCACCCAAAGGTCTTATATTGAGATCACTTGTAAATCTATTGCCTAAATTGCATTTGAGTTAGAAAAATTCATCTGTTATCCGTGGATTTGATAAGATCAGATTTGGAGTTCTAGGAATGACTCCATTTTCTGGATCAAAAGAAGAATTTGAAAAGGGGAATTCCACGTACCCATATTTTAGCATGCAAAAAATTAGTGATGGCTATTTGTGTATCTTTTTCACTTCTGCCACGTATTTGAGTTTGACCTATGTGCACCCCCTTTATATTTCCCTTCCATTAAATTAAGGCCACTGTTTTAAATATTATGCTTAAAGGAATGCGGATTTTAGGTCTCTTCCATACCTTCCCTTTTGTGCCAGTCCTTGTCCCTATACTGTCATCTCTCTTCTGCAGCTATTAATTTCTGGCTCAGCTAAAGTGCAGGAGAAAATGCCATGAATATAGTTTTAGAGCATTAATTAACTGTTTTTTATTGGTATGAACTTTTGCCTTACCTCGATTCACAGTTCTTCGTTCTCCCTGCTGAAGGATAGTAAGTAGATGCATTACTGCAGATGTGAAAAAAGAACACTTATATTTGTTATTTCCCCATTATGATAGGCTAGTTTTTTTTAAAAAAAATGATTACTTTAATAACAGGACCTTGAGTTAAGCTGAGAATTTTGAAATTGGAATATTTGTTTGAATGATTGATAAATGCTAAGGAAACGTATGCATTCTAATATTCTCTTTTTCATTTGCTTCAAATGCAGATTAGAATAGGCTCAGGAAGGCAGCCTTTACTTATATGACTTAAATGATTTGACCTATGACAAAGTTCTTATGCAAAAAAAAAAAAAAAAAGGTTTCTAGTGAAGTATTAAATATTACCTCATGTTTTTTTAACATTTGACTTAAAATAAATTTTTCATCTTCGTTTTGTTCCTTTACAGCCTGATGACTGCTCTTTAATGTGCTAGGAATATTTTGCTATAGTAACATTGAATTCAAATTAACTCTATTTATTTCCTAGTTCCCATGCATAGCTGCCAACATTGTATATGGATAATATTTATTGATACTCAGCAACCCTAAACATTTTGAAACATTTTGTTCCTATGCTGGATTTCTTCTTAGTGATCAATACAGATAGTCCTTAAGTAATGATCATTCATCAGCGACTATTTAAAACTGAGCCTTGATGGTACAGTGGTTTAATGCACCCTGTTATTAACACAGCTGCCTGCAATTTCTGCTGGTTCGAATCTCTCCAAGGCTCAAGGTTGACTCAGCCTTCCATCCTTTATAAGGTAGGTTAAATGAGGACCCAGTTTGTGGGGGCAATAAGCTGACTTTGTATAAAATATACAAAAGAATGAAGGCTATTGCTTAACGCATTGTAAGCCGCCCTGAGTCTCCGGAGAAGGGCGGCATATAAATCAAATTAAAAAAAAAAATTACAACGCACTGAACAAGTATATTTACTCCTATTCCTCGAAGCTGTAGCTGTCACAGCAGCCCCTAGGTCATGTGATTGCAATTCGGCACTTGGCAACTGGCTTGGATTTACGACAGTTGTAGCATCCTGTGGCCATTGGCATTTGTGATCTTCCCTGCTGGTTTACCACAAGCGGTCAATGGATAAGTGGCAGGAAAAGCCCCAAGTTGCTACCAAAAATGGCTTTTCTTTTCAAAAATAGTTTTTAAGAACATAAACTCGGGGATTTATAGTACTAGAAAGAACCACCAAATGTAATTACTGTTCAGGGTAGGAATCAAAATTAAACCATCCCAGATACATGGCTATATAGCCTTCTCTTGAACAAATATCCCCTTTTCAACCAAGCAATATAAAAAGCATAACAACAATAGAATAGAATAGAATAGAATAGAATAGAATAGAATAGAATAGAATAGAATAGAATAGAATAGAATAGAATAGAAGCAGCAAAACACAAAAATAATATAAACTTTACAATCAAAAATAATTCAGACTGGTATATACATATACAACTATCAAGAATCTTTGTTAGGACTGCAAGGAAAAAACCCTCTTAGTTGCATTTTTAAAAACATGTATGTTTTTAATACAATGTAGAATGCCTACCAGCTACCATGAAATACGTAGTTCATAATTTCAAAAGGTGAAGCCATTAATCTCTTCCAAAATGAGTAGAAGGTACATGAAAATATTCTTTAGGTTGCAGACATGTAATCTATCTTTGATATATACAGTATATCAAAAATGTTTTCTGACAAGTGTCCAATTAATAAAACACTAAAGGATTAGATAGTTTCATAAGAGATACTAACGGCAGTATTTAAAGGTAGCCACTTGCTTTCAGCTCCTGGGCAATTATTTGGCATTCAGAATGGAAAAATAAAAAACGAAAAAGAATTAGCTAGTGGTTGTAATCGAAACGTTTTGCTGATCAAAAGCAAACTTTGATTATAGAAGGGAAAAGGTCTGATAAAATCCAGAAGTATGTTATTTATTCCATTCTTATTCTTACAAGGATAGGCTGAGAAAAAAAATTCACCCAGCCACCATTAAAAAGTGAAGGCACTAGGTTGTATTGTACATGCCAATGTTGCCTCTAGCAAGATTTAGACTGTCTCACTTTTTTCAGTCTTGCTGATTTCTTGCCAACATGTCTTCTCAAAGCCTCATTTACATGTCATGCAGAAACTTTCTAATGCCTTCTGCCTTTTCACTCGCAAACACACTGAATTGCCTGAGAATTGCCTGCCTAAAGTACCATCTACAGCTTGCACTTTGCCCAGTACAGCCAGAAGAGCTGTAATGGATCCATTGTTCCCAGTTGTGATGGACATTTTGCCAGGAAGCAGGGTGCCAATTGGGGTGGAAAGAAAGTTGGCATCTTGCAGATAGTTCCAGGAACCACACAAGCGTTTTGAAGTGCCTCAAAGGGAGACTAGTATAGATCTATTTCAAGCTTTTTAGCTTTCATCAGCTAGCCATACTCTTACTCGGATTCGAACTTGGGCTTCCTGCATGTTAGGCAGTTGAATTAACCTTCTGAGCCACAAGTTCTCCTCCCTTCATCAGCTTGAACCAGGGGAAAGATTAAGTGTTTTTCTATTGAGACATCTGGTCTACCCCAACATGTGGGAGGGGCCATTCTGCTCCCTTTCGCCTTTCAGCTCCAATCCAGGAGCTCTCAAGCAGTCGCATTCACGACAAACCATTTTATACCAAATTTATATTTTGCTGATAATGAAATAAAGGGAGACTAGTATATATCTATTTCAAGCTTTTTAGCTTTCATCAGCTAGCCACAAGTTCGAACTTGGCTTCCTGCATGTTAGGCAGTTGAATTAACCTTCTGAGCCACAAGTTCTGCCAAAATATAAATTTGGTATAAAATGGTTTGTCGTGAATGTGACTGCTTGAGGGCTCCTGGATTGGAGCTGAAAGGCGAAAGGGAAGAGAATGCCCCCTCCCACATTTTGGGGTTGAGTTTTAGAAAGGGCAAAAACACATGGAGGCCCAGAAACAGATATAGTTTCATCTTGCACTTACCTATAGAGGAAACAAAGATCAGTATCAGAGGGAAAAAGAATTATAATCACTGATCATAGGAAATTGCGGTTTGTGTCTCTCTGTGTGAACTGGTGGAATGTCTGAGCTTCCTTACTAAATTATACTTCAAATAAACTTCTAAAGCTTCACTTCATCATACTAATAAGCAACAAGCTATTCTCTGATGACCCAGAGCTGAAAACTCCCTGTGATCTCCTTTCTGCTTAGTATTCCCCATGTCTTCCAATTTGTTCTAATGATACAATTTGTTTGTAATTTGTATCCTGATATAAGAACATGAAAGAACAGAAATGTACGTTCTCACAGAATTTCCAGATCCTGTTGAGGCCCTTGTTGATCCTGGAATGGAGAAACTGACCAGCCATCTTATCTATCACTTGTTTGCTTTCTGACTTCCTTCCGAGGTCAGTAAAATGAGGACTCAGATTGCTGGGGGAAATATGCTGACTCTGTAAACTGCTTAGAGAGTGCTGTAAAGCACTAGGAAGTGGTGTATAAGTAAAAGTGCAGAATGGGACTGTTCGCCTTGTACTCTTGGCTGCGCCTGCTTGGCCACCAGGGTTCCACCTCCGGCCATTCACTCCTAATGTTTCTCCTCAGCTGACACACCCATAGCTGTTCGCCTCGGCCAATGGGCCCCAACCCCTCCGTCCCAGACGCTTCGGTGCAGCCCATTGGACAACATACTGTTTGACAACATACTGCTTTCAGCCCCCCAGGACACTTAGCTGCCAGCCAATCTGGCTGCCAATGCTGGCAGCCAGAAGTTCCCATGGCCGGGGTGAACAGCTAGGGGTGTGTCAGCAGAGGAGAAACATTAGGCGTGAATAGCCGGAGGCGGAATCCTGGTGGCCAAGCAGGCATGGCCAAGGGTACAAGGCGAACAGTCTTAAACCCATTAAAGTGCTATTGCTACCTCATGAATTTTAAATTCCTCGGTAATGCCGTACCTGCATTGCAACAATCCAGGTGAGCATTGGATTACAATAAAGACAGACAGAATACATTGTCTTCACTGCCATTTAGCGATCATCTTGAGTGTTGTACATTATATGTCTAAAGTTTCTATAAAACCATCCATGAATAATGTAATCGTTTAAATATTCATTTTTAGATATTTCATTGATGTGAATGGTTTCTCTCTTTCTCTGAGACACCAGTCACCAGGGGTGGCATGCACAGACTGTCAAAAATGGGATGTGATGACATTTGGGCGGGTGGGCAGAGCCTCCCACAGCTGCCATTACCGATTCACCCAAACCAGATTGAACTGGCTGAATACCACCACTGCCACTCACACATTTTACTTTGGCTTCTTTTAAGGATCTTTTTCTTGACCTTATTAGTCTCCCAGTTCTAAGCATTCTTCCAAATGCTTCCTTTCTTTCCTGGGCTAGTTGCAAATCAGCATTAATTGGCATTAATTGGAAGAAGGAGAAATGTAGCAATGAAACATTTGTCCTAATTATCAGAGGCCCACAGGAATACAATTATCTGTTTGAGATTTATTTCGGTTCCACTAATTACTTTTTTAAAAAAGGCACCATAAGAAACAAAGCTATTTTCACCAAGATTACCTGAGCTGAAGCTCGTTTTACATGCTAGTGGTAAGACACTCCAGCTTCTATCCCTATTAACCTTCCCTGGAATTGCCATTCATTCTAGATTCAGTTTATATGAAAAATCCAGATTCTTTATTTTCTTTTTACAACCCTGTAATCCCTTAATTCGGGGTAGAATCGGAGTGACTGAATAGAACTGAGCATTTGCTGGCCGGATGCTCATACTCCTACATGGAGTTTGCAGCAGATATTTTCTCTTTGCGCCCTGAGAGAGAAACATCTGTCACTTCCTGGGATTGAACTCACAACCTTCTGAGTGGGAGGTGTATGTCTTCACCACTAGGCCACCACGCTACTCAGAAGAATCCAGACTGTATCATTGCATAATGGTAGTATTTACTGATTTTCCTCCCAGATTAGATTGGTATTCTATTCTATTCTATTCTTATTATTATTCTATACATGCAGCACTGTTGCACCAGAAATTTTTTGAAGTTTTACACCTTTAAATGAAAATCTATGCAGAGATTCTGCCTATTTTTATTTCTTTCTGTTCAGCATGACTGGAGATTAGTGACAGATAAGTCTTTAGTTAATCATCTGTGGTCCTCTTATGTAGGGTGCTACAGTTATTAGAACCTTTGAATTATTATTTTTGCTTTTCAAAAGAAAAAAGTCGTGGGAAATCAGTAATTAAAATGAACTCCAACCCTTAGAACAAAATGACTAATTAAAGACTACGCTTTAGTAATCCCCCAGACACACTGATCAGGAAGGATTTTTCTTTTCTTTTTCCTTTTTCCTTTTCTTTTTTAAAGCAGTACTGGTAAGAAGGAATTTACTTAATATTAGTGTGGAAAGTTTGCTGTTCAGAACATAGCTGAAAACATTATTAGAGAAAAGGTTTTGACAGCTGAAATAAAAGTTAGTCTTTTGGGTTACAAAGGATGTTCCCAGGTCAAATGTTCCATGAAGTAGGAATTTTGCGAACAAACAGAATAGTCTTTAGCAGGCTTGTTTATGTTTCTTAACCTACCTCCTCTTTACTAATTACCATAAAGAATTACCTGGAAACCCATTTAGGGTCTCATTTATTTGTCACTGTAAAATGAAGGATCGCTGGTGTCCTCAAAAATGAAACAAATCATTTGAACTAGCTCCTTGCTTTTTATTCTCAGCAGTCCTTTTCCAATGTACTTAATTGTGTCTGTAAGGGAGAAGTGTATTGCAATACCAAAAGCAGTTTAATTGATATAGTTGATTAATCCTCAGAAGGTTACATTTAATCCAGAACAATTATGTAAAATTATTTACTCCCCTGCCACCCCACCCAATGCCTCTGCAATGAGTCTTCTTCCTCAGCCCCTTCAAAATGCTAAATAGAAAGAGCAATTAATAATAATAATAATAAAAGCAAGCAAGTGTTCAGCTATAGAACATGGTGATTTGAGGACCTTTTAATGTTTTAGACAAATATCTCGTTTTGTTGAAGGATATTCTTGTTGTTTTCTGATGACTTAATATTATGAGACATCATCTACTCCTTGTCAAAGGGATGCTCAAAACTTTGCAGGGGGTGTTAAGGATTTCTTCATGGTTTTAATGATATTTTCAATGAAATTCAGTCTGACCTCAATATTGAGATTGGACAACCGTTTGAAGAGGGTTTCCTGTTTGAGCAGGGGATGGACTATAAGACCTCCAAGGCCCTTTCCAATTCTGTTATTCTATCATCTTGAATTGTCATAGCAGCCTGTTGTCTGGGCGACCCAAGTCCTCGTTCTTCTCTTTGTTTTGCATCCAAATTGTGCTATTTATATTTGTCTGAGTCGTATTTTTCTCCTACCTGTTTTCTTGCCAATCATTACAGTGTCCTGGTATTCATGAAGGTTACCGGTATATATTGCTGGTGCTGACACATCATGCCCTGTACATGGATTCAATCATTTCTAAGACCTTTGAGTGGCTAATGTGTGTGATCTTTTTATCAGGTCAGGCATAACTGGTTTCTCAGCCTACTAGAATAGCCATGACATTTGAGAGCCTTTTCACCTGGCTCTGTTTCTTTGAAATCAGCTTCTACCATGGTAACACTTGGGAGTCAAATCTCATTTAAAGGCACTAAAAATTCTTCCCCCTCCCCTAGGTCCCTATGAATTTTTTAAAATTAGAATAGAATAGAATAGAATAGAATAGAATAGAATAGAATAGAATAGAATAGAATAGAATAGAATAGAATTTTTATTGGCCAAGTGTGATTGGACACACAAGGAATTTATCTTCGGTGCATATGCTCTCAGTGTACATAAAAGAAAAGATACGTTCATCAAGAATCATAAGGTACAACACTTAATGATAGTCATAGGGAACAAATAAGCAATCAGGAAACAATATCAATATAAATCTTAAGGATACCAGCAACAAGGTTACAGTCATACAGTCATAAGTGGGAGGTGATGAGCGATGGGAAAGATGAGAAGACTAATAGTAGTACAGACTTAGTAAATAGTTTGACAGTATTGAGGGAATTATTAGTTTAGCAGAGTGATGGCGTTGGGGAAAAAACTGTTCTTGTGTCTAGTTGTTCTGGTGTGCAGTGCTCTATAGCATCATTTTGAGGGTAGGAGTTGAAACAGTTTATGTCCAGGATGCAAGGGGTCTGAAGATATTTTCACAGCCCTCTTTTTGACTCGTGCAGTATACAGGTCCTCAATGGAAGGCAGGTTGGTAGCCATTGTTTTTTCTTCAGTTCTAATTATCCTCTGAAGTCTGTGTCTGTTTTGTTGGGTTGCGGAACCAAACCAGACAGTTATAGAGGTGCAGATGACAGACTCAATAATTCCTCTGTAGAACTGGATCAGCAGCTCCTTAATAAATTACATATTAATCTGAATGTATAAGTGTCGGCAATATCATGTGCTACAGGCCTTTGGTTTTAGAGATTCCTTATTTTATATTATGAGGTCAGGACTGCTTATGTTAAATTATTAATTGTTTATCCTAAGCTTATACTGTGCTTAGTTATAATCGCATGATCAATTGCTAGTAGTATTCCTGACAAGGTTTATCAGGATAGTGCAAGCTTTCCAAACTGTTGCGTGTCTGGCCAAGGAAGAAGGAATGATGTTGCAAGTGTTGTCTATGGAGATTCTCAATCATCCAGGTAGTGGTTGTCCCAAAAGTGCTTTTCCAAAATGCAACTGGGGTTTCTTGGGGTTGTTGTGGCTCCGTTGCCTGAGCCTGGGCTATCGACAGATGCAGACTCTGAGAGTGAGGAAGAGGAGTTGACAAGGCCTCCCTCTCCAGGACTCTCCTCTCTGGCAATGCCTCCGGAGGACACCGAAGGCAAAAAATAGGCTCAGAGCCAAGCACGTCCCCGCAGCCACAGGTGGACAGTGACAAAGGAGATAAGTGCTGGCTGGACCCTCGGCAGAGGCGCAGGGAGAAGCAGAGGGGAAGGCATGCCAGAGATTAGCTGAGTCACTGGACCACACCCCACAGGGGATAAATGTGGGTGTGGTGGCCAGTTCAGTTTGTGATGAGCAAAAATTAGAAATAATACATGATCTCTGCGTTACTGGACTTCTGCCTGCCTTGTTGGACTGCATTTGGACTAATCCTTGTATTGTTGAAACTCTGCCTGCTTTATCGGAATGCTTGCAGTCTAATCTTTGTTTTGTGTGAGTAAAGTCTGAATTGGCAGCTAGCCACTGGGTTGCTGCCAGCTTTATCTTCAAAGATTTTGTCGTGTGGCTTATTAACTCCGGGCCGTCCATGGGGGGGTGTATGTGGGACGGGGACAGAACAGGGTTTTTTTCTTTGAAATATATTTGCTTCTCATTCAAGAAGCTTTTTCTTGCTCATTCTTTCCCGGTGCAAGACTAATGGTACACTAGGTACTTCCTGGAGAAAGCGAGCAAGGCTTGTTTATTCTAGGAACAGTGTTTGACACAATTATTGTGGTGTGCTGCTAGAATGATTTGGGTGGAAGCTAACCTGGGTGATTATGGGAACAGGACTACTAGAAGTCTTTATTGCCATGCAGAAGTTCATGAACAGACCTTTAACTTCAAGTTGATTTGATATTTACGTGCAGGATTGATTATAAAGCCCCAGACAAAATTACTGCAGAGCATGTTTTGTTCCAGTTATGGTAAGGCAACAAGTAAATCCATTATGTGGACGATTAAAGGAGCCAAAGAAAAATATATAGTATACAGTATATATTTTAGAAAGCATTCATTTCACTGTGCCTCAGGAAAGACGCTGATAAGAGTTTCTGCTTCCACAGAGGGCAGGAGTTGGCTGAGAGTACAGTTGCAGGAGTGAGACACAGAATAACAGAATTGGAAGGGACCTTAGAGCAGGGGTGAAATGTAACATTTCTTACTACCGGTTCTGTGGGTGTGGCTTGGTGGTGGTGGGGGTAATGTGACTGGGTGGGCGTGGCCAACTTTTTTTTTTTAACTTTTTAAGTTTTTTCTAATGCTTTGAAAAGCCTCTGCCGATCAGGCAACTCAGCTGGGATCGTCAGAGAGGCTTTTTAAAAAATACCTCTCTGCCGATCAGGCAACTCAGCTGGGATCGTCAGAGAGGCTTTTTAAAAAATACCTCTCTGCCGATCAGGCAACTCAGCTGGGATCGTCAGAGACTTTTCAAAGCATTTTTTTTTAACCACCTCTTCAGCCAAGAGGTTGCAAAAGCCTCTGATGATCCCAGCTGAGCCGCACGATCATCAGAGGCTTTTTAAAAAACTTTTAAAAGCATTTTTTCGTTGGAAGAGGTTGTAGAAAAAATGTTTTTAAAAGTAAAAAAAAAAAGCCTCTGATGATTGTGCGGCTCAGCTGGGCATGGGGGGGGGGGGCGCAGGGATTTTTGCTACCAGTTCTCCAAACCACCCGCCGCCATTGCTACAGGATCGGGCGATCTGGTCCAAACCGGGAGCATTTCACCCCTGCCTTAGAGGTCTTCTAGTCCAAACTCTTGCCTAAGCAGGAAACTCTATACCAGTGATGACTAACCTTTTTGTTGTCACATGCCAAAAGTGCCCCCGTGCCTGCACCCATAATACAATGTGCACCCCCCCCACATGTGTGTGACCCCCCCATGCTTCCCCTGCTGTGTATGTGCACATGACCCCCCCCGGCCCCGTTTTGGGCCTAGCAGGCCTCCCTGCAGACTCCTGGGATAAAAAACGGGCCACGCAACCTGTTTTTGGTCCCAGGAGGCTGCAGGGAGGCCTGCTAGGCCCAAAATGGGCCGTGGGGGGCGCACTGCACTGTCCCCCGCTCCCCATGTACATGCGCACATCACCCGCTGTCCCCCATGCATGCATACAGGACCCCCCGGGCATTCCCGTGTATCTCCTGCATGCGCCCCGCCCCCTGCACATGCATGGCAGAGACCTGAAAATCAGCTGGCTGGTGGGAGGCATATGCACATGCGGGGTGGGCGATGGCTCACGTGCCCGCAGGGAGGGCTCCACGTGCCACCTGTGGTACACATGCCATAGGTTCGCCATCACAGCTCTATACCAGTTCAGACAGGTGGTTCTCCAATCTCTTCTTAAAGGCCTCCAGTGATGGAGCACCCACAATTTCTAGAGGCAACACACAGGAAAGGGTTTCCTCTTTTTCTCAGACTAAGCATGGATCTTTCACCTTTCCGGCACCTTTCCTCCTTGTTCTCCCTCGCTTCCTTGCTTGTTGGATGACATTGCTGCTGGCCCAAGCAGCAGTAGCAGCAGCAGCAACAACAAGAATTTACTATCACATCTGGTTCTGTTCTGTCCCAGCTACGGATCCCAAAGAACACAGCACACACAAACTCTGAACAAAACTTAGTTTACTCAAATAATGCAGTTTTAGCAAATTCCCCCCCCCCCCCTTTTTAATTTGATTTATATGCCGCCCTTCTCCGGACACTCAGGGCGGCTTACAATGCGTTAAGCAATAGCCTTCATTCTTTTGTATATTTTATACAAAGTCAGCTTATTGCCCCCACAAACTGGGTCCTCATTTCACCTACCTTAGAAAGGATGGAAGGCTGAGTCAACCTTGAGCCTTGGAGAGATTCGAACCAGCAGAAATTGCAGGCAGCTGTGTTAATAACAGGGTGCATTAAACCACTGTACCATCAAGGCCCTTTAATACAGCTGAAGAAGAACTAGCAGAACAAAATGCAGAGAATTTCTCTGCCTGGCACTAGAATAAACACACCTAAGGAAGGAGTACTATGAACACACTGAAAATGATTACTTATTGTATTTGGCTAGGAATATCAAAGCATTTGTTGAAGACAGCTTTCAAGGGAAATTAAGTGATCTTTTAGGCAGCAATTCCATTTCTAACATATGCTCACATTTCAAAACATTGTAATCTTCAAGAAACAATTAATATGTCTGCTGCAAATCCAAGACAGCATTTTCAAGAGAATAAATGAAAGCCGCACACAGGAAAATAAATTTTGAATGAAAATTATTATACTCTCTTGGCTTCTTAATTCCTCCTTAACAAGATAGAAAATAAATGCCATACCCCCAGATTTATTCACATGCCTGAAAGGAGAGGATGGGAAATAATAAACTGTAATCATTTGGGATCTCAAGGAACAACACTTAGAAACATTTTGTAAAATGGTACTGAAGGCACACACTGAATTTAGAAAAGAATGTTTGAATTAAAGAAGAAAGGATGGAGTATTTTGATGCAAACAATAACTCTTGATTGATGATGCCCTCTGATTTTAGATAAAATACGCCTTCCCTAAAGATGTGGAAGACTGTTCCCTTCTAAAATATTGGGCACCGTTATTTTATGAACAAACTATTTGCGGACATGCCGACAACCAAATATGAGTAGATTGTCCTGGGAATGACTTCTGATCAGCTGATGAATTGTCATCTACCTCTTTTTTTAAACACAAGAAATGGAATTCTGCAATTCAGGCCTTTTCTTTATAATACTTGGTGAACTGGAATATCATTAAGTAGTTTCAGAATCAGCTCCAGTGATTCTCATAGTTGCCTGGAATGTACTGTAATGTACTGGTCAAGGGGGCTTGATTTTCTCCTGGATCTGCTGAGCTGAACACCTACTTCTTCTCAATTGGAAGAAGAACCTTCATGAGTCTTCTGCCCAGTCTTTCCCCAGAGACCAGGGCTTTGCCACCAACAGTCTACCCCCTCCTTCCCCTCTTTGATCTTAGGTGAAGCTGCCATTTGCAATCAGCTGAGTTTCTCGTTCCTGTTCTTGGACCTTGAGTGGACCTCTTGTCCCTCTGGTCTTCATGTCACTTCTTCCAGAGAAGCCATCTGTGGACCTTTCTTCTCCTTTCCCAACCAGGAACCAACAACTGCTCCACATGCTTAACTTCTTTCTCCAGTTTTTTCTCTCCAGCCTCTCCAATCATTCCGGGCAGACTTTTTCTCTTCTTTCCTTCTCTCATCAATTTTTACGCTAGACCAGTGGAATGTTGCCCAGCAATTGAGGAGGGTCGGTGTCATATTAGGAGTATAGACCCTATATACAAGATTGGGCCAATAGGACTCAAAATCTTCCCACAGTAGTTGGGAATAGAAGTTAGGTCAGCTCATTACGCTTTGTGACACTGCAGCTGCCCTTCAAGACCAGAACTGATCTTCTTTTCCCCTTTTACTCACTCCAATGGCTGAGTCATGCCAGCAGAACAGAGGTCGCTCAAGCCCATATGCTACAATCTATAATTTCTCTAATTTGAGACATTCATCCTGATATCATGTGCATGAAAGTTCTGGGACCCGGTGAAAACTTTCAGTGCAAAATGATTCTTCATGGAGTCCAGCAGAAAAGGGAAAGAGGAAGACTGGTTAACTTCTTCATGCTATTGCTTATCTGCCTGCAAGGAAGGTAATGTAGTTGCTGTGTGAGGATTTGGTTTGGCTATGGGCCCATGTGTTTATTGCACTCTGTGCATTTTCTTGCCTTAGGCTGGGTGATATGAGGGATATATCTTGCTCTTTGCAAGAGGCCCATTCTACCTACAGTAGCTGCACCCTAAACATCATTCTTGGAAATGCCTTCTTTAGTGAAATCAATCTAGTCTTACTTCTGCATGATTTACAGGCTAATTTTTGATCAGGAATTTGTGTGGACTAAAGATTTCTTGGTAAATCTCTTTTTCTGTGTTGGGGGTCTTTCCCCAGTGTTTGATTCATTGTAGACCTAATATGATACTCATGAATAGTTTATTTTATGGTTGTTTTATTTTTTGTAATTGTTTTTTCATTTATGTTTTCTACATTCTAAGCTACCAGTATTTGAGTTTTCTGAAGAATGGGAACAGAGATGCACTCAGAAGAATCATTTTAAATTATAATAACTAAATTCAGTAGATTTTTCTCTACTTTAGTTTTTTTATTAAATATAAATGTGGATTTTTAAGCCTTCCTGAAAATATTGGCCCTATTCCCCAACAACTGAAATATTACATAATCCACGTCATTTGCTGTTAATATCATTCTTTCAACATCTGCAGTGTGCCTAGTGATATAAACTGTGCAGTGCGTTTGAGACATCCATAAGTGCAAAGTTGAATGCCAGTTCATGCTGCAATAATCCTATAAGCGTGCATATCCTCGAGGTCAATCATGCCACTCAATAAAAGCAACATTAGATACAATTCAATATTAATAACATATTGGGTTGTATAAAGAATCTGCTTCTATGTAGTTTAGATAATTATCAGCTACTGGCATAGCTTAGTCATCAAACAGTATATATTTTTTTTTTAATTTCAGAGCCTAAGGCAGATGGGGGAAAATGAAAGTCCATGAACTTGCAGACAGGGATCCAGGTGACTGGGAACTAAGAAATTACTAAAAATGTGTGATGACATATTTGATTGGATCGACCTTTTTTCCAGTAGAGAAGTATGCTAGATTTTAAATTACATGCTTTGACAAATGATTCAGAAAATCCCTTGTTTACCCTTCTTGATGTATGAAAGAATGTCAAAGGTCCAGAAGCTTTCTTTCTTAATAAAAATTAGTTACAACCTTCAAAAGACTGAAGACCTTCTAGTTATTAATTTATTTAACATATGTAAAGTATAAGCTGCCCCAGTATATTAGGAGTCTGGGTGGCAAATAGTACAGTGTAGTTAAAATTATAGTAACTCCAATACATTATTCTACACATAGTAACAGCAGCGAGAATTGTCTATGTTCAATGTTGGAAATTAGAAAATATACCAGCCAATGAGATACAAGATACTGGAACGTGCTGAGATGTATAGGCTCACATTAGAAATGAAAGGCAAGGAAGCAGAATTTTATGAGGCGTGGGATAAGCAGTATAACTGGTTAAAACAGAGAAATAAAAATGTATAGGAATAAATGTAACTACCTGTAAGAGACACATGACACAGTACTGTTAAAAAATGTTTATATAATTTGAAAATAAAAAATAAAATTGTAAAAATAAAATAATAGTAAGTCCAAGGAAAGACAAAAAATAAACACACAAAAGACATAACGACAAACTGGCGGGGGGGGGGTGTCTGCTGGAATAACATGAATTTAATTTACCTCATGAATATCTTGAAGGAGGCAGCCACTCACCTCTGGGGTAACGAAGAGAAGGACTACCACTGATAAAGCCTCTTGTCTGTTCTACTCCTCGTGGACCTTATGGAGGAGAGGTGGGTTGGCCCAACAGGCCCTCTCTAGATGTCTGTACTAGCCAGCCACATACTAATTTACCAAAACATTGTCCAATATAATCCAGTATAGGGCCATAAAGGACTTTAAAACGATTGTTAGCACTTTGACTTGGGGCTGAAGTCAGGTGGCAATCAATTCAATTACTTTAGGATAGAGATAATTTTACTTACAACATTATCCCGTCAGGAATCTTGCTACCAATTTCGAACCCATTGTAGTTTATGAATTGGCTGTCTTTGGAGACTGTTTCTAATGTGGAGTTTAAACTGTGTGATATGAAATAGCATTGATAGGTCTAAGACCACTATGGGTGGATTGCCCCATTCAGTTTCTGACAATTGTCTACTGGAGTGTCCAAAGTTGTTTCTGTCTTACATCTGTATCTGAAACTTGACTGGAAAGAATCAAGACAAAACTGTTTCTTTCAGTATTGTCTGAGATTGAACTACTAACATGTTCTCCACATTCCCTTCAGAAAAGGATGTTAAGAGACTGACAAAAAGTTGTCAATGTAGACCGAGTCAAAGAAAAGCATCTTCAGAAATTAAACTATTTTGCCTGCCTGCCATGGGCAGCATGTTGTCCTCCCTCAAGTGTTTGATTTCTCAAATCCAGCTGCACTCATACTTGCCTGACCACAGAGGAGTCAGGAAGAATACAGGTCAAATTTACTGATGGTAGCATTCTAACCACAGAAGATCCTGTCTGCTTCTTCAGATTCCATGGTGCAAAAGAAGTCTAAATAATTCCATGAACGTAGCTTCTTATTGCTGTAGACTTTGTCCATTCAGTGTCCAAACTAGAGCAGATATGAGCAACTTTCATTTGGCTGTTTAAAAAAAAAAGGATCTTGCTGGGGTAAGTAACTGGAGAAACAGTGTATTGAAGCAGTTCATAAGTTTATCATAAGTTTATTTGTCAAGCATATATAACAGGTAAAAGTATAAACATAATTTGAATACATGAAAAGAGTAAGTAAAAAGAATATTAGGACAGGGACGGTAGGCACGCTGGTGCACTTATGCACGCCCCTTACAGACCTCTTAGGAATGGGGTGAGGTCAACAGTAGACAGTTTAAGGTTAAAGTTTTTTGGGTTTGGGGAAGAAACCAGAGTCAGGTAGAGCATTCCAGGCATTGACCACTCTGTTGCTGAAGTCATATTTTCTGCAATTGAGTTTGGAACGGTTTACCTTGAGTTTGTATCTATTATTTGCTCGTGTATTGTTGAGGTTGAAACTGAAGTAGTCATTGAGAGGAAGGACATTGTGGCAGATAATTTTATGTACTATGCTTAGGTCAGACTGAAGTTGGCGTAGTTCTAAATTGTCTAAGCCCAAAATTGGAGTCTAGTGGCTTAAGGTATTTTATTGTGGTTAAAGGAATAGAGGACTCTTCTCGTAAAATATCTCTGGACTCTCTCGATTGCATTTATGTCCGATATGCAGTGCAGGTTCCAGACAGATAAGCTGTATTCAAGAATTGGTCTAGCAAATGTTTTGTATGCTCTAGTTAGTAGTACAACATTACCAGAGAAGCTACACAAGATCAAATGCTTTGGCTACCTCCATGTTCTGCAAGTCAATCAGACATGAGTCTGCCAAAATGTTGGTTAAAACCTCAATCATTCTCTGGAAACCAAGTGAATCCATTCAGTGCTGGAGTGGATCAAAGTACTGGATCTGCTACTCTTGTAGAAATTCAGAATACTATAGCTGTGGTCTTTAGTTTGACAAGGAAGTGATTTGACCACAGCAAAGATAAATTATCTACAGTATATCACAGAAGTGAGTACATTTAATTTCGTTGTACCATGTGCTATGACAATAAACTAAACTAAACTAAACCCACTCACATTTTGTAAATATTTAAGTATATCTTTTCATGTGACAACACTGAAGAAATGACACTTGGCTACAATGTAAAGTAGTGAGTGTACAGATTGTATAACAATGTAAATATGCTGTCCCCTCAAAATAACACAACAGAGTAGGTCGCTCAGTAGGTTGCTGATGTTATTGATAAAATGGGATCACTGCAGCATGAATGTCATGAAACTATACAGGATGATCTAGTTAAAAGAAATAATGGCTTATGGTTACATCAAAATATTATGGTTCCATTTGTCATTTTCTACAGAAATTTTAGTAAACATTACATCCTTGCACAAGGTAACAAAAACTGTTTGCTTTTCCATATAGTATCTGCTCTAATTTAACACTTATGAAAAAAGTATGTTTGTTTTTTTCTAATATTAACCATCCAGTTTTATTTTTTCCCTTAAGACTACAGTGTAATTGTTCTTTCATTCAAATCAATATCACCTCCTGGATGACTGTTTATGGGATTAACTAAAATAAAGTGTATATTGGCAATGAAATCCTGAGCATGCTTACTTAGAAATAAGTCTTACTGAGTTTGAAGTCTTACATAAATACATTTACATAAAATTGAAGCCTAAAACTAGCATTTTGCATGAACACAGAAATAATAATCTAAATCTGCTGCAGCTAAACTACTAATCACCTGTTTTTCTGATAGTTTTGAATCTAATAAATGGATTTCATTCCACAAAGGTATAATATAAGAATTAGTTCTGCCATAACATTCTATGCATTTTACATGCACAGCATTTTCACATGTTTAAAAATGTCTACATACAAATCATAGCACCTGGCTACAAATACAAAGCAGAATGCCAGAAATTTTGAGTTTTAAACAAAAGATCTAATAAAACTAAGGGATCATCCACTGCTAAATATGAATGTGGTGGAAAGTAAGAATTATTCTTGGGTTCTTGCTGCTGAGCAAAAACTATTACGCTAGTGGTAGGATTTCACAGAAATATGACATTTTCTCTCACACAGGTAGTCCTTGTTTAACATAATTCGTATGGGCAACTGTTGCTGAGCAACAGTCATAAAGCACGACTACGTGATGTGCCAATTTATGATGGGAGTTACAGCACTTCTGATAGCCATACATAGTAACAGAATCATACAAGTCTGAACATGCTTTTTCCTTCCCTTCATCTTTGTGTGAATTAGGGAGGGTTTATCTGAGGCATTTTCTCAAGTTTTGAATTTTTAAAGGGGCCCTAGTCCCTCTTACCTGACCATACTCTTGGAAAAGGATCTTCCCTGTCTTTCAAGGCCATTCCCTGTGCCAATAAAAGAGAATATTTGTAGCTCATAATTAAAATGACGGTCCGTAGTGCTCTCTCAGCTTGGCTGTTTTCTTGCAGACGTTTCATTACTCAAACTGGGTAACACTCTTGGGCACTGATAATGTTACAAGTTTGGGTAATGAAACGCCTGCAAGAAAACAACCAAGCTCAGAGAGCATCAAGGACCCCTCATTCCCTGTGTCATCTAACCAATTCCCCCGATAAAAAAAGAGCCTGGAGAGTGGTAACAAATACTTGGCAACACCACCCTTTCCCTCCCCCCCCACCCCCGAGGTCTCTTGCTCTTGCTACTGTCCTCCTCAGGTTTTCTAATTGCCTGAGGCCTGCCCTGGAATTACCGAAAGTAAGAACATTTAGTCTATTTTGCATACTAGCTATTATGCAGATTGGAGAGACCGTACAGTTATTTCGCTGGGAGGTGGAGAGAGAGAAAGAGAGAAAGAGAAAGAAGCAAGGGCAGCCGATTCAGAGACTTCTCAACGGCTCCAGCAAGTGTAGAGACGGAAAACGTTTGAGGGGGGCGGTGTTGAAGCGCGACAAGGATGAAGGCATTCTGAGGCATTCCGGCTTCTCAAATGAAGATTTGATACTGTAATATCCCTTAGACGGGATATACATTTAACACAACAGAGGAAACGGGACATTTTGAAACGCCGGTCTAATCACTCCCAATCGCCAGCGGAGCAAATCCGCCAGCGCGTTTAAAAAAACAAAACAAAAACAACCACCACCTTTCCTCACCGCGCTCCCTTCGCCGCCGGGCACGAGAAGGCATTCTCCTTCCCGTCCTTTTCACGGGCTGGCCAATCACGTCGAAGGGCGCGCGGGAAAACCGTTGGGCGAAGAACGGCACCCCGTGACGCCACAAGAGCCCCACCCCCTTCGCGCGCTCGAGCCCCGCCCCCTTTCCCCGCGCGCTCGCTTGGTTTTTTTTTTTTTTTTCCCCCTGTTTGAGCCAGGGCGGCAGCCTGAGGCTTTGGGGTCTGCGGGGAGAAGACCCCGATTTCCCCTGGCTGGACCGGGCGGGGAGGGGGGAATATGCCGCGCAAAGAGCCGCTGACCCCATTGCAAGAGAGGAGCGAGGAGAAAAGCTCCACGAGGAGCTGCCGGACACCATGGAGACCAGATATCCTTGCTCTCTGTCTGTCTCCCTCGCGCTTCCCACGCGTGGCTGCTGAAGTGCCTGGAACCTGTGGGTTTTAGAGGCTTTGCGGTCTGTGGAGACAGACGCGGCTTGGGCAAAAGCTGTTCCTATGAATTAGGACAGCCATTAGCGACTGGGTGAGATTTCAGTGCCCAAATTTTCCTTGTAAACTCAGGGAGTTCATCCTTGAACGGGAAGAAAGGTCCTCCGTGTCTTCCTTGGCATTGAAACAAATACCAGAATAGAATAGAATTAGAATTAGAATTAGAATAGAATAGAATAGAATAGAATAGAATAGAATAGAATAGAATAGAATAGAATAGAATAGAATTTTTTATTAGCCAAGTGTGATTGGACACACAAGGTATTTGTCTTGGCGCATACGCTCTCAGTGTACATAAAAATAAAATACATTCATCAAGAATCATAAGATGCAACACTTGATAGACATAGGGTACAAATAATCAGGAAACAATATCAATATAAATCATAAGGATATAAGCAACAAGGTTACAATCATACAGTCATAAGTGGGAGGAGATGAGTGATGGGAATGTTGAAAAGATTAATAGTAGTGCAGATTTAGTAAATAGTTTGACAGTGTTGAGGGAATTATTTGTTTAGCAGAGTGATGGCGTTGGGGGGAAAAAACTGTCCTTGTGTCTAGTTGTTCTGGAGTGCAGTGCTCTATAGTATCGTTTTGAGGGTAGGAGTTGAAACAATTTATGTCCAGGATGTGAGGGGTCTGTAAATATTTTCACAGCCCTCTTTTTGACTCATGCAGTTTACAGGTCCTCAATGTAAGGCAGGTTGGTAGCCATTGTTTTTTCTGCAGTTCTAATTATCCTCTGAAGTCTGTGTCTGTCTTGTTGGATTGCAGAACCAAACCAGACAGTTATAAAGGTACAGATGACAATTCCTCTGTAGAACTGGATCAGCAGCTATTTCTTGTCCTTTGGGAAACATACAAATAGTCCACGATTTACAACAGTTCATTTAGTGACCATTGGAAGTTACACCATCACTTTAAAAAGTGACATATGGCCATTTTTCACACTTATGACCGTTGCAGCATCCACACCATCACGTTGTCAAAATTCATGCTTGGCAACTGACTCATATTTATAAGCTTTCAATGAAGAAGCCAGATTCACTTAACAACCGTGTTAACAACTGCAGTGATTCACTTAACAAGTGTGGCAAGGAAGATCATAAAATGGGGCAAAACTCACAAAACAAATGTCTCACTTAGCAAGAGAAATGTTTCGCTCAATTGTCATAAGTCAAAGACTACCTGTATTTCTCCCCTGTGCCATTATCCCTCTTTAACAGGAACAAACAACCTGCCAATCTTCCCTTTTAAAGAAGGAGCCTTGGGCAGCCTGTTAAGTGAGTAACATCATTATGGTTGGTCACAGAATCATCCAGATGTTTAGACTGGATTTGGCTTTTTTCCCCCAGCTAGACCTTTCCAAGGACCTGGATTATCATTACAGATAGTCCTTGACTCACAACAGTTCATTTAGTGACTGTTCAAAGTTACAATAGCATTGAAAAAAGTAACTTATGACCATTTTTCACACTTACAACCATTGTAAGTAGGTCATGGGATCAACATTTGGACACTTGGCAACTGATTCATATTTATGACAGTTGCAGTGTCCTGGGGTCATGTGATCAACTTTTGACAAGCAAAATCAATGGGGAAGTCAGATTCACTTAACAATTGTGTTACTAACTTAACAGTTGCAGGGATTCACTTAACTGGGGCAAGAAAGATTGTAAAGGGCAAAATTTGGTTAACAGAAATTTTGGGCTCAATTGTGGTCGTAAATTGATGACTACTTGTACTATTATTAGATTTTAATGCTGCATTTCTTATATATAATCTTAACATATTGAGTCCTACGGGAGAAAGGCGGTATAGAAATATAAATAAATAAATAAATAAATAAATAAATAAATAAAACATATATAATACTCCTTCCTCTTCTATTTCCCTCCATACAACAACAACCATGTAAGGTGGGTTGGACTGAAAGTGATTAATTCAAAGTCACCTTTCTGCCTCTCATGCCTAAGGAATCATTTATTGCTCTGATCACAGCTTTTTTTAGAAACTTCCAATTGGGGTGGTGGTAGTAATACTACATTCCTTGTCTCCATATTCTAAAACAGAGACTTAAATTTAATAATCAAATAAAAATCTTTGCAGTCTGAAATGGGAGGAGAAAAAGGAATTGCTGTCTTCTAGATTATTTATTTATTTTAGTTTTTTCTTCTACTACCTTTATTATTTTTATAACTAACTCAATGTGGTGAACATACCTAATACTCCTCATTTTCTCCACAACTCTGTGAGATAGATTGGGTTGAGAGAGAGAGTGATTGGCTCCAAGTCACCCATTTGACTTTCGTGCATAAGGCAAGACTAGAACTCATAAGTCTCCTGGTATCTTTACCACTAGACCAAACTGTCACTCTTATATTATGTCCATAATACATGCTTCAGGAAAAATAATCACCAACAAGTTTTAAGAGTGCACTCCTGACTATATTATTTAGAATGTATTAATTCAAACCTGGATTTTGGAATGAATCATTTGAATGTCATAGATTAATCCTGTGTATAAAGATGTATTTTTATGTAAAATGCATGGGTTTTGCTTCCCCTTTTCCAATCTATATTAACCATTGGCTCTCTAACCTCTTATTTTGAAATATATTTTTGTTATTCACTGGTTGTAACCTTTTTTTAAAATTTGGTTATGATTTTCAAGGCTCAGAGGTTTTACTGCTATTTATATATATATATATATATATATGTAGGTCGGTCTTTGGTTATTCGGGTTTTCTCCCGCGTAAAATTGGAGGTGTCTTGGCAATTTGACACCTCCAATTTTACGCGGGAGAAAACCTGAATAACCAAAGACCTATATACAAACACCCGCAAAAACCTCAGAAAACAAATATATAATAATAATAATAATAATAATAATAATAATAATAATAATAATAATAATAATAATAATGTATTCTTAAATGCTGTCCTACTGAAATGCCTATTTTAAGCATCTTGGAATAGGTGTATATTTTCAGACATCTTTATATCTAGGTTATCTCTGCAGATATAATAATTTGGTATGTATATTTCAGTTTGGCACCAAAGAAAAACGAGAAGTATGACTTATATTGATTTGTGATTCCCTTAACCAGCTTTTCATTTACATGGTTTTTAAGCATTGTCCACGACAGATTTAGAAAAGGAAAGATTAATTTGGAAAGTACCCTGGAACTTCTTAATAACTTTGACATTCCTTTTGATTATATTCATGTGAAATACATTTTTAAGGTGAGAAAAATATTATTTAACCATTTTAGAAGTAATACCAACATGATTTTATTTTTAAAGATAAATTTATAATATGCTACATATTTGCCAATTATCATATCCATCAATTATCATTTGGGGCAGTGGCAATTATTTTGTGGGACAATTGTGTGTTTCTTACAGTGCCATGTATGATAATTAAATATCAGAAAGATATCATACATGGCACACTATGACACATTAAATATCCATGGTAAATTGGTGAAATATCATCAAGCAGTATTGGCAGTGGCCACAATTTAAGGTTATTAAATTATATTAGTTAATTTAACACAATAGCCTTATATATCCAATCATATATCCTAATTAGGTATCCCCAATTCAATTTCCTTTTGCAAAAACTATCATAGAAGTACTCTGTATCAGGGCCAGTGCTGAAAGAGAGTTGAGCCGTATATATTCAGTGAATACACTGAGAGCTTTAGGGCTTTGTTTGCTAGCCAAAAAAAGACTGGTGTTGTATTTTCTCTGGAGGGAAGTCATAATCCACCTTTCCAGAAACAGATTAATTTGTGAACTTTGCCTTTTTAAGGGTGGTTAACAGTGATATCAGCAAGTGGTCACTAAAGTAACAGTGCTGTTGGTCTTTTCTACTATACAAGCCTCACTGCTTTAAAAAGAGAAATGCCTACTGAGTTGTTCTGTCAAAAGAGTTTGGAGGTTTCGGTATTTATAGATTGCTTACACTTCTGAGTACAAGTAGTCCTTGACATACAACTAAAATTCAGATCAGAATTTTGGTTGTAAGCAAAGCAAAGAAAATTGCACCTGATTTTACAACCTTTTTTTGGCCACAGTTAGGTGAATCATTGCACCTAAGAGAATCACATGGTCATTAAGTGAATCTGGCTGCATCCACTGACTTTGTTGGAAGCCAGTTGGGAAGGTTACAAATAACAATCAGATGACCCCAGGATGCTGCAACTGTTATAAATTCAAACAGAATACCAAGTGCCTGGAGTTTGATCGCATGATCATGGCGATGCTGTGAAGGATATAAGTGCAAGAACTAGTCACAAGTCACATTTATTTCAGTACCTTTGTAACTTCAAACAGACACTAAATGAATGGTTGTAAGTCAAGGGCTACCTGTAACCAAAATTCCTCTAAGCTTCCTTTAAAACTTTACATCTCTGAAATGATGACATTGCTAAAATAACTGAAGGAAAATTAATTAACCTTAAACTATTAAATATATTACTACTTGATAAAATTAAATAATTTAAAAATAATTTGAATGTTCTAAATTCTAAAATTCTCCTACAATTTTATTTGTAATATGTTCTGAAATAAAATATTCTGTTATGATATTGTAGAGCCATACTTTATCTTACCTTCTGAAGCACATAAAAATATACAGTACATATACTGTATGTCCTTTTAAGGTTGGTTTTTTTTAACAAATCAAGGCCATATTTCTAGATAATAATAGATAGGAGCCCTGGTGGAGCAATGATTAGAGTACAGTATTGCAGGCTAACTGCCCACAGTCTGGAGTTCAAGGCTCAAAACTCAGTTGAGGTCAGTAAACAAAGGATCCAGATTGTTGGGGACAATATGCTGACATTGTAAACCACCCAGAGAGTGCTATAAAACACTATGAGGCGGTAGATAAGTCTAAATGCTATTGCTAGATAATATAAGGAGTGCATTGTAGATATATGATTCATTTGTTTAAATGGCTAAATATAATCAAAATAGTTTGGGATGAATTTCTTAAAAACTGCTTTAGATTTTACTTGTCAGAACCCTTAAAAGTTATGACCTGGATCCAACCTAGTTAGGCTGAAAACAACAGATAGCTGTATTAAAGTATAATCGTCCATTCCTTGAGTCAGCAGAAAGTTATTCTAGCTTGTTTGGTGAATCTAATTCTGCCACAATAATGAGGCCAGTTTTGTCACAGTAAGGAAGTAAGGGAGTTGATTTCCCCTCTCACTGAATATCACTTGCTAGTGTGATAAAAACCAGAAATTACTTTTTTTAATGGGAAAGGGGCTGAGGGAGGAGGTGAATTTGAATGTAACAAATGACTAGATTCATGGGTTTAGGTACTGTTCAGAGTAAGACAACTGATTTGTGGGGTGGATGGGGCTGTCCTATTTAACAAGGTAGCCTTCTATCTTGCGGATCAAACAACGGCCTTTCACCTGAATGGTAAAGGCTAAATAGGAGAAGCCATCCTGCTTCTTTTTGCAATCCCCCCTGCTCCCTTGGTCACCAGAATGGAAATAAAGCAGAGAGAGGTCTTTAGCTGTAATATTTTTGATCGCCCATATCAAAGAGCTGGTGAGTAGTAGACTCCCAGATTGTCCTGCCACTTGGCCCACTCTGCTATTGGGACTGGGGGAGGGGAGGAGGTACATCAGGAATGTTAATAAGTCAACTTGTGTGTCCTTTAGTGCTTGTCAACTCCTGGCGCTTCACAAATTTCTCTCCATACCAGTCAGCTCTTTTTCAAACTATTTTTAAATATAGGATTGGTTCAGGACTGGGTGGGTGGGGTAGCAGGACAATCTGGGAGACATAGATCTTAACTGCCTCTGATCTATCTCTAGGATTAGAAACCTATTGGATATAGGGCCATCTGCCACCTTCCTTCCACCATAGATTTAGTAAAAGCAAAAGAGATGGCTATTTACCATCTAAGTCTTCAATTATAGCGGGAGCAGAGAGGGGGAAGTCAACTTTATTTACATAGACTTCAATCCCATTAAGCAGATTTATGCAATTGTAGATCTGGCAGGGAAAGACCTGTCTAATTCAAATTACAGTAGTTTGCATTTATAGGCATATTAAATATTAGTAAAGTTTAATAAAATTTAATTTGAATATTAACAAGTGTGGAGAGAGATGTGTCTTGAAGTGACAAACTTTGTATTCTATTGCACTTTAGTATATAGGAACCTCTACCATATGACTAGCTGTTGTTTGGGTTGAGCCAGGTCTCTGAACCAGGATTGACTAAAAGATTTAGCAGATTAAAAGAGAGACAAAGAATTGAACTTGACACCTGAACAGAGCAGAATGCTCTTGGAAATCTGTTCCTTGGGATTGGAAGTGTGTGTTTTTGTGTATGTGTGTGCGTGCATGTGTGTGCGTGCATGTATGCTCACAGCAGCCTAAAGTGCCAACAAAAGTAGAGATATGTAAATTCTAAAGTCTAAAGAGGAAATAGTTCTTAAGATTTGAAATGAGAGCATTTGCCAAATACAGCAAGATGCCCATGCTAGGATTGAGGCATCTTTCCCATTTCAAATTTGAATAATGTGAACCTCTAAAGAGATGTTTAATTTTGTACAGTGATATCCATGAGGACTAGCTGAAATGGTATTCAGCTGAGAAAACTAAACATTGCATGAAAAGGAGTGATGCTATAATTTCTGGGTAACTTATAGTAGGATATACAATATTAGCATGAATGTAAAATATAAGTTACTTCTAACTACAAATTGATATTTTTTAGCGTACCATGTGGATAATGTTCATTGGGTGTATATGAAAGGGATATAGTACATATATAGTATATTATAATACAAATATATCTGAAATATATAAACAAGCTAAATAAACTTGGCTCTTTTTCCTTTTTTGCTTGCCATTATGTTAAAATTTCATGTCCCAACACTGGACATAATCAATTGATATGATATCCTTGTGATTACTGTGGGTAAATAAATTAGCAGAGATAACTGTCAGCCAGTAATCTTAACCTATGTGATGGGGATGTAATTGACTAGTGCACAAAATCTAATGATAGGCAACTTGTTGATAAGCAAAAAATGAAAAAAGAACTGCAAAGTTTTGCTAAATGCTTATAAAATAAAATATAAATATAAATAATTTAATAAATTGAAACATAAAAGCCAAACATAAGTTGAAGTAAGTGTTGGTCATCTTTGATGCTCACAAGTCTGCTTTATAGCAGACTATACTATTATTACTATACTACTTTACATCAGTATACATTGAAATAAAGCTGTTCAATGGCATGGAATACAAAATATCCCCTCTGCAGAAGCCCATTCCATAAAGATTGAGAAATGTCTAAAAAATGACTTGCTTTCTACTCTGTTTCTGTTTTGAAAAAAAAAATCACTATTTGGTTATTTGGCTGGTTATTGTTGCTGAACTAGTATTAAGTTATTGCTAGAGGATTTTTCTTACTTTAATTTTTAAGTTTATATGAACCTGTTTTTAAAAGACAAGATTGGGGAACCGAATTTGATTGAATTATTAAATCTAGCCTTTTACCTGAGTCCTCTAATTCAGAGGAGTCTACTTCGTGTGTCAATCTTCTCCAAGCAGTGAAGATAACTTGTGTTTGGTGAACTGGCCAGCTAGAAATTTTCTACATGAGCTTGGGTGAAGGGGTCTCTACTAACAATCTTACAAGATAATTATAAGATTGGGTGACAATCGCAGTAGAAAGAGAGATTGGTCTGTTGGACCATAATGCCTTCTTGGTTCAAGAAGTATCTAAGATGAGTAGCTGAATGTTTTTCAGCATTTTTCTTTTTCTATTAATGATATGTGTTGTATATATCTTATTATTTTTGTCTTTTAAACCAGACAAGTGATTCATTCAAGGCTGGAAATATTACTATAGAGGATTTTAGAAGAATATATCGTGCTATAGCACATAGATGTGAAATTCATGAGCTCTTCACAATCCACTCTCCAAACCACAGAATACTATCGTTACCAAATCTTGTTGATTTTCTTAGAAATGAACAGTTTCAGGATAATGCTGATGAAACAATTGCATCTCAACTTGTTGCAAAATTTGAGCCCATTGAAGAAGGTATGCTGTATTTTTAATTTCTGAATATCACATTTTTTTACCAAATGGAATTCAATAATGCTATACATCCTTTTAATATTTTTAAATGTACACAATAATTTAGAAATAAAACATATTCTCAGGAAACTAATTTTCAAATATAAAAATATGGACCACCTTTAACATTGAAATATGAATTTATTAATACAAATCATTTCAAAGATGGAATTGTTTTTCAGTTGTCATGCTAAAATAATTCTTTTATCTGCTGACATTTCCTAATGGAATTGGGTGGGTGGGTGAAGAGGTGAATAATAAATTGTGTGATAATTTGTACTGCTTTCCAAAGTAGCTTTGGACAAAGATACCCTGCTTATCTGGTCATTCTTAAAGAAAAGGTCAATATGTCCATATAGGAATTTTTTTTCATTTAGTTTAAGCCTGTTGCTGCTGGAGTATAGTGTCCTTTCCTTCACTTAGTGGTTGGATTGAGAAATGATTGCTGCTGAGATTTTTACAATTCACAAATCTCCAATTCCCAATGAAATGCAGGGAATTTATTTATTTTTATTTATTTGTTCAACTTGTATGCTGCCTTTCTCCGAAGACTCAAGGCAGCTTACAATGCATTTAAAAACCATATATAAAAAAACATTAAAAATTAAAGCATTAAAAACAATTAAAACCCATTCATACCATTCATGGCCGGATCTCGCCAGATCGCAACAGTGAGATCAACGGCCCCAGGCCTCCCGGAAAAGCCAGGTCTTCACCGCTTTTCGGAAGGCCAATAGGATGGGGATGGTCCGGATCTCAGGAGGTAACTGGTTCCAGAGAGCTGGGGCAGTCACAGAGAAGACCCTCCCCCGCGGGCCCGCCAGCCGGCATTGTTTAGCTGACGGGACCCGGAGGAGACCAACTCTGTGGGATCTTACCGGTCTCTGGGAGCTATGCGGTAGAAGGCGGTCTCGAAGATAATCTGGCCCTGAGCCATGTAGGGCTTTAAAGGTAATAACACCTTGAATTGTGACCGGAGACCAATAGGGAGCCAGTGCAGCTCGCAGAGAACTGGTGTAATGTGGGTGTACCTAGGTGCACCCACAACAGCTCGCGCGGCTGCGTTCTGGACCAACTGTAGTCTCCGAACACTTTTCAAGGGTAGTCCCATGTAGAGTGTGTTGCAATAATCTAACCATGAGGTGACAAGGGCATGAGTGACTGTGAAGAGAGCCTCCTGATCCAAGTAGGGTCGCAATTGGTGCACCAGGCGAACCTGTGCAAAGGTCCCCCTAGCCACAGCTGACAGATGTTGTTCTAATCTTAGCTGTGAGTCTATGAGGATACCCAAATTGCAAGCCCGTTTTGAGGGGGACAATTTCTCCTCCCGAACCAAGTACGGACAATCAGCGCGAATCAGCAGATGCAAAAATGTGAACATTTTGCTGCCCGTATCGCCACTAAATAAGTCCTAATAAAGGCTCTTAAGAGCGTTCGGTCAGATTTGGAGTTACTGGTCCTCCAGCGTCGCTGGAATGCAGAGAATGAGGCTCTAAAATAAAAACTTGCTGTAATTGAGTCTGGTGACAATACCATTTTATGCATATTGCACTGAAAACCACACTGAGTAAGGGTGTAAAGGGTTAACATTTCCATCTTTGCAATATTTACATCCTGAAGATATAAATGAGAAAATACATTCTGGGGAAAAAAGTCTCTGGGCAATTTGCAACTTTATTCCTAATTTATTCTTCACTATTTGACATCTGTTGATACAGATTTCTCCCATTAATGATTAATTCAATTAAAAATTATATATCCCACAATTAAATAAACAGTTGCCAGGTCCCATAGACCAATAATCAGTACTTCATAGCCAATGGTTTAAAAAACCAGTGATATATTTACTTAGTCTAATATGATAATTCTTCTCATCTGCCTGTGGCTAAGATTTAAGTCAATATAACTATGTTATGCTCAGACTGTAAGCTGTGTAGCATGGAAAAAAGTGATGATATCCAGTCTGCAATTGTAATTGAAAGCAGACTGTGCAAAAAAGTCTGAAAGGCAATAGAGAGTAAAATGAGAGATATAATCAAATGCTGGTAAATCTGAAAAAATCTAATTTTCATTAAATTTACATAGATTCATTCTCAAAAAGATTTAGAATTGCTAATAGAATTTTTAAAATGACCATACATGAATTATGTATGTAAAATTGTATGTTCAAAGCTTGAATGCATTGCAGACTTTTACATTTGTACTTATTTTGAATAGTAATAAAGTAATCTGTGATAAATTTATAACAATAATATGACTTTACAGAAATAGAGCTAAAATAGCATTATCAAATAAAATCAAGAGCTCCAAAAAGGTGCAGATGCTAAAATGCTAATTATGAATTCTGTTAAAGACTTGACAGAATAAGATTATTTTAGCTTGGTATTATAAGAGAAATTAAGGTCCTCTGTACTTCGTCTCAGATTTCCCTCCTAACAATTGGGACAGGAAAAGTTAATTGAAAGAAAAATCTTTTATAACTTTGATTAATAATATTTATTAGAAGGAAGTTTAAAAATTCCAGTGAGTATTCTACTCTTAAATGAGGCAATAATATATAATATATAAACAACAGAGTATCTGTAGCAATGGTCACAAGCTTCAAAATGATGGGAATAATTGAGAGACTAAAACCTCATCCTTTTATGTGACGTGCTTTAAAATAGGGGCAGACTTTGATCTCCTAATTGGTTTTGCCATATTTAGACTGTAATTATGAATGTCCATGATAGATAATATGATGGAAAAACCATCTTCCATGTTCTTATATTCTTTCAAATGCAGGGGGCTAGAAGCCTGCTTTTGGAGGTGAAAGAGATTACCTTGTTTCTGATTATAGTTTTGCTATTAGACGTCTTTATTAATATGGGAATAAACCCTCACATTTAAAAGAACAAAATAAATGAATATCAGAAAGGAGTAATATTTGTGTAGCATGTTTCTGTCCTATAGTGTCACAATTAAAGGAATATAAAAATTAAAAGATTTAGGGAAGGATGAAAACAATAGAAATACTAAAAATAAAGGATTTACATTTTAATTTTCTAGATACTGTAATCCTTGCAAGTTTAAGGATAGCCAAATCCTACATTTGTCTATTCTGAGTATGTTAAAAGTAATTAGTGTACTTGGCCTTAATCTCTATAGTGTTAGAACTCTAATTATATTTAGCTCATATACACTGCTTAAAAATATTTTACAGTATTTCAGAATGTGTATGCTAAATCAAAGTGTTTAATCAGAAATACAGAGCATCTATCTTGAAATTATGATTGCCTTGTATGATACTAATGCTGATGCGGATCACAGTCTGGAAAGATTTTTGTCTAACTCTTAAGTGTTACACTCCATCAACAGTTATTTGGTTATTCCAAAAATAATTTTCTTACCTATATATGAAAATGAAATTTTTTCTGATCCATTTTGCTATACATTTCATG
The DNA here is from genome assembly GCA_022577455.1 of Arizona elegans. Classification (NCBI taxonomy): domain Eukaryota; kingdom Metazoa; phylum Chordata; class Lepidosauria; order Squamata; family Colubridae; genus Arizona; species Arizona elegans. The sequence continues at coordinate 79,582,485 of JAKOOJ010000007.1, read as the reverse complement.
TCACACTATTTAGTTGTGGATATTGCATTTTAAAAAACTCAGTTTTGAAGAAAATCAAGACACACCCCGATAGACCAATACTGCATGCATTTAGTGTACATATATACACATACAGAGAAAAGATAGAAGGAACATTTTCCTGAAACAGATAAAAAAAATTCTTACTGATGCATTTTGGGTATTGCATAGAAATGTTGCAAGGAGAATAGAGATGAATTATTCACACTAGTCAGAAAGAGAATTAATGGTTGTGTCCTCATTTCTGTACCTGACATACACTTCATAAAAATTCAAGATGCAGCTAAGATAGTGATGGGTGATTGGGTGCCATTCACACATACAACAAAATTAAACCTTGGGTATTTCAGGCAGTCTGTCCAATGGTCAAAGCTTCAATATCAGTGTTTCTCTGGCCACAAATTTCCTAACTCTGTAATAACTAATTAATAAAAACACACGAAGTATTTCTTTGACCTCTAATTGATATTAATCTCTGGGTTGATTTAAAAAAAAACAACACTTTGAAGTCCAAAACATGTTTGAACACAATATGTTTGGATTTTTGTTTGCTTCTTTGTTTTCAAACTTGTGTATGAATGGCATCTAATCCTTTGTTACCAGCTACCAAAGGAGCAGGTTTACTGTATTTTTTTGGTACTTCCCACAGTCCATCTCAGTCCATCTCTCACAGTCCATCTCTCTCTCACAGAGAGAGGGGTGATTTTACGGGGATAGATAGGAGAAGGCAACATTATGTATGCTGCCCTGAGTTTCTATACAATAGGCATAAAGTAAATCTAATAAATTAAGGTTGAAGGATATACTAATATGTGGACAATTTCAAATCAAGGAGCCAGGAAAAGAAGGAAAGAAAGGAATCTTTAGCTGCACTTGGGCTGAGATTTATGCATATTGTTATACCTTTCATAACACATGTATTAATCTTATAATCTTACTGATTAATGATAATACAAGAGTGAGAAAGAGGAGGAATTAAATGGAATAAAATTAAGATGGAATTGAATGGGGTAGTGTTCATCAAGAAACACTGAATAATCATCTTATTGGCTCTGAAAGTATAAATGACAGCTGTAATTAGTTTACTATTCTGAATTGATATAGCACTTAGGGAAAACAGGACTTGTCTCACTTATATAAGCCTACTTACCTGGAATATTACACTGTGTGTATGTCATGCCATGTAGAAAATGATATGAAACATTTAGCTATTAATGAATGTGGCCATTAACACTTAGAACTAATTGAACTATCTATCTCCCCCCCCTCTCCCTTTTACAACTTTAGTTTGTAGTTTGAGGCCACCCTACATCAATATTCCTGGGTGGTATAAAATAGTGATTCTGAGAAAATAGTGATTCTGGGTGCCAGGCTGATGTTTTATTTGGATTTTGCTTTGTGTGATATTTTTTTATTCCTTGATATTGTTCAGATTTGCCTATTAGTGTATATATTTGGTTTTGTTTTATTGAAGTTGGATGTTCTCCAGAGTCCTTTGGGATTGAGGCAAGGCAAACTGAGGTGGAGAATAGTGGCCAAGCCATGAGTGCAGACCTGCAGAGTTTTTCTAGATGAGGTAAAGCCTTGTGATTGGCTCCTGTACTCCAGTAGGCAGTTCTTCATGAGTAAGGTGGACTCTCTGGACAGTTTGCAGATACAAAGCTGGAAGCCAAGAAAGAAAGATCAGGCTCACAGCTTCAGGCAGATGCTGCTTAAAGTACATTGAATTCATTCATTCCTCTTTCTAAAGAACATTAGAGTGAGACAATTTTTTCAGTGATAGGGATTTTCAGACCAGCAGACCACCTAAACCACCTACTCAGTGTACCTTCAATTTGAAGTATTAATGTAAAAGTAAAGAAATAATGATATGGATATAAAAAAGTAATTAAAACTTTGCCAAGAAAGGAAACCAAGAAAGTTTAAAATAGATTACAGGAACTGTTGAATTTGGAATATTGTTTATAGAAGTACTTTTGAACTAATTAAATATAATAATATATTCCTATAAATATTATTTAAACTTGTTATAAAAGAGGATTGGATGATTTCCATAAATAAAGAGACAAAGAAACGAAGCTGTAAAATACCACATATAGAAGTATACAATGCTAAAGGGATTAAAAAATTAAAGACTTGAGGAAAAAAGCCTCTCTTTATTGTCTATTTCTCATTTCTGGATTGAGAATTAAAAGACAAATGGTTACTACTAAAAAAGTCAGCAAAATAACAGGAGGAGATCATGGTTATATGCAAATAACAGAAAAAGGAATGGTGGCAGAGGTTTTACAAAATATATTTATAAACATGGGGAAGAATGTCATTAATTATAATATTAGTGACTGAGGTAAATGCAGCTGACTGCATCAAATAAAAGTGATCTGATTTCACTAGAAAAGAGAATGGAAAGATTTGCAAATATGGAAGAAAAAATGAACAAAAATTGAAATAATCTTTAATACAGATGAATGGAGAAGTTAAACAGTTTAAAGAAAAAAAATTGAAATTTTGGAAAATAAGATAGAAATGGAAATGGTAAAAGATTTGGATAATTTGGCACTACTGGAATTCAAGAGAAGGACTTTTTGTTTAGATTGAGAATAGCTCCAGAGGAACCTGGTGAAGATATTAGAGGCTTGTTGAAGCCTTATTAAACATTTTTGGAAGGAGACAAAGATAGGATGCAGAAGTGGACAAAGTATACAGAATTAATACAAGATATTTATTTATTTATTTATTATTTATTAATTATATTTATATACCGCCCTTCTCCCGAAGGACTCAGCCAAGATCAAATACATAAATATAAAAGTTAAAAACAATTTAAAACCAGATTAAATACTTTGGCCCACAATTAAAAACATCCCATTAAAATCCAATTTAAAATTTAAAACCGTTAAAATTAGGCTAGCCCGGCTTGCTGGAATAACAAAGTCTTCAGGGCACGGCGGAAAGTGTGCAAGTCCGAGATCCTCCATACCTTCAGAAGCAGCTCGTTCCAGAGGGCAGGAGCCCCCACTGAGAAGAGTCTCCCCCAGGGGGTCGCCAGGCGACATTGTCTGACTTACGGCACCCCGAGGAGCCCCGCCCTGTGGGAGCGTACTGGCCAGTGGGAGGCTGTCGGTAGCAGAAGGCGATCTCGTAAGTACCCAGGTCCTAAGCCATGGAGCGCTTTAAAGATGTTAATCAACACCTTGAATCGCACCTGGAAGACCACTGGGAGCCAATGCAGCTCGCGCAAGAGAGGTGTTACATGGAAGTGCCCCACCGCTCCCATAATCACCCGCGCGGCCGCATTTTGAACCAGCTGGAGCCTCCAGATGCTCTTCAAGGGGAGCCCCATGTAGAGAGCATTGCAGTAGTCCAGTCGGGAAGTGACGAGGGCATGAGTGACCGTGCGCAGGGAGTCCCGATCCAGAAAGGGACGCAACTGGCGGATCAGGCGAACCTGATAAAAAGCCCCGCCTGGCCACGGCCGTCATATGCTCTTCTAAAGACAGCCGCACGTCCAGGAGGATACCCAAGTTGCGAGCCCTCTCCGTTGGGGCCAATGACTCACCTCCAATAGCCAGTGATGGCACCAGCTGGCTATATCGGGACGCCGGGAGCCACAGCCACTCAGTCTTGGAGGGGTTGAGTCGGAGTCTGTTTCTCCCCATCCAGACCTGCACTGCCTCCAGGCACCGGGACATCACTTCAAGATATGCAAAGCTTGTAGCAAGAAATGTACCAAGAGATACATGCTTGTGCTCTTTACCAGGAAGAAGAGAAGAGACTGGGTCCTACAATAACATATTAACGTTGTTATGGATAAACAATTCAGAAGTGATTTTGTTCAAAGATATACTTATCACAATATAAGAACTGAAAGAGATGCAGTTGCATCAAAAGGAGGGCCAGGCACAACAAATAAAATAAGAAATTGTGGAAAAGATTACTATAGTGGGAGCTACAGGGATAAACTTTGCTTAAGGAGGAATGGATTGTGAAGATGGCACAATTGAGCTGTTTGATCAGGGATAAAACTAAGTACGGTACTTTTATAAAAGACTGGAAACTGGACTTTTTGCTGAAAAAGGAAAAAAGTGAGGGTGATTTTTGGATTTGTACATAAAATGTTTTAATATGGGATACAGAGAAATATGCTATGTAATCTTAGTAAGGGAGGATGGTTAATAAGTTTGTAACTGCTGCAATGGAGATCAGAAGTTGTTTCTTAATTATCTGTTTCTTTTTTTCTTTATCTGTATTGTTTTTCATATTTTTTTCTTTTACTGTATAGAATGTGTTATGTGTGGCCCCCATCATGCTGAGCTTGAGCCAGAAGTTAAGCAAATGTTTAATTTTGGCAAACTATTTTGGGGTCATTTTTCAGGTTTGGGTGGGTTTAAGTGTAGAAATGGTAGCAATTTGTTCCCCAAAGCCTGTCATTTCTCTCCTTATTCTAAAAAAACCAGGCTTAAAAATGTCAGCTGTCCCATTTCCAGTTATAATACCACTGTTAACAGGTGGCCTATTTCAGGTCCTTCAGACTGAAAGGCTTTACAACTTTTGACTTTTTAGCACTTGCTCATTCCTGATTTAGTGGAAGTTAATAAGAGTCCTGCAATTAGTGTGTAATTAGTAAGTAATGTACTCCAGAAGGTGTTAGGGGAGAGATTTTTTCTGATGCCTTGTATTGTAGGTTGTGGTCATAAGTAATTGTAAATGTATCTTATTTGTAAAATTGTACATGAAACTTTCGTGCCAAATGATGAAATTCTAGACAATGTACTAGTAAGTCATACATCCAACAAGACAAATAGTATACATAGGAGATGAATAAATGGATGGGGCTGTACTGCCCCAGGCAGATGGTGTGCAACTTGAGGGTTCTTCTAGATTCATGATTCCTGCTTAATGAGCAAGTGGCAGTCATGACTAGGAGAACCTTTGCACAATTTCATATTGTGCACCAATGGTGCTCTTTTGTGGGAGTCCCTGTGCTCAGTCACTCAGGTCCTGATCATCTCATGTCTGGACTACTGCAATGAACTCCACATAATAAGACTACTCTTGAAGAATATTCAGAAGCTACAGCTGGTATAGAATGCAGCTCCATGGACATTCTTGGGGCCCCGAGAGCAGCCCATGTAGCACCACTGTTGCGCTAGCTGCATTGTTGCCCAGTTTGCTTCCAGGTCCAATTCAAGTTGTTATTACCTTTATGGCATGGATCCATAAAGTGTTATCATTAACATTACCTAAAGAACTGTCTCACCCCAATGGAATTGGTCTGCCCAATCCAGGCTGGCAGAAAGGGCATACTGTGAAACCCCATCAGTCAAGGAATTCTGGACAGTAGAGTCCAGAAATAGATATTTTATTGTTGTAGCACTGTCCTTTGGAATATCATGCCCTTTGAGGTGGGATCTCCACCCATTCTCTTGGCTTTCTGAAAGAGCTTGTAAACCCGGCTTTGCCAATTGGCCTGAGGCCTCTATGGGAGTACATACTGGAGGTGGCTAATGAACTAACTACCTCTAATCAATATGTACCTTACTCCCTTTTTAAGTTTAATTTTAATGCTAATACTTATTATTGCAATATTTTAATGTTTAATTCTATTTCTTTTACTTATAAACTGCCTAAAGCAGGGGTTTCAAACTCAATTTCATTGAGGGCCACATCACAATTGGGTTTGACCTTGGAGGGCTGGGTGTGGGTGTGTGGTGGGCATGGCCATGGTGGGTGTGGCCATGGTGGGCGTGACATGGAACCGAACCTCCGCAGACATGGTTTAATAAACTTATAAAAATAGGGAGGTGTATATTGCTGTGATTTTGTTTTTTTAATATTTACTTGATCTACTTGATCACCTTATGATAGAGAAACCATCAAGAAACTGACTCCATAGGAAGACTAGAACTATAAATTATTGACATAGGCTAGTGGCAGAATCCTGCAAGCCTGAAAGGTAAAACATTTTACTTTTCCTCCCTTTTATAACTTTCTGAGTCAAGGATGGCCTCCTGCAGTACTCCGGAGGCCCCATTTTGGGCCTGGAAGGCCTCCTGGGCCACACTGGAGGCCAAAAGCGGTTGTGGGGGGGGAGTGTGTCCCCACACCCCATTTTTGCTAGAAGAGGCTCTGTGGGCCAGTCCTTTGCTATTTCCAGACCGGCACTATGGGCCAGATCTAAGCACCCCGCGGGCCGGATCCAGCCCGTGGTCCTTGAGTTTGACTCCCCTGGCCTAGAGTCTTCCCTTGGGTGGCATATACATTTCATAATAAAAAATGAATTAAATTAAGAGCATATTTGTTACTATTTTAGGTTTCTGGTATAATAGTGAGTGGATTGTGGCCTAATGGTGAAAATGCTTGCCTCCCACTCAGAAGGTTGAGAGGTTTAGATAGAGGCAATATTTCTCTCTTAGGAAGCAAAGAAAAAAAATATCTGCTGTGAACTCTACATGGCATCAGGAAGGGCATCCGGCCAGTAAATACTCAGCTCTATCCAGTCACCCCAACTGCACCCTGAATTAAGGGATTACTGGGATGTAAACAAGGAAGTTAAGTATAATAGTGTGTGAGCATGTTTGTATATGTAGATTCTGAGTTTAGCTTGATTCCTAATAACTTCATGGACATGTCCACATAGTTTTTTTAAGTGACTTTGTCATTGCTGTCTTCCATATATTCCAGAAAATACTGCTTGAAACTCCCCATATTCGCTGTTCTGTAGCTTAGAAAAACATGTCAAAATCACTGAAATGCACTACAGTGCAGAAAAGCTAACCTTCCATCACTGCATGGCACTTTTATGAGAAAAAAATGCCTCAGCAATTAATTTTGCTAAATTAAATGCTAAAATTGCTAAATTATTCTCATGGCTAAATAGCATGAAACTGCATGTCTAGTCCATTTGCCAGGAGTGACTTATTGTATAGTAGTTGTTTTGCCAGGGATTTCTCAAGTGGAGATTTTGGTTTTAAAGTGCTCTGTTCAGAAAGAATTTGTGAACAGAAATTTAATGTAAACTCAATAAATCTTACAAGTCATTTTAGGAAGAAAATATATTACCTTATAAGCCTACAAGCATACAAATACATTATTTGTTTATATATTTGTGACTGTATTTATAGGCTCCAAAGATGGGGAGAGAAAAATATATATTTTGAATTGTTTGGTATTAGATAATAAAGGTTGTGCATTAGCAAAAAATAAATTGTTTCTTGATTTGCTTTTATTATTTTTCTATTTCTTTTTTGCATTAAAAATAGTGGAATATACAATTTTTGTACACAAGGGATGTAATTACGATCTCAATACAAATAATCATATCTGTGTGGCTAGAGCAGATTCATGTCTGGGTCTTTCACTTTGCAGAATTTGGTGGGTCATTGAGTAAACTAGATAAAAGCGAGATTCTGCTTACATAGTGGCAGTTTAAGTACAGTATCCCATAATTGCACGTGACCACATATGACTTGTCTTTTGCATCTGGATGAGTATGCAAAGAGAGCCAAAAATGGATTCTGAAAAGGAGCATACTTGTGAAAGATAATAAGCAAGCCAGTCTCCTCTGATCTGGTGGTTATAAGAATTACACTGTCCTCTTGCCTTAACCAACTGAAACAGTCTTTAATTGCTGTTTGCCTTCTTAACCTTTGCATTTGAAAGTAGTATATTTAGTCCTGTTGTCTTCTTAGCTTCTTAGCACTTAGCAACAATAGCATCCAATTTGTATAGTAGAGATCTTCTGGAACAGTAGTAACAGCATACTTGTGGAGTACGGCAGTATAAGATGCAGTAGATAAAAACAGATCATATGCTGCATATACATTCTGCTTGGAATAGAAGGGTGTGATATGGTATATTGTCTTCAGGAATGTAGCCTATGTTCTGTTTAACATTTTGAAGTATGTATAACAATGAATGCAGTCATTTAATTAGTTGCAGCTTACTTGTCCCAGGGCAGTGATGGCGAAGTTTTTTGGCACCGAGTGCCGAAAGGGTTGTGTGGAAACATTGCACATGCACATGTGTTCATCAGGGCTGCACTCCAGAAAAGCCTAACTTCCGGGTTCTAGCACACAGGTGCACCCATCGATTAGCTGGCCAGTGCGGATGTACACACTGTTTTTCAGCACTGCTGCGCATGCGAAAGACAGCTGATCATCGCACGTGCATGCCGCCAGAAATCCAGAAGACAAACAGGCAAGGCCATGTGTGCCGGGCGACATGGCTTTATGTGCCACTTTGGGCACATGTGCCATAGGTTTGACATCACGGTCCTAGAGGCTTAGATGTAGGAAAGTTCCCTCCTTGAAAAATACAGTTACTCTTTCCTAAAGAACTTGTAGCCTAAGAAAGTGAGCCTTGGAAATAATTGGGATCAAAAGGGAAGAATAAAAATAAAGTATGCTTTGGGTGGAAATAAAGCCAGTCATTCACTTCATACCCTTAAGCCCTCATTTTATTTGTCCTTTTGCATCTTTTTAAAGAGTCCATTTTTATATCCTGAACCTCGTAAGTCCCAAATGCAAGATTAAATATATGAAACATAAATAGAAGCATGTTATACACCTTTTTTTAAAAAAAAAGTCCAATAGATAAAAGTTATGTGATCCATGATAATTTTTTCTTATAAACTAAAGAAAGGAAAATATTAATATGCTACCAAACAGATTTATTTGGAAAATCAGTCCTATTAACAGCAAAATTTTTTTATTTGTCTGCTCTTTTGCAGTATTGCTTGATATTAGTGTGACTAGAATTCCTTTCTTATGTAGAATAAATCTTCCTCCTATGAAACCTCAAATTTAACCCTGATCCTGGGAGGCTTGGACTCTCATGATAAAAATCCCTTGAGGGTTTATAAAATGGGTATACATGCATAGAGATGGGCCAGAGTCTCTCTGTCACTTTGTAGAGTGAAATGGGCACAAAATAAATTTAATAAATAAATAGATACGGCATTTATATTGCATTGGTTTTATATTGCATCAGTATGTGCAATATGTGATAGAAAGGAGACAAAACAATCACAATGGTGCTAAACTGATTTTGTTTTGAAGGAAGCCTTTGTACAAGTTTGAGATTTGCCATTTCCTGAGGAAAAAAATTAAAGAGATTTAGGTGTCAAAAACAGAATAGGTGTTAAAATATCCAGTGACTAGGAAATCAGATCCTTTAAGTAAAGAACAATAATTGGGGGAAATAAGAGCTGCAGCATTGCTTTAGAATCAGAGGACAGAAGTCAGTTAAGGATAGGGTTTTAAGCAGTGGTGGGCTGCTGCCGGTTCGGACTGGTTCGAGTGAACTGGTAGTTCTGACCAGAGCTGGCTCCACCCACAAGCCCTGGCATTATCATGTCCTATATAATTGCCGGGTTTTCGATGCCGTGCACATGCGCGGAAGGCACATGTGTGCATTTTCAGTTCCGGGCGAACCGGTTGTTACAAGAGCAGCAGCCTACCCCTGGTTTTAAGTTTCATTGTGTTTGTAAAAATAATGTAAAATGGATGAAACTTAAGACTAAAATTCTTAGTTGAGTCCTACTGAACTATTTTCTAGGCAAAATATGAATAGACAAGCTCTCTGACTTGGAGATTGGCAAAATTGTACCTCCAGGCCACAGAATCAAGTGCAGCCACGGTGCAGCCATTTCCTCACAACCTCACTAAATTAAAAGAGGTAGAAATCTCATATGATCATGGTATCTTTTGTCATTTTCACAGTTTCAGATGAGACCTTGCAAGATGATGGTGCTTTATTTTATTGGGCATCTAACTTATTGTATGACAGTCCATACAATAGTGCCCAGGTGAACATTCTGAAAGGCTCCCCAGCATAGTATTAAGTCTTACATGTGGAAATGATATGACAGGATTTATTGGTTTACAGTATATACTAAATGCACACACAAGTATGCAGCATAGTATATTAGCTAATATCAAATGTAGTTTCTGATCTGAAACTGATAATATTGTATCAATTTGAACAGCAAACACTATTCTGAGAGAAATTCATTTATAGCATAACCTGAATAACTGTGGCAAAACAAAGATACTGAGGGTGCATCAGCCAAAGCTCATGAAAGATATCACTCAATTACTGAGTTGATTAAGTTATATGAGCATATAAAATACATATCATATGTGATTGATTCATTTACTTTCAATTCCTCATCACTGAGTGCAAGGACAGTTTAGATTTTCATGTGTGATCTGACATTCTATGTTACATTAATATATTTAGTCTGGAATATTTTCAGTTTGTGCTTAATTTTGTTTGTTTCCATGCTGGAGATATATATGTGTTTGTAATGTTCTGGCTTTCAGCAAAGAGAAATAAAGAGATGACATTTGAAGGATTTATAAGATATGTGAGCTCTGAGGACTGCGCGATATTTAAAAGTGAGCACAGAACTGTTTACCAGGATATGTCCCGTCCGCTATGTGAATACTTTATTTCATCCTCACACAACACCTACCTCATATCTGATCAGCTAATAGGGTCAAGTCACCTGTGGGGCTATGCAAGGTATTTGTATCCATTTTGAATCATTAGTTTAATATAATAAGTAGTTCAGTAGAACAGCTTCTTCTGTTTTCCTGAATCTCATTTTCAAAAGCATTAATTAAAACATCATTAAAAAACCCACTGAAAACCACAAACAGAAAGCAAAGTAGCTAGACTACAATTCAATATGACAGATAAATATTTTAGTGTTGCTATCAGGTTTTGATTTAAAGAGAAGAATATACATTTTCAAAATATAAATGCACCAAGGAAATCCATATAGCCTGTGCCAAAGCATGCTAGGGTAAAATGTTTACTTTGCATAAATAGTCCACTGCATGATTTACAAACTCATTTCCCCATATTTGTGTGTGTGTGTGTGTGTGTGTGTGTGTGTGTGTGTATACATACATACATACATACATACATACATACATACATATATATACAGAGAGAGAGAGAGAGAGAGAGAGCGCATTCAGAGTTTCTAAGATTTGCTTGAGCTATTTTGAGGCAGACCATTAAACATAATGAACAATAAGCATCAGAGAATAAAGGAGTATGAGAACTTATAGTACTCTAGGGTTTCTCTTTAGAGAATTAGAATTGTACCATGTTTTGTGCTATGCTTTCTCAGTTCCAGTTCTTTAATTTATGTGGATCAATCCTGTGCACAGAAGGAAGGACCGAGGAACAGATCATAGAAGATTAGTAGCAAGAGGAAAGAACAAGCACTTTGTTCAGACATTGAAAACCTAGAATTTTTAGGAGCCAGTATAAGGTTTAAGAAGCATATGTTAATAATTGAGACAGACTCCCAAGTGTACTAATTTCTTGGGCCTGGGAACAATATGTACAGAACATTTTTTCACTTAAGAGGAAGAAAAAAAATTAATCGAGCCTAGCTGAACTAGTAGTACCTACATGGATGCATCCATCTCATTTTCTTGGCAAGAATATGGAAGTTGCTTGTCATCTATTCTCATGCTAGCCTAGAACTTTTGCATTGAGATTTTAGGACAGTTTCTTCTGCAAATATTGATCAGGTCTGACAATGCTTAATTTTCTAAGGTAAGATATTGTTGTCCTTCTGAAGTGTCCACTTCGTATGATGAAACACATGCATACCATCAAAAGTTATAAATAACTAGCAACTAGCAGGAGCCGTGGTAGTGCAGTGGTTAGAATGCATTACTGCAGGCTAATTCTGCTGGTTGCCAATAGTTTGGCAGTTTAAGTCTCACTGGCTGAAGATTGGCTCAGCCTTTCATCCTTCCGAGGTCAGTAAAATGAGGACCCAGATTGTTGGGGGCAATATGTTGTCTTGTAAATCACTTAGAGAGGACTGTAAAGCTCTGGAGCAGTATATAAGTCTAGATGCTGTTGCTATTGCTAATATAGGGGGGTTAAAGGAGGACAGGAAAACAAAAGATACGAGTCAGATAACCAGTTGTGTAAAACTGTTTAAACATTGTCAAAGATTCAGTAAGAGAGTAGGAATATATTTGTAGTAGCCCCAGATAAATCATTTTTGTTTCTGGATGGATCCTGGTGGAGTTTAAGAGGTTGGTTACAGGAAAGAAAAGCAAACTAAGGATGTTATGTAAATAGCTTTGTTTGGCGGGAAGTTCGAATTAACTGACCCTCAGCTGATTGGCTGACCACCACAGCTGCAAGGTATATAAAGGGAGCTGGCTCCCTGGGTCAGTTTCTGGAGTCTCACTATATAATAAAGAGCTGTTGTCACTAACTACTCTGGCTTGCTGCGTCCTCATTCACCCAATTTAACATTGGTGACGAAGGTGGGATTTTGAGGCCAGAAGCAGAGGAGAGCTGAAGCCACACTCGAGAAAAAGAGCTGAAGCCACGTTCGGAGAAGGGGACCGGAGACCACATCCGAATCCAGCCAGGCGAGCGAGCGGAGCACAGGAGAATCCCGAAATGATGTCTGCCTACACCCCGCCAGCGCCTTTCGACCCCAAGGAAGAGAAGTGGGGATCCTACATGTCTCGGTTCGAGTGTTTCATGGTGGCAAACGACATGCAAGGGCTACCGGATGTTCGGAAGAAAGCCCTGTTCCTGAGTCACTGCGGGCCAAGGGTCTTCGACACAGCCGAGGCATTGTCGGAGCCAAATTCAGTCCACAACATTTCCTGGTCGACGCTACAGACCCTGCTGAAAGACCACTATGCACCAATGTCATCAAAGTACGTCCTGCGCTACGATTTCCGGCAACGCCTCCAACAGGAGGGCGAATCAATCAGCGAGTACGTCGCTGCCCTGCGTAAGGCCGCAACCCAGTGGGAGTACCGAGACCTGGATGAGATGCTCCTAGAGCAACTAATTTGTGGAGTGAGAGATAGCCGGCTCCAGAGGAGACTGCTCGCGAGGTCAAACCTGACCCTACACATCGCCCTGGACGAGGCACGAGCGCAAGAGTCGTCAGTAAAGGCTGCAGAGAAACTAAAGAGCTCCCACCTAACCAAAACAACGCAGAAGATGGCGCCAGTGCATCGAGAGGCCGTAAGCACCGCGAGCGAGGGGGAGTCTGAAGAAGAGATCTACCGCACCGAGCAGTCCCGCACAGCCCGGAGAGAGCCCAGAGACGGATGCGCCAGCTGCGGAGGGTCCCACTCACGACAAAACTGTAAGTTCAGGGACGCTGTTTGCCATTCCTGTGAGAAGAGGGGCCACATCGCTTGGGTCCGTCGATCCAAGACACACCAGAGCTACAAACCATGTGGCCAAACCTTCCAATCCGAGCCAGCGCCACACCAAAGGCCCAACAGAGATGGCGGAAACCGGAAGGGCGCGAAATTTGAAGACGCTGGGGCCTACACCATACGCATCGCACAGACCTGCACCTCGCCCGGAGAGAAGACCTACACCACGGTCAAGATTGAGGGACGGGAGTGCCAGATGGAGATCGACACGGGATCGCCGATATCCATCATGTCTTGGGAGAACCTAAAGAAAGTCATCCCCAGCGCACACAAGCGACAGCTCCAGCCACAGCATCGCAGACTGAAGGACTACCAAGGGAACCGCATACCCGTCGAAGGAAGAGGCGAGTTCCAAGTACAGTTCGGGGAGTTTACCAAGAAACTGCCCCTCACCATAGTCAGCGACAACCTCCCAAGCCTCCTGGGCATGGACTGGTTTAGAGCCCTAGGCATGGGATTCACCGGAGTAAAGAACGTTCGAAACACCCTGAAAGAGGACCTGATGCAAGAGTTCCAGGACGTGTTCGACGAAAGGCTTGGCAAGTATGTGGGGACCCCAATTTTGTTTAACCTCAACCCCAACATTGCACCCATCCGTTTAAAGCCTAGGCAGGTACCGTTCGCCCTGAAGCCCAAAATTGACATTGAACTGGACAAATTAATCAAACAAGGGGTGCTCGTTCCAGTCGACCACGCCAAATGGGAGACCCCAATTGTGACACCGGTAAAACTGGATGGGTCAGTGCGCATATGCGCTGATTATAAATGCACAATCAACAAGGCCCTACAGCAGAGCGCCTATCCAGTGCCCATCGTTCACCATTTGTTGCATTCCCTGGGCCCCGGCAAGATCTTCGCAAAACTCGATCTTGCGCAGGCGTACCAGCAACTGCCGGTAGATGGTGCTACCGCAGAGGCACAGACTATCGTAACCCACAGAGGGGCCTTCAAGTGCACCCGCTTGCAATTCGGAGTAAGCGTAGCCCCCGGACTTTTCCAAAGTACCATGGAGCGGCTACTACAGGGAATCCCCGGGGTGGTGCCCTATTTTGATGACGTGTTACTGCCGACAATGAGCAGCAGCTAAGAGAAAGGCTGAGGGAGGTTCTAAGGAAATTCAGGGACGCAGGACTCAGAGTAAAACGCAACAAATGCATGATTGCAGTCCCCTCAGTCGAATTCCTAGGATACAGGGTAGATGGCACCGGCATACACCCCACAGAGAGCAAGATCAGGGCAATCAGAGAAGCACCCACCCCCAAAGACAAGGCAGAACTACAGGCTTTCCTGGGACTATTAAATTTTTATGCCATGTTCCTTAAAGACAAGGCAACAGTGGCAGAACCCCTACATAGACTGTTAACCAAGAAAGCCACTTGGAAATGGGGGAAGGCGGAAGACAGGGCATTCGCCAGCATTAAAAAACTGCTGTCAGCTGAAAGTTTTTTAATACAATACAACGCAACACTTCCCCTTGTTCTAGCATGTGACGCGTCCCCGTTCGGGGTGGGAGCCGTCCTGAGCCATAGACTCCCGAATGGCCTAGAAGCACCCATCGCATACTACTCCCGAACTCTATCAAGCGCCGAGCGAAATTATAGCCAGCTCGACAAGGAGGCCCTCACCGCCGTGTCGGGAGTAAAGAAATTCCACGAGTACTTGTTCGGGAGGGACTTTGAACTGATCACTGACCATCAACCGCTCCTGGGTCTCCTCGCGGGAGATCGTCCAACCCCGGCAGCACTATCGCCCAGGATGACACGCTGGGCCATCTTCCTCGCAGCATACTCCTATCGCTTGGTACATCGACCAGGGGCGGACATGGGCAACGCGGACGCACTCAGCCGATGCCCACTACCCGACAGCCTAGAAGACCCCACACCCGGCATCCCCATCCTGCTGATAGACATTTTGGACTCTGGGCCCATAACATCAGCCGAGGTCGCGAGAGCCTCAACCAAAGACCACGTGATCCGGACAGTCGCAAGTTGGGTTATGAGGGGGTGGCCGGAAAAGATTGGGAGCGGGGAATTTAAACCGTTCACGGGAAAATGGGACGAATTGACAATGCAAGGGGGTTGTTTGCTATGGGGCGATCGGGTTGTTATTCCTTCACGTTTAAAGGAGAAAATCTTAACATTGTTGCATGAGGGGCACCCTGGAATTGTAAGGATGAAGGGGCTAGCCAGGAGCTACGTCTGGTGGCCCAACATGGATACAGACATTACCGAGTGGGTGGGGAGATGCCAGCCCTGCCAAGAGTCCAGAGCAGATCCACCAACGGCACCCGTAAGGGAGTGGGAAAGGCCCCAGGGACCCTGGTCCAGGATACACATTGACTTTGCAGGCCCATTTCACGGACAGACCTTCATGGTCATCGTAGACACATTCTCCAAGTGGTTGGGGATCAAACTAATGAAGGCCACTACCACCGACGCAACCATCAGGGAGCTAAGACAGTTATTCGCCACCCATGGGTTACCGGACATCCTAGTGTCAGATAACGGGCCACAATTCACCGCAACACAGTTCGAGGGATACTTAGCGGGACTGGGGATCAGACATGTCCTTTCAGCCCCGTTTCATCCGGCTAGTAACGGACAGGCTGAGAGATTTGTGAGGTCAGCAAAGGAGGCCCTTTCACGTTTAAGCCCAGGAGACTGGCAGGAAAGGATAGACAAATTTCTAATAGCTCAGCACTCCACACCCTGTACAGCCACGGGCCGAAGCCCGGCAGAACTATTAATGGGGTGGAAACTCCGGGGAATATTAGATAGGCTCAACCCCAATTACTCCCCAGAGGTCTTCGGGGGGGGGGAGAGGAAGTTTAGGGAGTTTACCATAGGAACACCGGTACACGCTAGAAACTACGGACAGTGCCCACTCTGGGAGTCCGGAACAATCACAGAAATCACGGGGCCCAAATCATACAGGGTAGACATGGGGGACGGGAGAGTTTGGCGCAGACATATTGATCAACTAAGAAAACGGGTAACCACAGACACCGAAGACAAATCAGACGACCCCATCTCTGACCACGACTACCAACCAGAAACACAAACTACAAGCCCGAGTGGAGCAGAGAACTTAGCTGAGGATCCTGGTGTCCAGCGCCACCCCATCGAGGTAGTCCAAACAGCCGGAGAAGCCGCCGCCCACGAGGTACCGGAGGCCTCATTGGCGGAGCAGGGAGAAACAGAAAGTCCCTCCGACCTGCTCGACGCCGCCCCTCCGACTGAACTGCGCAGGTCAACTAGGACTCGCATACGCCCTAGTCACCTGAGAGACTTTGTATGTAAATAACACCCCAAGTGACTTCTGGGAGGGGAGGAGTGTTATGTAAATAGGTTTGTTTGGCGGGAAGTTCGAATTAACTGACCCTCAGCTGATTGGCTGACCACCACAGCTGCAAGGTATATAAAGGGAGCTGGCTCCCTGGGTCAGTTGCTGGAGTCTCACTATATAATAAAGAGCTGTTGTCACTAACTACTCTGGCTTGCTGCGTCCTCATTCACCCAACTTAACAAAGGATAACTCGAGAATCTGTTTTGGAATCAATTGTGACTTCTAATAATCCTGCTGCTAATAAACTGTTTCTACTTTGTCTCCTCTGAGAAAAGCAAACATAATAAATGTTTGAGCCTAGACCTGAGTGGTACTACCTTGATTGTGTAGGGCTTCCTGTTATGTCTATCTTTAAAACAACTTTTGTTAAACCATGTACCTTATTTAATAGGGTTCTGTCAGACAAAATGAGTGAAAGAATGAAAGAAAATGAAAGAATGCTAATAGTAATTTGCCAGGAGAGTTCAATAGAGAGATAAAAAAGAAGAATGAACAGATTGAAGTCCATTTTGAAGGATTATGTACTAAATTGTGAAGGGTGAAAAGTTTATTTCCTGGATAGCTGCTGAGTGCAAGAGTTGTGCCTTGAGACCTATTGATTGTTCATTCTGAGTATCTGAGTGACTCCTTTTTCCCATTGGCTTTCCTACTTGAGAAGACTTAGCTGAGGAAGTAGATGGAATAGGAACAGGAAATAGCCATTTAATGTTATTTTTGTTAATGTGAAGGGAAACTAAATTTTAATACAATTGATACATGTGTCTTGGACTTCAGAAAAGTGGATTTCAATAAATTCAGAGCAAGTTGAATGGATTCCATTTCAGAAGAAGCTAATGGAAAAAAATAGGTTCAAGATGAATGAGAATTCCAGGAGATACTAAAAACATAACTGCAAATAATTCCAATTAGAAAAAAAAGAGTGGACATAGAAGAAACTAATACAGGTATTCCTCAACTTACAAACACAATTGAGTCCAAAATTTCCATTGCTAAGCAAGACCGGTGTAAGTGAATTTTGCCCCATTCTGCCACTTTTCTTGCCACAGTTATTAAGTGAATCACTGCAGTTGTTAAGTTAGCATGGTTGGTAAGTGAATCTGGCTTCCTCATTGATTTGTCAGAAAGTCACAAAAGGTGATGATGTGACCTCGGGACATTGCAACCATCATAAATATGAGCCAGTTACCAAGCATCCAAATTTTGATCATGTGGCCATGGGAATGCTGAGTGACAGTTGTAAGTGTGAAAAACAATTGTAAGTCATTTTTTTTCAGTGCCTTTGTAACTTAAATAGTCACTAAACAAATGGTTGTAAGTCAAGGACTACCTGTATAACTTACACAAAACGCTAATCAGAATTCTGAAAACAAAAAAGATCATATGTAAGAGAGAGATGTTACTAAGGAAGAATCTATATATTGATAGCCTGGAAGTATAGAGGGTGCTAGAAAAATAAATAGGCTCCTTTTCAAAAAAAAAAAAATAATACTAAAATGTTTAGTGAAAATGACATTACTAAGACGTCTACTTTGAGTAGAAGACCATGAATTAAATTGTGAAATAATTTGCTGATGTGTGGTAGAAACTTTATGTATTCTCTTTGACAAATAATAGAAAACTGATGAAATGCCAGGCAATTAGAAAATGTAGTTATCTACTCTATGTACTGTATTATATACTGTATGTACTGTATTCGAAAAGTGAGAAAAGTAGATGTAATAAACGGAAGACTAGTTAGTCTGATAACAAATAGCAGATCATAAAGGAGTTGATCGTTTAATATCTTGAAATAATATATATTATTACCAGAAGACAATATATATTTATCAAGAACAAATCTTGTCAGGCTAATGTTATCTCATTTTTAATTGCATGGCTTGTTCAGTAGACTGTGAGAATACCATAGATATAATATATATTTACTTCAGCAAGACATTTGATAAAGTACTTCATGTAGTAAACTGGGCTGAATGGAATAATAATAAAATTTTGAAGCTGGTTCAAAAATTGTATTCAAGTGTTGTGCAAAGACACTTATCAAATTAGAATAAAATATAATAACTCTTCCATACAAATTCATAAAATTGGGTGGGATAATTGATATCCTAGAAAACAAAAAATAATTTAAAATAGTATTGATTGGTTAGAGAAATGGGCTGAAAATAACAAAATGATATTAAACGTAGACAAATGCAAAGTAAAATCTATAGTTATAGGTATTACATAATAATACTTGTGAATTTGATCTTGGAGTAATAATTAATTGCCAAGTGAATATTTATGCAGGCTCAAGTGTCATTCCAGGCACAACTGACTAAGCAGTGTGATATGTCTATAAAAAAGGCAACACACTTGAATGCTGTGTCAATTTCTGGGCAATTTGTTTTCAAGAGGATGCAGATAAACTGGAAAAGATTCACAGATTGATAGGGCTAGAAAGAATGGGAATATTTAGCCTCTTGGAAATAGGGGGAATACAAGAGCACTCTACAAAAACCTGAAAAGATTTTCTCAGAAAGTCAGAACCTATTTTCAAACATTTTAGAGTTCTGAAAATGGAATAATGGATTTGAGTTAACATAAGCAAATTCTACTTGAATGCTAGAAAAAAAACTTAATACCAGTAAGAACAACTCAAGGGTGGACCAAAGTACCTGCAGAAGTGGTACACTTTTCTCTGGATATGTACAAATTGAGTGAAGATAATCCCTGTCCGGAATATTTTAATTGGGTTTCTGTACTATTCCAGAGATGGATTCACTAAAACTAGCAAAACCATTGTCTATTAGAATAATTATCTACAATTCTAAAGATATATTTGATTAAATGAAAAATTAAAATTAAAGCCAAAATTGGCAAATATTCAACATGTGGAGTCCCCATTTGCCTTTTAAAGTATTCCAGGAAATGATGCGGTGTAATGAGTTTTGCCGTTGTTGGGATTTTAAAACCCATTGAAATTAATGGGACTAAGTTTTATGTCCTTTCTTTGGGGTACAAATCTTAATACTCTTGTCCTTCAGGGGCTCACAGTGCAATAGTCGTTTCCTAATGGCGATTCACAGTTTACTTTCCAGAAGCTATGGAAGCACAATTTGTATAGTATACTACAGCAGTTGTGCTACAACATTAACTTTTGGGAATACTGTTGGATAGCCCACTGCATTTTTTCAGATAAATACTTGCTTTAGAAACTCAACTTCTTTCCTGAGGATTTTTCTGAGCGAACTAGTCAAGTTAAAATAAATGATCTACAAATAACACGCTTTACATTTTTCTTATACATGCAGTTCTTAGCACTATTTTAGCCAGACAACTTTTTAATCATCTCTGGTGCTTTTGTTATAAGTGTTTTCTAAGAGTATTTTTCAACCACAACTTCCCATAGTAATAACCCTATAATGTGCCATTTCAAAATGACTGAAAACATGTATTGTAGCATGAGAATCTTAAAATATATTTTCTATGGAGCAACATCTCTGGCTGTTACCAAAAATAGATTAACAAAATTTCATGAAACAAATTTAATTTGGGTTGTGTAACTGGACCAGATACTATTTCCTCACAACTGCAGCTAAAGAAAGCTGGCATTGTCATAACAAACTTTTAATGACAATGTTGAATGAGGAACTCCATTTATTTTAAATGACCTAAACTTACATATTATTCCTTGTGAGGGAAAAATGTCCGTGTTTTGATAGAATTTGAAATGGAAGTTTTTTTATACTCCTTCCCCCAGTTGTGTTAGAGGACATCAATTCCATTAGCTTTGAACCAGACAAAGAATGCCAGCAAATTATTTTCATTTTTAGTGTCTCAGTAGCAAATATATGACTCCATTTCTATTTTTTTTTAAAAGTGCTCTAATGAAAGGATGCCGGTGCCTGGAAATTGATTGCTGGGATGGACCCAATAACGATCCTGTCGTTTATCATGGATATACATTAACAAACAAAATTAGCTTTATGACCGTCATCCAAGTGATAGACAAGTATGCCTTTGTGGTAGGTACATGTGTGACATACCTACCAGATGTTTTAAGATACTCCTAATTAATTACCCACATGCCTTCAAAGTTTTGATGGATGACGAGAATTCAGTAGCATAAAACAAAAGGCACCTACTACATGGACCATGAAACAATCTGTTGGGCAGAAACTTTTCTTCTTAAAAATGAATAGAACCAAATAAAAGCTCTGTTCCAACCCATGTCTGCAACTGCAGATGAAAGGAATAGATGAAAGAGGAGGGAATGTATGGTCTCTTCAGCACCAAGATGGCTTTGTTCCTCTCACTAGTGCAGACAACTATATTGAAAGGAAAGTAAGCCATTTATAGAAGAAGCACTATGAGCTACTTACTTGGGACTACTTTAAGATGCCATAGTATTTTTTGTGTCTTAATGAAAATATCTGTAATTGCAATATTGCTTATTTTAGTTGTATGTATTTCCTATTTGTGCAATTAAGGAGGTTAATAACTTTGAAATTGCATTTTCAGGTCTCTGATTATCCTCTGATATTGTCTCTGGAGAATCATTGTAGTCCTAAACAGCAGGAAGTTATGGTGGATTATCTAAAAAGTATTCTGTGTGACAAGCTGGTTACATTTATAATAGATGAGACCATACCAACTGAATTACCTTCTCCTGAGGTAACATTTTTTAAAAATATAATTGTTACCATTACATTTAGGGACTTTTCCATCTTTTATTCTGGATGGGGTTGGACTGCTGCAGGCAGACCAGGTGTGCAATTTGTGGGTCCTTCTAGACTCAAAACTCCTGCTTGAGGAACAGGTGGAAGTATTTTGAAGGGGAGCTGGATACCTTTGTACTATATATTTCAATAATGTTGTTGAAATTAAAAGTATATCCCACATGTTAATGGGGAGTCTTATTAACCTATAATAATATTGACTTATAGGCACTAAAATTCAAAATTATGATAAAAAATAAAAAAATTGGAACACTTGAAGAAACACTTGAAAGGAAAGATATGGACAGTCATGGTCAAACGGGAGAATTTGAAGAGGAGGAAACAAGTGAGGATGAGTCAAATAATGAGCTAAAACGCCCTAAACAATCTCTGGTTAAGAAAAGACAAGCACGTTGGAAAAGTGCAGCTCCTCCAAGAAAGAAACAAAAAGTATGTATGTGAAATTAAATTTTCAAAGAAAAATATATCTTTCTTAGTTCGCATTTGAAGATCTTTTTTGATCCTCAAATGTTAGGAAAGTTCTCAAAGGAAGATATTTGAACTTCAAAGTCGGTTTGTATGATGGATGTGCAGTTATAAACCACACATTAGTATTTATCTCAAGCAGGTTTGCTATTTTTCATTTACCAGAAATAATGCAATTTTGCTTTTCTTAGGGCTATGGACAGAAAAATGTATGAAAAAGAACTTGAAGTTCAAAAAATGTTAGAAAATGTCTGTGTTATTGCTTAAGTGATGAACTTTAAGGAATGTACTACTTTGGATTCCAGATTCAGAACTTACTCTCTTCTGCATGTCTGCCATCTTTTCAGTTCAAGCAGGGCTGCCTCTTACTAGATTTACATTTATAAGGATCCTTTTAGTCTATATCTAGTTTTGTATAAATACCTCAGTAAACATTAGTTATGATTAATTGTGCTTCTTAAATCATTTAACGTTACACCAAGATGATTATTGGGCTTTAAAGGATTCCAGATTTTTTTGTGCTGGAATGGATTGAGAGTGTGGTATGGAAAGTTGAATTCAGATAAATCCAATTTCACATTCTAATCTTCTGTAGTGTTCCAAGCTAAAGTCTATTATAGGGGGATGGTGCTATATGAATAGAAGTATTTTTTTTTCTCCTTAAGAATTGTCAACCAAAATTACCTGATATCCTTGTATAAATGTTGATAGGATGGTAAAAAGATAATTAAATCATTCTTCACTTATCTCATTACTTATAGATAAGGAAAATAAAGATTGCCTTGGCACTGTCGGAACTTGTGATATATACCAAATCTCAGAAATTTATAAGTTTTGAAGATTCAAGAAAAAATCAGCATTTTTATGAAAATAATTCAATTGGTGAGGCAAAAGCCCGAAAGCTGGCAAAACTGAAAGGTAATTTTTGGCATTTAGACTAATAACAACAACAACAACAACCACCACCACCGCCTTACTCGGAACAGTTTACATCCTCCAACGATACCTTAACAGTTCCTAGGTCCTTGGTTAGGACTCGAGCTGCTGAGCTATTAACCAGCCTCAAAGGTTGTGAATCTCACTAAAGATTAAATAATAATAATAATAATAATAATAATAATAATAATAATAATAATAATAATAATAATAATAATTTTATTTCTATACCACCCTTCTCCCGGAGGACTCAGGGCTGTGTACAGCCTATTAAAAGCACAAAGACAAACATCAATTAAAAATAATTAAAATTATTAAATAGTTTCGGCTCAAATTTAAAACCCCCCAAATTTAAAACACCTAATTTAAAATCATTACATTGATAGCCCAGCCTGGCGGAACAGCAGGGTCATGAGGACACAGCAAAATACAAATAAAGGGAACATTAGGACAGGGACGGTAGGCATGCTGGTGCTCTTATACCCGCTCCTTACAGGCCTCTTAGGAATGGGGTGAGGTCCACGGTAGACAGTCTAAGGTTAAAGTTTTGGGGGTTTGGGGAAGAAACAGAAACAGAGTCAGGTAGTGCATTCCAGGCATTGACCACTCTGTTGCTGAAGTCATATTTTCTGCAATCGAGTTTGGAGCCGTTCACTTTAAGTTTGTATCTATTGTTTGCTTGTGTATTGTTGTGGTTGAAGCTGAAGTAGCCATTGACAGGTAGGACATTGTAACAGATTATTTTATGAACTATGCTTAGATCAGACCGAAGGTGGCGTAGTTCTAAGTTTTCTAAGCCCAGAATTTCAAGTATGGTGGCATAAGGTATTTTGTTGCGAGCAGAGGAGTGGAGGACTCTTCTTATGAAATATTTCTGGACACACTCAATTGTATTAATGTCTGATGTGCACTGCGGGTTCCAGACAGATGAGCTGTATTCGAGAATTTGAGCTTTCTATTGTTTCCATAATAGAATCTGCTGATACAGTATGTTGTGAACAAATTGCCTCACATTTTTGTACTTTTTAAAAAAGCATGTTAAATGGGGCTTTTTATTTTGAAGAAAAACCATTATAGGATTCCAAATCAGGATGTGCTCCTTACTGAGGTAGTATCGTCCCTGCCAAATTGTTTTCTGTTGTAAAGTTGCTTGCATGGTATAACATTGAGGCAAATAACAGTGTCAGAAAGCTATAATAGGAGCTGTGAGACTATGCTCTGGACTGAAAGCAAGTTGTTAGTTGATTCTTCTTTAAATAAACATAACTATACATATATACATACATACAATCTGAAGAATCCAGCATGAGGAATGTCTCTGATTGATTTGATGGCCCATATATTTTAGTTATGATAACCTCATAGAGGGATCATACTGTAATCAATTAGAAATATCTAATTAAACTGAAACATGTACTTGAGATGAATAAAATGTTTTCTTTTACTGATCATATTATATTTCTTCAGGCAATGTGTGTTTATGCACAGGTATAGAGGTAGATATGACTTTAAGTTGATTATGTCACTTGATTATATTTTAGATTATTTTATTATTAATGTTTAATTTTGGAAAATGAAGGAACAATTATAAATATAAATAATACTTAACATACAAGGGCATGGATTGAAGGTTGCTAACCAAGTAGTAGTTTGGATTTACACCAATATTTTCAATATTCAAAATTTTCACACCAGTATTTTTGTTAAATCTGCTCTTAATAAGTATCAAAATGTTTTGAACATGTCCATACATTTATTTTTTTAGTTCTATAAAACTGGCTATTTTTTATGCCTTTCTATAATGCAGTATTGGATCTATCTCTTTATAGCAAATGAATTTGTTCAACATACTCTCAGATTTCTCACAAGAATATATCCTAGAGGAATCCGAACCAACTCTTCTAATTATAATCCTCAAGAATTTTGGAATGTTGGGAGTCAGATGGGTATGTGTTTTAAGATTATTATTGTTACTTTTTGCTTATATTTTTTCTTAGTATTGCATAAAGTAAAATTGTTCTGCCCCAGCTCCGGATTCCCGAGGATATTGACACATACCAACGGTCCTTATCAAATTTATTAAGTAGCAAGAATAAACCGGCAAAGATTGGCAACCAGCCCAGAAAACAAGATATAATAAGCCAAAATACTCTGATAATAATACAAGTTGTTTCCAGCAAAAACGCACTAGCTGCGTGCGACTTAAATAGGCTAAGGGAATGGCCAATTATCCTCAGGCCCTTCTCTTGAGTAGAACTCCTCCTCCTGAGTAGCCACTCCTGCCTTTTGGCAGCCCTGCGTGCTCGAGCATTGAGGAGAGGCTCCTCCACTTCGCTCTCTCCACTTGAAGGAGCCTCTGGAGGTTCTGAAAGCCCTGGCTGAGTCTCTGCCTCTGGCACCACATCCTTTTCAGCCTCCTCACTGTTCGACGCAAGCACCGGCTGCGCAGGCTGCTGGCGCAACCCCACACCAACCTCCTCGTCGTCGGGATCAGCCACGATCCGCGCAGGCCCCCGGTGGGCCACAACAAAAATATATTTAAATTACCTTTCAGTATTATGAAACAGCGCTAAGTATGAATCTTCTAGCATTCTTCTATAATTTAACACAAATTCAAAAAAGGAAGGGAGGAAAGAAATCTGTATGTGGAAGAGGCAGCTTTGGGTGTAGAACATAGAATAATGGATTTGGAAGGGACCTTGCACCTTCGAGGTCTTCTAGTCCAATCCCCTGTCTATACCATTCCTGACAAATGGCTGTCCAGTCTCTTCTTGTAAACCTCCAGTGATGAAGCACTCATAACTTCCAGAGACAAGCCATTCCATTGATTAACTGTTCTCACTGTCCAGATATTTCTCCTTAGTTCTAGGTTGGATCTGTCTTTAAAGATCTTCCATCCATTACTTCTTATCCTTCCCTCAGGTGCCTTGGAAAATAAATTGATTTCCTCTTCTCAGTGACAGCCCCTCAAGTACTGGAAAACTGCTATCACATCACTCCTATGATAAAACTAGAGAATTGCTAGCTTGTACCACTTAAAATGAAATATATGTGTTTAGAGTTTAGCTTTGCCTTTTAAGAAGTGGCATAATTCTGCTCCCAAAATTGGGTTTGTTTTAGGAGGCTGTGACAACTGTTGACAGACATATAGTCAATTTGAATATGCTTTGCATACAAAATTCCCTGTTTGCACACCTGAACTTTCTAAATAGCTGGAATATTGGCAGCTCCTTTCTATGTGCTGTGATTTCCATGGTCCTATTGTGATATGAATGGAGAGATTGGTCTTCCAACAACTAGTGTTGAGCTTCCTCTCTTTCTTTAGAGATTATCAGAAGATTCCAGCACTAAAATCTAGCTTCATATAGCAGGTAATACCAGGAATTAGAATAGCTTTATCATTTGTCTTTAGAGTCTTCAGACTATGCTTCTGAAAGAACATGACTAGTGCAGATATTTTGCCTAAAAAAAACTTCCAGGCAGCCATTAATCTTTACCTGTTTCATCCGAAGCTTTAAAGCGTCCACTTCTTAGATTCTTATATGAAGTTGCAAGAGTTCTATATTTAAAGTAACTTTGCTGACCTTCCTCTGTGCAGATTTATTCTTTTCTTAGAAATGTATAGAGCAGAGAAAGGAATCCACCTTTGTTCTTACAGCTCTCCTCTTCTGTCTAGGCTCCATAGAGTTCACTTTTCATTTCACTTTGTAGCCTCTGCTGCCTTGCGGCAGAAGAAGATCTAAGTATAGCTTCATAATGCATTGACTGCATATATAATGTGGTTGAAACAAATTAGATGTGGAAGATCATACTTACTTTTATGAAAATTTTGGCACTGGGACTACCTTTCCCCCTCCCCCCACTGTCTCTCACACACACCCCACTTTGGCAGTAGCTATTATTTTTTGCATATATCATCAAACCACTATAAAGAAATGAAAAGGCACAGCTAAATTCTGGACAGCAGATGTGAATAACAGTGCAAGTAGTATTCTTCCAGCAGAGAAGTCTATAGCAGATTGCGAGAACCACTGTACTTGACTTATGTCCACAATTGAGCCCAAAATTTCTGTTGCTTAGCAAAACATTTGTTGAGTGAATGTTGTCTCACTTTATGACATTTCTTGCCACAGTTGTTAAGTGAATCACTGCAGTTGTTAAGTTAAAAATATGGTTAAGTGAATCTGGCTTCCCCATTGACTTTGCTTACACAAGGTGATTATGTGTTCTGCTCTAGCTACGGAACCCAAGAAATGTAGCACGCACAAAACTCTAAACAACTCCGTTTACTACAAACACAGTCTTTTTCAAATGCAGGCTATTACTAAAAATGTCCTCAACAGCCTGCCAGAAATTCCAAAGATTAGATGAAGGCTTACAAGAGTTGGCAATTAGGCCAGAAACCAGGAAAATTCACTCAAATGCTCAACGGACGACCGGATGAACACACATTTTTTCCTGCAACGTTTGCCAACTGTGTGCAAACTTAAATAGGCTAAGGGAGTGGCCAATTAGCCCCAAGCCTTACTGTCGAGGAGACCTCCTCCTGAGTAACCGCTCCTGCCTTTTGGCAGCTCTGCGTGCTCGTGCATTGAGAAGAGGCTCCTCCACTTCACTCTCTTCAGT
Source organism: Arizona elegans (assembly GCA_022577455.1). Classification (NCBI taxonomy): domain Eukaryota; kingdom Metazoa; phylum Chordata; class Lepidosauria; order Squamata; family Colubridae; genus Arizona; species Arizona elegans. The sequence continues at coordinate 79,555,148 of JAKOOJ010000007.1, read as the reverse complement.
TGAAGGAGCCTCTGGAGGATCTGAAGGCCCTGGCTGAATCTCTGCCTCTGGCACATTTTCTTCAGCTTCTTTGTTGTCCGACTCGAGTGCCAGCTGCACAGGCTGCTGGCGCGACACCACACCAGCCTCCTCATCGTCAGGATCAGCCACAATCCGTGCAGACCGCTGGCAGGCCACAACATTATGTGACCTCAGGACACTGCAACCGTCATAAATATGAGTTAGTTGCCAAGGGTCTGAATTTTGATCACATGGCCATGGGGATACTACAATAGTCATAAGTATGAAAAATGATCATACTTTTTTTTTTCAGTGCCATGGTCACTAAATGAACTGTAGTAAGTTGAGGACTACCTATATTTTGACTGAAGATTTATTTCTGGATATAATTAACTGGTTAATTCTGCTGTTAGGTAAGGGGACGGAATAGTACAGCTTATATTATGCATTAAAAAGTCTAGGACTTAATATTTAGCAATTTCATGAAGGTCTGGAAGACATTTCTGTTTTAGATTTCTGAAGAACAGTTATTAGTGTAATACTAATCTGAATGGACCAAGAAGTTATAATATAATGGTGCTGTTCATGAATGCAGGAAAATATGTCAATATACAGTATATTTTATGGGCATTTCATTTCTGAGCAGCAAGGCTGGGGCTACGGTGCTTATTTGGGGTTCAGTTTCCTTGAAACAAGGTAATTGAACATTGATGCCTTTTGGTGATAGTTACATATTTACACAGACGTGCAAGTAGCAATAGCCTTTAGACTTATATACCGCTTTCCAGTGCTTTCCAGAGTCAGCATATTGCCCCCAACAATCTGTGTCCTCATTTTTACTCACCTTGGAAGGATGGAGAGCATAAGAGCTTCATAATATTAGCATTCTGGTAGATTTTTGTTATATCCCATTTGATTTCTAAGGAATCCTACAACATGCCACAAAGCTTAGTGCTCTTTCAGTCTCTTTCCTTTAATCATTGCCTGGTGTCAAATGTATGTCATTTGATTCTTGAATATTTGTGTAGAGAAATCATAATGAGAAAACACCTATTATTGTTCGAGTAATCTCTTATAAAGAACATAAGCAACCTTTTGGTCCATTGAAAGGCAGTGATCAGATTATTTATGGAAATGTCTGGTGGCGCATTCTCATAGGTAAAATTACTGGTAGAGGGACATAGAAAGCCTTCTCAAAAATTATAGAAAAAGAAACATTTTCTGAAAAAGTCATTAAATTCTTCTCTAAGTCACTTTACAGGGAATTGTTTGGCTGCCTGTTTGCTTGCTTATTCACTTATTCATTCAAATTAGCTACCTACTCATTCACCAAGCAACTCTGGACTCTTTAGACCAGGGGTCTCCAACCTTGGCAACTTTAAGACTGGCGAACTTCTGGCAGTTTAAGCCAGGCTTAAAGTTGCCAAGGTTGGAGACCCCTGCTTTAGACAATTACCTTAGAGCAGTTGCAGGCAATCTATATTTTGTGAGCCATGTAGAACCTAACTAACTTTTTTTATTTGTTAATTTAGAGGTCCACCTCATTTTTCAGCAAAAAATAAACCGTCTTGTAAATTTAACGCACACCTTCTTTGTATAGCATCAGTGTGTGTTATGTATGCTATCATAAAGGCTCACAGTCCTTTAGGGGAATGTTACTGCTTCAGCATTGTAGATCATTGTTAACCTTGCCAGGTAGATCAGAACAAAAAAAAAAAAAAAAAGGAATTCCACAGGAAGGCTGAGAATAGTTATAATAACAGAAGTCTATTAAATCTAATTGTGGTTTAATTCCTCCTACATATTACAGTAAGAGATTTAATTAGGTGTCTACCTGAGTGGCTTCCAGATATTATGTCTGTTGCCTGCTTAAACTATGTTCCATTCCCTATTGTCTTAAAGATTTTAGCTATCTCTAAGTAATCTCTCTAAGATTACAACCACACATTGATAATTTAATTTTTGGATTATTGTTCTGTGCTTTATGTGGTGCTAATGTTATATTTGGTTCAGAAATTAACAACTGATGCAGAATGGTGTGCCAAGGGTGTTCAGAATCAGAATCTGTGCTAACCATTTACTAGGAGCTGCCAGTTTAGGATTTTGCTATTGGCATAACAGTCTTTTTCATTCTTTTCATTCTTTTAATTGAATAACCATTTTAAAATGCTTTGTTTTATTGTTCCTTTAATGTTTTAAGACTTGTTTTAATTATAGGTAACCCTGAACTATTAAGTGAGCAAGTAGTATGCAGCTACTCTAAAAATAAATTTAAAAGCCAAGACATTTTGTAACCAAATTGCCTGGTAGAATGTTTTTGTGTCTTAGACCCAGGTGGCCAATGATTACCTACTATTTGAATTGGGATTTTATATGTGCTCTGTGGCAGAAATATAGTGCCTACTCTCTAAAATGTTTTCGGAAATGGCAAATCGGATGGAGTCTAGTTTAGACTCATATCTGCAGCCAGGCCTTATTTGTGTGAGCATTAAGGATATCTATCTGTGGGGTGTGTGTGTGTGTGTGTGTGGGAGGGAATTTTAAAAGAAAGATGTTGCTTTTCCCGGAATTGTTTTTTCTATTACATCTTTTCATTTCCATGGGCAAAGATACCAGACAATAGCAAAAAAATTAATGTACCAAAGACGATTGGTTGCTAGCCTTCTTTTTTTTTTAAGATTTATCATATTTCAGGAAATCTGCTATAGACTTCTCTACTGAAAATGATTCTGGATACAATTTATACACATTGTTCTCTAAAAGCAAAACTGTGAGGACAAAATAATTAATTCTCCATTCAATTTCAGACTTTTCATTTTTGGAAGCAGCAAAACATACAAACACACAAACATACCTTTTTTTTTCTTCTTCCTTTTAATTGTGTTTGATTCCAAGAAACTGCCGGAACAAGTCCCAGCAGTTTTCTTAGCAAGGTTTTTCAGAAGTGGTTTGCCATTGCCTCCTGTCTATGATTGAGAGAAAGTGACTGGCCCAAGGTCCTCCAGTTGGCTTTGTGCCCAAGGAAGAACTAGAACTCACAGTCTCCCAGTTTCTAGCCTGAAGCGTTAACCACTACATCAAACTGAGTACAAACAAATACTTAACTAATATAAAAGTACAGTATATCCTTCTATCCTACATGTCAACCCCTCTCTGTATATTGGAATAATTATGTAGAGAATTATTTTAAAAACTATTAAAATTATGATTTGTTTTTTATAGAGGAATTTTAATAAATGAAAATACTCTTCTAAATGCTCTTTTTTATTTTTTACAATGGTCATAATAACAGAATGGATTTAAGAAAATCATTTTGCCTTTCAGTATTTCACCAATAGTACATTTTCATTAAATTTTGGAAATGCTGTAAATAATGTATCTTGATTTTTTAAAAAAATGACAGCATACCACATGATATGCAAATCAGCAAGTTTCTGAATATGGACTGAAGTGCAATTCTCTTGAAAATTATATTTAGATATTGTGTCTCACCAATTTCGTTGAGTAAAGTGAAATTTTTACTTTGATGAATGGCAAAGGCTGCTTTCAAAATGAAACACAGGTTTCAGGAATTAGACAAAGCAAGCATACTCATCTCTCTCCTTAAGAATATGATTTTAAATTTTACTGAGAGAGTGGAGAAGGTTACTTATTTCCAATGAAATTATTTTATTTTGTAAAATTGTACAATTATGTCATTTTTGTATTTGATAAATAGCTTAAGTTTAATTATTCAAAGTACTTATTTCTTGTCTAACCCTAAACCAATGAAATTATTAGCTTTATTTGAGAGGCAGTTGCATAAATTCATTCCAGCATTTTAGGGATCATTATCTGAGAATCCCTTAGTTAAAAAATATTGGGCTGAAAATTCTTTATTTAATAAAACATAAATGTATTTATATATAAAGGAAATATAAAATGATTCCATTAATGGCAATAATACTTGTGAACAAAACCATAAAAATGTAGATTACAAATTGTATATGAATTAATAGTGATTAGTAGTAATAAATGCAATTAGACTGCATTTATAGCTTCAATATCATAGGAGGCAATAATGCGATATTTTCCATTGGTCAGAACCAGAACGCATCCTTACTGCACACTCAGATTGAGACTATGCTGCTTTGTTGTCCATATAGAATACCGAACAACCGAGTTGGAAGAGACCTTGGAGGTCTCCTAGTCCAGCCCCCTGCTCAAGCAGGAGACTCTGTAACATTCTAGACAAATGGCTGTCCAGTCTCTTCTAGAAAACCTCCAGTAATGGAGCACCCACAACTTCTAGAGGCACGCTGTTCCACTGATTAATTATTCTTACTGATAGCTTTAATGGACAACATTCTGAGGACCTTGATTTGTGGTTCCTTTGACAGATATGCCAGCTCCACCCAACATAATTCACTATGTGAAAATGTGGCATGCCTAATACTTTGGTCACTCCATGCAGTGCCTTTTTTAGTTTTTATTTCCCATCATATCATCAGCTAGCTGAACTTTTATTTTTTATACTTTGAATTTATGGCTTGGTTGGTTGACTGTTCAGCATATCAACCACTTGATAGCAAGCGAAAATTGAAGTGTTCCCTTGTCCCTCCATGTCTCTTGGCTGTCATCTTGTGACTATCCAAAATGAAGCTATTGAAGAACTGGAATTTGAGAAAGGATTTAGCAATGAAGACTGCTCTGAGAGCTGTAAACTATGCTGTGAACCTTAAGAATGTTACATGAGGAGAGGAAGCAGCAGACACCGGGAGAAAATCTCCCACTATGCAGTCACAAGTACAAGAGATGAATTCTTTCAATTACATTTTTGATTATATGGGTTAATCAAGGATAAACTAGTTAATTTCAGGCTTTCGCCCACTAAAATAGAGATTTTCAAGCATTTTCTGACCATAGACTGTAGAACCTGTTAAAAAGCAGTTCCCAGAGCCCCTGATTAAAAGTCAAACCCTAGTGATAGAAACAAAACAAACAAAACTTGCATAAACATACATTATGCAAATGAATATACATGAAACTTCCTTCACAAAAATAGATAGTGCAATTACAAGCAGTGGAATTGGTTTAACTTCTTCTATTTTCATTTTTTTTTTCTGGACTGCTTACAGTTGTATTAGTTTGGAGCCAATGATGCATATCTGGAAAAAATGTATACATTACATAAGAATTTATATCCTCTCTCTCCCTCTCTCTCCCTCTCTCTCTCCCTCCCCCCCTCTCCCTCTCTCTCCCCCCATTGGAGTCATAAATTTGTGTTTTCAATGTTGAAGAACAAGGCAATATTTAAAACTGTATTTTCCAGTTTATAAATGTTCATCTTTATACAGTGGCCTTAAATTTCCAAACACCTGGAGTACAAATGGATCTTCAAATTGGGAAATTTTCAGATAATGGTGGCTGTGGCTATATATTGAAACCTGAATTCTTAAGAAATGAAAACACACAATTTAACCCATATAATATATCTGCAGATCATCAACCAATTACACTTACAATTAAAGTAAGTTCATTTAAATTATATTATTTTCTCTGATTTGCTTTTACAAATGCTTATTATTGCAGCTTTCTGAGTTGTCTGCCTGAATTCTTGATAAGCAATTTCGAGCACAAAAATTTTCTGGTGTTGTCATTCCAGCATGATCCCCATATTATATATTTGCATATACTTACTATCTTCTTCAGAGAGTGTTATAATATACATGATGGCATGTTTATGAACTAAACTATAAGCATGATTTCAATGTTCACATTTAAAAATGAGCCATAAGGAGATAGGAACAGTTTCACATATAATAACAAATTTTAGAAGCTGATTAAAAATTTTACTGCTTGTTTAGAGACCCACTGGTGTTTGAGCTGACTATTTGCTCTGCTTTGTTATTTCTGAATACTGGCTGCTGGTTGTTACTTTATTTGTATACATATTTTTAATTTAATATGTGCTGTTCTTCCACAACCTGGCATTTTGAAAATCTTGAGTTTTAACTCTCAGAATTTGCAGCCAGTATGGCCAAAAGCTGCACTTGATTAGGAGTTCTGAGAATTCAGTTCTTAATATAATTGTCAAATGGCAGATTGAGGAAGGCTGCATACAGATCTAAGATATAAATACAGTTGAAAAGAATAAGATTTAATGTTAAGCAGACACAAGTAGTACTATACAATTAATTGGATTGCTATGCTGTTGGCTGCTGGATAAGATAATTCTTGGCTAAGATAATGCAGCATGGAAATAAATATATGACCCAAGCAGATCATCAGTTTAGCTTGGTAGCATCTAAACTAGAGAGATTAAATGTGAGTTATAAAAATCTGGTTGACTTGAAAATAAAAAAAAAATAGAATTTTTGATATCTTTTTGCTAGGAATAGTCTGGATTCATCTGCTCAGGTACAGATTTTGTGGGATAGGATTAGGATCAGAGATAGGACTTCATCACTTCCAGAACATTATGATATACTCATAATAAGATATGAGTATAAATACTTTCAGGATGGTGTATGCCTAGAAACAATTTCAGTTTTTTAATTCATCCTCAGATTATTCCAACTAATAAAAAATGAATGGATGACCAGGCTTCTAAAATGGTGATGTGCTGTGTTTGATGCATAAGAATTCAGATGGAAGGACATGTTCCTCTTAGCACTGCCTCATTACCTGGTTAACTTTGCCTTTGCCTTTACAATGTATGCTGGGGAGCCTGATGACTAGAGCATTCAATTTGGATATGAAAAGTCTGGTTTAATGACCTTTAAAGCACACTCAGTTTATTTGTTGTGAGGTTAAATTGGTACTGTATAGGTGTCTAGGAATCAATGCCCTGAAATGAGTACAATTCATGTAATTAGTCTGGTTTGGAATAGTTCCAGAAATACTGGTTGAATGTGAAGGCTGTCAGTTAACGGTATGAATGTAGGATATCACAGCAGTCTCAATTCAATATCATATTTTTTTCAGAGAACAGTGTGTTGTTGTTTTTTCCTTGCCCTTTATTGTTTCCTTAAATTGGCTTATTTTTCTTTACAAATTCTGGCAGAGAGCGAGAGAGCGTGTCGCAGTTTGATCACAAGTTAAGACACTGAACTGCAAGTTGAAAAGCCCAATTTTCAGTCCTGCCTTAGGCATTGAAGTCAGTTGGATGACTTTGGGCAGTCACTCTCACTCAGGCCTAGAAATAAGTCAATGGCAAACCATCTTTGAAAATGCAATGAAATGATGCAGATATAAATAGAAAACAACCTCCAGCATTGAGTTCTTACTGTAGCTCAAAAAGCTTTACTTTATTACAGACTCCTATTGAGGCACCCTCTGAAACAAGTGTGCAAGAAGAGGTTTTTGGGAAAAATTGGGAGAAATTTTTGGCAAAGCGCATCAGTTGGTTTTCAGTGATGGAGCTATTTCCTGAGAATGACTTATTGGAGATTCATCTGTCTCCAACACTCTCAGTCTTTCCTTCAAAAAACCCTGAAGGCAGAACTTTTTGTGAGGGCTTTTGGGGCCTGAGGCCATGCTCTCTTTTTAGGTTTTGTTCGATGTCTGTGTTTTATACTCTATTCTATAGTTTTACTTTGGGAACCACTGATATTTCTATGACTCTGGGAGGATACAATTTTGATTAAAATTAAACAAATTGCAGTTGAAAAATAAGCAAAGTACAGAATTTAATGCAATGATTTTTTTTTAACTTTTTATTCTGGAGGCTACAAACCCCATCCCTTCCCGCAATACTTTATGATAGGCTTTGAAACTTTCATAGGAAAAATTTAATGCATGTAATAATATTAAATAATAATTTATAATATTAATAATAATTTTAAAAGTTAGCATCCTAGTTAATACTGGTATCTTTTCCTGCATCTATGCAGCTTATTAGTGGCCATCAGTTACCACCTAGCAACCTTTCAAGAACTAACAAAGCCGACCCTCTTGTTATACTAGAAATTTATGGCATTCCAGAAGACCAGGCAAAACAACAGAGTTGTGTTGTGAAGGGCAATGGTAAGTGGATCATACTGATTCTGTCAGGCAGTGTTCTGTAGCCTGATAGCTTCCAGATACTTTGAATCTACAATTTCCCAGAATTTTAGTTCATCTGAATGGCAGTATGGCATACTGTCTTTAATAATCTTGGAATTTTACACATCTTAACATAATTCCCTGATCAAGAGGCAAAGAAATGAGTTTCCATCACCACAAACATCCTTGGTGTATTGGGGCTTCTCAATGTCATTTTGACAAGCCCTGCCTTTCTCTTGTACTTTAGAAAAGTTGTTATAGGTGCCAATGGCTGTATACTTTTCATTAAAGATATATGAGTGGACAATCCATAAGATCAGGGGTGTCAAACTCAATTTCATTGTGGGCCGCATCTGGGTTGTGTTTGATCTCAGGGGGCTGGGGTGGGCATGGCCAGGGCCAGGGAGGGCCTGGGTAGCTCGATGGTATTCATGTCGGGGGCACCTGTAGCGTTCCAAGTGCTCTGCCAGCAAAACGGGCTCCCAAGCTCTATTTTCAGCTGTGACGGCCTCCTGCAACCCTCTGCCAGCGAAAACAGAACTCAGGAGGGCTGCCCGCAGCCCTCCCGAGCTCTGTTTCCGTTGGTAGAGGCACCATGGGCCGCTCCTTCTCTGTTTACACTGTGGCCAGATCTAAGTACCCCGTGGGCCGGATCTGCCTGAGTTTGACACTCTTGCATAAGACAGAGTTGAGATCAGTAGAATTGTGGAAATTGTTATTATGTATTAAACACAGTTTGTTTTCCTATCAACAGAATGTGTGTTAGAACTGTGAGTGACATTAATTTGAGATCTTCATGTGAACATCACCAAATACTTTAAAGAGAATAGATGAGATTGTATTAATCTTGATTTCATTATGACCAAAGGTGTAACTGTCATTAATGATATATTTCTTGTTCATTTTGTGAATCATTCAATTTTCTATTCTTGTAGTCACTTGGAATAACCAGAAAAAAGAATTGTGAAGAAATAATGATTAACTCTCAGAAGATAAAGTGTTTTAGATAAATTGTTCATCTTATATTGCTTTTTTTATTTCAGCTTTGTGTCCTAGGTGGAATCAAACATTCACATTTGGTATCCGTGTTCCAGAGCTTGCCTTAGTTCGTTTTGTTGTAGAAGATCAGATTTCTCTTGTTTCCAATGATTTCCTTGGTCAATATACGTTGCCACTTTTAAGCATAAATAGAGGTATTACTTTGATTGTTTTTGTGTACAAAAAGTGTTCCAAATCTACTTTTTTATTAAAACATTTCTTTTAATTAATATATAAGGCATAGCATACAAAACATTGTAATATTGTTTCTATTATTGCTGATTCCAGAATTGTTCAAATAACTATTCTTCCCTTACTTTATGACATTGTATGATTGAATGGTGGGTCAACTTATATTTTTAAAAATTTTCAAATATTAGAGTTATGGGCTGTACAGTTTTCTTTTTTATGTAAATCAACATGCTAGTGTTCACATGTAATCTTTCTCAGTGTTTGGAACCTACAAACTTTATGTTAATAACAGGAATGTTAATGCACACTTCCAAATATTGCTTACTGTTTATATCTCTATCTATCTATCATCTATCAATCATCTATATCTATATATCTATATCTATCTGAATTATGGAGTCTCTAAGCTTGATTGTTTACTTACAGACATTTCATTACTCAGGTAATATCATCACTGAAATGGGTAATGAAATGTCTGCAAGCAAACTACCAAGCTTAGAGAACATTGAGAACTCCACTGTTTGGAGATTCTTTTTGAATGGCCAGCAGCTGATTATTTTCATTTTGATTCCCATGATATCAGTAGTGTCTCCAAAGGTTGCTCGGTTCTTTATAGGGGCAGTATGCTTACTGCTTTCCTTTTTCAGTATTGCTTTTACTTATGAACATTTTGAAGTGGGATAATCTCTGAAATTATGGATCAGGAGAAGGAACTTTCAGAACTACATGAAGTGAACAGAGTCTGAACCAGATCTTCAAAGATCTCAATGAGAAACATGGGATGAAGACTTTTGCTTAACGGTGGAATTTGCCCTATATCAAGTCAGAGATTTCTCATAATGCCTAGAATGAAACCCGAAGGATCTTTTCTAATCCTGCATAAAGTTTTCATAGATTAAACTGAGGACCTTTCTTATGCAAAACACATTGAAACCATCAAATTTCTTTCCAAAGGTTATCTATAATTCCTGCATTCTTGTAATAGTTTGTAGCTAGTGTACATGTTAAACTTTTCTACATGTACTGAATTTAACTATATTGCATATCAAAATCCATCACAAGACCTTTAGAGGTAAGAACAAAATTCCAGTCTTTATGCTAGTATTTGAAGTATTTTATAATTAATAAAGAGTAGATTTTCACAGTTGCTATTTATGGGTGACATGACTTCTGAGCAGGACTGTGTGAAACATTTTTTGCCAAATGACCAAATTCTGTCAACAGAAATAATTGTGCAAATTTTTGTATTAATGTAGTTGAAATTGCACTGCTTTGTTTTGTCATTCTCTTACACTGGAGCAAATAAGTACTAAAATACAACTTTGATAGAACCAAGTTTTTGTACTCATTTTGATGTTTCCGATTCTTTGAGGAATGAATTTCAAACTAATACTTTACAAGATGCAACTGTTATATATGTTTTGTTGTGTATTTTTCATTGTATACAATACATTAATTGGCTGTTATCATATTGCAGGTTATCGTCATGTTCCACTTTTTTCCAAACTTGGTGTCAGTTTACGTCCTGCTTCACTCTTTGTACATGCTTGGTACTCAAGAAATAATGTATGTTAGGATTTCTGCCTATTCCACAATAAAGATTCAGTGGTTTAATTATATTAAGCATTCGGTGTTACAGTTTTTCTTCCTGAATTAATTTTATTCTGTATGTACTAAACCCACATAAAATATACCTTGTTGAGTAAGAATAAAATCCCTCTGTTGTATTTCTAACAGATGGATACTTTTCAGATGTACTAAAAAGAAGAAAAGTTTCCTTTAGTCTCTATAAATTGTTTGCATTAAATCAAAAGCAATGATCAAATTGTATATCTTATGTTTTAAATTCAGTCATTTAATAAAGTTTATTTTCTACCTATCTATCCCCAGATATATCTTGAATGTGTAACAGATCATTGTATATACCTCATAGATAATAGAATACAAGTGATAATATTTTGGTTTGTAAACTGGTCCCTGGATTACAGATCCTAATTTTGATAAAATATCATGAACAGGCTTGATATATAACTAGGCTTTGGTTGTTTTTATTGTCCAAAATGTACCAAAACTGAACAGGAAAAGCTACATATGGTATAGCTACAACTACAGTTTGCAATCTGCACTTTCTCTGTCTTACTCCAAAGTGTTACATGACAACCTTGATTATCCAAAGCCATGATAAGCAACAGAGATAAATGTAGGCCCATATGGCATGAGATTCTGCAACAGAGTGGGAGAGGTGGCAAACTATGACGTGTCTACATTCAGTACATAACTACAGTAATAAATTAAGGTACAAGGAAGGAGGTTCAGGTTAGACAATAGGAGGAACTTCCTATCTCTATGAGCTGCCAGCTGTCAACTGATGGAAGAGGCTACAATATGACATAATGAAATATCCTCTGCTAGAAGTTTTCACATTGAGGCTGGATGGTCGTCTATTGGAGATGTTCTAGTACTATAGATCCTGTACTCAACAGGAGTTTGGGTTAGATAACTTTTGTGGTTACTTCCAACTCTGCTATACTGTCAAATGCTATGGTGTTGGTACACAAATCCAAAATAGCAGCATTTGTGTGTTGATGTTACTGTCCATGGTTTTGTTTTGTTTTTTCATTTTCTCATAATTTATTGCTAACATGACTGTCATCTAGTGACAATCATAGATATCTGAAAGATTGGGAATTTGAATGAAAGTGGAGTAAATGATAAGCACCATGAATCAAAGTAATTAAAAAATTTGATATGACAGGTATCTCAAATTTTGAGAAAGGTTAAGGATGTAAATAAACGTCAAATTTATGAATATCTGTTGGAAAATGAAGATGTAAGTTGAATTATAAATGAAAGGGCTAAAATGCATATAGTTATGGGATTGTATGAAAATAGGAATCCTTTGGTTAGTGATAGTTGCATGTTATATATGAGCCTTGGTGGTGCAGTGGTTAGAATGCAGTACTGCAGGCTACTTCTGCTGCCTGCTGGCTGCCTGCAATTTTGCCGATCGAATTTCACCAGGCTCAAGGTTGACTCAGCCTTCCATCCTTCCAAGGTGGGTAAAATGAGGACCCAAAATGTTGGAGGCAATATGCTGACTGTAAACCGCTTAGAGAGGGCTGTAAAACAGTATATAAGTCTAAGTGCTATTGCTATATTCCTGTGAATATAACAGAAGAATTGGATGTGATCTTTGGGGAAAATTGAGAAACATTCTTCATGAGATCCAGGGGAAAAATATTCTGTTAGATGGATGGGAAACAAGATGAAAGAATATAGAAAAAGTGAATAATTCAGAGGCTCAAAATGAATGAGAATGATGAATACTAGCAAGTACTTGCTTAGAAAGCTTCATTCCAGGCAGTTTACAATCAAAATGTTGGTCTCTTTGTGATATTTGCTTACAGCAAATGTGTTTTTTTCCCTATAGTAAATAGTTCGTGACTTCATCAGCTCTCTTGAGGCTTATTAATGCTCAACTAGCTTTTCTTGGGAAGACATTAATTAATTTCAAGAGTGAACTGGGGTGACCGCAACGTCTCTTCAGTTCTGTCATGACAAAATATATTCTTTTTTTATCTTTATTTTTCTCTTCATTACAATTACCCTTCAGCTCCAATAGCCTTTTAAGTTGTGAGCTGTTTAAGTCAGATTTGTTTGCTTTGAAACTATTGTGTTTTCCCAAAAAAAGCCATTTTCTGCACTGAGTCCCAGACATACTCAAGTGTTTTGCATCTTTTGAAGAAAATGCCATTTACAGAGTAACGTCATAGTTATAATACTGCAATATGGCTACAATCCAAAGCGGCACAAAAAGTGCATAAGGAATTATGTTTCTCAACAGCTGCGGCTTGTAATATGGGAATCTATCAGATTATAGTGGTAGGAACAAAACCCATCACAGGTAGTCCTCAATTAAAAATGGTAATTGGGACTATCTAAAGCTGTTGCATTGCCCTTCCAGCACAAATACATCCCTGTTCAAGCTGCTTGATGCTAAGCTCAGTGTAAGATTCATCTTTCTTTTATAAGAGTGGGTTTGGAGGCAGTTTTGCACTTGATGACTTCCATGACCTTGTCTCAAATTATCACAGGCCTGAAGCACAAGCAAGAGCACACCTTAGACCTGATGTAACTCTCATGCACATGGTAGTCTGCCAGCCTGTGTGGCTTAAAATTTCTTGGCAGCTTCCCTATGGATTTTGGTTGTGGAGAGCTGGCAGGATGTTTCTTCACCTAATGACCATACTATTTGGGTTAAAAACAGCAATCAGGGCTGCAGAGATTGTCATTGCTAAATTCTGTCACAGTTTTTTACACCCTCATTGTTAGCAACAGAAACTCCAGCCCCAATTCCCTTCGTCAATCGAGGACTAACCTATAACAGAAATAGTTTTCAGGCATAGCAAATCTATATTATTTACTGAGGAGTAAAGGAACATTGGTTCTGATCACACAAAATTACTCCATTTTAGAAGGGTTGTTGTTCCATACTACTGAGCATTTTCCTTGCCCCGATGCACTGGCTAGAGATGAACTGAGTTTTAGCCTAACTCCATCTATTCAGAAATAGTCCTCTCGAGAAACGTTGCTACCTTTGAAATTTCATGCTGCAAAATACATACAGATGGCTTTTTAATGTTGAAGCTAATGAGAACCATTTGCAAATAGAAGAGTAGTAATTCCATGAAGATAACTAAATGACAATGGGCCATGAAAAACTCGTTATAATATTTCTGCGATTAGTGGTCTCTCTGTACTCAGTGGTGTTCCTCACATACATATTCTCCAAGGCAAACGATTAGCAAATGTAATATTGTTCATCCAACTATATTAATAAGTCTTTCAAATGTTCCACTACTTTCTATGATAAATCATGAAATATTTTTAATATGTGTTACAATTTCTCAATTCTTACTGAAAATATAAGATGATAGATGTTCAAGTAGATGCTCCTTTATGCAAAAAATAATATTTAATGCATAAAAATCTATTCTTAAAGAACTGGCAAGCTAGAACCTACTTATTTAATCTGGTACTGCTCTAAGCATCAGGGCTATATCATTCAATTAATCAATTTGGTAATCTTTGGACATTTCTGTTTTGATTAATCAACAAGTTATGGCAAAGAAGCCAATTTCAAAAATTCGATTTTGAAACCTTAGGATTTAAATTCTAAAATTTATGCCCTATCCTAAATGTCCATGAATTGTATTTACTTAACGCAATTTATTATTGAGCTTTCTGCCAATAGCCAGCACTGAATGTGGCAGACAAAAAAATTAATTTGCAGCTAAAAACAATTCTCATATAATTTTCAGCATTATATAAAAATAACTGAAACACCTAGCATGCCTTAAATGCAGTCAAGAATCAGGTACAATAAAGATGCTCTTGCTAGTCAGCAGGAAGATACCAGAAGATAACCTCCCTGACTAACATTGGTACAGAATTCCAAAGTACTCTAAAGCATCCCACACCTTAATACAAAACATATACATCAAATATTCCCAGAAGATGTATTTTTAATGACCCCTGAGTCAGAAAGAAATTGTAATTTGAGGCTGTAGGTCAGGGGCGTCAAACTCAAGGTCCGTGGGCTGGATCCGGCCTGTGGGATGCTTAGACCTGGCTTGCGGGCCCACCCTGGAAACAGCAAAGGACTGGCCTGTGGTGCCTCTGCCAGCAAAAACAGAGCCCTGGTGGGCTGCGTGTGGCCTCCCCGAACTCCATTTTCACTGGCAGAGGGCTGCAGGAGGCCGTTGTGGCTGAAAACGGAGGCTTGGTGAATGCCATCGAGCTGGCCATGCCCCAGATTTTTCCCCATAGGAATTTGAGACTTATTAATATTTTAATTTGGGGTTGTTTTAATTTTACTGCCTATTTGAATTAGCTGTTTTTATCGCATTTTACTGATTGGCATTCTCTATTTTCAAAATCCATTTAGAACATTAACATCATTAGACCAATTCAAAGCTGACACCTCATCTTTGTTTAAGATTTAATAAAGCTATTATCAATATAGGGATTTTTTTAAAAAAAATTTACTCCTGTCCAATAGTTATCTTTGTTTTTCTTAAGAAATGAACGAATAGTTTTCTCTATTTTATTATGATATAAATATAGACTCACCTTTATAACAGCATGTTAAAGAAGCTCCTGTCTTCTGTAAACAATCTTGATATTTTATTTTATGTTCAAAGAAAGAAATGAAGTAGAAATACTAACCTAGACACCACTGACCTGGATACTGTTTATTGTGAAGGACTGTGTGTTTTCATGAACCATCAGGCAATAAATCAAAGAGATCACTTAGAATGTACTACACAACTGTTGTTTTATTTGGTCATTATTTCATTCACACAGGCATTGCAGCAACTATAATGATCCATCATTTCCAAGGGCCTTCACCTCTTTTCACTAAGTCATCATCAGTATATCCCAAGAGATTGAAGTGCGAGTAACTGGGAGCCTTCTCCGAAACTCTCTCCATGTTTCATTTGACAAATCGTAGAGGCTTTTCACCAGATCCATCTGAAATTTGTTATCTTCAGCTTCAATAAATTTCTCAAAATCCAAGGCAAATTGGTCCCGATGAATTAAATATATGGAACCTTCAGCAGTACTACTTGCTGTCCAGTGAAGATTACCTTTTTTGAAATAATGCAGCTGTACTTTTAAATCCCCTTTGATTTCTGAAACAGGTGGAGTTATTGCAATTATCCATTCTGATTTCCAGAGAAAGTTCCAGAATTTCTTATTCTGGTGGCTTTCCATGCAGACCACAAGAAATGGTTTGTTTCTAATTGTTTTTCTGTAGACCCGACAAACTCCTGAAATGAAATGCCTCTTCATGTATGCTTCCAAGGTCACATTAAGGGTTTCTCTCCATAACTCTGCCTTATCTCTCCTAATATTACAATAAAGCAGAATTTTGTCAGCTCTTCTATTCAGATGATCGAATGTGAAAGAAAGCTTGATCTGTGGATCAAAGAAACGATCACCTTCCATGTCATTATTGCGAGTCACCAGCACATTGTCCCCTTTGATGTTTGCAGTGGCAAAATTTTTCTTGGAATGATTAGCGCACACCTGAGCAACCTCTTGCTTCATGAGTTTATCATCACAAAGCAGAAAGCGAAGGTCTTCAAAAACATTCTTGAATTCACCTGGAGGGCATTGTTTTAACAAATTGCATATTAATTTTATTTTCAGTGCCTTAGCTGCTTCTTCTTGGTCTATTTCAGTTTCCTCAGCGGGTTCTATATCTGGCAATGAGATTGCAAAATAAAACAAAGAGCTCTTTCAAATGTTTATGAATTAAACTCTACACTGCTTACTGACATTTCTTCCAAAAATAGAACAAAGTAGTTTTTCACTTTGAATCTTTCTTAATTGTCACTTCCAGAAATGAGTCTAGAACTTTCTAGGATTGAGCTAGATCTAGAATTGAATGTGAGTTTATCGGGAGTTTTAGTGGAAGCTGTGAGATCTTAAAATAGCAGTTCATTGTAAACTAAATTCAAGTCAGCAGTGATGGGTCCGAACCCCCCACTCCAATCCTAAGAGTGAAATGCAATTTATGTTACATCAACTGAAATATTATTTATTTATCACATTTGTAAGGCTGCCTGACTCCATAGCAACTCTACATGGTGCACATATTAAAAATAAATTAGCAACAGATATACATACAATAGATTTCCAGAGAAAATAACTAACGTCTTCACAGTCATATTGCATTCCCTTAAAGGGAGTGCTACTAAATCTGTTTACAAGGCCTGGGGGAAATGGCATAATTTAAGAGCCCATTTCAACAAGGCTATGATCGGGGCAATACAACTCTCTGGACAGACGCGGTTCCAGAGGATAAATACCACAACAGAGAATGACACTGTTTTAATTGATGGGAGGCAAAGCATACCAGCTTTGTCAGATTGAATATAATGGGCAGACCCTGAAGGAAACATAGAGTATCTCAGTCAGACAGGCCTTACGGAAGTCTTTATAGATATAGAGGGCACAGAGAATGACCTTAAAAGGACAGGAAGAAGAGTCTCTAGCAAGGCAAGCATCAGATAAGTGTGACACTCACATTAAATTCTAGATCTAGCTTAATCCTAGAAAGTTCTAGACTCATTTGAAGCAACTAGTTTGAGTAAATGACTCTGACCATCCCTCATTCACATAGAGATAAAGCGAGGGAGGAAGGGAGAACATTCGGACTCGCAAGTGGCTACAATGAAAGAAATCCTGAGTTACAAGAAGGGAATTTGTTAGGTCTACTTTAAAGGGATAACACCAGTGGTGGGTTGCTCCCGGTTCTGGCCGGTTCTGGCGAACTGGTAGTAAAAGCGGCGGGAGGCTCTGCCCACCTGCCCGGACGTCATAATGGACGATCTGCGCATGCGCTCCCATTGCGAACCGATAGTAAAGGTTAAATAGAACCCACCCCTGGATAACACCATCGTTGCAAGTCTCCCACTCTGTTTCTAGACAGGCCAAGGATCTTATCTTGGTGACTAGAGATAGCCTCCAATTCTCAGGGCGCATACTAACTACCAACCACCCTTGCTGCAGCATTGCCGGATGTACCAGTAGCAAGTGGATATTCCAATAACCAGTTTACATGATGGGGACTCCTTGGTGCTCTCTGAACTTGGTTGTTTGCTTTCAGACATTTCATTACCCAACTAGCTAACAACGTCTGTGAGCAATGTTCCATGTTATATCCAATGCAGTAGTGGGATTCAGCTGGTTCTCTCTGGATCGCGCGAACTGGGAGCAGCGACTGTGGTAGGCTCTGCCCACCTGCCCGGACGTAATGTACAACTACTGTGCATGTGCAGAAGGCCATGCACATGCACAGAAGGTGGCGTGTGCGAGCGAAGCACACACTCACATTTTATGAACTGGTAGGGAACGTAAGTGACTCCCACCTTTGATGCAGTGGCCTGCCATGCTAATTTTGATATGTCTATGAGGAAGTGGGGGGCAGGCGTGAAATGTAAAATTTGTTGCTACCAGTTCTGTGGGCGTGGCTTGGTGGTGGTGGGTTAATGTGACTGGATGAGCGTGGCCAACTTTTTTTTTTTTTTAAACTTTTCAAAGCATTTTTTTTAATGCTTTGAAAAGCCTCTGCCAATCAGGCAACTCAGCTGGGAGGCGGCGGGAAATCGAACGGGAGGCACGATGGCGGGCAAGGGCTGGGATTATGCGGAAGAGCGCGAGAGGGCGCAGGCGTTCCTGGAGAGCTTCCGGCGGCAGAGACCAGGCAAGGCTTTCCCCTACCAGGAGCAGCTGGAGCGGCTGGCGTAACTTTCGGAAACTTGACACCAGAGACTTTTCAAAGCATTTTTTTTTAACCACCTCTTCGGCCAAGAGTTGGAAAAAATGCTTTGAAATGCCTCTGATGATCACAGCTGAGCCGTGTGATCATCAGAGGCTTTTTTTTTTACTTTTAAAAGCATTTTTTCTTCGGAAGAGGCTGTAGAAAAAATGCTTTTAAGAGTTTTTTAAAAAAGCCTCTGATGATCGTGCGGCTCAGCTGGGCATGGTGGGGGAGGGGGGCGCAGGGATTTTTGCTACCGGTTCTCTGAACCACCCGCTGCCATCGCTACCTACTCGCCCAAGCTGGTCCGAACCGGGAGCATTTCACCCCTGGGTGGGGGGGATACAGGAGGAAGCGATAGCTTTCTCCTTGGTATCTCCTTGATTAGGGTATTGTTTTCTGCTCTTAATCCTTGCTTATTTGGGTGTTAGCTGCCGGAGAGGATGTTTTTCTGGTCTTTTTGTTTCCTTACTGCTTGTTTACTGCCTCTTTTGAATGGTGTGTAAATATGGCGTGTAAATATACGGTGTATATTTACATAATTTATTGTTTTTATTACTTTTTGTTTAGATTCAAAGCAGAGAACAGAGTTGGCTGCAGTTACATAATGGAGATGGGGGTTTAGACGTTTCTGCCAACCTGTTGTTGGGCTCAAACAGTCTGCACAAGTCTGAAAGATGCTTTTTCGAAAGGTGACTGGACTGTTTTTTTTCCCCTTGAGGAAGAAGAAGAAGAAATTTCACTTCTCATCCAAGAAGCTTCATCAGTTATGGCAGGATGATGGGGGCGATGGAAGGATTAGTTCCAACAGGATGGGAGGGAGTTGGACCCTGAGGGCACAGACAAAACCTCAAGTGGCCTCAGGAGCTCTCAGGGAGAATGCTAACGACCAGATGACTGCAAAACAATGTATTTATTTATTTATTTATTTATTTATTTATTTATTATTTAAATTTTTATACCGCCCTTCTCCCGAAGGACTCAGGGCGGTGTACAGCCACAATAAAACAACATATCTCCACAAAATTTAAAAAACAGTTTAAAACATATTAAATAATTTGGCCCTTGTATTAAAAAACTAAAAACACCCAATTAAAATTAGTTTTCTAAGCCAGCCCTTCCTGTTGAAACAATAGAGTCTTAAGGGCACGGTGAATGGTATGTAGGTCGGGGATCATATGTATCTCTGGGGGCAATTCATTCCAGAGGGCAGGTGCCCCCACAGAGAAGGCTCTCCGCCTGGGTGTTGCCAGTCGACATTGTTTGACCGATGGCACCCTCTCTGTGGGAGCGTATTGGCCAGTGGGAGGCTATCGGTGGCAGAAGGCGATCTCATACGTACCCATATGATATGGTAAATATGAGCCTTTCAACCCCACCCATCCTGTCAGAACTAATTTCTGATTTTTAACTAATTTCTCATTTGACACATTTCCCTGAGATGCTAGGAGTCACTGCTTAAGTCCCCTGCAGATAGAAATAATTTCCTGCATGCCTTCTAAAAAATTTTAAGCACGGGTAGAAAGATGAGATCCAAACAATATGTTGAGACATTCCTGAACCTATAAGCTATGATGTCAGCCAAGATTTAAGTAAAAGGAGAAGAGTCAGTGCATGTTAAATCATAGTCACAATTGTGACCCTGAAGAGCAACTTGAGTCTTATCTTGGTTTTACCAGGCGTTTCCGGTTTCTTTGCAGCTTGGGCATCGGCTGTTTGCTTTGCTGGTGCTCCCGGTGTAGTTGCTGAAGGTTGTGGTTCCGTTGGTTTTGGTGTTGGTTGAGTTGTTAAAGGGGCCGCCGCAGGAGGAATGGTGGGAGCTCCTTTTTAGATAGACGGATATATAGAGAGATAGTTAGATTAAATTTATAAAGAAAAATTACAACCCACAAAGACAAAACAAGGAAAGCCATTATCTTCAATTAAGTAACAAGGGGAGACTTACCTGGTGCTGGCTTGGCTGCTGCTGCACCTGCTGGCGCTTGTGGTGCTGTTGTCGGTTTTGCCGCTGGCTCAGTCTTTAAAGGAGCCGCCGCAGAAGGAACGGTGGGACCTGCTGAATTATTTTTAAAAAAATAATTAAAAGAAAAACACAAAGAAAAACAACAATCCACAAGAAAACAAGGATAGATGTTATCTTGTATAAGTAATTGAGAAGGGATGATTTACCCGGAGCTGCGGGACTGGCTGCTGTTGCTGGTTGTGGAGCTGTTTGACGTTTTCATTTCCAAGGAGATTTGCCATAAGATATAATAGAAGAAAAAAATATTAGGACTTGTATATTGAAGCTTGACACAAAGAACAAACAAGGAAAGCTGTTATCTTCATTTAAGTAACAAGGGATGATTTACCTGGTGCTGGTGTTGTTGCTGGTGCAGTTGCTGGAGCTTGTGCTGCTGTTGTCGGTTTTGGTGTTGGTTGAGTTGTTGAAGGGGCTGCCGCAGGAGGAACAGTGGGGGCTGATAGATAGATAGATGTCAGCATTCTGATGCTGCCATAAAAAGATGAGGCTTGACTTTTCACCTACTTATTTTCTCTGTAGATAATATCCCCTAGGAGATGGGATGGGAGGGGGGAACATTCCTGTGGAGTGAGGTCAGAAGCTGGGGAGACTGACTTGGAAGATGGCCAATGAGAAGATGAGAATTGGGGAACGGAAAGGGAAGGGTTTGGGGGGGTCAGAGGGTTAGTATCGGCTATGACGAAGTCGGGGCCAAATCTGTCGTACTCAATAAATGGAATATTTCAGCAAAGATTAATTGTTTGGGAGTGCAATTTATTTGAGATGACATCGAAACCTGACAATAGATAGATAGATAGATAGATAGATAGATAGATAGACAGATGATAGATAGACGGACAGATAGATACATGGATAGATAATAAATGATGAGATAGATACATGATAAATAGAAGATAAATAATAATTAGAGGTAGGTAGGTAGGTAGGTAAGTAGGTAGATATAATTAGATTTTAAAAATAAAAAGAACAACCCACAAAGAAAAAACAAGGAAAGCTGTTATCTTCATTTAAGTAACAAGGAATGACTTACCTGGTGCTGGTGTTGTTGCTGGTGCAGCTGCTGGAGCTTGTGGTGCTGTTGTCGGTTTTGGTGTTGGTTGAGTTGTTGAAGGAGCTGCCGCAGGAGGAACGGTGGGGGCTGATAGATAGATAGATAGATAGATAGATAGATAGATAGATAGGTAGGTAGATAGATAGATGGACGGACAGATAGATGCATGGATAGATAATAAATGATGAGATAGATACATGATAGATAGAAGATAAATAATGATTAGATAGGTAGGTAGGTAGATATAATTAGATTTTCAAAAATAAAAAGAACAACCCACAAAGAAAAAACAAGGAGAGCTGTTATCTTCATTTAAGTAACAAGGAATGACTTACCCGGTGCTGGCGTTGTTGCTGGTGCAGCTGCTGGCGCTTCTGGTGCTGTTGTCGGTTTTGCTGCTGGCTCAGTCTTTAAAGGGGCTGCCGCAGGAGGAACGGTGGGGGCTGATAGATAGATAGATGATAGAGATAGATAGATAGATAATAAATGATGAGATAGATAGGTACTTGATAGATAGAAGATAAATAATGATTATATAGATATATTAGATATAGATAGATAGATATAATAAGATTAAGAAAAATAAAAATAACAACCCACAAAATAAAAAATAAAAACAAGGAAAGCTGTTATCTTCATTTAAGTAACAAGGGTTGACTTACCCGGTGCTGGTGTTGTTGCTGGTGCAGCTACTGGAGCTTGTGGTTCGGTTGTCGGTTTTGGTGCTGGCTGAGTCGTTAAAGGGGCTGCCGCAGGAGGAACGGTGGGGGCTGCTGAATTATTTGTTGTTGTTTTTTAAAAAAATAGACATTAAAAACACACAGAAAAACAACAACCTCCAAGAAACAAAAAGGAAAGCTGTTTTCTGTAAGTAACTGATAAGAGATGACTTACCAGGCGCTTGGGGACTGACCGCTGCTGTTGGTTGTGGAGCTATTTAATTTTTCGTTTCCAAGGGCAGAAGAAATAATACAAGAAAAAAAAATATTAGGACTTGTATATTAAAACTTGACCAACCCCTCCCCCAAAGGAAGAGTCTTATCTTCAATTAGGTGACTTAGCAATAGCACTTAGACTTATATACCGCTTTACAGTGCTTTACAGCCCTCTCTAAGTGGTTTACAGAGTCAGCATATGGCCCCCAACAATTTGAGTCCTCAATTTATCCACCTCGGAAGGACGGAAGGCTGAGTTGACCTTGAGCCAATCAGGATCGAACTGTTGACAGTCGGCAGAATTAGCCTGCAATACTGCATTCTAACTACTGTGCCACCACGACTTACCCGGTACTTGCGTTGTTGCTGGAGCAACCCCTGGAACTTGTGGTTCTGTGGTTGGTTTTGGTGCTGGCTGAGTTGTTAAAGGGACCGCTGCAGGAGGAATGGTGGGACCTGCTGAATTGTTTTTTAAAAGAAAGTATAGATATTAAAAAAAGGAGGAAATGCTAAAGTGGAGAGTTTTTAAAGAAGATGATGTTAAGTATTATTGAGAATAGAATAGAATAGAATAGAATAGAATAGAATAGAATAGAATAGAATAGAATAGAATAGAATAGAATTTTTTATTGGCCAAGTGTGATTGGACACGCAAGGAATTTGTCTTGGTGCATATGCTCTCAGTGTACATAAAAGAAAAGATACGTTCATCAAGAATCATAAAGTACAACACTTAATGACAGTCATAGGGTACAAATAATCAGGAAACAATATCAATATAAATCGTAAGGATACAAGCAACAAAATTACAGTCATACAGTCATAAGTGAGAGGAGATGGGTGATAGTAACAATGAGAAGATTAATAGTAGTGCAGACTTAGTAACTAGTTTGACAGTGTTGAGGGAATTATTTGTTTAGCAGAGTGATGGCGTTGGGGAAAAAACTGTCCTTGTGTCTAGTTGTTCTGGTGTGCAGTGCTCTATAGCGTCGTTTTGAGGATAGGAGTTGAAATAGTTTATGTCCAGGATGTGAGGGGTGTGTAGATATTTTCACAGCTCTCTTTTTGACTCGATATATTATATTATCATATTATTCAATATTATTCAATATTACAGTGATGAACACAACAAATATGTGTTTCATGATTGTTTAAAAATAACCGAACCCAGACCACACACTGTTTGATGAAAATTGAATGTTATATAAATAAAACATTGAAAAAAAAAAAAACACAAAGGAAAACAACTCACAAAGAAACAAAAAGAAAAGATGTTATTATCTGATAGAGGTTTTTTTTTTTTTTTTTTACCAGGAGCTTGGGGACTGACTGCTGTTGCTGGTTGTGGAGCTGTTTGAAGTTTTCATTTCCAAGGAGATTTGCCATAAGAAATAATACAAGAAAAAAAATATTAGGACTTGTATATTGAAGCTCGAAAAAGGGGGAGGGAAAGGGGGGGAGCAGAAATAATGATACTGAGATTATATTTTGCTTTTCAATATTTCTGTATTAAGACTGAAAAATTCAGTCAATTTGGAGTGTGATAATCCCCATCCCACCTTGCAATTTAACTTCCTGTTGAGGCCATGATAGTTCTGGAGTGGACTTCTTGTCTGCAGGCTGATCACTTACAGATTGGGGAGGAACATTTTATTTATTTATTTATTTTTTAAATTTTTATACCGCCCCCTCTCCCGAAGGACTTGGGGCGGTGAACAGCCAAAATTAAAAACACACAATACAAACATTAAAATACTATAAAACGAAATTAAATTTATCTTTGGCTTCCCCAATTTAAAACCCCTTACCCATAAAATTCCCCAATTAAAAGATTTTTAACCCAGCCCGGCTTGCTGAAATAAAAAAGTCTTCAGAGCCCGGCGGAAGTTCCGGAGGTCAGGGATCAGTTGTATCCCTGGGGGTAGCTCATTCCAGAGGGCGGGTGCCTCACAGAGAAGGCTCTTTCCCAGGGGGTCACCAGTCAACATTGCTTGACCAACGGCATCCTGAGGAGGTCCTCTCTGTGGGAGCGTATTGGCTGGTGGGAGGTTATCGGTGGCAGATAACCTCTCACATTTGCATCACTCACAATAATTGCAGATGAGAAACTGCAAGTGGTTATAAATAATTTGTGTTACAAAACCTCAATAGCCCCATTTATTCATAAAACAGTATGTAAGGTGTGACCCCCATCAGCCCCCATGCAATCCCATCCAGTACCTCAAAGTCGTGCTCCCTGAAATGTGTTGACAAATAGACAATTTAGTTGATACTATTTTTTTAAAAAAAAGAAATGTAATTCGGAACGAACATGGTAGAAAGAAATCAATTCCAGCCTATTTCATGGCATATTTTAGATACAGATTGAGGCTTATCAACTACTAGGATGCCTCTGGGAAAGAGCCTGTCTCTGTTTCATTTTTAAATCTCACAAAACTCTCTTAAAGGCCGCAAACTTGCCTGAAAGTGGTGTATTGGGAGTATTTGGAGTGAAGGTTGGTGGTGAAAGAAAGTAGGATTGGGAATGGTTTTCATTTCAGAAGTTTCTGCTTTTATTTCACTCTTAGCCTTCTCCACAAAATAAATGAAAATGTTCTACTGTGTTTCTCCAAAAATAAGACCTTGTCTTATATTTTTCTGAACCCCGAAATAAGCTCTTGGTCTTATTTTTGGGGAGGTCTTATTATTTTGGGGCATGTGGAGCAAGATGGGGCTCCTCTTGCCATCTTACCTGATTTCCAGCTCTGCGTTTAAATATTTTTGGGGAGGGCTTATTTTAGTGCATGCGCTCAAAAGCCTGAAAATAAGACATCCCCTGATAATAAGCAATTGGGTTTATTATCAGGGGATGTCTTATTTTCCAGGAAACAGGGTAGTAGCATCATCACAATCATCAGATGGCTTATTGGGACCCAACAGAAGGTTGGCAGGCTGAACGGAGATCTACAAGTCAGCAAATGTTGCCCATCCAATCTTATGAGGCTGACATCCCTCAGGAGGTACCAACCATCATTGACTAGGTTCTCCCTAGAATAGGGGTATCAAAGTCGCATTGTCACAGTGGCATCACGTGATGTATCATGACATTTACTAAACCGGGTGGGGGTGTGGCCAGCACATGACACAACTGGGCCGCCGGCCGCAAGTTTGACAGCCCTGCCTTAGAAATTCTGTTTTCAATTATGGTAATTATTTCCTGTGTCCCTTCTACATCTTCAGGGATGTGAAAGGATGAGATCAAAATACCCACATCAGAAGTTCTTCAACCTATCAGCTGGGGAGTCAGCCGACGTCTAAGAAACAGCAGAAAAACGAGTGTGTATTAAGGCATCTGTGTCATTAAGGACAGCTAGAGTGCCCCATGAGGAGCGGTCTGCATTTTAACTTGGTTTTACCAGGGGTTTCTGGTTTCTTGTCCTTTTCACTTTGGGTATCCGCTGCTTGCTTTGCTGGTGTTGCTGGTGCAGTTGCCGGAGGTTGTGGTGCTGTGGTCGGTTTTGGTGTTGGTTCAGTTGTTAAAGGGGCTGCCGCAGGAGCAGTGGTAGGAGCTGATAGATAGATAGATAGATAGATAGATAGATAGATAGATAGATAGATAGATAGAAGATAAATAATGATTAGATAGATAGATAGATAGATAGATAGATAGATGATAAATAATGATTAGATAGATAGATAGAAGATTAATAATGATTAGATAGATACATACATACATACATACATCATAGATAGAAGATAAATAACGCTTAGATAGATAGATAAATAGATAGATAGATAGAAGATAAAAAATTAGATAGATAGATAGAAGATAAATAATGATTAGATAGATAGATAATTAGATAGATACATACATACATACATCATAGATAGAAGATAAATAATGATTAGATAGATAAATAGATAGATAGATAGAAGATCAATAATTAGACAGATAGAAGATAAATAATGATTAGATAGATAGATAATTAGATAGATACATACATACATCATAGATAGAAGATAAATAATGATTAGATAGATAGATAAATAGATAGAAGATAAATAATTAGTTATATAGATACATATATACACACATACATACATGATAGATAGAAGATAAATAATAATTGGATAGATAGATAGATAGAAGATAAATAATTAGATAGATAGATAGATAGATAGATAGATAGATAGATAGATAGATGATAGAAGATAAATAATGATTAGATAGATACAAGATAGTTAGAAGATAAATAATGAATAGATAGATAGATAGATAGATAGATAGATAGATAGATAGATATTAGATTTAAAAAAAAATAACCCACAAAGAAAAAACAAGGAAAGGCATTATCTTCAATTAAATAACAAAGGGTGACTTACCCGGTGCTGGCGTTGTTGCTAGTGCAGCTGCTGGCGCTTGTGGTGCTGTTGTTGGTTTTGCTGCTGGCTCAGTCTTTAAAGGGGCCGCCGCAGGAGGAACGGTAGGACCAGCTGATTTTTTTAAAAAAATATAGACATTAAAAATGCAAAGGAAAACAGCAGCCCACCAAGAAACAAAAAGGAAAGATGTTAATCTAATTATCTGATAAGGGGTGATTTACCAGGAGCCTGGGGAGTGACTGCTGTTGCTGGTTGTGGAGCTGTTTGAGGTTTTCATTTCCAAGGGAATTTGCCAGAAGAAATAATATAAGAAAAAAAATATTAGAACTTGTACATTGAAGCTTGAAAGGATATTTTGTTTTTTAATATTTTTGTAGTAAGATTGAAAAATTCAGCCAATTTGGAAGGTGAAAATCCTCATCTCAAACAATTTCCAAACAAGGAAATGTTATCTTCAATTAAGTAATAAGGGGTGATTTACTAGAAGTCTTGGGACTGTTGTTCAGCTGTTTCAGTGGGTTACTAAGAAACTTTGCCAAATTTTACTGGTACAAGAAAAAATATTAAGCCATAAATATTGAAAGTTAATAGGAGAGAGAACAAAGCAATAGTAATGAAACTCAAATTGTATTCTACTTTTCAAGATTTCTGTAATAAGACTTAACAATTCTTGCTGAAAGAATTTGCTTTTCAAAATGAAATGGACAGCATATAAATTTAACAAATAAATAAATTCGGATCCTTTGGAAGGTCCAAAATCTCAAATCACCTTGAGCTTTACTCTCTGGTTGAGGCTGAGATGGGGCTGGAGTAGACTTCTGGTCTCCAGGCTTATCACTTACAGGTTGGGGAGGGGCTTTTGCATCACTCACAGTAGCTGAAGATGAGAAATTGCAAATGGTTGGAGGATGCAAAATTTATAAATCATTTGCATTGCAAACCAGAAACAAACAATGGCCCAAATTATTCATAAAACAACATGTAAGCGTGGTCTCCATCGCTTCATGTGCAATCCAACCCAACATCACAAAGTTATGCCCTGGAAATATGTTGGCAAATAGACAATTGTGTTGATATGATTTTTTTTTTTAAATAAAAAAAGTGTAATTCAAAATAAGCATGCCAGAAGGAAACAAATTTCAGCCCATTTCATGGTATATTTTGGACAGGAACTGAGGAATACCAGCAATTAGGATATCTCTGGGAAAGAGCTTGCCTCCATTTCATACTTAATAGCGCTAGCAACAGCACTTATATACGATTCCATAGAACTTTATAGCACTCTCTGAACAGTTTACAGAGTCAGCACATCGCCCCCAACAATCTGGGTCCTCATTTTACTGACTTCGAAAGGATGGAAGGCTGAGTCAACCTTGAGCTGATCAGGATTGAACTGTTGGCTATGGGCAGAGTTTGCCTGCACTACTGCATTCTAACTACTGCGCCACCAGGGCTCCTTAACTGTCACAAAACTCTCTTAAAGGCCTTAGACCTGCCTGGAAGTGGTATTTTGAGAACATTTGAAGTGGAGATTGTAGGACTGGTTTTCATACCAGGAGTCACCTGCGCCTATTTTCACTCTTAACCACCTCCACAAAATTATCGCAAATCTTCATTCCAACCTATCCTTGTGGTATCATCAGGTGATTGGATGGTTTACTGGAACCATCCAGAAGACTTATAGATGGATCTGAGACCCGCAAACCTGCAAATGTTGCTTATACTGTTACATGGGTGTGAAATGTTTTCCTGAGATTATAGGCAACACTGTTTAAGTCTCCATATAAAAACTACTTCCGCTGTACTTCTACTTCTTTTTAAACAACTGTAGAGGGCTGACAATCAAATACCCGCCTCAGATGTTTTTTGAGTTGTTGGCTAGGATGTCGGCCAAGATTAAAGCAAAAGCAGAAGAGTTAATCTATGTTAATACATGGTCATCCCAGGAGTGGGTTGCCCCTGGTTCACACCGGTTCTATAGAACCGGTAGTAAAACCGGCGGAAGGCTCCGCCCACCGACCCTGACATCACTAAAACGGTTCTGCACATGTGCAGAAGCTTCTGCGCATAAGAGCGTGCACATGGCCCTGCTGCAAACCCCACTGTCATCCTAGTGGTGGGATTCAGCCAGTTCGCACGTATTCAGGGGACCAGGTTGTTAACTTTCTAAGCAGTTCAGAGAACCAGTTGTTGGAAAAAATATCTCCTTTTGTTTTTTTCCACTTTACAGGGCTAATCCTGTAAGGAAGACAAGAAGGAAACATTCTGGTGTTGTTTCTAGCCTAATCTTTATTGCCCTGCTTACAGAAACTGCCTCTCTGGTTAACCCTTATTACATTGTAACAGCTAAGGCGAAGCGCCCATCGATGTTAGTGACGTTGAGTTGGCCATGCCCACACGGTCACATAACCACTGAGCCACACCTACCTAGCTGGTCATTAGGGCAGAAAACCGGTTGTTAAATTATTTGAATCCCACCACTGGATCATCCTTATGGGTATCCAGAATGCCCCTGGCATGCAATTTGAATTCTGTGTCATTAAGGGCAGCTAGAATGCCCCTGAAGAGCAATCTGAATTTTATCTTGGTTTTACCAGGAGTTTCTGGTTTCTTGTCCTTTGCAACTTGGGCATCTGTTCCTTGCTTAGCTGCGGGTGTAACCCCTGGAGCTTGTGGTTCTGTTGTTGGTTTTGGTACTGGCTCAGTCGTTAAAGGGACCGCTGCAGGAGGAATGGTGGGACCTGCTTTAAAAAAAAAAAAATTGACATTAAAAACACACAAAAATAAAACAATGCACAAAGAATAAAGAAAAGAAAAGATGTTATGTCTAATTAACCAATAAGAGGTTATTTACCAGGAGCCTGGGGACTGACTGCTGTTGCAGGTTGTGGAGCTGTTGGAGATTTTCATTTCCAAGGGTATTTACCAGAAGAAATAATACAAGAAAACAAAATTACTTGCGTGTTGAAACTTGAAAAGAGAGGTAAACATGAAAAATTTAATGATTCTGAAATGGCATTCTGCTTTTCAAGATTTCTGTAGTAAGGCTGAAAATGCAGACAATTTGGAACATCAAGATTCCCCAACCCAGCTTGCATTTTTTTAAACTTCCTGTTGAGGCTGCAATGGTTCTGGAGTGGACTTCTTGCCTTCAGATTGATCAATTATAAGTTTGGGAGGGACCAGGAGACTTTGGTGCTTTCTGAGCTTGATTGTTTTCTTGTAGATATTTCATTGCCAAACTAGGTAACTTCATCAGTGCTAGTAAGAGGTAGGGCCATGATGGTGAACCTATGGCACGTGTGCCACCTGTGGAGTCATATCAGTGGGCACACGAGCTCAGCTCTGGTGCGCATGTGTGTGCCAGCCAGTTGATTTTCAGGCCTTCTGGGCCCACCAGAAGTAGGGAAACAGACTGTTTCCTGCCTCCGGAGGGCCTGGGAGGGTGAGGAAGGCCCATTCTTTGCTCTTCCTGGGCTCCAGGGCCTTTCTAGGAGCCTGAAAGGGGTGAAAATGGCCTCCCACCTGCAGGGAGGCCCTCCAGAGGCCAGAAATGGCCCATTTGCCGACTTCCAGTCCCACCGGAAGTTGGAAAATGGGCCATTTGCCAACTTCCGGTGGGACCGGAAGTCAGCAAATGGGCCGTTTCCGGCCTCCAGAGGGCCTCCGGAGGTGGGGAGGTGGGGAAGGTCATTTTCGCCCTTCCCAAGCTCCTAGAAAGGCTCTGGAGCCTGGGGAGGGGAAAAATGGGCCTACTGGGCGGAGCACAGGGAAACACGCACGCATGCGCGGGACACATAGAATTATGGGTGTGGGTATGCGTGATCCACCCCACACTCCCCCCGCTTTTGTCACATGATGGCAAAAAGGTTAGCCATCACTGAGATAGGGTGTGCTCTCATTTTATGTCCTGGTGACTCTGCCTGTCAGTGTTGCTGGAAATGTTCTTGGAAGTTCTTTGGTTGGGCTGGTTACTGTTAACTGGTCTGGAGTTCCTTGATTAGGGTTCTCCAAAAAAACCCCATTTTAACCCTGAGCTAGAAATATTCTCCTTTATGGGGAGGGGCTTTTTCATGTGAATATGCAATTCACATGAAATATGGGTTCCCTTTTATTTTGTATATCAAATGGTGAAATTAGAACAATAGACTTCCTCATTAATAAATACATTAGGGAAGGAGATTTCTACAGGTAATCCTTGACTTACCACAGTTCAAAGTTACAACATCACTGAAACAAGTGACTTATGACCATGTTTCGCACTTATGACTATTTGCAGCAGCCCCATAGTCACATCATCAAAATTCAGACAGTTGACAACTGACTCATGAAAGTTGCAATGTGCCGGGATCATGTGATCACCTTTTGCAACCTTCTGACAAGCAAAGTCAAGGGGTAAACCAGATTCACTTACCAACTGTGGCAAGAAAGATTGTAAAATGGGGCAAAATTCACTTAACAACATAAATTTGGGGCTCAATTGTGGTTGTAAGTCAAGGACTACCTGTATTTCATCCATACTGAAAAGATCTTAAAGGTAAAGGTTCCCCTTGCACATATGTACTAGTCCTTCCCAACTCTAGGGGGCAGTGCTCATCTCTGTTTCAAAGCCGAAGAACCAATGCTGTCTGAAGACATCTCCATGGTCATGTGGCTGGCATGACTAAATGCCAAAGGCACATGGAATGCTGTTACCTTCCCACCAAAGGTGGTCCTTATTTTTCTACTTGCATTTTTTATGTGCTTTCGAACTGCTAGGTTGGCAGAAGCTGAGACAAGTAACGGGAACTCACCCCATTACTAGGGATTCGAACCGCTGAACTGCCGACTTTTTGATCGACAAACTCAGCGTCTTAGCCACTGAGCCACCGCGTCCCTGAAGAAAAGATCTTAGAGAGGTATACTGTAGCTCTTCTCTCCTTTAGGAATTCTCTGACGTCAATTAGATCTCACGCTGGGTCTCCATTCCTGCTTCCAAATGCTTTTAATATTGAATTTTCTTCTTCTGAGATTGTGTCTCTCATTGGGTGTCTGGCATTTACACAATAGCTAATAAATGAAGTGTGTCTGCACATAGTCGAAGACTCACATGGTTCTACTTTTTTCTCCAGATCACTGGGCCAAAAAAACTACTCACAATTTTCTTAAATCATGGGCTATATTTTGCTAAGATATTCGCCCACTTACAGTTCTAAAAATACTTTTTTAGCAACAAAGAACTAATAGTAGTAAAAAATCTCTGGTCATCTGTAGTGATTCTCAGTCATCCAGATCATGATTGTCCCAAGGTGCTTTTTCAGGAGGCAACTGGACTTTTTGGTTCTTTCTTTGAGGATGTTTCGCCTATCATCCAAGAAGCTTCTTCAGCTCTGATTGGATGGTGGGGAATGGAAGGATTTATATTCCTTGCATACAGCTGGTCATTTGCATCCTTTTAGAGGGTCACTGAAGCACTTGGAGGTTTATCATATACAGCACCCTTTGAATGGTGTGGGAGTACAAATGGATTTCCAGAGGGAAAAAAATTGCAGACTACAGGAACGAGGAACACTACTCAGATGACCTTGACGACACAGATAAGCCTAAGTGCTTCAACAACCCTCTAAAACAGGGGTGTCAAACTTGTGGGCCGCCTGCCAGATGCGTCATGCACTGGCCACACCCATACCCAGTTTAGCGAAGGGGAAAAAGTCAGGGGTGAAATGCTCCCAGTTCGGACCGGCTCAGGCGAGTAGGTAGCGATGGCAGCGGGCAGTTCAGAGAACCGGTAGCAAAAATCCCTGCCCCCGCCCCCCATGCCCAGCTGAGCCGCGCGATCATCAGAGGCTTTTTTTCTTTTAAATGGCTCTGACGATCCAAGCTCTGATGATTCAAGCTCTGATGATCCCAGCTGAGTTGCCTGAGTTACCGATCAGGCAACTCAGCTGGGATCGTCAGAGCCATTTAAAAGAAAAAAAAGTTTTTTCTTTTAAATGGCTCTGACAATCCAAGCTCTGACAATCTCAGCTGAGTTGCCTGATTGGCAGAGGGTTTTTTAAAAACCCTCTGATGATCAGGCAACTCAGCTGGGATCGTCAGAGCCTTTTGAAAGCATTTTTACATGGTTTTACATGTAAAAAATGGTTTTAAAATTTAAAAAAAATTGGCCACGCCCACCCAGTCACATTACCCACCACCACCACCAAACACGCCCACAGAACCCAGTAGTAACAAATTTTAGATTTCACCACTGGAAAAAGTCCTGATATGTCATGTTACGCCACCATGAGAACGTGAGTTTGACATCCCTTTTCTTTTCCTTTTAGTATTTTTAGTTTCTCCAAATTCAGTTTTAAATCCAGTTATAAAATTTCCTTTCTTGGGCTTTAATATTTTAACCTCGTCTTTGTTCTTCCTTCAAGTGTCAAAACTGTCAAAGATATTTCAAATCCTCATAAAAAGTACTTTCCCTCAGGTTTCTTTTTCTTATATTAATTTTAATTTCTCCAAATCCAATTTTAAATCCAGTTATAAAGTTTTTTTTCTTGGGCTTTGGTACTTTAATCACTTCTTTATTCTTCTCCCTCCATTAAAATTCCCAAGTGCCAATTAGCTGCTCATTTCCACTCCGGGACACCTTTGAAGTTTTTTTTTTTAAATTTCCTTTTTTACTTGTGAGTTGGCCAATCACTCACCCAGTACCAGCACTCCATTCAAACACCGCTCCTGCACAAAAATCTTACTCCGATTGTCCCAGCTTCAGAGCAGTCATTTTTTAATGGCCACCACTCTTGCCACCGATTCAAAGAGCAGCCTCTGACCTTTCAAGGAATTTGCCTATTCGTCTTGGTCATCCGAGGCACCTCTCCTTCTCACCATCCCTACAGGACAGTTCTGGTCCAAAGACCCACCGACCGCGGTTTGTTCGGCTGGATTTTCACGGAGCTCATTGGAGCCCGCTATTTTTTCAGCCAATCTCGCTGCAATACTTCCAGTTTCTGACACCCCTTTTCTAAAAGGGTGCAAATGACCAGCTGGCTGCAAGGAATATAAATCCTTCCATTCCCCACTATCCTGCCAGAGATGAAGAAGCTTCTTGGATGAGAAGCAAAACGTCCTCAAAGAAAAAACCAAAAAGTCCAGTTGCCTCCTGAAAAAGCACCTTGGGACTCTGGTCATGTAGAATGCCTACATTGTGACAATTGACTATTCTTTTACTTTTACCAGGTTTTTCGGGTTCCTTTGACGTTGTAAATTCCACAGGCTGTTTTGTTTTGCTTTAGTATCTTGTGGTGGTTTACCTTTTGTTGCTTCTGGTTCGGTTTTGGGAGGGCCTGCCTCAAAAGTAACAGTCCGGACTGGGATTTTGGGGGGGAAAATAAACATTATTTAGATACACTCA
Organism: Arizona elegans; assembly: GCA_022577455.1. NCBI lineage: Eukaryota > Metazoa > Chordata > Lepidosauria > Squamata > Colubridae > Arizona > Arizona elegans. The sequence goes on along the minus strand of JAKOOJ010000007.1, from coordinate 79,520,810 downwards.
TATATCTTTATTTTCTGGGAAAGCATGCTATAACTTTGTAACATACAATCTATTGAAAAATGTGTTTAAATTACAATTGAAACCAGAATACTATCTATTAAATATTAGGCCAGATAAGATAGGCACGAATATATGGTGTTTGATTACATATATCACAACCGCAGCAAGAATATGTTTTGCTCAACATTGGAAGGGGAAAGACCTACCGGCTGAAGATTTGATTCTGGGAAAAATTATTGACTATGCGGAAGCTGAAAGGTTAACAAAAATTTTTAGAGATCAAAAGGACTCCGTATATTTTCAATGCTTGGACCAATGATATACTTGGTTGAATAATAGAATAAAAAAAGGATAAGGTTAGTGTAGATTTTATTTTTTATTTGTATATCTTGACTGAAGTTAATATATTCTGTAAAGCTCCTGTCGTGATCTGTGTGTGAATAAATATTTTGTTGTAAAGAAATAAATAAATAAAAAAAAAGAAAAATGTGTTTAAAAACTCTGAAAGGAAACCCATAGAAAGAAAAGCTAACATGCATATATATAAACCTTAAGGAAAATTAATAAGGAGTAATCTTCCCTAGGAACATACTGTTTTTACCTTTAACAGTGGATAATTCTGGAGTGGAGGATCTGGTGTTCTAGTTATCCTTTTTTTCCTTTTAAAACGTTCAATAGAAGTTACATCTGAGCAAGTACACTGCACAAAAGGTTCATCTGCAAATTAGCTGACATTTATTACTTTGCATTGGGATGGACAAGGTTTTGGGGACAAAGGATGCAGCTTGCTTTCAGATAATATGCTGAACGTTATGCTTTCAGGCTGAGATAATAACAGTAAGAGAGTTGGAAGGGACCTTGGAGATCATCTAGTCCCGTGATGGCGAAACTATGGCACGTGTGGCACGCGGAGCCATATCAGTGGGCACACAAGCTCAGCTCCGGCACACTGATTTTCAGGCCTTCTGGGCCTACCAGTCGGCAAACAGGCCATTTCCAGCCTCCGGAGGATCTCCTGGGGGGGTGGGGGTGGGGAAGGTCGTTTTTACCCTCCCCAGGCTCCTAGAAAGTTTCTGGAGCTGGGGGAGAGTGAAAAACGGGTCTACTGGGCCCACTGTGCCATCCTGTGCCAAAAGCAGGGGGAGCATGGGGGGGTCACGTGCACATGTGGGGGGGGGCGGGGCACATAAAATTATGGTGTCGGCACGCGCACGCGTGACCCCCCCGCGCTCCCCCTGCTTTTGGCATGCAACGGCAAAAAGTTTAGCCATCACTGATCTAGTCCAACCCCCTGCTGACACAGGAGACCTATACTAGGGATTTGAACTGCCAACCTTTCTCATCGACAAGCTCAGCATCTTAGCCACTGAGCCACCTAGCCAGGCTAGGACAACTGTTTTTTTAAAAGTTGGCTGATATTTCAATGCAATTAGATAAGGAGACTTACTGATAGAGGTAATCCTTGACTTACAACCACAATTCAAACCAGAAGTTCCATTACTCACTGAGCAAGAAAGTTCTTAAACGAGTCACGCCTGACTTTACAATCTTTTTTGCCATAGTCATTAAACAAATCACTGCAGTTGTTAAGTGAATCATATAGTTGTAAACAAATCCAGCTTCCTCTATTGGCTTTGTATGTTTGGAAACTGGCTGGGAAGGTTACAAACGGTGATCACGTGTTCACATGACAGATTACAAATACATACCCATTGCCAGTGCCAAAATTTTGATCACATGACCATGGGGAGGTTGCAATGGTTGTAAGTGCAAGGACTTTTTTTTCAGCGCCGTGGGAACTTCAAATGGAACTAAACTAATGGTTGTATGTCAAAGGACTACCTGTCACAATTTGCCTTGGGATACAACATTTTATAATCTGGCACCTGATGTTGGACGGGGGCGTGGAAGCAATAAGACTGCGTCTGGGAGTCCTATGTGGCTCAGGAGGCACAAATTATATTCTATATAACCTTATGTCACAAGCTTATCTATGGTGAGGCTGAAGGGTAACTTGAATTTTATCTTGGTTTTACCAGAGGCTTCACGCTTGGCAGCTTGGGCATCTGCTGTTTGCTTTGCTGGTGTTGCTGGTGCAGAAGGTTGTGGTTCTGTTGTTGGTTTGGGTGTTGGTTCAGTTGGGGCTGCTTTTTAGACAGAGATAGAGATAGAAATAGATGATAGATAGATAGATAGATAGATAGATAGATAGATAGATAGATAGATATAGATGAGAGAATGTTATAGATAGATAGATAGATAGATAGACAGACAGATAGATAGATATAGGTGAGAGAATGTGATAGATAGATAGATAGATAGATAGATAGATAGATAGATAGATAGATAGATAGATATGAGAGAGAGAATGTGATTAGATAGACAGACAGACAGACAGATAGATAAAGATGAGAGAGAATGTTATAGATAAATAGATAGATAGATATAGATGAGAGAATATTATAGATAGATATAGATGTGTGTGTGTGCGAGAGAGATAGACAGATATAGATGAGAAGGAGAATGTTATAGATAGAAAGATAGATAGATAGATAGATAGATAGATAGATAGATATAGATGAGAGAATGTTATAGATAGATAGATAGATAGATAGATAGATAGATAGAGATGAGAGAGAGAATGTGATTAGATAGACAGACAGACAGACAGACAGATAGATAAAGATGAGAGAGAATGTTATAGATAAATAGATAGATAGATATAGATGAGAGAATATTATAGATAGATAGATATAGATGTGTGAGATAGATAGATAGATAGATATAGATGTGTGTGTGTGCGAGAGAGATAGACAGATATAGATGAGAAGGAGAATGTTATAGATAGAAAGATAGATAGATAGATAGATAGATAGATAGATAGATAGATAGATATAGATGAGAGAATGTTATAGATAGATAGATAGATAGATAGATAGATAGATAGATAGATAGGTGGGTGGGGAGAGGGAGGGAGGAAAGGGATATATATAATAGTGATAGAGATAAATAAGAGAGACAGAGACAGAGAGATGATAGAGAGAGTGATAGAGATAGATAAATAGGAGAGAGAGAAAGATAGTTAGATTAAATGTATAAAGAAAAATTCCAACCCACAAAGACAAAACAAGGAAAGCAGTTATCTTCAATTAAATAACAAAGGGTGACTTACCCGGTGCTGGCGTTGTTGCTGGTGCAGCTGCTGGCGCTTGTGGTGCTGTTGTTGGTTTTGCTGCTGGCTCAGTCTTTAAAGGGGCTGCTGCAGGAGGAACGGTAGGACCTGCTGAATTATTTTTTTTAAAACTATAGACTTTAAAAACACCAAGAAAAACAACAATCCACAAGGAAACAATAAGGATAGATGTTATCGCTAATCATTTGATAAGGGATCATTTACCCGGAGCTGCGGGACTGGCTGCTGTTGCTGGTTGTGGAGCTGTTTGACGTTTTCATTTCCAAGGAGATTTGCCAGAAGATACAATACAAGAAAAAATATTAGGACTTGTATATAGAAACTTGACATAAAGAACAAACAAGGAAAGATATTATCTTCAATTAAGTGAGAAAAGGTGATTTACCTGGTGCAGCTGCTGGAGCTTGTGGTTCTGGTGTTGGTTTTGAGGCTGGCTGAGTCGTTAAAGGGGCCGTCGCAGGAGGACTGGTGGGACCCGCTGAATTTTAAAAAATATATATACATTAAACACACACACACACACACACACACACACATACACAACCAACCAACAACCCACAAAGAAAAAAAAGAAGAAAAAATGACATCTCTGAATGATAAGGAGATATTTACCAGGAGCCTGGGGACTGCTGGTTGTTGCTGGTTGTTGAGCTGAGTGAAGTTTTCATTTCCAAGGCAAATTTTCCAGAAGAAATAATGGAAGAAGAAAAATATATTAGGATGATAGAGATAAATAGATAAATGAAAAAAAAATGGAGAGACAGTTTGGTCTAGTGGTTAGGGCACCAGACTAGAAAGTGGAGATGATGAGTTCACTAGGCTTCAAAGCCATCTGGCTGACTTTTGGCCAGTCACACTCCCTCAGCCCAACCCACCTCACAGGACTGTTGTTGTAGGGAAAAATAGGAGGAAGAAGGTTTTTTGGATATGTTCCCCATCTTGAATTATTTGTATAAATAATATAAGTTGGAGAGAAATAAATAAAATACATGTAAATATAGATACACACACACACACACACACAGAGAGAGAGAGAGAGAGAGAAAGAGAGAGAGAGAGAGAGAGAGAGAGAGAGAGAGACAGACAGAGACATAATACTAGCTGGACACCCATCCTTCGCTATGAAACTATGTGAGCGGGCTTGATAAATTGACACATAAAGCCTGAAACTTAATGTAGAATGTGTAACTCCATAGCATCAGAGTCTCGTAATATAAGACAACTGGCAGTTGGAACAGAGGGGGTGGGGGACTAGAATGTCCCATGACCATGCCCGGTTTAGCAAAGAGGTAGCATCTGAGCGTGTTAATATAAGGCAACTGGCAGTTGGGACAGAGTTCCTTTCAGATGGGGAGGGGGAGTAGAACATCTAATTCCTTAGCATCAGAGTGTGTGAATATAATACTGTATATGAAATACTAATGATTTGATGGTCATTTTGAAAAATCCTTTCTTAGTGAGCACCTAGAAGCCAAGAGGAATGTACGTGCCAAATTTCAAGTTTGTAGGCTTTACCATTCTGGAGATGGTAAATCTCCAGAACGGAGATGGAATGGAAATCACCATTCTGGAGATTTCGTGATGAGTGAATGGTATTTGGCTTATCTATCTCTATCTCTATCTCTATCTCTATCTCTATCTCTATCTCTATCTCTATCTCTATCTCTATCTCTATCATCTCTATCTCTATCTCTCTCTCTCTATCTATCTATCTATCATCTATCTATCTAAAATTTAATTTCAGTTCGTTTGTTTTCCTTTCTTTTTAAGTTTATATACTTGAAAAGAAAGGAAAGCAAAGGAAACATAATGAAACTGAAATTATATTCTTCCTTTCAAAATTTGTGTAGTAAAACCAAGAATTCAGATAATTTGGAATGTCAAAATTCTCATCCCACCTTGTACTTTAACTTCCGGTTGAGGCTGAGATGGTTCTGGAGTGGACTTCTTGTCTACAGGCTGAACACTTCCTGGCTGAGGAGGGACTTTTGCGTCACTCACAATATCTGTAGATGAGAAAGTCCAAGCAGTGTGAGTAAATAGGGCTTATGAAGTGATTTATATTACAAGCAGGAACAATGAGACCATATCCCAATATATTTATTTTTTAGTAAAGCAATTTATGTGAAACTAAGTTCCTCTTTTATTGTATATATCAACTCGATTGCAGAAAATATGACTTCAGCAACAGAGTGGTCAATGCCTGGAATGCACTACCTGACTCTGTGGTTTCATCCCAAAACCTCACCCCATTCCTAAGAGGTCTGTAAGGGACATCCATAAGAGCACCAGCGTGCCTACCGTCCCTGTCCTAATGTTCCCTTTAATTGTATTCATTTTATGCATTCAATTTATGCTTATATATATTATCTAATACGTACTCGACAAATAAATAAATCTAAAAAAATTAGTTATAATGGTACAATTCCTTATTAACAGATTTCGCATGGATGAATTTTTTTGTTTTACATATCCCAAAAAGTTCTCAGATTGGGTTAATATGTCCTCCTTGTTGTCTTCATGATCTCCATCTGGAAAGCATAGCCTTAAAATCAAACCTTGTCCAGCTTTTTAAGTATCTCTTTCTGAGCTGCTTTTCTCCATGGCACACTGCCTCCTAAAGAAGCACTAATGGAACCTCAAGTTAACAAGCTGTACTTTGATCTTGATTAGTACTTTCTCACCAGGTTGCACTGATGCCTGAAATTGACGACCGTAATCAGTTACAAGGTTGAAGGCTTTTGCCCCTTAAATGATTCTGACACCTTCTTGTAATTGAAAAACCAATCTTTCCCATGCTGGAAAAAGTAATTTCATATAGGCCCATTCATGTAGACCCAAGTCATTATTGTCCTCTTCCTCCTCTTTTCCTCCTCTTTTCCTCCTCTTTTCCTCCTCTTTTCCTCCTCCTCCTCCTCCTCCTCCTCCTCCTCCTCCTCCTCCTCCCAGTTTTACATTGTAATTTTTATTGCAGGTTCCAAGAAAATCAAATAATTAGTGTGTCCTCCTCCTCCTGCCCCCATTTGTCCTGTTTTCATAATGTCCATGTCCTCCTTTGTCTGTTCCGAAACCTGATAACTCAATTCTCAAAACCAGAGATCTCCAAACTTGGCCATTTTAAGACTTGTGAATTTCAACTCCCGGAATTCCCCAGCCAGCCATTTTATATAGATTTCAATACAGATCAGAGATGGGTTTCAGCAGGTTCTGACCAGTTCTGGAGAACCGGTAGCGGAAATTTTGAGTAGTTCGGAGAACCGGTAGTAAAAATTCTGACTGGTCCCGCCCTCATCTATTCTCTGCCTCCCAAGTCCCAGCTGATCGGGAGGAAATGGGGATTTTGCAGTAACCTTCCTCTGGAGTGGGGAGGGAATCGAGATTTTACAGTATCCTTCCACTGCCACACCCACAAAGCCATGCCATGCCCACAAAGCCACACTCACAGAACCGGTAGTAAAAAATTTTGAAACCCATCACTGGTACAGATAGTCCTTGAGCTACAACTGAGCCCAAAATTTCTGTTGCTAAGTGAGGCATTTGCAGGGGTGAAATGTAAAATGTGTTATTACCGGTTCTGTGGGCATGGCTTTGGGGGTGGTGGTAATGTGACTGGGTGGGTGTGGCCAACTTCTTTTTTTTTTTTAACTTTTCAAAGCATTTTTTCTAATGCTTTGAAAAGCCTCTGGTGATCAAGCAACTCAGGTGGGATCGTCAGAGAGGCTTTTTAAAAAAATGCTTTGAAAAGCCTCTCTGACGATCAGGCAACTCAGCTGGGATCGTCAGAGACTTTTCAAAGCATTTTTTTAACCACCTCTTCGGCCAAGAGGTTGCAGAAAAAAATGCTTTGAAAAGCCTCTGAGGATCCCAGCTGAGCTGTGCGATCATCAGAGGATTTTTTTTTAACTTTTAAAAGCATTTTTTCGTCGGAAGAGGTTGTAGAAAAAATGCTTTTAAAAGTAAAAAAAAAAAAGCCTCTGATGATTGTGTGACTCAGCTGAGCAAGGGGGGGGGGGGCACAGGGATTTTTGCTACCGGTTCTCCAAACCACCCGCCGCCATCACTCCTGGATTGGGTGATCCGGTCCGAACTGGGATCATTTCACCCCTGGGCATTTGTTAAGTGAATCTTACCCCATTTTACTACCTTTCTTGTCACACTTGTTAAGTGAATCACTGCAGTTAAGTTAATAACAGGTTATTACGTGAATCTTGCTTCCCCATTGACTTTGCTTGTCAGAAGGTCGCAGAAGGGGATTCCATGACCTTGGGACACTGTAATTGTCATAAATAGGAGTCCATTGCGAAGCATCTGAATTTTGATCCCATGACCATGGGGATGCCGCAACAGTCATAAGTGTCAATAATGGTCATTAGTCACCTTTTTCAGGGCAGTTGTAACCTCAAAAGGTCACTAAATGAACTGTTGTACTTCGAGGACTACCTGTACTGATGCATTTCTTTTTTATTTCCTTGTTTTCCAGGTATACACATCTAGTTTGGTGGGGATGTTGGAGACCTTGTCTGGCCTGGCATTGCTTCATTGCTTAAGTCATTTGGATTTCCAGATGTGCTTCTCCTCTAACATCTGGACCATTTGCTGTGTGGCAGGCCCAAAAGACTAATTACAACTTCCTTTACGGATGGTATTTTGCTAATACGTTAGCCCATGTACATTTTTTAAAAAGATTTTTTACTAACAAAAGATTGGAAGTAAAAAAAAAATCTCTGGCAGAATAGAATAGAATAGAATAGAATAGAATAGAATAGAATAGAATAGAATAGAATAGAATAGAATAGAATAGAATAGAATAGAATAGAATAACAGAGTTGGAAGGGACCTTGGAGGTCTTCTAGTCCAACCCCCTGCTTAGGCAGGAAACCCTACACCACTTCAGACAAATGGCTATCCAACATCTTCTTACAAACTTCCAGTGTTGGAGCATTTACAACTTCTGGAGGGAAGTTGTTCCACTGATTAATTGTTCTGTCAGGAAATTTCTCTTTAGTTCTAGGTTGCTTCTCTCCTTGATTAGTTTCCACCCACTGCTTCTTGTCCTGCCCTCAGGTGCTTTGGAGAATACTTTGACTCCCTCTTCTTTGTGGCAACCCCTGAGATTGGAACACTGCTATCATGTCTGCCCTAGTCCTTCTTTTCATTAAACTAGACATACCCAGTTCCTCCAACCATTCTTCATTTGTTTTATCCTCCAGTCCCTTAATAATCATTGTTGCTCTTCTCTGCACTCTTTCTAGAGTCTCCACCAGAGGTGGGTTTCAGCAGGTTCTGACCAGTTATGGAGAACCGGTAGCGGAAATTTTGAGTAGTTCAGAGAACTACTCAACATCTTTTTTACATTGTGGCTACCAAAACTGAATGCAGTATTCCAAGTGTGGCCTGACCAAGGCATTATAAAGTTATATATTAACACTTCACGTGATCTTGATTCTATCCCTCTCTTTATGCAGCCTAGAACTGTGTTGGCTTTTTTGGCAGCTACTGGCTCATATCTAAATGGTTGTCCACTAGGACTCCAAGATCCCTCTCACAATTACTACTATTGAGCAAGGTATCACATCTGCTATACCTGTGCATTTTGTTTATCTTGCCTAAATGTAGAACCTTACTTTTTTTCACCATTGAATTTCATTTTGTTAGATAGAATGTCCACATTGCGACAATTTACCATTCTTCTAGTTTTACCTGGTTTTTCGGGTTCCTTTGTCTTTGATGTTGGAAGGTCCACAGGTTGTTTTGTGGTTGTTTTAGCATCCGAAGACGGTGGCGGGCCTGGGACTTAGAAAAAATAAAACCCATATATTTTACATAAGCCAGTTTGGTTCAGTGGTTAAGGCATCAGGCTAGAAATCAGGAGACTGTGGATTTGTTTATTTATTTATTTAAAATATTTACATAGCTACCCATCTTATACCAAACCCTGAGTGGGTCCAAATCAAGAATTAAAACAATATAAAAATCATATAAAAACTATGTCAGGGTATTGATTAATCCCATTCTGGCTATGAGATAATCGCGCCTGATTAGAGGAGTGGATCGAGACCTTTTTCCTTGTTGCATACTTTAAGAAAACAAACCCCGAAGAAAATATCTTCTAAGAAAACTCATTTATTTGTTATAAAGAAAATAAAACATCTCACTAAGTAAGAAAAGTAATTGTTACATTTTTGCAAAAGTTCGTGCCGGCTATTTCTCAGCCGGACCTTTCTGGCAAGAGAACAAAGGAAAAAAATGAGTGTGAAGGAATGTGGGTGGACATGCGCAGTTTAGCTTACTGATAACAATTCTTGGCAAGGTATGGAAAGTCTGATAGTCCAGAAAAGATGAGCTCAGCTGGTAAATAAAAGAACGCAGTGACATTCTAGTTGTGCCTCAGGCATGAAAGCTGGCCGGGTGGCTTTGGGTGAATCAGTCTTTCTCAGCCAACTACATCAGCTTGGACAAAAAACTGGTCAGTTGATTCCTATTGCAACCCACAGATTGATACTTGATTGACCTCAAAAAGAAGAGTAGACTCTACACTTGTGGGAAAACGCTAGGAAGAAAAAAAACACACAACATATATCTATTTTCTAGAAAGTTTCTAGAACGCTGTAACAAGGCCAATTGGGAACAAAGATATTTTACAAATCTAGAAGAAACCCAAAGAAAACAATATCATTAATTGACTGTGTATATTGTATATTGGTCTTAAGGAAACTTTAATCTTTTCAAGACTGCTAATACTGGAGGATTCTGGAGTAGGGTCTACTGTATCGGTTCCACTTTTTTTCTTTTAAAAAAAAATCAATAGAGCTTTCAGGATATCTGATTAAGTATATAAAAGTTTGGTCTGGAATTTAGCCAATATTTATTACTCGTCAACTTTAGTTTGTGATTGATCCGGACCAATGATTTTTTTAAAGAATTAATTCACATTTCAGCGTAATTAGCCAGCATTATTACTCATTTCATAATTTGCCCTGCCGTACTTGAAATTATAATTTGGCACTTAAGTGTTGCAGAAGGTGAGATATTGATCATTGATCATTTCTTTGGTTTTACCATGTTTTTCAGGTTCCTTTGTCTCCGAAGTTGGAGCGGCCGCCGGTTGTTTTGCTGTTGTTTTAGCATCTGTAGGTGGTGGAGCTGCACCCTCTTTTGGTGCTGGCTCAGTTTTTGATGGGCCTGTTTCAACGGTAGCAGTGGGATCTGAAATTTTGGAAAAAAATAAATTCATGTATTTTGTTTGTTTGTTTCTGTGAAAGCTCGTAATAGCAGTAGCAATAGCGCTTAACACTTACATACCACTTCACAGTGCTTTTACAGCCCTGTCTAAGCGGTTTACAGAGTTGGCATTTTGCCCCCAACAATCTGGGTCCTCATTTTATCTTCCTTGGGGAGTGGTGCGATGGCCTAGAGCCGTGATGGTGAACCTATGGCATGTGTGCCACAGGTGGCATGTGGAGCCATATCGGTGGGCACACGAGTGTTGCCCTAGCTCAGCTCTAGTGCGCAAGCATGCCAGCCAGCTGATTTTCGGGCCTTCCAGTCCCACTGGAAGTCGGGAAACGGGCTGTTTCTGGCCTCCGGAGGGCCTCTGGGGGGGGGAAGCCGGTTTTCGTCCTCCCCAGGTCCTAGAAAGCCTCTGGAGCCTGGGGCGGGTGAAAAATGGATCTTCCAGTCCTACCGGAAGTCGGGAAATGGGCCGTTTCCGGTCTCCGGAGGGCCTCCGGTGGTGTGGGAAAGGCCGTTTTTTGCCCTCTCCAGGCTCCAAGAAAGCCTCTGGAGCCTGGGGAGGGCAAAAAAAAACAGGCCTACTGGGCCCACCGTGCCATTGTGTGCTGAAAGCAGGGGGGAGCATGGGGGGATCGCATGCACATGCATGGGAGGGTGGGGTGCATTGAATTATGAATGTGGCACGCGCGCCTGCGACCCCCCCACACTTCCCCCACTTTTGGCACACGACAGCAAAAAGGTTAGCCATCACTGGCCTAGAGGTAGAGCTCTCACCTCACAATCATGAGGCTGTGAGTTTGATCCTAGGTAGAGGCAGATATTTCTCTCTCTGGGCAAAATGAGAATATATATGCTGAACAAAACTCTGCATTGGTGACAGGAAGGGCATCTGGCCAGTAAACACTCTGCTAGCTCGATTCAGTTGCCCAGACTCCACCCCGCAAGGGATTATGTGGTAGGAAGGAGAAGGAGGAGGAGGAGGAGGAGGAGGTGGTGGTGGTGGAGGAGGAGGAGGAGGAGGAGGAGGAGGAGGAGGAGGAGAAGAAGAAGAAGAAGAAGAAGAAGAAGAAGAAGAAGAAGAAGAAGAAGAAGAAGAAGAAGAAGAAGAAGAAGAAGAAGAAGAAGAAGAAGAAGAAGAAGAAGAAGAAGATGATTTTATCTTCCTTGGAATGATGGAAGGATGAGTCAACCTTGAGCCGGTGAATTATTGAACTGTTGGCAGTCGGGAGAATGCAAATCTGCATTCTAGCCACTGCACCGCCATGGCTCATGGCAATCTCAATCTCACAAACAAACCAAATTTGTTAAACCCCTTAATCCCACTGAAAAGATTGTTTAACAAATTCTGAGGCTAAAACAGAAATCTAAAATACTGACTGTGTGTTTATGGATGTGAGCCTTGAAGGACAGATACTAAACATTTATATTATTAGGAAAAATCAACTACATCCAAAAAAATGGGATATATTACCCTTCTTTTTAGCATCGGAGGACCCTGGAGTCGAAGTCTGCTTTACTGATTCCACTGTATTCTGTTTTGAAAACATTTACAGTGACTGCAAATAAATATAGATGAGAAAACTGTTATGTTCTGCACACAAAAATGATATCAATTCCTAGGATCTGTGGAGACTGTCACGCACTGTGACCTGGAGAAATGCCAGAGAAAACAATTGTTTTGTCACTCCATGACATCAAGGGGAATAGAACCATCACGTTTCCTTGGTGGTTACATCTGGATTCAAGAGTTTCTGAGTTTTCTACACTGCAGAGCAAGAATTATGGAAAGTGCCGAAGAGGAGTGACTGTAACTTGGATGTGCTACTGTCATTTGCAACCTTTTCAAAGATTGGTGCCTCTTCAAAAATTTTGCATAACTTATATGCATTTAATTCAATAAATTGAGAAGAATGTACATCTAATTAATGTTTTTAAATGTCAGGCTACAAATTAGTTATATGATAGACAGACAGACAGATAGATAGATGGATGGATGGATGGATGGATGGATGGATAGAAGATAGAATAGAATAGAATAGAATAGAATAGAATAGAATAGAATAGAATAGAATAGAATAGAATAGAATAGAAGTGTGATTGGACACACTAGGAATTTGTCTTGGTGCATACGCTCTCAGTGTACATAAAAGAAAAGATACATTTGTCGAGAATCATAAGGTACAACACTTAATGATAGTCATAGGGTACAAATAAGCAATCAAATTATATTAGGAAACAGTCAATATAAATCATAAGGATACAAGCAACAAGGTTAGAGTCATGCAGTCATAAGTGGGAGGAGATGGGTGATAGGAACAATGAGAAGATTAATATTAGTGCAAACATAGTAAATAGATTATCTATCTATCTATCTATCTATCTATCTATCTATCTATCTATCTGATAGATAGATAGAAAGATAGATAGATAGATAGAAAGAAAGAAAGAAAAAAAGAAAGAAAGAAAGAAAGAAAGATAGATAGATAGATAGATAGATAGATAGATAGATAGATACTGTGTTTCCCCAAAAATAAGACCCTGTTTTATATTTTTTTGAACCCTGAAATAAGCGCTTGGCCCTATTTGTGGGGAGGTCTTATTATTTTGGGGTGCGTGGAGCAAGACGGGGATCCTCTTGCCGTCATATCTGATTTCCAGCTCTGTCTCCCTAACCCTAACCAGAAGAAATGGCGGGGACCGGCTGCGCATGCGGTTAAATATTTTGGGGGAGGACTTATTTTTTGGGGAGGGCTTATTTTCAGGGGAGGGCTTTTTTTCAGGGAAACTTGGTAGATAGATAGAATTTTGTACCTGGATAGGGAACTTTTTCACACTGAAAAGAGGTACTTAGACTTCAAACAATACTCTGGACATCATGCTTCAATGTATTGGATTAGAACAAGTTTTTTTTTTTTAATGGATTCACATCCAAATTTAGTTAGGTAAGGACAGTTAAGTAATTTCATAATTTGTAATTTCGTATTGCTAGGGCTGTGACAGTCACCGGGATGCTTGTGACTTTGGGGCCACAGACTGTATCATTCTATTGTGTATTAAAATAATCTAATACATTTTTTATTAATCATACATGTGAGACATCAATGATGCTGTAGACCTAATCACAAAACCTCTTGAGGAACTTTTGGGTATCATTCATGTTCCCTCTATAGCTCTTGATAGGGTAGCATGTCTCCTGTCATAAATGACTGAATACAATGCAA